>AP025377.1:4375000-5000000 GCA_030295005.1 Cephonodes hylas | reverse complement strand
AAAAACTTTTAATGGCAAGTTTCAATATTTTATTAGTATATTTTTGTACTATAATATGCAAATGTCATTTTGTATTTTTGTATTCCTCGCGTGGTGACATTTTCTCCAGTTACAATAATTACACAAACTTCACTTTATATTATTTCAAGAAATTTATATCTTGTACAAAAATTGCGAAACAGTTCGCTGGGTAAAAAACTACATAGGGTAATCTTCCAGTCATTGGACACTTAACGATCATTTTAAGGTTTTTAATAGTTCCTGAAGACGTTTAAAAAGATCCTTGTTAAAGTTATTGTTATTCTATTACTTTAATATGCATATTTTTATAATAAGTTCTTAAAAACTACATTTAACATAAAAAACGCGAAAAAATCCTATTTAAAAAAGACGAGAAAAAATATATAGTCATTGGACAGAATTTCTATTGTTGGACAGCATCAACTAGTCAATGGACAGCACTTTAATGAGCTCTTATATCATCAGAATGGTCAATGAAATCTGGTTTTAAAGGGAAGTGAAGAACTAAAAATTGTTTGTAATTATATTTATAGGAAAATTATTAATAATAACATATATTCTTATATCTTAAAATATTTTTTTAATCACATTTCGAAACAAAACTTGTATTAATCAGTCTTACCGAATCTATCTTCAGTAATCAGTTAAATTAATAACGTTCTTTTTTCTTTTGTTCGATTATCATATCAAACAATGTTTGAGTATTCTCACCACTATCTTTGCTATTCATTTCAGAGCTGAGATCCAGAGTGTCGTTATTATCTTCTTTATAGCAATGATGGTATACGAAAAGATCAATCCTTGTATCTTCAGGCACGTGTTCTTGATGCTTTGCGGGTATACATTTTACGTGAAATATTCCCGAACACATATCACATACCACTCGATTTGATGACTTAGTCGACCTACAGCATAATATCATGCACACATTTGTCGAAACAGCTTGAGAACTTCTGTTAGTATTCTTTTTTGTTTTCTCTATTTTTCCTTTTCTTTTTGTAGTTTAGTTTCTTCCTTATTCTTCTTTTTCTCTTCTTTTCTTTTGTCTCTAACACCTGTCCATTAATTAGATTTTTAATAAAACATCATCCAATTATTGGACAGCACATTATGACCTGAAAAATATGTTTAAAGGCGTTTTAAATTCCTATTAAATACTTCACAAAAGACGATAATACTTTACTGTGCAAACGACTAAGCATTTAGAATTGACGGTATGAAAATTAATTCTTAAAAACTTTGTAGATAAACTTACGAAATTCTTTAGAAACCACGCCGATTGTGAGGACGCCACGGAAAGTAAATATTTTCAAGCTACTAGTGCCTTCTATTACAATTGTTTTGAACTATTATGTAATGTCAAAAACCAGATATTAAAAAGAGATCAATTGCAGTGTTCCTTTTTTCGAAGAAACCTTAATAAATATAGTTTTTTTGTGTTCTGTCCAATGACTAGTAGTGTCCAATGACTAGTAGTTTACCCTACTCTAAGAAAACAGTCACTATGCAAAACCATTACGATACATATTATGAGAACTGCCGCACTTCCTTCGTTCTTTATAAAATATTCCGCTAAGCTACGACAAAAACCACGACACAAGGGACGGAGCTATTAAAAATGCTTTGGGAAAACATGGCGCATTTATCCCTCCTCGAAAGTTGGAACCGACGCCTTCATAAATACACCCAACAGTCACATACATATTTCTTACCGCATTGTGAAAAATTCATGTTATACGAGTATAGTAGAAAACAGATACAGTGTCTTTTTATACGCAAAAACGCTAGAAAGCAAAAATAAAACTAAAAAGAACACAAACAGCGCTTCTAACGACATTCAAGTAGTGATAATGCCAGCTTGGAACCTTAAACAGATGATATTCTCAATATAAAGAAATAAAACGCACCATAGAAACTACACTATGATTTATGTAGTCTTATTGGATTAGAAAACTCATAAAACAAAACAAAACACAAAAGAGAAATCAACAAACACTCCGCTATAGGCATTAAACAAAAAACATCCCCTCAAATAAAAGCAAAATCTCTTAAACACCACGATCTTCAGAACGTCGTCAAATAAACAGAATACATTACGATTTGTCAATCGATTCTGAATACTTGAAAAGTTTGAAATGTCTGAGCCCCAACTACCTTCCATTGAAATTGTAAAGCAAACTTCGCGGGGACGGATGGAAGGGATCGGTACTGTAACACCTCTACTCAGTTGCGTGAAAGGTTAACGCAACTTTTCCGTAACTCGCCTTTATTTATACCTGTCATAGACGGATTTATTTTGGGGACCCATCGACGTGGGACATTTATTTATCATGATTTCATACTTTAGAGGTTATTGATGTTCATGTTATTTTTTGTTTTTAATTCATGGTAAGCATTAGTAGTGGTATCATTCACTATTATTTAAAGCATACTTTTAGCTGCAACGGAACATTAAAGATATACGCGCTTTAAAGCATAGGTGTTTGTTTTTAAATTTACTGCCAACCGTGTAATAATAATTCGTAAACACTTAATATATTGCGACATAAAATCATGTAATGCCCTAATATTTCCTTCTAGCTTGGGTATTGCAAAAGGAATTCTTTTCTAGGGCCGCTATAATTCAACCGTTGCACTTGATGTGATTGAAATCAGGGCTAAACCTTAACTTAAGAGTTACCCACGGAACCCCAAGTTACTATAAACACACAACAAAACACTACGGTGTTTCTACATGATACATGAGCGTCAATGCCACACGGTGACATTTTTTACCAAGAAACCAGTTCCGCAATCTGTTATGCCTTTCAAAGTACACTCGGGAATAAAAGGATCCGAAAACATTTTTGCACCTTTTGCGCCGTGCGGCGAAGTTTCGCACCCTACTACATAGATGGCGCTGTAAAACTATAGTTCCTCCCTGGAGAAAACCCGACGATTGTTTCGCTCCCAGCTCGATAGAAAGTTATTTTCTATTTCTTTAGAAAACCGAGTTATTTACGCTCCACACTAACCAAAAGGCGGTGAAATTACGTACGTGTATTATATCATAGTAGCTTTTATAGACTATTCAAGTTATTTCAGCAAAATTCATGTTGTTCTCGGAAGATTCCAAAAACATTTCTCGTCAACTCGTTATTAAGTCGTTATCATTAGACAGCGTAAACTGAAAATGGGTTCAAATAAATAAAAATATGTTAAAATAAATCTAAATAATGTGTATTCAAATATCCACTCGTGAAATTCCATATTTTGGCAATATATTATCCCCAAACCATGAAAAAGCACTTGGTGCTTATTCCTTAAATATCTGTGCTTATTCCTGTTTTATATTAGGAAAAAAAGCAAACGACGAAAGGGTTAAATTCAAACAGTAATGGATGCTTTAAAAGGAGGCTACATATTAGCATGCATGGATTTTAAATTACATTCACTAGATTAATACACGACCTAGAAAATCACACCACGCTCCAACTGAATCCAGAAAATTAATAAACTCTGATCCCGAGCCACATGAGAGTATAAAAAAATCGTCGAACATTAAAAATAATGACGGTTTCTGATCCCGAAATAATTTAAGTAAAATAACATTGCAAATTAATGTACAAAAGAAATTCCAGCAGTGTTATCATAACAAAAACCCAAGTAATAAAATAAACGGAAAGAATATAACGTCGATGAAAGAATTCACTTAATTAATGTAAGACTATGTAGGGATTTCACTCGCGATTCCTCGAATGTTAATATAACAGAGCTCCAGTATCAAGTCAAACACGGCAATGTATGTTAAATAAGTCGATTTCAACGTACGTTAAAAATAGTGACTTTGATCATACTTGCGTGCGGCAGCCAGATTTTAATGTATTATGCATGTGCATAAATCGGTTTAAATCAGCCAATACGAATCAGTACCATCCAATTTTACAGTGCAAATCTCACAGTATCGCACAAAACGGTTAGATTTACATAAAGCGTTTGTAATTTAATTGCGGCCAACAGATTACAAATCGTTGCGTATGTAAATAATTACTTAGTAGTCAATACGCTTGGGAGATTATTTTGATTTTCATTTGTTTTGTGTCCAATGCTATAATGTATTACACACAATTACGACTGTATCCCCGAATGATGAAATGAAAACTTCCAGACACTTTTCGGGGTAACATACATCCAGACCCGACCTCATATCTACAGATCACACAAACATTTGTCTTAGTATAAACAACTTTTATAACGTTTTGGTGTTACTTATTTGTGCATAAAAGTGTAGACTGTTATTTTTTCGAGCGGCGCGCGAGACAAATATGCAGATTGCGTGTTAGTAGGTACCGAAACTTTTCTTAATGGTAAAACCCAATAGAACCTTTCCCGCCTGAAAGTAGAATCCGGGTCTTTCATATTACACGGCATATACTTATTCCAGGACCAACAAAGACATGTTAGATATTTTCATTAAGAGTTTCTCAGTTACGTGAAATACACAGACTCGAAATAGGTCAGCGAGGTGAGCCTAGACCTAACCTCTAATGAAGAGCACTGTCCAAGCAACAGGACGCAAAAGGGCTGATGATCACATACTTTTTATTTATACCTTATTTCGTTAGTTCTATTGTTGTAACAAATTTGAAATTAATAAAAAAAACCTTTCATTCTGATCCAATATAACATTACAATGTTAAATGATGATTCAATAAGTCTAATATTAAGAAGTATGTAAGTACTAATATTCTGCGACTATCTACCTCAGCAAACGCCCGTCAGCAAACTATCTTAATCAGTGAATTACTAACCGAATTCCAGTCTACAAATTTCTCATAAAGCATCTTGAATTACCTATTAATTTAATTCAACGTAGGTATACCTAACGACTTGAAGCTGCCAAGCGATATATCACCCATCCTCTTATTAAGCCCATTAACGTGCTATGTAGGCGGGATCAAACAGAGTATAGATTACGTGCCTATCGCATACTTTATTACGTACGAGCAAGGTGGGGCTTTGTTTATGTATTTTAAACAGTATGTTTAACAATATAAAACTAAATGTAACATTAGCTTAAAACATATGAAACCTCACGCCTGTATTCCCAGGAAGAAAAGGCTTGGAAGCATTTTTTACACCCATAATTCGGTAGGAATCTGTGCCACGTAACAGGAAGCGAACTTATTGCCATTTTTGAGCACATAGGCGAATCTTTTGCCATTTTTCGTTGCCAGAATTCGTACCACTGCTGAGAATTTCCTAATGGAAAAACTCAATAAGTATATCACTCCCTCTACCACTCCCTCTACTACTCCCACTCCCTCTAGATATCACGGCACACACAACCACGAAGCTCTCAAGAAATACTTTATATGTTACGTAACTACTCAGCTATCTAGCTGTATTGATAAAAAAAATAGTTAATTATAATGCATACTCCTTCTTCTAAGAATCCTATATAACGTGTGGCTACAATCAATTAATACTGAAAATATTGTTTCTTTTACTGCCTTTTAATCCTTTGAAGTTAATTGAAGAAGTATACAGAAAAATAAATAAAAACTGTCACGCGCGGTATTTCCTCGAAACAGCAATGTTTTATCACTAATGCTCTTACGTGTTAAGCCAACAGATGTTCAAGTCTCAAATATTAATTCTACAAACGGAAAAAATACACAAAGAAAATATTTATAGCACAATATAAGTAGAGCCAGCGAACCGTAACACGTTTACAATAAATGTAATTGAGTACAAAGGTAAAAGTGAATCAGTGTAAAGGAGAACTGGCGAACAAAAAACACCACTCCGCTCTTTTGTTCAGATGAGATGTCATTTTTCCGGTTTCTTACCCTCATTTGTGGGAGTTATCTGTTTTGCGTGTATGCTATATTCGGATTATACTTTATCCGTCATTACCTGGAAAAAAATAGGACACGAAATCCACAAGATCGTAACAATGTTGTGACTTATTTATAAAAAAAAAACTTTGTCATTATTCTGACTGCTATAGCGGTGAAACACTACATGGAAATATCAGGGAGTCAATTTATTGTATATCCAAAAATATTTATGTCGGGTATAATTAGTTACTTGTTATGTAGATTTTTATTCCATCACTAAAAATATAATGTATGAGATAATGAATTTGAATCGACATTTGTATATTAAGATTGATACGACAGCCTTAAAAATAAATGAAAATCTGTAAAATAATAGCACAAAACAATGGGAGACGGACAAGTAAAATAACAATTAATGAAAAACTAAAATGCTACATTTGTAAAAAATAGCACTGACCTTACAAAACTGCTAATCGCCGCACTGATAGTTTATTCAGTAGGAGAAACCAGCAATTGGGTATAGGTGCATCGCTGCATACCTAATCTTGATTCCTACACAAATATCCACACACACACACACTCACGGTCGTATCAACAAAAAGGTACGTAAAGGTAAGTTTTGTTTTAAGACCAACGAAAGTGCATGCAAGCTCATTGGCATTTTCAACGATGTAACTAGATCGCACGGCACACGGAGAAAATTTTAAATTTTTGACACACAGACAACCACGAATTCGTACTTTTATCATAATTTCAGCGACTTTCTTCTACGTTAACGCTTCCCATTACAAAAGTCAAACCAAAGATGAATTTCCATAATATTAATTGAAATAATGAAATTGTATACATCATAAATATGTTATAAATTACTTAAAACGCAAAAAAAAAATGTGTATAACTAATAAAATGGAAATGATAAAAATATAATTTTGAGCAAAGACCAAACCTACATTTCAGACTGGTTAAGTTATCTTTTTCCCTCCGCCAAAACTACCTTTATTCCGCATAATTAATAGAAACATCATAATATAATAATTCGCAACCCTGTGGTCCGTAAGTAATTCATGCAACACATTTACAAAGCGATCTATTCCGCCGTACCCGACTATTCGGCTGCAGCAAACCTGTGATAACAAAGTTACATGCAGCTGCAAACTCATTCCTTAGCTGGCTGGTCAAAGGAGCACCTCGGGCGAGTCCTTCAGCTGGGGATAACACGTACTGTATACGTGACAGCCACTTCCGAAACTGACGATTATATTGCTCTGACGTCAGGTGCACAATGTTTTTATGAGTATAATAAATAGAGAACAGTGCTCACACATTGCCGCTTGTATTCTCGAATATGGTAGAGGCAAATTTTTACATCCACGTTTTGCCAGCGATTATGTGTCATGTAATAGAATTTTTATTAGAAACGAATTGTGTAATAGAAGAACCCAGAAAATAAGTAATATTTACTAGTAATTGGTGATCTACCTATATCAGCCCATAGGCAATATGTCATCCTTTACGCAACCCTAGTAGAAATAGCGGACTACACACCTATAAAATGCATTGTAGAAAATATATGGTAGTTGTCTCCATACGACGTTTTCCATTACCCTTAAAGTGTGTAAGTTACAGTGGAAATCAAGTTTAAAATAAAACTATTGTAATAGTACAACGTTTAAACTAAGATTGATATTGAGAATTTGTTACATTTGGCTCAGTATGGCTATAGTAACAGTGTCTTGAAAGGTGCCAAGACTGATTCGGGCACAAACTTTGTTTGAACTTCGGTCACCATGCAGATGAGATTATTGGCTGCCGCGAACTCTTGGTAGGGTCAAATCAGCAATTCTGTTACGTCATTGTTAGAACATAATTTCTGTATTCACTGCTCCATTTCTTAACTTTGGTTACTATTAAATGCAGCAACTGACGGTCAAGCATTTCAAATATTTACGATAGATTAAGTATTATTGTGCAGCAAACAATTCTTGCAAGATAAAGTAACCTAGTGGTAAAATACTGTTAGAGTGTAGTATAGAAATAGACTGAATAACATTCTATCTCGAATTCGTAATCCGAATATTTGGAAATAATACTACCAATAACAAAATTGCTTCATTTCATTTTCTTATTCTTATCATACAGAAGTTTTGTAAAACCCATTACAGTCCGTTGTCACTACACTCTATTAAATCAGAAAAATGGTTTGAAATTTTATAAATTTATATTTTACGGTTTAAAACTGAGCAATAAGTAATACGAGCCCTATTCTTTATAGTTTTTAAATATAAGGAACAATATCAAATTTTGACACGGCCCTAAACGAGTGATACAAAATTAATTAACTACTAGGAAAAGGTAATTGTGCCTGTAGATTCCAGAGTAGTCAGGATAAGAATCCCAAAACAAATCAAAAATACACCCAACAGTCACATACATAGTCCTGACCCCACACTAAGATACGAGTCTTGTGTCGTGGGTATCAGAAACTACGAGAGACTTTTCGGTCTCACAAACACCCAGACCCGAAACAAATATTTGTGGATCACACAAACATTTGTCTCGGTGCGGGAATCGAACCCGCGGCCGCTCGTTTCGCAAGCTGGTGTCTAGCCAACTGCGCCACGGGGCTGTCTCAAATCTTAACGCGGGTTAATGCCAGTAGCACTTATTCGTATTGTGTAAAAGATACTCTTCCGAGTGTTTGGTAAGCTACTTTTAATCACGACATTACAAATTCGGAACGGGGCGCGCGGTTGATCATTAAAACCGTACCAAATGTGTTTACGCAAGCCCTTACCCTCGGGCGTGGGCGAGCAAAGGTGGTCTTATATTCCACAGTCCTTGTAAGGAATCCTCTTAGACAAATATATATTTAATACGTGTTGTATCTATA
Organism: Cephonodes hylas; assembly: GCA_030295005.1. Lineage (NCBI taxonomy): Eukaryota > Metazoa > Arthropoda > Insecta > Lepidoptera > Sphingidae > Cephonodes > Cephonodes hylas. Next base: position 4,991,267 of record AP025377.1, on the reverse strand, counting down.
CAGTCTGTTTGACAAGAGCGTGTACGGCAAAACTTTTTTTTAGGTACCGCTAGAAGCTTGGTTGTAAATTTGGCAGGTAGCTAGCCCCTTCCCCTCAGATGCTTTGTGTATAGAGTTTCAGTTGTCGTTCGATCTTTGTCAGAGGAGGACGCATTTCGTCATGAGTGCTACGTACGCATCACATTATGAAGCAGTGTTCTTGTGTTTGCATCCAAAAGGACCCAAAATGTCATACGCAGCCGCTGCAAAATACATGAAAAAGTCAAAGACATTTGTTAGTAAGTGGGTGAAACGCTATTCTGAAGTAAAAAATGTCGACGATCTGCCTAATCGTGGCTCTACGCAAAAAACAACGAAAAAGGAGGACAAAATGATTTTACGGGTATTCGAGAAGAATTCTCGCCTATCGTTACGTGGTGGTCAAGCGGTTTTGCTTAAAAAAGGCCTTAATGTGTCATGTGATACTATAAGAAAACGTTTACTGGCTCATGATGTAAAATTTCGTAGCATAATAAAGAAACCGCTACTGTCGGAAAATCATGTTAAAAAGAGACTCACTTGGGCGCAGGAACATTTGGACCGGGATTGGGACAATGTAATTTTTTCGGACGAAGCTTCTTTTTGGGCACGTTCTTCTATCACTCATACCTGGTGTACCCACGCCAATAAATTCATCCAGCGGACCGTTAAACATCCGGTGAAGGTGCACGTTTGGGGTTGTTTTTCAAAACAGGGATTTGGTACCTTGCACATATTTACAGGTAATTTAAATGCAGCTAAAATGGTCAAAATATATCAAATGGCTTTATTACCATCTGCTCAAAAGTGGTTTAAAAGGAAAAACATATATTGGCTATTGCAAGAAGACAATGACCCGAAACATCGGAGTCGTCTTTGTACAGCGTGGAAACAAGAGAATGACGTTGAAGTACTAGATTGGCCATCACAGTCGCCGGATGCAAATCCAATAGAAAATGTTTGGGCACTCATGAAGTTGAAGCTTCGAGGAAAGAAAATCTAGACTTTAAAACGATTAGTTCGTGAAATTAGACTTATTTGGAGGTCTTTGTCCCTGGATTATGCAATAAAATTAGTAGAAAGTATGCCTCGAAGACTCCAGTCAATTATTGATAATGGAGGCGACTGGACAAGTTATTAATAATAAAGCATCATTGTCTATATCATGTATAATGAGTGTATTTTTTTTCTATTTTTTATCCCAATTCATTCCCGAGTTTTGCCGTACACGCTCTTGTCAAACAGACTGTAAATAAAATAATTTCTGATCATACTCATATTTTCATGTATAAGCATCCCATAGTTTTGGGACAGTTTAGCCTTTCTCCAAAACATTAAGAGAAAATAATCCATTCGATAAAATAATGCTACTACTTGTAACGGGAAATTAAACTCATTTCGCGAAATACGCTAATTGTCTCTGGTATATTTAACATCTAATTTTAATGATCAATTGTTTCGATTCCCGAAACATACAAATTTATGAGAATTAAGAACACAGCAACAACGCAAACTAGAAATATGACTAATGACGTCAATAAACAGGACCATTGGGTCATATCTTGGCAATTTAGCTGGGACAAAAATCGATATCATTGGCGAAGACATAAGCTTGAGTGTATCTTTGCAACATTTTCATTAGCTTGTGCATGTACACAACAGACGAAAAAAACAAATGCTTCAACTGTCAGTAAAAGGGAGTTAAGACAAAGGATTAATTTGAATCCCATCTGAGCTATCCGCTAGTAATTCCAAATACTTTTCATACTTACGGCTTTCAAGAAGGAGATTAAAACATAGTGCCGAGTCCTAGTAAATTCTTGGCTTCCTGCCACGTGTACTCGCCACTGAACAAACCTAAGTTTATAGAACAAAGCTTCTTTGTTACGGCCACTGTGGAACTCTTAGTGTTTGTAAGAGTAAATCTTACGTGCCGGGAAGACACAAGTAATATAAATTAATCCTGTATTCATAGAGAGTAACGCCGAGGAAAAAACACCTTTTGTTCATCGCTTAATGGAGAAAAATAGCATTTTAGTATTTAGTGTGTAATTTCTACTTTATTTAATTTTATAAATATTGTGTGTTAGGATTTTGTTTATACTTATATCACATTTAAATCCTGTATCAAATAAAGTATTACAGGTCTCTTGATCAGGTTTTTCTCGATAGTTATACGTAATCTGAAAATGTGCAATGGACTAGCCTAGATTTCATGCGGGATTTCAATAGCAAACCGGTAAATGTAATTTAACAGGACTGTGTACCAAGTTTATTTGATGTTAATACATAGAATTTGTCCAACTAATACACAAAGGCGAACGCTCGCAATACGTAATTATCCCATGTTTAGTGCTGAAGCGCGCCGTCATCTCAAACACAATTGGGGCACAATGCTGGCTCTCTAAAGAGCCGTAACGCAGCGAATGTTTTAAGTGGTCTCTTATGGTGACCCGGACACGATTCTCATTACTCACGCTGCGGATATTATGCCGGATTACGGCGAAGAAGTGGCTTATGCCGATGTCTACTGTCAAAATTACTATTGGACTTTAGTTGCTGATGTTGCCATTCGAAATTAGGCTTTAGCTCAGTTCGGTCGACCTATATTTTGGAGTGCTGCAGTAAGTGTAAAAATATTGTCACTGAAATTACTTGCTTGCTTGTCCATTTGAATTGATATGCGCTTTAATACTGCTCCGGCTTTTAGTATCGAGCGGTGCTTAATTTATTGAGTTGATGCAATACGACAAATTTTAACTTAGTTTAGATTTTTTAGGATTTCTTCGGAAAGCTACCAAATACAAAGTTATGTCATACATAGGTCGACCTAAATCCCTAAATAAACTTAGAATCTCCTACTAAAACGTAATTTTTCAATAGTACTACTATAAATAAAATTCAAGCTACCTTCCAGGCTTTTGTAATGGTTAACTTTGGTACCCAAAAAAAGCGTTGCTAACACCTATCTTCTTGAGCTCTTGATATATTCTCATTACTAACATCTCCCAACATGCAATTTACTACAATGTCAACACACCCCTTGTTATTCACAAAATAGGTTCTATGAACTAAATTAAGTAGTTTAGCTAAATGGAGCTTGTGCTAAACAATCGTAGGAACGATACCATCATTAACTACTGCGCCCGTATTGAACCAATCAAGTTTCCAATACAAACAGCACGACAAACAATTGACAACTCCAAGTCATGACGTAACGTCTCAGATCACGTAAGTTTGAAAGAACCCTTGGATTTTAGTATGTTACACGCTGTTCTCGATAGTAATAAAAGTTTAATCAATGCTAGAGCAATAGTAAATCTAGCCAAATAAATTTAACACTTGATATTTTTCTTAACATTGCTTCATTTTCATTTTGTTTATAACAAATGATTAGTTTGAATATGATTGACAGTTGTTGGCCTTTAGCGTGAGTGTGAATCGTGTAAATTATTCCGGTTTTGAATATAGCCTCAAATAATATCAAAATATGCACAGGTTAATGGTAAAATGGGTCTATGTATCGTACTTTTACATTTTTACGAGGCAACCCTCGGATTGATAGAAATTTAGCACATAAAAACTGGGATAGTTAGTATTTTATTACAACTTTATTGTTTTCACGCGCTGATTAATAAACTTTTAATTACAGCACTTCGCATATTACTCTGTAAACGCCATTAACCCTTATCAAAACTTTAATTCATACAACAACGGCTATATCGTGTAATTTTCTGCCTTCCTCGAATTTAAATTAAGCATTTAACCTGAGATACACATCCACATCGCGTTTAGAAGCACCTGTGTTTGTTACACCAAATTGATTAAATTTCACAACATCCTGTTACACTGTGACAGCGTTGATTTATAGAGAGTGTTAATCTGAAGAATGAGGGTGTCACGACATTGCATGAAGTCAGTATGAAAATCGTGGCTTCGTAAAGGCTTCTTTAAATTTACAAAATATTGTTTAATTGATTGCGGCGATGATTTTTGACTTAAATTAATTACTCTGTCATGTCAGTATAAAAGTAACATAACATTATTGAGTGCTAAACAAAAGAACGCGTAATAACCAAGAACACAAGTTTACTTTAACATTATCATGGTTATGCCTTTTATATTATGCTATTCTGAATAATAAAAAAAAATATTTACCCTGTCTCCCAAGATAATGATTTTTGGTGCAGAAGCCATAAATCACCCGAAAGAATATCGGTTATTACGTCACAATGGAGGCGCAGCATCGTATTTTGTTACCAAAATTTATATCGCTTCATAACATTTTATGCTCTGACTTTGACCAAGCGGCATGGAAATTAATATCCAATCATTGAGAATTTCAACTTTCGCTTAACAATTTAAGCGTTATGCTCTACTAGTTAGGTTAATTACGAATATATTTGACTTACATCTACCAATGCATGAAGTATCTACGAAACTGCTCATCGAATAGTTTCTAACTTTATTTTCGCGTACCAAATTGAAAGCGATAACAAATACTCAGCATTTTACGTCTCACGATTTCTCTCGCGATGCACCGGAATATTGTCAGTTTACATTTCACTAAATTACCTTCTATCCAGAGTTGAAACAGTTTAAAGTGCAGACTCCAGAAAGTAAATTTCTTCAAGAAATAAAAACTATAATAGCCGTGAGACTGGCAAAATATTTTCCACTGGCTTCAGTTTGATTGCTTAGCAACCATTATGAACCTTCTAAATTGAAACACGTAAAATAATACGTATATAGAATACTTGTTCTGTCTTTAATTAAAGCAGAAAATACAAATCGTTTTCTATCATGTTGTACACAAAAATGTACCACTTGCTGCATAAAATATTTTTATTTTGCTAATGGGGAACTTATTATTAACGAGCACAATCTAGACATCCAGAATTGTCGGCTTGTGACTATTTTATTTATGGCGTCGTCTCAATACGCGCTAGACAGAGACAGCACATAAATCCGCTAATCGTCTAATCACTAATGCCTCACACGCCTGAAATGGCGTTCTGAAATGTTTTGTTTTGTTTCATTTTTGTTTAATTTTTTTTTTCCTAATTAATAACTGATTTGTCACTTGATCCCTTCATCGAAAATCAACGCTGCAATACCGTGCAAGCGGAATTGCAGCATACAGCTGAATGAAGGGATCATTGTTGGGTATATAAACTAGAATGGCTAATTGTTTGTTTTATATTTTACTTTAAATATGGCCAATAATAAAACATTTTTCTTTCTTGCTTTCTTCTTTCAGAATTCAATTTCCTAAAAAACTCTAATACTAGCACCAACTCAACAAGCAACATTTCCAGCATAAATATGGATTTCATTCTTATTAAATACACGCAGAAATTGATTGATATCGTTACTTTTAACATCATTTCCGCTTATCTCGCTCAAGAACATCTCAAGATGTTTACATCAAAGAATTTCCTTTTTTCTCCGCATTTCCCTTTATCATTGTGAATTCATTCGAGCGCTTTGACTTCGATATCTCGAGGTGCACTTTGAAGTTTTCTTTTCGTATTAACGTCACAAAGAGCCGAAGACGACATTAGTGGAATAATTTGAGGAGACAATAACAGAGTCAAATAACAAGCTTATAACTTATTACCTCGTCGTGGATCCATCGCGTGGCTCAAATATTTCCCGCAGATAATCCTGGGACGATATAATGATCCGTACATTATTGAGGTGGAGCGTTGTGGACGACCGAGCAATGGGGACGATTTAACATGTCGCCTCCGCAGGGCCCGATAATTGGATTCATTGCCAGCCCTAAGAAATATGGCGGCCATTTATTGCTCCCTGAACGTATTGACGACAATCTCCTTAGATAATACTATCGTATTAATAACATTACAATATTATACGTGCTTTATGATCTTTACTTAATGATTAAGGTGAGGATATATTATTAAGAGCTCGTATTTAATGTCCGACCTATTTCGTATTTATCCTTATTATATGAGTTTACTAGGAATCAGTCATATTCATATACAGTTGTACATACATATATGGCTTATTCACTTTTTTAGTTATATATATATATATATATATATATATATTTATAATATAAGCCAGAATTTATAAGCAAAGAAGGGTAATAAACTAAAATTCTACGATAGCAGGAAGAAGTTCCAGAAATCACATATGTATCTATATCAGCCTATATACGCTACAATGTTAGGCACGGTCCTCCTCTGGCCTCTACAACTGGCACGGGTTGGCGGAGCGTTACATGGACTTATGTAAATAGTATATTCATTTCACAACTCTATTTATCGTATTTAAATCTTTAATACTACATAGTTATCTAACGTTGAGTAATTTTGGATTTTCTACCACATAAACGCTAAAATTGGTCAAAATATTCTACAAACTTATATACAATAAGCCTTACATTTTTTGTTCCTTGTTTCAATTACGTTGCTGTTAGGTCAAGATGATGGGAGTTTGATTAAAAAAAACGTTCCTACCGAATAGGCTGTGTATTTTCAACAAACATTTAACGAAACTTTCCCGAACAAATTGCATAATGAAATTGATGTACAACTGCTAACTTTTTTGTTTCATCAGTTGTTGAACAGCAATTTAGCAGGTAGGAAACATGACAGGAAAATCTCATTTCCTTTTAGGAAATTTCTTTGGACGCTAATACCGCTTGTGAAGTTTTTCAAGGGTGCAAAATGGTTAAAGGCAATTAATTGAAAGTTTCATCGATACCAGTTTCAAATGCTATATCGAGTATAAATAACGTGTCGATAAAAAAAAACAGAGTGAATAGCTGGAGGGTGGACCAACTTAAATATTTATGATAATGAAGGCTCGGACTGATATGTGGTACATCCTATTGACACAATCCTCTTGCTTTATTAGACAAAGAAAAATGCCATTTTTAAAAACGTCAAATTTAATACGCTTTACATTTGATGATGACTTCAGCATTGCTCTATCACAAAACATTGTAGATGTTCGCGTATTGTCATGCGTTTATCAAAGATTACCTGTTTCACTGAGCAAGTATATTCCGATGTGCTTACTCAATACAAACATTCTATCATATCAATTTGACATTTATTGAAAGGTAGGAAGATAAATACACACTGTCGTTTAACCATAAAAATGTGATTTATCTAACGGACCACAGCACATAGGTAGGTTTTTAAGTTTTATGCGGCCAAAATTATTTTACTTGCTAAAACTATTCTAAATGACATAATTGATAATGTAAAACAACTTTCTGTTGATTTTTTAAATTTTAATTCAAGAAAATATAATATTTATGAAAAAAAATTTCAAAAACCTAACGTGACATATATAAAAAAATATATATCATAAACGTACATTTTAAACGTTAGTGAGTAATGAATTGACAGTCGTCACATACTCCATGCCAATTCGTTACTCCAGATCCTCATCGTCCGAGGATTCTGGTGAAGCGGAATCTGGTTTGGTGGGTAAAAGCATGTCGAAAGTCTACGGAGAAATGGAATTAGACATTTTTTTTTCTCCTTCTTTGTTTTATACTAATACTGCTAATGAGCGGATCAGAGCTCAATAATAGTCGATTGTAAATGTCGCGGTTGCACTGTTCGCGGGAAAATTTTCTTGCGTAATTTCCTCTATACATGCGAAAGTGCTTATTTCGGGCCTCTTGAGCCTCCTCCGGGAATGGGCCTATTGGAAGGATGGAATTCTTTATTATGGCAGTACCATGTATGAGCACTTTGTGCAAAGTAGGGGTCATCGGATGCCACCTATAATGCTTCACGTATAATTTGGCGGTATCTAGTGCGTATTCATCATATTTCTTGACATCAATAATGTATCCACTTGAAATCGTTTCTAAAATTACTTTGGCTTTGCATTTTATCGTAGAGAAATTGACGGGTGACTAATTTTATTCCGGATGAGCCAGGAAAACCTACGACGAAAATGAAAATTAAAATGATTTGGAACATTTTTCAACATAACTTTTTTTACCCTACCTGCACCTACCTGCAGCTGATTTTTATCAAAATCATAAGAAAAGAGTATTAAGTATTATAATAAAAAATAATTTTGAGGCGATAGGAAGCGATAATATAACTAAATTACGTTTAAATTTAAAAATCAACAATATTTTTTCAAGAAAACGTTGTATGTTTTAGAGGTTTAAAATAAAGTATTTTTTATTATACTAGGTTGACAATTTCTATAATAAATAATGGTATGTACCTGAAGCACTCGAATCCACATTGTTTACATTAATAACTCTCTTCAAATCAAAAATATTAACGACGAAAACAAGTCACTTTAACAACGTAAACAGCGAAAGCGCGGGCGCAGCGGGAGACTAACAAGATTCCACCACCTGCACACGTCCCCCACGCGGGTATTTAAGCCGAGAAGACCGGCTAATTATCACTTGTTCTATTGTTAACGTAGAAAAATATTCCATTTTGCATTTGTAACTAGTTTAAAATTTTCAATTTTGGCCGCATAAAACCCAAAAACCTACCTATGTGCACAGGGTATTAGAAAGACGTTAAGTTAACAGAGGCGAAATCTTTCACTGGACCGCTGGCTCCGAGAGATAACGTGACTTATTGAAAAGATATCGTATAAAAATGAAGTGTCACTGGCACTTCTATGTTTCAATTTTAAAGAAGATTTTATATGTAGTGTGTTAGTAAAATATCAGAACTAGTAGCGCACGTGATAATAATTGTTATTAAAAACACTCATTTACAGCTTTATTAGACAGCCCCGTCGCGCAGTTGGCTAGATACCAGCTTGCGAAACAAGCGGCCGCGGGTTCGATCCCCGCACCGAGACAAATGTTTGTGTGATCCACAAATATTTGTTTCGGGTCTGGGTGTTTATGAGACCGAAAAGTCTCTCGTAGTTTCTGATACCCACGACACAAGACTCGTATCTTAGTGTGGGGTCAGGACTATGTATGTGACTGTTGGGAGTATTTATTTTATTTTTTTGTTTATTACACAGGGTAATCAAACATGCGATTCCAAAACCCACCTTTCGCCTAGCTTTGTTTTCGCCTCATTGATTGCCATATTATCAAATTCCATGCCAATACAAGGTATTACTGAAAAAATAGTAATTCATTAATAGACATTTTGATATCGTTATAAGCGATACCATTAAGGCAGTAGTGACATAAAAACAGACTAGAGAGAAATATCGATTTAATGAATCTAGTATCGATAATAATTTGTTTGTAGATGAGGAAAATCACTGAAACTATGGCATAGCGCTCGTTCAGGGCGACTTATTACAAGTAATATAGTAACTTAAAGAGGTTACTAATTAATTACTACTTAACGATACTTTGACCTGCTCTGCTGATAGACCTGTAACTTTACAGGGAGGGAAAAAGGACATATTGAAGAAATTGTTTAAAAAAAGACATGGTCTGATATAAATAAAAATTATAATTATTTTTTTGTTTTTCCTTGTATACTTAGAATGGTGTTTTGTTTTTTCTTTCATCGATTACAATCAAGAAACATCTGTGTAAACTGTAAAGCCTACTAAAATGTTAATATTCCTGATTATTTTCGTATATTACTTTACACCGAGCAATTTTGTGTCTATGACGAAAATTCTTCTAGAAAATACGTGCAGTCTTCCGCTTTGCCCGTTCTCCGGCGGTTAAAATTATTTTGTCATAAGCAACATATTGAAATATTTTAACCATCACAGTGATTTACTAAGCAAAATATTTTAGGGTCCTCGTAGGCCGTGGTCAGGGATAACGGGTTGGATCCCGAATATTACGAAACAGGCCTCGTTTATCTACCTTTTGACCCTCCCGCGCCCATTACCCGTGTGCCAATGGACACTGGTAAGCCTCTATTGAAATCGCCCTTATTTAGTACGTGATTTTATGACGCAAACATCAAAAGGCAATATACGCGTTTGATAATAGTTACTCCGGTCATTTGGGTTTACAGTCCGATTGTCAAATCGAATAATTTTAAATCATGCTAAGTAAACTGTGATTTCAGCAACATGTTTGTATCTTTTTCGTATCATCTGTTATATTAGAGGCTAACTCTCAGTAAAGTGTTGTGAAATACATACATGACAAATTTCTATCAACAATAAAAAAAGAGCAAATAGTGGACCATACGTTGAATCTACAACGACTAGATCAATTTTCAATAACGGTAAGGTGTTTGTAGTTTAGTTACATATGTAAAGTTTCGGAGTTATTCAAAATTCTGATCTATTTAAGGCAAGTGTACTGCACTAAGACCTAGATTCACTCCATGAATTATGGAAAACGTCGGTACTACCTACTGGTAGCTAGTACTTCGTTTATAATTCACGAACCATAATCGACATACGAAATATTTTTTGCAAAATAACTGTATAAATATTCGTTCGACCGTTGATTCATGAATGTAAAAAAAAACAATGCTACACCATGCTAAAGAGACAAAGGTGATCGGCATTTGACTTTATAATACGTCTTAAAATACAGTGAGTATCCGTTTATTCTCCACACACTGAATTGCAATGTAAACTGAGGTCGTTTAAATGGATAGTTTTAAAGTAAAGAAAATTACACCGCTCAAATAGTGTTGCTAAGCTTTCTAGATGTAACACAATTTAAAAGAGTAACGCCGGTGCACTGACGCGAGTGCTATTGGACACGACGGACACCGCAATCGCATTAAAAAGTTCCTGTGTTGCCTCAACAAACTTCAAATAACGTTTCTCAACGTCGACACGACCTCACGGAGAAAATATGTTAAGTCGGTAATGTAATATTTTTTCAGATTCACTCTGCAAAAGAAATTGAGTTAAAAACTGACCTACAGAGCCTTAATCTCGGTTGGGACGAGACATTGAACCCGAAGAATAATCTTGTTATTCGCTCCCGGTTTAATGAGATTGCCTTGCCCGCCTGCTGCCACTCGCGACACACGACGCCAACCGAGTGGCTCACAGCCATCAGATTTGAAATAACTCATATAAAAAACACGTTTCGACCCTTTTAACATTTCATGAATAATGAAAATACTGTTTTCGTTTCAACTTTTGGAATGTTCGATGAGTTCAAGGAGTATTTTGGATAGCATTTTTTCTCGTTGATATTTCAATGTTTTATCATTTTGATTAACACGTTTTTGAGTAGGTATATTTCTCTCTGAATCATATACATATAAAAAAGTTTCGTTAACTGATTAAGGTCAAGTAGCTTCAATAGGCATTGGAGTTGAGTTAAATTTAATCCTCGTGGTCAATTTTGAGCATCGTTCGACGTTTAAATCGTGCAACAACTACATTTCGCGGACATAAATATTGCCATTTATCAGACCCATCGTGCATAACTATATAAAATTCCGAATTCAAATATTGTTTTACTTTATTTTCTACAAAGAGAACGTGCATTAGCGTAGTAAACCAACGTTACATATTTTATACGAAGTTTAATTTTACGTTATCCACTAATGTTCATTTCGGGTTACAGGTATGTCAACTTAGGTGCAAAAAAAATTTTTATTCACTACAGTTAGTAGCTCTTGACACCCTACTTCGTTTTGCTTGACTATTTTGAAAATCAATAACACCCCAGCGTATACTAGTTTTCAGATCATAGGTAAGTCACAAGTTTGTTTGTTCTGGTAACTCCGAAACCGAGCAACGGATTAATGGTAATGTTACCAAATTTAACTTGAACAGAATCTGCTTGTATGTAAAATAGATATTGACATGTTTACTTAATAATATCACGGAAGACTCCAACTTGAGCCCACTTTATTACAAGAAGTTTGAGCTGAATCCGCTGAACATAACCATTCAGATATACGAAGGATTATTGTATTAAAAGTTGTACCTCAATATGAGACTTTGAATTGTGGAAATTATTTTCTGGGCCGTTTCTTTATTACATTACCTAGTTGGCATGATTACTATCCAAAAGAATATCATCTATCACTACTTGCTCCTGATGTTTACACTAACAATCTGAATGTATTAGAAAATATTGAAGAAAGAAAAAAAAAGGTTAAATGGTAAAACTTAAAATAAATCTGAAAAGAATTACAAATATCGATACAAATGCCACCGGATCTTATAAAATCTTTATTTACATTGTTATTTCAATAATGAATAAATTACAATATTCATTGTAGTTTGTACCTAATTTCTACCAACTTGGTAACAAACAAACAAGCCGGCAACACCCGCCAAAATACGTAAGTTAGTGTGAAACATGTGCCGTGTTTGTTGGCCGCACTAACACAACTAATTAGCAACACTGAAGTTATTAAGTTAGATACTTATTGGTCGGATTCCCACGAGACGATGCGTGAATATTCATAACTGTCGGAATATTTGCTGAGATCTCGCCGTCGCAGGCCACCTAACCGACCAAGTTTCCGCTTAATTGTATCCAACTTGAAACTCAAACGGATCTTAAATGTTGTACTGTTAATCTCATCGCTGTATGGGCGAAATCTAGCTGAAAACTTATGTGTGTGGCATTGTCGCCGACAAGGCACTCTATTCTTCCTTCTACTGCTGATAGATAAAATTATTTTCCTATTTTCCCATGAAATTTAGTAAAATAAATTAAACTTTTACAATTCCCAAACCGCAAACAAAAAAAACGAGATCTTAAGATTTCCGTTACTGCAATAGCTACACTACTATCGATTTAGAACCCACGATTCGGCGTAGCTCTTATATACCAAATCGACTAAGCTACGAACCTACAGACTAGATAAAAGTAGAAAAAAAGAGATTTGCAATCCATTCTACTAATTAAATGATGACATTCGCTTCTAAAAGTTGCCGCTGAATATTCGAGGGCTTACGCGGAAGTGGTAGTAATTTTGAGTTGAGAGTGGCAAGTCATAGTGTTAATGATCGTTTTTACGTTATCAAATGGCCAGTGTGGCTATGTGCGGGGAACAAGCCAAATTCTAACTTCTAAAATAGTTTGTAACAGCCAGTTCACAATCAGGTAATAAGTTTTCACCAAAAATACGTTAGATATATTTTTATTATAGTGGATATTGCGTAATAAATTAGCGTGTGGGATAGCCAGTCCTAGGTTTGTTTCCCAATTTGTATTATCAATAGCAGCAAGAAGTATGAAATTATTCCCATGAAATTCTTTTAGTCCCCTCTATTGTAATAGCGGATAATGTCAGCTAAGGAACCGAAATATATGTGTTTGGATCTTAGCATTTTGCGCATTAGGAAGATATCGTTAGTTTATGTTTGTATGTAGAAATATCTTCGCTACTGAGAAAAAAAATAGGATTAGTGACTAGTTGGTGTAATATTAAGTTTTTTTAGTAGTACCAATGCTGGGTGTATAAATATAAGTTATTTTTATAATGTACAAGCAATTGTATTGAATCTTTATTGAATAATTTTACAACCGCTTAAGAAGTTTTCAACTAACAACACGTAGCAAGGATGCAAAGTACTGGTAAAGTTTGTACGAAGTAAACATATTTCCTAAGGGGATTAAACTACGCACATTCATTTTGCAAGCGATCGCAACGCCTGTCAAGCACTTTTACTTGTTCAGTTGACATTTAATATTTTCCTTGTAAGGTATTCGTAACCTTTATTACTGCCCGTGCCCCTACCCAATAGTGGGACTTACGTGAGCTGATGCTGTACTAGTGTATGATGTGCTGGTTTATGATAAATAATTGTTATGAACTGAGCTACGCCTAAATATGGCTGGTATGAAGTGGCTTAAACCCGATATGAATTTTCCACGCCCACTGAATTGAGGCTAGGGCAATCTGGCACACGAAAAGTTTATTCGCGTTGTAGTCAAAGCTAACGGTGGGACTCCAGCACTTACTAGCTTACTGGATTCGATGTCTATTCGCTTGTCCTTTCAACTATCATAACCAGATTTCGTATTAATTAAAACCTCTTGTAGGTGCAGGTGCACTTCTGAACCCAGATTTTATTATTTTTTTTTTCTAACGTAATAGAAAGCAAGATTATTGCTGTTTTTCGGCCACAATTCCAGATGGAGAATAACACTTTTCATCTAGGATTCTGTTAATCAAACCCCAGACCACGCTAGCATATCACATACTTGTATCGCGAAACTATGGGGTAGTCAAAACTACATTAAAATACTTATATATAATAGATACATAGAAATACAACATAACAAAGTAACCAAAGTCTGCTGGGAACTCAATTAAATAATAGTTCTACCTACTTCTATTCATTACATATTTAATATTCGTGTTAACTTTACACTGATGGCAACTTGATAATCCGACTCAGCGGCTCAGTCTGTACAATGAGGGGCTTCCAACTTTCCATGCATCAAACTCGAAACTAAAACTGAATATTTTTGGAGAGGCTCGTTAGTCTTTAGTTGCGCCCATCTGCAGACAGCACTCCGACTTTAGCCCCATATTTTCAGACTTTTTGCAGTGTTTTCTTTTTTATGTACCTTAATTATTGCAAAACTTTTACCCGCGACTTAGACTGTTGATACGAATGAATAAATACATCCAAAGTTGCTATGTAAGCAACTTCTGATCTATAGGTAAGCATTGATAAAGATTTTAGTGGTAAGTGCTAGTTAGAGAACTGCTGAAACACATTTGGGCAATCACACGTTCAAACCTGAAAAACATCTACTACTATTTGAAATTATGTCATTATTTATGACGGTGGTTTAGGTATTTTAACGGTACAATAAAGTACAACCACTTATTAGAACTTTTAAACAAGCTGATTGCTTATAAAAAAAATAGGTGTATTAATGACACACGAATTAACTCGAATTCAACCATGCTGAAAAATAAAGTAAGCACTTATGTAAAATAAACAGCTGTATACACGTAAATTATTCGTTTAATATGTACGTTGCGAACATAATTACATTTGCATCGAATTCATTTTGAAGAGAGCAACGCGACATCGTCTCGATGTGCTGTTTTACCCCATTCGTGAAAAGCCGGATCGAAATATTCATCGTAAACTGAGAGAGCTTTACAAGCCTTTAATAAAGGTGCGGCGGTCACATTAAAATCGCTCATTCGGAAAATCAAATTTCAGTGACAACATGCGTCCTTCCATAAAAAACAAAATCTTTTTATGACGGCCATAACAATTTCAACGGCCGTGTAGAGCCGCCCTGATCACTTGTTTGTATTGCAATAGCATTAAGTCGGTTACTCACTATGTGTAGTTTTATGTTAATAAAGTTATGACCTAGACTGATTAATTTTTTTATATCTTTTTAAAGCTTATTTCATTCATTCTTTTGCTTGTTATTGGTTCTATAAAAAGATAAAAAGTACCCATGTTTAATATAAATAAATAAGTTTATTTCTTCATGTACATAAGTAAGTATTTAATGTCTCGCGAAACAAAAAAAAATCACGTACCTAATATGAATTACACATACTTACCTAAGTACCTACATATTTTAACCAATTGCGGCACGAATGTTATCAAATAGGTACGTACATAATTTACTTTTGTATTAAAATTCTTTTATCCAAATTATTCGTTTAATGCACTTACCTACTTATAATTTCATATGAACCACGTGACCAACTTTCTAAATTGAATTTCAACTAATGAATAGGAAACGAGTCTTCTACAAAAAGATTATAAGTTTCTACTGTTCATTGCTACTAGACCATGGATTCTTGAAAACCTGCCTAAAAACAAGTATGATCTATTTAATAATACCAACTGTCTACCAAGCTTCAACTAACAAGATTCTTACTACACGTTAATCATAATAAAATTCAGAATCCCCAGGGATCTATGTTTTCACAACAATATGATATATGAATTATTTTCTAAGAATGTTCATCTCTAGATTTATTATAATAAAAACTAAGTAAATGCGGAGAAATGTGCCGGACACTTTGTGAAGCCCTTTGAGACAACATGACTGAAAAAAGACACAAATATGAAAGAATCTATTTAGTGTTATGACTAATATATACATACGTGTAATATTTTATTAATGCTAATACGGCATCGGTACGTTCAAATGTTTTTAAATATGGCGAGAGAAAATATTATAGTCCATGGATTGGTTATACTATAAAAGATCCGTTATATTTGAATATTAATATTTAAATCAACCTGATTTTTGGAAAGATTTTCGTGTTTGTCTTATTCCATCTCAAGTTGCGGCAACTACGCCATGATCGGTTTTTTAAGATTAGTAAATAAAATGAAAGCAGTGATGGCCTTGAGGTTTAGGCGCGCGGTCAAGAATCTCGGCGGTCGCGGGCTCGAACCCCAGGCCACACACCTCTGACTTTTCGAAGTTATGTGTGTATTCAAATTGAATTATCACTTGCTTTAACGGTGAAGGAAAACATCGTGATGTAACCTGCACACCTAAAAGTTCTTAGGAATTTCTTAGGTGTGTAGTCCGCCAACCCGCAATAGGCCAGCGTGGTGGACTATGGCCTAAACCCTCTCAATGGTAGAGGAGACCCGTGCTCAGCAGTGGGCGTATATGGGTTGATGAAGAAGAAAGAAAGAAATAAAATTGTATCGATTGTTAAACGATGCTTGAAAAATTGTAACTGATTGAAAACATCATGTACATTAGGGGGTAAGTTCACTTACACATAAGTAACATTCAATAAAAAATAGGCCTATTGTAAAATTGTGCGTAAACAGTAAGATTGGCAAAACATTATTTGAAAAATATGCTTCCGGATTCATGTCGATAATATTTTTTCACAATAATATCATTACTGATAATTTATCTTATTCTTCTCAAATATACATACAGTTTTATAGCGAATATATTAAATAAGTCACATAAATTATTATTATTTAGTAGACAAATTTAGAAAATACAATTAAATTAGTTTGTGGGCTTAAAAGATGAGGTGTCAAGTCAATTTTAAAACTGAGACATTGATGACGCGAACGAAAGGCCGTGTCAATTGTCATTCACTCTTTAGAGTTTTCATTCCGTTCATGTCATTCGTTCTGAATCGGTACTCGCCACTCGGCAATCGGGTTAAATATGCGCAATATTTTGCCTATGAAAACCATTAATAAAATAGTGTTATTTTTTTAAGGATTACATAATAAAAAAATAATGAGTAAAGTAAGCAAATAACTTAATTAATTGAAACTATTCATTCATAAGTGTACACCGTCCAGTAAAATGGAGGGCAAGAAGATTTCTTTTGGTTTCATGAAAACAAAGAAAGTTGATAAACCAGTGGTAGAAGAAAAGAAAGATTTCATCGAATGTGTCGAAGAAAAATCCATCAAAATTGTCGGGTGAGACTACTTACATTGTTTACCTGACCTAACCTATAAATTTTTGTGTTTGTAAACGAAAAATCGGCGTTCTTCAAGTAACGGGCAAATTTAGTTAATCGTAATAAAAATTTTAACTAAATTACAAATAGCATGTGCTATAAACATTAATATAAAGCTCGGTGGTACAAACAAATCGTTATTTGTATTGGTATCATGTTTCCCAAATAGTTCAATATTGTATTATTAAGTAAATGTACATACTTACTTGCAAGTCTGTATTAAACCTGAGTAATTTTACTTATAAGTGAATTACAAAGAAAACACCATCAATAGTCTTTGTATGGCAAAATGAATACATGTTTTAATTTTACAGAAATATTTTTACCTAATTTAATTTATGTATAAGTGCTCAATCATTGGGTGATTTAAATGATTAAATACTTAAACGTCTTTAAAATAGCTATGTGATTCCAAATTATAATTTCATTTCGTTCTTTTAAATTTCAGTGGAGAAACTGTTAAAGATGACACACCCTTAGTAATTCCGATGAAACCAAACACACTTGTCACTGCTGAAAGATTAAAGCAAATTGCTGAAAAAGTAGAAGGTGAATTGGAAGAAACAGAAAAACCTAAAGAGAACAATTCAACTGAAGAGAAAGCGCCAGAAAATGAAACATTGGAACAAATGGCTATACGGGAACTTATGCAGGATGCAAAGAAAGAGATTAAAGTGGAAAATCCAGACTTAACTGTACCTTTGCCTGCAAAACCTATTGTAGAAGGTGAAAAAGAGGTAACTGAGTATTATTTTATTATAATATGGTTATTCTCATTATTTATTTATTTATTTCAAAACTTCATACCCAAAACTGTATTATAAGCGAACTGAATGCCTATCTTATGTTATGTTCAACCTCAAAAGGCTTTCTCATTCATGAACATAGAATACAATTTGCTCTTTTAATTACACTAAGACTGGCTAAGACATACAGAATCAATATTAACAAGTAACACCAGAAATACCTTAGGAGAAATTTGTATATTTATAGCAAATGTAGTGGTTATGATTGATGGTGTGAATTGATAAATAAATCAAATAAGTTAGTTTTGTGCCTAACACACAAATCCTTTTTTAGGTCTAGTGGATTGTATAACTAAAGTCTCATTAATGTGAAGTCAAAACTGTGTGTGTTTATTTACTTAATATTTGAATTGATTTGAAACAATAATAATCTTTTTTTTATTGTATTACAGTCCTCATTGGATGATTATGAAGCAATGCCAATTCAAGAATTTGGAAAAGCAATGCTAAGAGGCATGGGTTGGACGCCAAATAAAGATCAGTAAGTAAATATGTTTTAAGAATTTTCATATTAAAGTCCTTTTATCCTTTTATTTTATATTGATCTGACTATTTAAACCTCTTCTGAAGTGCTTCAAAATTAAGTTGCATGTTTTTAAAAAATATTTAATTGATGAATAAGTCATGTTAAATTATTTAAAAAAGTTGGGACCCAGCTCTGTCTGTGTGTAATTTTGAATGTATTGCTAATCTCCTGATTAAACTAAATTTCTTCAGATTAAAAAGTAGCACACAAATCTTATCATCAATCATCGAGTCATAACTTAGAGTTAACTTGTAAGAAACAAAAAAAAGCAAATGTTCCCTCCTTATTTTCAGTACTATTCCTAACAAACAAAAAACAACAATAAAAATAACTTACTTTTCAGATTAAATGTTTGTCCTTGTTAAGCACTACTTTAAATATTATTTCAGATCAAAGTATAAGCAGCCTCAACTTAGGCCTAAAGGCCTGGGTCTAGGAGCAGATAAAGTCATATCAGAAAATCAAAAGAAGAAATTGTCAAAAGACAAAAATGATGAAGAATTATCAATAGTCAAGAATGCTTATGTCAAAATTACTACTGGAAAATGGAGTGGATGCTATGGAAAGGTACTGTTTACATATTAATTAGTAGACAAAAGGAGTATTAAACTTTTTTTCTGGAGCTTTCTTCTACCATTTTTGTACATAAAGTTAGATTGAGCACTTGTACCTTAGACATTAATACAAAAATAATTATTATAAAACACATAGCCACAATAACTCACTTTTGAGAAGATATATCTGCTGATAAAATTTTATTTATATCAAAGATAATTTGCATTCAAGTTAAATACAAAGTGTCTTAATTTTAATTCTGTTATTAAACTAACAATGAAGCCACTTATCAACTAGAAATCAACTTATTTAATTATAAAAGATTCATAAAGATGATCACATTACCTTATCATTCAGTTAAGAGGCTATTCCTCCACACACCAGCCACTGTAACTCCTGTGTTCCAGGCCCAACAAAGGCATGCACAGAATTGATGCAAACCACTAAAGGCCAGCAAATCTAAGGGATCCTTATCTGTTATGACCTAGCAAGGTCATAAAACACAATAGTGTCTTAGTCTCATGTTATAATTTTAGTTTCCATGATTATTTACAACCAGGCCTAAGATATGTTCAGTAAACATTTATCAACAAATCTGGAAGAGTACTTGACACAGTGTAAATTTTTTTCCAAGGCACACCTAGGACGCATCTACATTTAAGTAACTTACAAACTTTAGAAAAATAGAGATGTTAATAGTAAGTAATGGAGCTATAGTTATACAATTCAAACTTGAACCATTATACCTGCTAATTGATGACTAGATTGATGCTGTATAATTCAGCATTGTTACGGTTACTGTTATTGCCTTAATTACATTATACATACATACCATCCCTATCTTGTCATTTAGGCATTCATACATAGACTCATTCATGGATTCACAATGAAAAATTTCTGTCACAACATGGAACCTGTAGGATAATGTTTAATTTTAAATTTTATAACAAAGTATTACTTTTGCTTACAGGTCCTGAGTTTGGATGAAGACAATGGCCGAGTAATGGTGGACATTCCCATAAAGAAGGAAACCGTCAGTCTGAGTGAATTTATGATGCACCCAGTTAATAAAGCAGAGTTTGACAAGGAATCCAAAGTCATCAGTGAGTTTTGTGTAATAATGCTTTAATTATAACACTAGATGTGAGGTTATGTACATAGATATTTGTATAACAATTCAATTCAAGTTATGAAAATTAAAATGAGTCAATAATTTAAGTTCTCTAGTAATATAGATAGTAGATACTTATATGTATGGCATTTTGAAGGCTTAACAATGGTTAAAACTCCAACTATCTAGCAATGGCAAAAAATTATGTATTTAAAATTTATAGTCAAACTGATAGGTTTTGCATTAATCATTCACCACTGACCAATATTCCTTTGCGAATTGTAGCTGCCCTTAATTGGCTAAAGTGTGCAGTTTTCACTCCCTATTTTATCATATACTGTGTGTCTTTTATAATATAAATCATGGTTATGAATAGTGTCCAAGTAATGCGCCTAACTCGCAACTAAAGTACAAACAAATAATTTTAATTTCTATTCACAGATTCACTGCAAGAGTTGAGTTTGAACGACAACTATTTGTGTGTGTATTCTGCATGCAGGGGTTAATGAGGTACAATAGTTGGACACTTATTCATGTATTTTAGAATAACTATGAATTCCTAAATAAAAATTCAATTCTAGATGCTGACACATTTGAAGAATACAAAAAAGGTGAAAAAAGTTCTCAGCAGTCTTCAAGAAATGTTGAAAAAGAAAGTTCTTCACACACTAATAACAAATATAGATATGATAAAAGATCCGAAAACGATTTAAGAAAACACAGAGACAATGAAAAATCATCCAATGGCAGGAGTAGAAATAGAGAACGTCAAAGAAGAAATTCTTCAAGCAGTGAAGAGAAATACGTCCAAAAGAAAAATAAAGATAAAAAACAAAAGAAAAGATACAGTAGCAATGAATCTTTGTCGTCGTCGTCGGAAGATGACCGAAGAAGGAAAAAAAAGGAAAGTCGAAAGCGTAGAAGTAGCAGTTTAGATTCCTCAGATTCTAATAATAAGAAGAGTAGGCGACACGCTACTCCCGATGGCAAACGGGACATCGACAAAAAAAGGAAAGGAAAGAAAAAGAAGAGGGATAGAGATCGTTCGCCTAATTATAAGAAACATCGAAAATAATATTTTAATGATAAATAAAGATTTTTATTCAATATCAAATTGTTTTCTTTTAGGGTACAGTTATTAGGCTAACAATTTGATAACTCATAATTTATTCATACCTATATAGCCACACATTTTTAAATTCCTCAATTTTAAAACTCTCTGTTGTTTCTAGACATGGAAACTTAAATAATAATACTACTCAGCCGAGGATTAAACCGGGTAACGGGATAGCTGTACTATTGTCTACTCGTAATTAGAGAAAGAAAGTTTACTTCTGCGCCATCTATGTAATAATTACAAAGACAAAATCATACTGCATAATAACTACAAAGGACCCAATGAATAAGCTACTTATTTTATTTTACAAAAAATTAAACATAGATGGCGTTGAGTTGTACTAAAAATTTCAATAGATGGCGTTGAATCGTTTACTGTTGGAAAAGTTTTCTACACGCAAATATAGATCCATTTTACAATTTGCATAGGTACATACGTACACATGCGTGGGATACACTTATAGGCCGAGGAGTATTTCTTAACCCACAAATCACCAAGTGCGTTATAGTTGCATTATAGTGCGCCGTTATTAGACACTTTTTATGATTACATGATTATTTTATAAATTTCTGTTAGAAAAGGATTTATAACGGCTTCGAACCAAATAATGCAAAATAGCTGGGCACACACTTTATCCCCACAACATATTTGAAAAAAATTGACACACTACTTTAATGCTCCCTGAGTAAACATAGAATCTTAGTTTAAAGATGAACCCACAATAAAATTAGAAAATAATAGAAAAAGAATCTGGGGAACACAGAATATTGAATTACTTATTACTCACCCACACCACTAAAGAATCCAGATGTATGTAATACCAAGGCGAAATATTTATAATGACTCAGGCAAAGTCACACCCCCCAATGCAAAATTGGCTATACACTCACTCGCGAAACTAGAGGCCGCGGGTTCGGTCCCCGTACAGAGACAAATGTTTTTGTGGTTTCCAAACAATTGTTTCAGATCTAGATGTTTATGAGACCGATAAGTCTCTTGTAATTTCCAATACCCACGACACTGGACATGTATCCTAGTTTGGGGTCAGAACTATAAATGTGATTATTTTTATTTTAAATGCGAACTCCTTTATTTAATTAACAAATCTTAAACGAAATAATATAGATACCAGGAGTAATACTTCCATAGAAGCCCCAAAGATTGCTTTACAATATTCCAAATAATAATGTTTAAGCTTACATCTTTATTTAACATAAGCAATTTGAAATTGAAATTAACATAATATCCTGACCCCATAGTAAACAATTACGAATAAGACATAACACAATCACCCTGAAACGCTTTTGAGTCTATGGAAAAACCGCGACTGATTAATACCTACCAATATTATTGTAGATATATGTATGTATTTAAAAATTGTTTTCATAAAGGGAGCATGCCGACGCCGACGCAACTGCGGCTGACAGTTCAATTAGCGCGGATATGCATGCAGGTCAACTGCGGTGTGACAGAGTTAATAGCACAATATATTGTACAAACAAAAAAATGTAATGTAAGTACTTGTGTATCTTTTAAGTATAATATTTCTTAAGAACTACGATATAGGATTCGGGAAATTTAGATTTAATCTTAGATACTGTTTATTGTAGATAAATATTCTATTGCTTCCAGGGCTGCCAGCATATAAATCGTAGCTATACGGTTTAGTATCTGCAATTATACAAAATTAGATCGCATTATACATAACTATTCTATTCAGCATTTGTTTTTTTTTTTAGAAGAATCTTGGATGACAGTTGAACAATTAATGATCGGAAAATGGACCCCCCACCCCACAATAGTTCTTGTTTTTTTTTTCTTTTTTAGGATGATAGGTACAAAAATTTTTGATAAAATTCGAACTTATGTTTCATCCCGTATGCCTTTGTATCGTATTATACGAAGTGGTCATGGATACAATACCTCATCCTATTATACAGAATTTGTATCCAATTATACAATCTGGCAGCCCTGATTGCTTCTCATTGGTATTCGGTCTCAGTGGTGTACCTAAGCTTCAAATCTTAAGTACACATCTCTGATTTTTCGAAGTTATATGTGTGTTATATTAAATAATCATGTACATTAACGGCCAAGGAAAACATTGCGATGATACATGCACACCTAAAATTTCTTAGGCCTGTAGTCGGCCAACGTAGACTAGGCCAGCGTAGTAGACTAAGGCTTTACCTCCTGAGTTTTTGTTCTTAATTTAGATCATCTAACAAACAAATATCTGTGAACATATATTAGCCGATCAATCCATTTTTTCATGCATGAAACGAAGACATTTCTATAGGTAAGTATAAAGTATTTTTCCTAAATTGTTTATCATATCTACTTACAAGTACTCAGCCAAAAATCAAAAGGAAATTCGAAAAAATGGCCTTTGGAACTCGGGAAATAAAACCCGTTTAGTTCCAAAGGAGACCCGTGCTCAGCAGTATCTAAAACGTAAAAGGGTTGATGATGATTCAAGACTGAAACACATAAAATTTATTAATAAATCACTTTGCAACAACGTAAGAAAATACAACATAGTATTCCTAAATATTTAGTTGCGTTCAAAATAGTTCCTAGCACCTCATTAAAACAGTTGAAAAGCTAAAAACATAAACGTTCGTACCGTTTATTACCGCATAACAACTGCTGTGTTTATAACCGTATTGTGTAATACTGACGACCCATCTTAGCTTCGTCTGGGATACTTTATCACACTTTACTCCCTTAATATAATCTTCCATTTATATTTTCATTATGCAGACATAGACATCAAAAGGCAACATTTCTTCACATATAGGTACTTAGTTGACGAATATTGTCAAAATATGGACTAATTCAAGCTTTAGATAGATTATTAGTATTTGAAATAATGTGATTTTCATACGGCCATCGTCTTTTAAAAACACACAAACCCAGGAAGAACTCGTTTTTTAACGTTTCTGAAAATACTTAGGTACCTATTTCACCGCTACCTCAGCAAAACTGTTAAACCTTTCTATTTAACTAAGTACTTATACTAAATAGTGTTGTTTCTTACATAAGTTTGCCAGAATAAGGTAGCAGTACTTATTTATGCATACACACTTAAAACATTTTATAGTTCTGACGGTACTTCATACGTGCTTACTAATAAATATGACACTAAAACAAAATTATTTTACTTTTATCGAAACTGTGTCTACGAGCTATCTATCCGAAATAAGCGCCTATTTAGCAGAAAATACATCTAATATTTATTTTATTTGAACTTGCCTATACCGACTTATAAATTCTTAAGTGATTCCAATAGGAAAATGTTACTCAGTTTATAGATGCTATTTTAAGCAAAATACGTACTGTAGCAATCGACGTTGAAATAATTATACGTTTCTCACACAGAATGAATGTACTTCGAAATAATCTTACACGAATATCTACGTCAAGAGTTTTAAAACCACTCGCTAATCTTTCTTGAATAAATCTAATTCTAATAAGTAATTGAGAATATGAGAGAATATATAAACATACAATAAATAGTCAGTAAAAATCACAATCCTCCTTTGGCGGCAAAGCCAACAGTCGGATAAAAAGTGCAAAAGAGCAATATTGTATCCTACCTCTGTTACAAAAATATAACCTTGTTTGTACGTGAAGCAAAACCCAATAAATCACGAGCCTTATTCCGTATATTGATTGACGTCTAGAAAAACCTCCGATGGTTGACCTAATTCCCTATTTTACCTGTTTGACGTCAAGAAATTATTTAGGATGAGGTCATATTTATTCATTTGAACTCGGCGCTTTCGCTTGGGGAAATGTAAATTAGTTTTTCCACCGTCCTGTATATTTGTAACTTAAAATATGGAAGTTTAAAGGAGAGTTGTAAATAAGAGCTTTTGAATTCTAGTTTGTATATACTTACAGGATATTGATTAATTGTATTAGCTGTTTTAGAATTTAAGAACAGAGCATTATAAAAACATATTTTTTTTTAACTTTATCTTTGTGTTATTATATTTGTATAAAACGGATTTAAGCTAAATATAATAAAATATTTTATACAGCCTACAGATACCTACAGAATGTTTTTGTTACATATATGTATATAAAATAATTTATAACTTTTAATGGATATTTTATCCATTTTGTTTAACCTGTAAAGTAACATTAAATGAAAAATAATTATTAAATAAAGACACAGAATGTAAAAGGTATGAGAAATAAAAGGAGTGCTAAAGTTTATAAAACTTTATTAATAAGAAGAAGTATTCAGTAGGATCACACCGGAAGTAAAGGTTTACAGGCAGGATATCACATTGAACATTTATTTTTAAACAGTTTACATTTATTAAACACCATATCCATTGAACGTCTACAGAATACACAATTAAAAATATCTGTTCTTTTATACATAAACTTAGTTTTCACCTTTCCTTCCTTTTATCAATTCATAGAAGATATATCTCATAAATTCTCTCTCTCTCAATCTTTTCCACCACTAAGACAGATAAGACTTACAAAATATTACGGCTCTTATTCACTCATTGTTTCAATTCCTCGTATTAATATACAGTTGTGAAGATTTTAATATTACGAATAAGTGAATATGCGCCATATTTTTATTTAATAATTAAATGCTACAGGATATTCACCTCTTCCGCAATAAATACTTACAAAGATTTAAAAATAGTCACAAAATTAATATTAAGTAGCCAACTACTGCATAAAATAGGTTTGCGCGCTGCTATATTCTATCATTGTGCTGCAAATACTATCAAAGATATATTCCAAATGCTCCAAATAGTAGACTGTAAAATATTACGAAAAGTAAAGCCTGTTTTGTCATTGAAAATAAGAATTAAATATAATTAGTTGTATATTGGACATATAATATTGTTACAAGATAAAGTAATTACGAAATTTAAGCAGGAACAATTATTTGAAACTATGGTACTATGTATTATAGTATTAAAACTAGTTTGTGTGCTGACAATAGTGATTACCAAGTTAGACCAGTTTATCGTCCAGAAGTTACACACTTCTAATAGAAATCTTCAAACTTTGTTGAAACATCGAATAACCTTACTAGGATGTGCCGTACGGTATCATTCTTACTAAATAATACTTTACATAAAAGTTCCTGCTTAAACCACCGGTCTTAAATGTAATATAAATTGTTAATTGAAATCTACAAAAGTAAAAAGCCACATATAGACATATATAAAACGACGAGGTACACATTGAGGTTTATACACTAAAGTGTATCGTTAAATACACACTTATTACTATAAGCGTCTTCAACATCGATCACATAAACACCATGTTACACCGTTTAGGGACACTAAGGAAGACTACATTGTAAATGAAAACTGAAGGTCTAAGAAATATTACAAACAGATCTTTGGTTTCGAAACATGTGCTCTATTCTCAGATATGTTAACATACATTTACACGTGGATATGCCTATTAAATCGTAAACAACATTTAAGAGATTCGGAGGAACATTTCCCCGAAGTTAAGTGAGGTTACATTAACAACATTCATATTTAAAGCTCGACATCAGAAAGAAGGTGAAAGGGGACTCGAGACGTTGAGATGTTTTACATAGCTTCCAACGTTCAAAGATACATAGACATTACTACGTGCTCGTAACGTATGAGTGAGATATGATCGAGTTAACGCTTGGTGAAAGGGTTGTTTCGAGCGGTGCTGCGGGCTGCGGCGGCGGCGGCTGTCTGGGTACAGTTGCACAAAGCATCGAACATGCGCAGAACGAAACCTCGAGCCCGACCCAATCGCCGCTTCAAATTCCCTGCAACAAATGGTAGAAGATTAATAAAACGCCTTCCAAACCTGACACGCGAGGCGTGACGTCCCCAATCCGATCGGAATATTCATGGTAGCTGTTTTTTGCCTTGCCGAGCACACAATTGAGTTGTTATAAACAGAATCGAGGGACTTTTGTAGCAAATATTGCCACGTTTATTGAACTTGATTCAATAAAATACTGTCTGAGTACGAGTGCCTGCGTAGGCTTTGTACGTTCTAACGTTGCTAAAGTGATTGTGTTTTCTTACAAGATTTATATTGAAACTATTTTCTTTGAGTTGTAGGTTGCAGTAAATAAAACCTTTTGCAATGCTTAAGTGAAGCGAAACTAAAAGCTGGCGCTATTTATTTCCAACAAACTTAAAAGCTCCTCCTACGCCACCCACTCTTTTGTATTGATTTTATGAAATAAATTTATCAATATGATGAATGAATATCAAGAATTATTTGATGATATGGTACATGATGAATGAATCTACACAACGCTCTTATTATTTTGTAAAGTTTTAATAAGGAATTAAATGTTTCTACATCATAATGAAGACTTAGCGATCCCTTAAACCCAATGGAGGATAAAGGCATAAATATTTTGCATGAAAAGAATATTACTTTGCTATTTAATTTAACATATAACACTAGGTATTTACTATATTTGGATATCTGCTGATTACATAAATTTCTCGGTTAAAAGTAATTTGAAATGGTCATAAAACAATGCTCCTCCTCTTGTTCTTTTTGCCCTATTTCCAGTTTATTTGGGGTCGGCGTAGTATGTTTTTGACTAAAACAATGCTCTTGTTTTTTTAATTAATTTTGATTAAATTATATTTTTGCCAAAATATTAAAAGAATTCAAGTGATTTTTGATGCAATTTAAAGGCATTTTGACTCATGGAGTTTTGTCTTTAGTTTAGTTTGCAACGACACTAAAATTATTTATCAGTCTAAGTTCCTCTTAATTGCAATACGATTAGAGGGAATTTTTACCTCTATATATTCTTAGAGTAGAATGTTTTTGGAATGGAGATAAAAACATATCTGGTTTAGTATTAAATATGCATCCAAGAGATGATAAATGATGAGTAAAGGTCTGAATGCTTTTTAAAAATTTGCTCCATAAGTATTTGAGAGGCAAACGAAAAGCTACAAGGTAATGATCATAACAAATAATATTTTTGAAAATATGCTATCATATTATATTAATGCTAGATCGAATTAACCAACCACATCATACCTATAAGAAGATTAATAATACATCAGACTACACCAACTTTTACTATATTGAATTCCGCTCGTAACTTTGCCAGCCTTTATTAAATTCAAGAAAATCTTCACACAGTTCCAGACAACAGTCTTAAAAGCATATTGTTGTCGTGATCCGAGAGAAGTGTCCGCCCGACGGCTCTTGTTATGCGTCGGATAATAGGAAGCGATGTTTCAATTACTTTACTACTTCATCACAGTGTTAAGCAAAATTGAATAACGTTGTTTGAAAAAACTTATCTATTATTATTATTCAGAATTCAGTGCACACACACGAGGCACAGCCTAGTCGTGGCTAAATTTGTAAAGAAAGTGATGTTGTATATTCTCTATATGTCCATGTCATTAAAACAGAAGAGCAACAGCGTCACGCTATTTCACAAACTCTTGTGCTCGTAAAAGCTTTTTACCTAATATTTTGAACTCCATACATTTGTTTTGTAGACTAAGATGCAAAGCTGCTTGATAAGACGTAATGCATATCAATTATAAGCAGTATTTAATTCATCATCACCAGCCCATATACGTCCCTCTGCTGAGCACGGGCCTCTACTATTGTGAGGGTTTGAGCCTTAGGCCATTTAATCGACATATCAGCCCCGTGGCGTAGTTGGCTAGACACCAGCTTGCGAAACGAGAGGTCGCGGGTCGAACCCCGCACCGAGACAAATGTTTGTGTGACCGACAAAAATTTGTTTCGGATCTGAGTGTTTGAGACCGAAAAAAGTTTTCGTAGTCTGATACCCACGACACAGGTCTTGTATCCTAGTGTGGGGACTATGTATGTGACTGTTGGGCTATCACAAAAAAAATCTTGCCAGTATCAAAGAGGCTATATATGGAATGGCGTCGTAGTGGTGTCTATGCACGATACGTACACATGAAGGGTATTCTCTTTTGTCACGGCATACTGGTTCTTTAGCGAGGGGAGCGCCGACTGGGGAGCAATATCGATTTTGGCGCCAAACAGACGGTCACTGAACGCTTCATTATGACTATGATGTTTTGATCATTGCTTAGTAATTAAAAATATACATTTCTAGCTAAACCCCTTCAGTATCAATTAATTTTAAAAATTAAGTTCAGTTCTTAATTTGTGGCTTTTGCGACATTTCTACGCCGCAGTTTAGCCAATTCGAAACACCAGGAAAAAAGAAAGATTTGTTTTCTACATCAATGATGTATACAATTTACATGAAATGAAATGTCTTGGAACAAGTTATGTCATTGTTTTCGTCTGCATTTATTCACACAATTTAAGATGCTGTATCTAATAAATTAACCTCTAAAAATTTAAAGGGACGGTCTATCACATCATTACTTGTATTTTAATTCGATAAGTATTAATGAGCGTCTGTGATTGCTCCATCAGCCTACATATAAACCACTGTAGACATAGATCCTATCAACTAAACTGATATGTTCATCGCTATAGGTAGGATATAGTTTAATAGCTATTATGTAGGCTATAAATGAGTCTGAGAATACTAAATATACTTAACACATAAAAATTCGCTTCTATTTTTGTTAAATTAAAAGCGTCGTGAACCGTAAAATATATTCCGAAACTCGATTAAAGATTCTTAATATAAATTTATGAATATTCTTGTTACTCCGTGAGAAAACATCAAGAAATTTCAACGTTTCCTTGAAGTTTGTTATTAAAACTCGGTACAGACAGTCTCAGATGTTATAAGCCGTAAACAAAGATTGTTATCTTCCAGCCACCGAGTTAACAAACATCGTGTACCCGAGATAAAAACATTTAGGAACAAAACGTCGTGAACGAAAATAATGAGACCATTCATTAACATCGCATTACTACTTTGTTTTCGAGGTTTAAATATGAACTCGTCGACAGAGTCGAGGATAGTTAGGTATCTCTTGTCGAATAAGTATGGGTTTGTGCTTTTCAGGCCAAATAATGTTTTATTTATTTCCTGATATTCTTTTTTTATAAAACCGCGACTATTAGAACATGTGTTACTTAAATATTCTCTTGGCGGTTACTAAACTAATTACATTTTACCCATTTTGGACTATGATCATGGCCTTTTTTTTGTTGTTAATACCTAACAAAAAATCGCAATGAATATTTAAGCATTTACCTAGGACAGAAAATATCCAAAACACCGTCAACAGTAAAAACACTACTGCTTTGTATATAGAACAGTTCACCTTTGAGTGAAAAAGCATCCGCACGAAAAATTATTAGATTATCCCTGGAAATTCAGTGACGGAGTTGCTGCTAAACTAATTTCCCACGAAACCTGATTTTGAGTCAAATTTTGCAACGAATATCACTTTTTATATGTAAAATATGTAGGTACCTACCAAGTCTACTACGCTATCATATATCACACTATGTACCTAGTTTTTTTTTTATGTTGAGTGTTTATAGAATCTTCCTACCATACTAACTTCCTATGATTGGTATAACTCTTGGAGGATTGAATAAAAGTTAAAAAATATAGGTATATGTGAGCTAAGGACTAATAAAACGAGTAACGTTTGGACAGCTTTTAGGTGCTATTTTTTATCCTTTTGATTATCGCCAAGATTAAAGTGACCACGGAAGTAAGGCTCTGAAAATAACACCCAATGTCCAGTAAAAAATGCTCGTAATCATACCTATTGTTATTAATGAAAATACACATAATACATAAAGAGTATGCCCTGTTTTTCTTTTTTCCTATAATTTTGAAATGGTAGGCCATCGAAACAGAGAATAAAATATACCTTGCACATAATATGAACAGAGGACAGAAAACAATAAGTTTTATGAATAGAATAAACAGTGCCTCCTTGACAATAAAGAACAGACTAACATTGTACAGTGTCGTAAAGAATTTTTACGTTCCGTTTTATGGCAAACATTGGTTTACCTACAAACATGTTAACGAAACAGAACTGCCTGTATTCCCTTCAGATAAAATTTACGAGTCATTTAATCTGGGCCCAGTCAATATAGTGCTGAGGGTACTCTAATAAACAAGTCAATTTCAGTCAGAGGGACAACTATATTATTATTCCTTTTAATTCTATACTACTTCTAAAGAATTTACAGAAAAAAAAAACATTAAATAAAATGAACATAATTTACACAGTACAATTTTATAGGGTACGACAGCCCCGTCGCACAGTTGGCTAAACACCAGCTTGCGAAACGTGAGGCCGCGGGTTCGATCCCCACACCGAGACAAATGTTCGTGTGATCCACAAATATCCGAAACTGTCTCTCGTAGTGTCTGATACCCACGACAGAGGTCTTGTAACCTAGTGTGGGGTCAGAGCTATGTATGTGACTGTTGGGTGTATTTATTAGGATTTATTTATATCATTAAGATTCAGAATATTTCTTTATTCACCACACGGTTGGCAACTGCATAACATTAAAGAAAACAAGGAAGAAGCTCTAGTTTTGTTCCATTCGAAGCAGTTTACATTGTACAACACAAAACATTAATGATCCATCTTTCCCTATAAACAGATACATACCCATTTATTCTAGACCCTTCCTTCTCTATTTACTTCTCTCCCTAACTCATGTACGCGCATCGACCCGGTCCCTTAATTTGACCTTATTAAGTATCTACTAACTAACAATTTCTCGTAACTGCAATTTGTTCTATTTTCTAGAGAACACTAAATATAATTTAAATATGTACATTGTACACTGTAACAGATGTTTTGCATATCGCAGCATATCTATTATAGCAGGTCGCAGATTTATTGTTAAAACATAAACATGCGAAAGAAATCTTAAAGTAAAAGAAGTATCCATTGACTCGTCTTCGTGCCGTTGGTTAAATCTATCATTTTAAATTTTAATACTTTATAAATACCAAAAAACATGTATGTACTTACAATAAATATGTAGAGAATATATGTATGTACATATATACGTCATTGCACTGAGATAAAGAAAGACCTTTAGATCACGATTTGATATGAACATACAAGGTCACGCTGACATATCACTCGGTTATGTCATTTTCATAAGTACTCTAGATTACTGCATTCTATTCTATTGAGAGAAGTGAATTATAGGATATATATGGTAATACGCGCTACATTTAGTCTACAGCGAAACAAGCTAGACACAATGAGTATGGAATACTTCAAGCCGTTGTAAACGTAGAAGAGACAGAAAAAACGGTCTTAAAAAATAATAATTATCTACTGGACGTATCCTTAAAATAATAATAGTATGTCAATGATATAATAGTCCAAAAGCTGGCACGAATTTTTGGGTAGGTATTTGAGGCAAGCTGAAAACTTGTCATATAGTTCTCCTATTATATCCCAACACGGAACTGAAGACCTGGCTGGTGAGTAGCGGGGCTAAATCAACTTCTTTTTACATTAAAAACAACCTATTTAAAAAAAAATGTTTCCCCAAACCTTGTATTTATTACGTTCCTTTCATCAATAATTATAATCAAATACTAATAGCTATGAGCATTCAATCGAAAAAGTTATCCAATGAAACTCTACCAAACCAAAAGTTACTTTAAATGTAGTAGATACTTATGATCGCCCTCAACTTTAATTTCAATACGGCTTGAAATTATTAATGTTTTAATTCAAATTCCGAACAAAGCGAACCTCATTAAAAGTACTTGAATGTCATTAACAATATTCAAATGAGTACTACTTTCGCTAAGCCTAGATTCATACATTTAAATTCAGTTATAAAACAAGCATTGTGCTAGGTGTTGTTCGTGATAAGGTATAAATTACCTGAAATGGAATTAAAAATATTGCGACAAATATATGTATTTTCCAAAAAGGTTTTTTAGTTTTTCCTTGTTTAAATTTTGACAGAAGTGATATAAATCTTTGTTAAGCACTTGACTTACATTAATTATAATTACATATAGGTACACTTTACACACCATGTTTTTATTTGTTTTGTTTATAGTAACTGTGTGTTGATGCAAATAATTAACTACCCTAATTTTCATAACAATCTAACCTAGAGGTTCCAGGCACGAACTGGTGCTAACTTACTTGGCGATCTTTTATCGTATTTTTAGAGCATAATATGCTGCTTGTAAAGTTCTTTCATGCACTGAGAACTTGATGTCACTACATAGCTTTATGTTAGTATGTGTAGAGCCATATTCAGATTCTTCAAAATATTCCACGGTAATGTGTAGCCTTATGCTACATTCTTCTGTATCTACAGAATTAAATGTCTACTTGGTCATAGAAAAATTATTACAACTGGATGGGATTAATGATGATTATGATAAGGCTTAGAAGAATTATCATATATAATTTCGCAGTCTTTGAATGTTGATAATATTCTCTATGGACTAAATCGAAAACAAAAAATTATACTATATCAGTCTGAGTTACAAATGATTACAGGCACCGTCTGTGTGTCGCATACCCACGTCAAACAACAAGCTGGCTGTGTCTAGAAATCACCAGAGAATTTTGTTGCAATATCCCATATAATATTATACATACGAATACACGCACGCACGTATTCTCCGGAGGGTAAGCCTAGGTATGTATTGATAATTTTATACGCAGACATATGTGTCTGGAGTCGATTTAATTGCCGTTTTCGGGCTCAAATTTAGACTCCGGGCTACATAAAATTTCTTTATGGAAATAACACGTAGAATATCCCTTACTATCCATCAAAAATATTATGTTAGGTCAACCTTCTAAATATTGTATATTATTCGTCTTACATATCTTTCATGTGTAAGTTATCTGCAGTATAATTATTCTGATTTTTTATTTTGGTACATAAATTATTGTGATCTAAGAGCTTAATATATTGTTACAGAGCCATTTCAACGTACGTCTATATAAATCTTTGAAATATTAATCATTAACATATTATGTATTAACAATTTCTAAAGGTACCTTACAAAGCATAACTACAAAGATCCTTATAATTAAGTACCCGTTTAAATCTCGCATTCCATGTATCTGATGAAGTAATAACAAAGACAAAGGTGTTACTAATTTCCACATGAAGGGGTTTAGTTGAATAGGAGTAACTAAAACTTATATTAATCTTGTCCTATTCAATTACCATTCCGAATCCTCTCACACGAATACACAATAAAATTCTAACATTTTCTATATAAGTTTAGGCAGTGGTTAGAATTCCATAGTCGCAATAAAATCACGACCAGATTTACTACATTCTTATACTCGTAGATAGCAATTTTAAATTTACACTCGCTGATTTTTTACAAGTCAAGACACCACCTATATTATTTTTTGTAATGAAAACACAAGTGAAGATCGTTCGAATAACACGAGCCTAAAACATCTTAGTTACTTTAGGCTTGCTGCTTGCTTTAGTTTGTTAAGTTTCCTACACGAATACGGCGCAGTCCGGGTTAATTTGAGGGAACCTTCGAAATGGCCGGCCTCGAAGCCTTCAATATACATGTACAGCTACTATATAACGTCTATGTAGGCACGAGAGAACCAATTGAGTATGTGGTTATGTAGCCGTTTCCTGCAGGTCGCAAGAATATTGTGGTTTACTTTGAAACGGGGAGGCCTTTGAAGATCAATTGACCCAGCAGACTTGTCGACTTATCGGAATTTC
The DNA here is from genome assembly GCA_030295005.1 of Cephonodes hylas. Classification (NCBI taxonomy): domain Eukaryota; kingdom Metazoa; phylum Arthropoda; class Insecta; order Lepidoptera; family Sphingidae; genus Cephonodes; species Cephonodes hylas. The sequence goes on along the minus strand of AP025377.1, from coordinate 4,956,148 downwards.
AAATATTGGATAAACAACGTTGTAGATGATTACGCTTTGATCTCTTAATAAGCAGGGTCTTGTTTATCTGAACTAGAACAAGAAGTTTTCAGTTAATTTGCGAGTAGATTTACTAAGTAATATACGTGGCAATAAAAAACGCACGATTTATACACTATATCAAAATGTAATTGAAAGGATAAAATTTATGATATAGATAACCTAAACAAGATACAAGACTTAAAAATACAAAAAAGTATATCAAGAAGAAAATCTTGAAATACGAGGCACTGTTATTGCCCTATAATTTCTAGTTATGTAGACACCGTAAACGTGGGCTGGTTCATCGTAAAAAGGCTTTCATAACTTAATGGCTATTAAGGCCATAAATACTGATTCAACGGCATATGATGACATAAAATGAAGTAAAGACTTTGTCGCAGGTGTTTGAGGAAAGTATACACTATACACCCAAGCGTGGTGTAGGGAACATACATTCTAAAACTCAATAGCGGTAAGTGGAGGGGTTCAAAAACACTGAATAATCTCGGTCATATACATGTAAGCTTTGACATTGACAAATGTCAGTGAAAACGACAGAAGAGCCAAGAACGAAAATGAAAAAAACGTGTGCATTTTTTTTAGTTCGAATTATGCGAATTAATTGTGCGAATATTTTCTTGTTAATAGTAACGCATAAACAAGTTATTGTCGATTCTTTTTTACTAGATGAATCTAATTGTGTTCTGCTAAATAAAAAAAAATTAAATTCATTGGTCTTACATGCATATGAAGCACTTCCACGTCATCATTATTATCATCGTATTCAGCCCACATGCACCCACTGCTGGGTATAGGCCTCCTCCAATGCTCGCCATTTTTCTCGGTCTTGCGCTACTCTCATCCATAGTCAAAGTATGTATGCAAGTAAGTAGGACGTAGGACGTGTATGTAGGACGTAGGTATGCAAATTTTTGACACCAAAATTCAAATATTAAAAAAAAACCAAAGGGAACATGATATATGGAATAAATTTATATACAGCAACAGTACGGCAGAATCAACGAAGAGAAATGTAAAAGACGACAGCCACGAAATCAAATTGTATCTTCATTCGACATGAAAGAAACGAGAACCTTTGTTAAAAACCTTTTAGGGAATCCATCACAATGACCATTGTATAAAGTAAGGCAAGAATTAAAGCCGTTTTCTTGAAAATTTGAACGCTTTATTTTCCTTTTAAGTTATTTTTAGATGGCTACAAAATATTGCTGATTTTCGGTACAATGTACATTGTACATATTCTGAATTCTCCGTGTTCAAGCGGTAATCGCATAAAGATACCTAATATATAAACAACCTAGACTACACTGTATTATTGCCTAAAAGTTCTTAGGAATTGCTTCGGAGTGTATGTAATTCGCCAACCCGCACTAGGGTAGACTAGTGGTAGTGACTACAAGTGGTGGACTATGGCCTAAACCTCTCAATGGTAGAATAACTCGCAGGAAGTCGTATATGGGCTAATGATGTTGTATTATTACCTGATTCTACTCAACTTAGAGCTTCTGACTTTTCGAAGTCATGTGTGTATTCACATTGAATTGTCACTTGCTTTAACGGTGAAGGAAAACATCGTGATGAAACCTGCACACCTAAGAGTTCTTAGGAATTTCTTAGGTGTGTAGTCCGCTAACCCGCACTAGGCCAGCGTGGTGGACTATGGACTAAACCCTCTCAATGTTAGAGGAGACCCGTGCTCAGCAGTGGGCGTATATGGGTTGATAAAGAAGAAGAGCTTACTTAGTTTTATACCGTTCTGAATCGGCACATTATCTTACATTCCACATCGATATTGTAGTATTTATTAAATTATTTTCTTATTTGTTACGAACAATAAATTATGATAAAAGTCTCTATTTTAAACTTCAAAATATTCTCTTATAAAATTTATCCCAAAGAATTTCCACCAATATATGATGTACGCCATAAAATTTCAAGAGCTTAATTTAGTAAAACAACTTAGTCAAGAGCGCGACGTCATTTCAAGCCTGATAAATTTACAATCCGCTTTGCTGCATAAATTTCCTTTGCTTTTATAAAATTTGCATTAAAGATGGCAGCCACGATGAAAATGCTAATCTTTTTATGACCGGTGTATAGATTCATGAATATGTGGTGCTTTATTAATTAATCAATCAATATCTTCACGGCAGATTGATACTAAAATTGTTTTTTGCAACTCTATTGACGAAATTTTCAACTTAAGGAATTTTTTTAATGTATTTCCGATCCTACTTTTTTAGCGTTACGATGTAGCCTATAGCTCTCCGCGATAAGTTTTTTTTCGAATCTGACCAGTAATCCCACACATTAGCACGCCCAAGCAAACAGGCGAACTTTTCAGCTTTATATTAGTAAAGATGAATTAAGGAAACAAATTATGTTGAATTCGGTTTTTCTTGAAAGTCAAATAGGCCTAAATTGTACGACAGTTACACCTACTTAGTAGGAGTACACCTACTTAGTAGGAGTAACAGTGTCAGTCAAATAGTGTTTGAAACCGCGAAAGTCCGAATATAGAATATACATGTCGCACCAGCTTTATTTGTTGGTTCGTATCTAGACGGATCCAACTTTTGCCGTACATAAATCAATATGTCGTTCAAGACGAGAACAAGATCATAATATAAACGAGGGTCGGAACTATTTTATGCGCTAGTAATCCATAGTATAAAATATAAAAATTAGGTCATTATTTATTTGAAACGATGTGTGGCTACTGTTTATTGTGTTTCCGTGAAAATATACCTAATTAAATTTATGATCCCAAAGGCGGGGCCGCATTGTGGGTAAAAACCACACACCACCCTCGTAGGTGCCTTTAAACTCTGAATTACAAGTATAACAATTTTGTACATACTATTTGAATTATTGATATTAAATATCAGACCATATACAACTGGGTACTGGGTGTATCCTTCCAGTTCTATTAAGAGGTGTTAAACCATCACGCTAGCATGATCTATGTACCTACTACTACTTTTTCTCGTTGGTCCCGTGACATAAGTGAATATTGTGTCAGTCTAGAGTTATCAAGTTTAGTTCCCATGTTGGGCAAAGGGCAAGTAGAATGTTTCAATCGTTAATACATATTTAAAAAAATCACTATGAAGTACGGGACATTTGATTTTAATATAAATAAAATAACATACTAATGAAGTTAACAATGTTAACCAATGAACACATAATAATGAAGTTAAATATATTGTTAGAAGACCCACAAATAAAATTATAAAGAACGGGTATATAAGCCGATGCGAACAAACAAGTGACACATTACTAATCATAATTTTGTGCGGTGCGGAACTCTTGACGAAATGTGTTATTTTGTGAAATCTCTGATTGTTGTTACTTTGGTTATATTTGTAAAAGCTTGATTACGGTTGTACCATTAAATTAAGTTTAGTTTATACCTCTTGTGAATTATTTTTTTAATAAAACCGCTTCACATTCCTTATATCAGAAGTGGGATAAAGGATTCATAAGCCCCCAGTACAAGTAAGTTGTCATGAAATTTGGGAAACAAGCTGACAGGTAATATTTGAATTTTTGTTTATAATTATTGCCTTTTTCAATTGTTCATTACTTTGTGTGTTGTGTGTGCTCAATTATAATGTGTGTGCTCAATTACAATGTGTGTGCTTCTGTCGTAAACTTAAACGTTAATAATGAGACGTGCCAGAACGCCTAGTTCATGGAGGCGTCTTTTTCGAAGCAATTTATCTGTAAGTAACGAGGCCGCGTGTACCTCGGGTTAAGCTTGTGAGTCTCGCCGTCGCGGACGTAGTGATACGAACGATAGCTCGTACTATCATCACGGTAATTCGCATAAACGCCGCCTTTCTAGATTAAAGTCATAACATTCGAGTAGAACCCCGTCATGCTGTAAGGAAGTATCGACGTAGTGTTCTCTAGCAATTAAAGTTATGGTTACCCTCGACAATATTTTGAGTACATTAAGTGCCGTTAAGCGTCCGCATCTGTATGCGCTCGAGGATTCGTTATAAAGGGCCGAGCGCACAGCTCATACGAAGGGCTATGCACGTGAGGCATTTTCGCGATTTAGAAACTTGGCGAACTCGGGCAACGTTTCGCGACGATCCTGTGTAGAAGACCTCGATGATCCTTTGTGTACCAATCATACTTCCGATTCGGTCGCCATTGTAGTTCGGATGCCATATAGAGCGTAGCCATGCTTGCAAACGTTTTTAAATCTTTTCTACCCTTTCAAACATGTTTATTTTATGTTTCGAACGTCCGGCGTTCTTTATTACGAATACGCAGTGTTCTTATAATTTTGTGCGCGTCCTTTCGTTCTTTGTTGAAACAGTTTGTGACTGTTAAAAATATGCATAAATTAGTCTCGTATCGTGAAAAATATGTAATGGCCAATCCAATAGCAAAATCATAAACGTAGGCGTTCTCCAGGGCCTTACTTAACTAGTAACTGTAGGCGATAATAACCCGTCTATGTTCTGAAGGATAGTTACAGGTTAAGAGCAGCGAGTATCATTGGCGGACGACCGCCGATGGGATTATTTACTACGGATAATGGGACAGTGTGCTGTGTGGCCCTCACGCCTACAAGGAGCTCGACTACCCCGTTGATGCCTGCCCCCGTGTCATGAACTCCGAACGACTGCATCGCTACGGAGGTGGTCTTTAAATTAGTAAGACACAAGTGCTTTGAACCCGGTAAGGTCTAACATTGTATTTCAACTTTTGATCCATCTTAAAAAGGATATTTATGTTTGGTGCGATGAGGTTGACCACGTGGACGACAATATACGCACGTGCTTAAAGCCACAATAGTGTAGTAATGAGAACGGTTATCGGCAATGCTCAGAATAGGCCAAGCGTGTTTATAATTAAAACAATAACAAAGACCCCTAAACCTGGCAATAAGTAACAAGCGAGAAAATTTTTGGGAGTGCTATCCATTTAAATAATAAACTTGTTCTTGATAATTTAAATCATGCTTTATAGCTTCGCGCTCTTGTTCGCGTAGCCGTCGCAAAAACAAATCGAGATCTCTATTACGTTCGCGTCGTGACTCTGTCCCGGTACACACGCTCACGCAGCCGTGAGGGTGCGATAGGACATGCATCAACAGCCATAATTACGTGATTAGATGGTATAGAAGGAAGTACGGCCAGCGCGTCGCATATACGTGCTGAACATGAGACAAGTATTCGCTGTAATAATTGACATATCGAGAATGATGGTTACACAAATCGTGTTGAAGCATCTAGTAGTGATCAACGAAAGGGAAACTTTTGCAGACAGAGGTGCATAGCTCTTCTGGGGCTTAGTGGCATTAGTACTGCCGTAAACCAGTGCATCCCAGTCGACATCCTAATAGACAGTGAAGCTTTTGACGTGTCCTTAAATTCATCGGATGTTGTTAAAAATCCTGTACGCGAAAGCTAAGAAATTGCGTCTTGAGTACTTTACCGTACCGGTTAAATTAATCAAAACTTGTTTTCGTTGTTAGCTACCGAAGTATAGTAACTTGGTCACATTATAAATTATAGTCAGGTAAGACCGAGCGCGAAAAGGGTCTGCTCCTACGTGTTGCGCATTAGTGAATTCACTTGCAAGACCATCGTTACTCTCTAGTCGGAGAAGAGTTGAGACTTTTATATTTCATACCAAGGGGCATAGACTCAGTCTGTCGCAAATTTTCTATGATAATCACGAACATATAAAGAGCTGATAAAACGTTGAATTTTATTTTCAAAACATTTTTTGATTTCCCGGCTTTAAGTAATTTGTTGGAAAATATACGTCTCACTGCCTAGTGTATTTGTCCAAGAAGCGAGTTCGATCCTTGTCAACCTATCACATAATGGGAAAAGCCTGATGAACCATTCAACGCTACCAATGCAGACGTATATAACTTTTCGGAATATCTAATCTATCGATTTATGATTGTGGTCGAATGTTTAACGCTACTTGTTTTAGAAGTTGAGTACAAGAATTGGGCAGTGACATCCATCATGTAACGCCTGTCATCACCACGTAAACGGCCTAATAGAATTACTCTTTCGAACCGTTTAAACCTCATTCGCGTTAAGCGACAATAAAAAAACTACTTGGTGTGATGCACTGTGAAAAATTCAATTGGTATTGAATATTACTAAGCAAAAACTACTCAGTTTTCAGCTCGAAAATTATTATTTGAGTTCAACGCAACTACTCATGTCAGCCGTGCATTAGTCCTCGATGTGGCAATTGAAACTCCACAACCAAATCGTTAAGCATGGCGTGAGATGTGCAGAGACAGGACAACAGGTCTTCTAAAGAAAAATCAGGACAAACAGGACTCTTATGTGAAGCGTCATAGACGCCCTCCCAGGACTTTTTAGGTAAATGACTGCGCATTTGTTATCAAATACTCACGAACCACCGCTAAACTTGACTCAGCGATGAAAAGTCCTTACACGAGTGATCAAGGTGCTTCCAAGTGGCCGAAATGAGCTCGAAACTATTGGGTGGTGCTCGTGGAAAGATCACGCAAGTATCAGCGCAGTGTATGGTACCTGGGAAAGGCGAGTGGTGTCCCGAGAGTTGTGCGATTTTCTTTGAAAGTAAGCACTTAAAATGTTTTGTTCTGTGCTTTACACATATCTTATGTTACAGCTTCTAGTATGTTCTGTGCAATTGTATGGAATGTACAAATATTTGTCCTGGCAGACACGCTATGAGTGTATGGACTTCGATGTAGCAGATAATGCAAGGTTACGATTTACATTTTGTATTGTTTATGTGTATTGATTGTTGTTTTGTGTATCTTACAAAAAGAAATGGTTTAATCATGATCTCGTAGACGATGCCTCACCGCTAGAACTCTTGCGTTGTAAGCACTCTGTAAGCGCCTGAGCTCTGTGAGCGTCTGTTGCAAGCGCTCTATGAGCGTCTGTTGTAAGAGAACGGCATCTCACTTATAACTGCAACTATATCTGGAGCCGCTGACATAGTCTCGGTGAACAGGTTCATCATACGCACCGTGATCATTATCGCAACATTAGTCGTAACTCGTAATAGAAGCAAAACGTGAAATGCTTAGGCATAGGACGGCCGAACGGTTGAGAAAGAACCAGACTCATCAAGACACTGTGATCAATAAGCACCGAAAGCCTCCTTGAGTTTTTCAGAAAGATGACCTGATGTTGCTTGTAATCGTGTTTGATCAGTCTCAGGATAAACTGGAACCTGGGATGCGAGGGCCCTACAGAGTGGTGAAGACTCTTCTTAATCACCGGTACGAGGTGAAGCGACTTGCGGGTCATATGAAAAGTGTACTTATGCAGCTGCCCAGCATATGGTTTCACGGAAGGACGAGTGAAGCCCCTAAACATGAAAAATGTTCTTTGAACGTGAGTGATCACCCTTTTAGTACCTACACATAGATGGACTGGATGGTACTCATAATTCATCTAGGGGATGAATTCCTTTTATGGTTTCATGAAAGAATGAGTGAAGCCGCTGGACATGAGAAAACAATTCATCAAGGGGATGAATTCCTTTTGAAAGCTTTTTGCAAAAAGTCGTTGAGGGAGTACAACCTCCTTTTCCCTCAACGTGAAAGCTTTTCGCTTTGCGAAGAGTCATCGAGGGAGTACAACCTCCTTTTCCCTCGATGTGAAAGCTTTCCGTGATACGGAGAGTCACTGGGGACTCTGTGCACCTTCTCCCTGGTGTAAGGTTATTTCCTCGGTAGGGGCCCATACCGAGGAACCTGTTTATTTTGTTGTGTTAATTATGTATCAAGCCAGAAACAAAACCGCCGACGTTGCAGCTGCACTATTGCAAAACTATTCATACGGTTAATTAGTTTTAATTTTATTTCTAATAAGTTTAGTTTGTAATGAAATGAAAAATGAACGAAATGTAGCATTTCGGTTCTTTTTTAACCCTACGTCTGCGGCAAACGTAATTTGTTTATTTTGTCGTGTTGTATTTTACTTCATTCTTCTAACAATTGCTAACAAACTAACTTTATGACATTTGGACCCTTGTATAATTTTCTTGTTTTTGATGTTGTTCCACCAGTTTCAGACTTCCAGTTTGACTACAATGAGGCTAAGTCATCCCCAGTGCCTGATGGAACAGTTGGTGCTTCTTCGACGCCTGATGTGATGGTTGGGCCTTTGCCGCAACTGGTTCCAACACTCTGGGAAGAAGAGTCCAACGAGGACTTCGTTAAAGCTGCGGTCTCACCGCTGTAATCGCTGCCTCGGTTGATTTCTACATCATCGGATGACGAATACTGAGCCTGTCGAGACGCCAGGGTGTCAGGAGAGGCCGTGTTAGAAGACCCACAAATAAAATTATAAAGAACGGGTATATAAGCCGATGCGAACAAACAAGTGACACATTACTAATCATAATTTTGTGCGGTGCGGAACTCTTGACGAAATGTGTTATTTTGTGAAATCTCTGATTGTTGTTACTTTGGTTATATTTGTAAAAGCTTGATTACGGTTGTACCATTAAATTAAGTTTAGTTTATACCTCTTGTGAATTATTTTTTTAATAAAACCGCTTCACATTCCTTATAATATCATCAAAACCAAAAATGACAACCATTTTTAGAACAGTATAATTAAATTACAGCAAGAGTTTCTAGGTATAAAAATAACACCTCCTTTAGCTTTATACGAAGGAAATTATTGTCATAACGTAGATGAGACGTTTCCGTCACGACAACTCATTTTATAGAATCGTGTCCTGTTTAACTCTCACGTGGGCGCCATAGTAGGATTTAACAAATTACTAAAATTATATGGACACATGCCTATATTCCTAAAGGTAGAAGTGTATTCCCGTATTCGGTTTATGACAGCTGTGTCTTGAAGCAAAACCTAAAAACAATGTCTGGCCCGGGAAAAGAATCCAAGCCTTTAAAATGAAGAATACAGGCTTGTGATCCAAAATCGACGAGGCAGCTAAAAAAAGTAGGGTATAAATGATGCAGGTAAACATTCTAATTTTGACGTCATTATCATTAGCCAAAACAAGCTCACTCCTGAACATCTCAAATCCTCTAAAATGTTTTTGTATAACATTTTAAGTAAGTGTTTACAATTTTCATGCATAAAACATTGTGAAAGTTGGCAGAAAATGTAACCTAAATACTGGAACTGGGCGAAACATAAAGTTATACACATTTTTATCGTTATACTTCACATCCTAACTAATATGAATATGAAAGCAAGTTTGCTTGTTTTTTTTTATTACCCTTTCACGCCGAAGTCACTAAACCTTTTATAATGAGTTTTGGTAAAGACATAATAATGAAAATAGGGGCAAATATTGGCAACTTTTGTGATTATTTACTCGTATATGATACGGTTTGGTCCCATATTTTATTTTTCGGACAGGCAAAGTATTTTGGGGTTTATCTGTTTATAACGACAATATTATGTGTAGAACTTTTTAGAAGGTTTTTAAATACCATTCTGCCTACTCCAAAGAGAATGCATTCGTCCTCACGCATGATTACTAAAATTTACATTGTCAAGAGCGCAATTCAAGGCGAAAAGTTGACCATAATGTTAATTTTGAAATACCCTAATATCAGTATGATGTAAATAATTTATAATATTTTTAAACAAAATGCTGAATCATACGGCAGCGGAATTTAACTTCATTTTTGAAAGCAACATAGTAGAGGCACGAAGCACATTTCGTAAAATGCATTTTCATGATACCGCAGCGCCGGAGTCATGTAATGAAAAATTAAGCTACGCTCCGTACGTACGTTAAGATCTCAGTAACTACTATGTTATAAATTTATAGTAAGAGGAATATCTCTACATCCACGTTTCGTTTGGTCTTTTCTCTCCTGCGTAATAGAGGGCAAAACAATTGCTTTTGTAGGGACATTTCCAAACTTCATGGTATAAGTAAATAGTAAAGAAATACACCCGACGAGACTTGTGTCGAGAGTATCAGAAACTACCCCATATACTTCTAACTGAATAAAAAGGTTATAAAAACTCATAGATGAAAAAAACATATGTAAATGATCAGTAACAGCACAGAAATAGCAAATGGCTTCCAAGAATACTTGGCACATTACCATAAGTTATCCAGACAATGAACTTTTATGATATGCCTGCTTCAACGCGCCTATCCAAAAGCAATAATGCGAAACAAGTCGGAAAAGGTCGATGAAAATTGTTGGCATACCACGTTCTTTTGTCATGTAGTCTATTCATTCTTTTTAGGGTTTTGAGCTATAAGTAGTAAGCTACTGTCTGAACAAGTCTTTACAATATTTTGTTATTAAGGACAGCAAATTCTGTATCTCAAGTCTAAAAATAAAGGAAACAAAATAACTGTAAATTTTTTTCGCTATCAACGACGACGTGGATACTCTACAACATTTTTATACGTATGTAGATCCCGCAGTGCAAGCCCCAAAAGGTGCAAAAGGGTTCTAAAATACTACAAAACTGCAAAATTATTGAAGCAGATTTATATGAATTTTCTTTACAGATACGTTGCAATGCCTACGTTTGTTATCTGAATACCTGCGATTATGTAATTTGTCTCGAAGACATACTCTGCCTGTATTATAAAGATTAACTAAATAGTTTTTATTCTCAGTATACATTTCTATATAGGTATAATTGTTGGGCATGGACCTTCACTATTGTAGACAGACTAGATTTTATTCTATCACGCCAGCCCTGTACAATTTGAGAGATTCATCACCTTAAAGCTTGTAGAAGTCTTTCAGATATACAGGTTTAGTTTTTCCATCCCTTAACCTATCAGGTTTCAAAATAAAGAAAAATGAACGTCAATCCAGTCATAATGACTTGTTTGTTATTAATTTACTTAAGTGTATCACAACAATCTCGTTAATGCCAGATTCCAGCTATTTTCGACTTAATAAGCGATAATTGAACCGACATTTAAGTCTCATTGAATGCATTTTATGTTCATGGATTATATATTGTGCCTATTTTCAATTCCATTAAGACGAAGTTCTTTTGAATTCAACCCCAAGGCATCTGCAATTTGAATTTTAAACAGATTCGCTCTCTCCAGTGATTTTTTTATTTTTAATGGAATTTTCTGCAAGAACTTCTCATACTTGTGTACAGACTAATAAAAATGTAGAATATTTTATGATAACTGTAGTACCGAAGTTTTCTTACCAGTGATTCTTAGCTTTAATTCATTATTTTTAATAACAAAAGAGAGGATCTTGATTACATGAAAGTTGAAACTGAAAACATGAAAGTTTATATTCATCATCAGCTACGTATACGTTCAAAGGGGATTCAAGCCTAAGTCAACTAAGCCAACCTTAGACAGTTCATATTACTGAATTAAAATTATTTTGTCTGGAATATACCCAAAGAATCCTATAATCGTTTTAGAAATCTACGAAAGAACAAGACGATTAATCAAATATGAACGGGCACTTTTATGAACTCAAATATTTTTTCCGTTTATACTATGTGGCATTAATAAACATTAAAGAGCTCTTCTCTTAAGCTATTAGTAATGGCCTTAAACTTCACAAGCCCGTTCGAAACATACCACTACAGATAAATTGCTACCGCTTGCAAATGCCTTTTAATATTCTTTACAAAACCGTTTCTAACAAATTACTCAGATGTAATACTAAATGAAAGACAATTATTTCTGTTTGTTATCATTCATGAGTGTATGAATCTTCAGGCATATTCCAAATCCTAAAATGAACTTTACCCTCATTATTTTAGGTAAGCATGGTATAATGAAATAACAATTTAAGGTTTTATATGCATTAGATTGAAATTCGCTGTTAGACCTTTAAACTTCCGTCTTGGATTATTTTACGATTTAAAGTTATGTTCATATATAGGGTTCAGATTTAAACCCGTATCATAAAATTTTAGGAATCAGATGTATGTCCTTTTTATTATTTTTTTGGGATCAACAGGGTTCTTTTTATGTATAATAAATAAAATATACAAATCAAGCTGCAAAATTAAAGTGAAAAGCGCAATTAAATACTTACCGGCAGCCGGATCTTGAAATTCCTGTAACAAAAAATAAAAGCATTTAGCGTATTATAGATGTAATAATGAAATGTGTATTCATTAAATTTGCGGAAAGCTGGCAATTAATAATCATAAAACTAAATTATTTAATGTTATGCACTCCTATGTAAATTTTAATTTATAATTATATTCTTAATTTTAAAATTCCCTTGGTACGAAACGACCATCTATTAGGTAAACGTATGATATAATTTACAAAAAACAGCAATAATAGCTTACAGATTGTTTCTTTGTGCTAATGCGAAACTAATTATTATTGTTGTGTAAAATATTATACTTCCGAGTCACGCTATAAGAATAAAGCAAGAAACTACTAGATAGAAATACTAATGATAGCTTCCTAAAAACGAAACTTGGAGCTATAATTAACTTGAAACGTCTAGTCCATCTAAAACACAACAAAAACTCTCATAACATTGCAATCAAAACATCCAGATTGAACGTATTAATCTCAGAGTTTAAACACGCCAACTTCATGTAGTTTGTACTCTAAACAATCTCAACTCAGGAATATCGGAACTCAATATAAAGGGTAATTATTTAGTCCACCGGGTACCCTGACTTGGTGCCTTGCCAAAGCTCGTTGGAATGTTGACCAAACAATCGATCAAACACCCATTGCAATACGTATCTCATCATTTTTTATCTGATAACCATAAGCCGATTGCTCACTATAATCTCGTGAACAGCAATACAGTTTTACGCAAACATTATCGTTTCGATTAAACGTTGATAAATATTGGTAAGAGTAATCTGGAGAATCTGTAACTCTGCTCCCATTTAACACAGCCTTCTCCACATGTCAATAATTTGCCTGATTCCCATTGCAAATTCTTATTGCACAAAGGATATGTTCGTTCTTTACAACTTGCTGATCTTTTTTTTATCAAAATATGAATAATTATAATAATTAAAACATCGCAAAAGTGTCAAAATACTAGCTAATGTTAAGCCTAAACTTAGCCTTAAGGATTTTATAGTGAAGTGCAGTGATCACGGCGTAACTGCTATTAGTGCCTTGCCAGTGCGTCTATCAGTTATTTTTTTCTATTTATTTTTACAAGAACTCACACCACGATGTGCCAACATGATGCGCCCGTATTGATTACCATAACTGCTACTGAAATGTGAATGAAAAATGACTTTCCGAAAGTAATGAATGCATGCAATATTCAACAGTCAAGTATTAATATCTATCAAAAAAATAATTGAATCGTGATGGACAGCGTTCTATTGGAAGAAGCCGATTATTGCAATCTACGGCATTTACGGCACTTTTAACACTTACCGCCCTATCAATTCCGTTTATTCTTTTCCTTACGGGGATAAATATACATTAATACTTACGAATTTACTTCTGTCTTTCTCTTTTTGTTTAAGTTCGGCCTCTTTCTTGGCTTGTTGAATGAGTTGATCAACAAATTCTGTAGCCTGACGGAGTTTCTCCGGGTCGCTTTTGAACGCTGCCACTCTCTCCGCGAGTGCTGATGCGTCGTCGCTGTCCTGCCTCATTTTCGATTTTGTTTTTCACGAGATGCAATAAATCACTGTAATATCCTGTGTAAACGTCTCTCGTAACAAGCACTATAAATCTTTCGAAATGTTTGTGATGAAACTGGCCATAGTGTGGATGCGTTCACTTATTTTTACGGTGGGTTCGCGCGATCCCAGGGGCGATGTCAGTCATTATTTAGCCCTCCTGAGAGGGTTTTTAGAGCGACGGCGCGTGCAGCTACGATGAGATCCGCCGAGGTACTAGTTCTGCCGGGCTGTCGCACGCCGATCATGCGCTGACGAACGGTGCCGTGCACATCCTACCATCCCAACATTAGCTCTAATTACAATGCATGAGTGATGTCGGGAGCTAATATCTTATAGCTGACAGATCAGTTTAATTTTTTCTGGTAAAGTATAACTACAACCATAAGGTTAAGTAATTTTTATTTAAATAATATTAGTAAATAAAAAGTATTGCGTTCATGGTATGTGATAGATTGATTAGTGTAGCAGAGTGTTCGGCGTGATAGTGATGCGGTCGTGACTTCAAACCTGAATATCAAACTAAGGATTTGATTTTGTGTCTATTTTTAAAATGGTGTAACATGCAATTTCACTGGGCCTAAAAAAAAGAATTACCTAAGTTGGACATAACTGTTTTTTTAGCAAAAATAATTGATTAATATTTAGGTTTTTTTTAACTGATTTCATTAGGGAAATCACTTATGTAACATGCCCAATTACAGTGTTTTTTTTTTAAATAAGTGTTACAATATTATCGAGTATGATGATGACTATTGTCTATATAAAACAATGTTCTTTATCAAAAATATTACACCTAGTAATAATAAAGAAAAATTATACGATCAAGGTTGTTGGAAACAATAGCTCATTAAAGTAATTACGTACACTTTTTCATGTTAAGTTTATGTTCTCATGAATTTTTCAGCGTTACATTATAAAAAGTTGCTTTTGTATTTCTGTTACATTTTGCCGACTGAATAATTATAAATATGTTATCATGATTTTATAAGTGTTTGTGAGACCGGAAAGCCTCTCGCCATTTCTTCATATCTACACTGCATCTCAGTGTTAGGTCAGAACTATGTACAAAACTGTTGGGTGTCATTTTATAGGAAATTCTTTATTTATAATAAAATACATAAATAGCATGCTTTTCAAGTAAACTTTAATTTAATACATACCTATCTATTGCTAAATAGTTCAATCCAATTGAAATACATCAATAGAGAAACTCTTAGTAGGTATTAGATGAGAAGAAAACGAGTTTTATTCTTAAAAATTCACCATAATAAAAATCATTCAAAAGTTTTTGTGCGAGGTTTTTATACTCGTCGGTATCACTACTAATGATAAAAGAAAAACATAATAACCTCGTTAAGAATACTTCGACCTACAGATTCCAAGATACAATACGTATTCATACGTGCATTATCATATGAATACAATTGGCCCCTCGGAGTCATGTCTGAGGCCACAATTACCATTGCAACGTATCTGGAAACATTACAGAATATCGCGAATGCACACCGAGCGATATTTACAAAACAAATGGAAATTCTCATGAAAACATTTACATAGGGTATTTTTAACTTAACAATGTAGTTGAATTTCTTATTCTTATACTTCAGATAGATAAATAATTCTTAAACTCAAATGTTAAAAACATAAACTTATTTTGAAGTATAGACACGTAACCTTCGAGCAATAGCAGCGTAGTTTGTCGAGAAAAATTCGGCAGCCGCAAATACAATTCCCTATACAGGGTGTATTCAGACCTTTATCGAAAACTAAGGTAGGTAATAGCCAAGGTGATTACAAAACCCCTGGTGTTAAAGAAAATCCCGACAAAAGATAAAAATTTTCTCGTTTTCCATACAACCACCGGTAATAAATGTATGCGGTTTGTATGGAAAACGTCAAAATTTTTATTTTTTGTCGGGATTTTCTTTAATGCCAGGGGGTTTGTAATGATCTTATATGTCACTTGCCTTCGTTTTCGATCACGGTCTGAATACACCCTGTATATTACTCTGGCTTATAGAAGATTGGAAGGTAAAGGAAAACAACAAAAATTGAAAATTGCAAAAAATTTCGAAAATTGCACTCCTAAAAAATTATCTACAAGTAATCTCTTAGGTGTGTCAGTTTCAGTGGCCCGTGCCCAGCCGGGGATCATACATAGGTATGAATACTCTCTGAGCTTTGTCACTCGGTATCATACCTGTGCCTCCTATATATTAGAGTTAGTATACTAAAAAATCTAATCATCGCTTGTAGGAAGAGTAACAAATACACAAAAGGTTTGCGCGACATTGATTTCAATTCGTTAATTAAACTCCAAGAAAGCCGCGAATAAACTTTTAATCGTAAGTTTTGAAATAGACTCCTTAAAAAGAACACTAGCCTTCTCAGAGGCATAACATAAGTTTTAAACGATGAAATCTCACTCTCGCAATTTCCCAGAAGTCATTCTCTTCAAACTTGCCTCGTAAGGTCTCAGTACATTGAAATGAACTTAATCCCGGGTCAGGTTACGACTTAATAAACATTTAATAGTTCTCCCGGGCGTCAATTATCATAAATATGCATAGTTTATATGATTATATTATGTCTGCCTGTTTTACTAAGGACCCCTCGTAAACTACTAACGAATATTCAAGTGTGAAATAAACGCTTATTGCCGATATCTTAAGAATCAGGTTTAACAACGGTTTATAAAGAAACTATTAATGGAACATCAAAACATCTCGTTTAAGATCTTTTATTTTTTTTACGTATTTGAATTTTTAGAATTGAACGGATTCAGTCGTTATCCGTATTATTATGAATATTGTATATTAGGGTAATATCTATCATAAATAAGTTTATCCGTTTTTAAACCTATTGTATCTATTATTTCGATTTCTACTAATGTTGAATTTTTTTTTCGAATAAATAAATAGTTTTGACCTACAGAAACGTCTGTATAAAGACATAAATTATGTATTGTAAATTATTTACACAATTGTTTTTGTCTTTTTTTATATATTTACTCCTATATTATATATTTTTTTAATAAAAATCGCTTTGCAAAACGTACATTTGTGACAAAAAACCGCGGGCAAAAGGTTTTCTCTTATGTATAAACAGCGAAGGTAACATGGTTTTCCATTTACATTCACAGTTTAACTGAACAATACTACAAATGGACCTTTTGTCTACCTTTCGACCTTTAATGGGTAATAATCATATGTATGTATACTGAGGACTTTTATCCCTTTACCTCTTCAGAAAAGTAAGTACTTTATCGACTATATGCCAATATAGAGTTATTATAATCAATGGGTGTCGTAAAATGTGTATACTGAAGCTATTAACTGTGTTTACCGCTATTTTAGTACTTACTAGCGATCCGCCCCGGCTTCGCACGGATGCAATGCTGATATATATTTAATGGATGTTATCATACATATAAACCTTCCTCTTCAATCACTCTATCTATTAAAAAAAACCGCATCAAAATCCGTTGCGTAGTTTCAAAGATTTAAGCGTACAAAGGGACATAGGGACAGAAAAAGCGACTTTGTTTTATACTCTGTAGTGATAGTGATTCCCTGGGTAAGTTGTCTATGGACTTGATTACGTTTATACTGTGATACACAAGCTATAACTTACTTATACTTCCTTTTAGATTCTGATATAACACCAGAAAAATGTAAAAAGCTCTAGAAGAAAAATCTATGGAAAGCCCAAAAATATTGACACGACACAAGCTAGTTAGCCCAAATCAGGAATAAATCCCGTTCATATATTTCAAAGATCGAAAATTACCTGTAGGCAGGGCTGGGCAAAATACATGCTTTACTTTAATTGAAATACAAAATACAAAATACTTTATCACAAGTAATTAAAATACGAAATACAATATACTTTTAAGTAAGGTATTTAAAATATAAAATACAAAATACAGTATTTTAGCTATTTGTAATTAAAATACCAAATACAAATTACAAAATACTTAATAAGTAATCTGCATGGTCTGGAAAGATGAGGAAAAAAAGTTTCATCATCATCATCATCAGCTTATCGAAGTTCACTGCTGGACATAGGTCTCTCCCAATGACTTCCACCGGGATCGGTTGCGTTGCCCATGTCCAAATTGCCCCACTTTCAACTGCGCATCGCTTCTCATGCCCAACTTTGCGTTAAAGTCTCCCATAACAAGAAGTAGGTTTTGGAAGTATGTATGGCTCGACGTATGTTCTCATAGATCTCTTCTACTTCTTCATCTGGGTGTGTCGAGGTCGGCGCGTATACCTGTATGACCTTCAACGAATATCTTTTGAATATTCTGAGTATGACGTACACTGCCTTGTTCGACACACTTTCATTGGATACGATGTTGTTAATGAGAGACCTGTGGATGAGAAATCCGACTCCTCCTCGGGACACCGGACTTCAGGGTTGTCATGTCCTCCCCGATTTTTCGGACTTCCGACAACCCCAGTATGTCCCAGTGTTATCCACTCAATTCAATCAACAATCTTCTCGTTTGTCCTCAAAGTGCGTATGTTGTGTGTAACCATGGCCAGTCGTCGTTGGGTGTGGTAGCCGGGGCCAACCCGGGGATTCTTAGCACCCCCTGCCCTGCCGTTACCATGGCCGCTACCGTAACCAGGAATAGTGGGGCTGCCGGGGACTGGAGGCCTGGTCCTAGTTTCACTCATTGAGAGGATTATGCCCTTTCTCGCCACTTACCACTATTGCACTCATGGTGGTTAATTGTATTTTAATATTAATGTATTTTAAAGCCTCAAGTATTTAAAATACTAATTACAAAATACTTTGGCGTCAGGTATTTAAAATACGAATTACAAATTACATTTTAAGGAAGTAATTGAAATACAAATACAAAATACGTATTTGTATTTCAATTACGTATTTTAATTACAAGTAAATAAAATACTGCCCAACCCTGCCTGTAGGTATAGAATACATTATCAATCGAAGAGGCCATGAAATTTAACCAATACTGAGATTACTGAAACGACCATGAAAAAGTACAGCTTAATAATACACAGTTTATCTTCCGCCAAGGGTCATTGTGACCATTTTTTAATTAGCATACACTTACTAATCATACCTATGTTAACTGGCCACGCAAACACAATGAAATGTTACCATGAACGGCAAAGGACGTGACGCCACTCCCTAATGGAGTCAATTACGTAAAATAATTAACTCGGACACACGTTACCTTGAATATCGATGTATTTTGGCAATACCTGTTAAGTAATCATTACACCAACAAACCGCCAAACTGCTCTAGGCCAGTGTGGTTGACGCTAGTCTATCAGTCCCTAGTCCATTGGCCCTAGCTTAATGTCACTCGGTTGTAAAGGAGGCCAAAATAGGACGTATATATAAATCATTGACAAACAGCATGCCTAAACTTTCCTTCAGGTAATCTTTCTTAATAACCCAAAGTCCGGAAATGTGCCCAAACAACAGCAATAGGTTCACCCCTTTTTAGTTACGTGTTACTTAAATATCTGGCTATAAATGCATACACCTCTGCCTACGTTTTTGATGACGTTGATCTGAGGTTTTTAAACATTGAAAAAAAAATACTTTATATTTATTAACAAAATACGCTTTACATAAAATCATTTATTATTTAAACAGCCAACATTAATTCCCCGGTGGAGAAGGTGTACATTGTGAGGATTCAGAAGTCGCCACCGGTGGGCAAGGTTGGCGCTCAGCTTCGTAGTAACAGTGTCCGTCCCACCACCACGTGGGCCCCGGTGTAGGAGCGCAAGGGAAACATACCTACAACATTTCATTTATTTATACTCTCTTCACGATATCAGTAATTTTATTACAATAATCATTGGACTATTCAACTTCAAGACTTCTAGAACGACCTGGTAAGAGCAACGTTTTTTTTTTTATTACATAGAAAAAAGATAATTTTTCCTAAATAAATGACGATTTTTACGCTTAAAAGCCCAAGGCATGGACGAAAAAAGGAGAAGGTATGGTTATCCTCATTAAAATTTTTAAACCATACGGTTTTAGGAATTCATCCCTATGGATGGATTTAATTATTTTAATCTAGTTTATGTTTAACCTACAGAGTCTGGTTTTATTCCACCAGGCTTGGCCTTGTTAAATGGGTCGCGTTCCATTGGAGGTCCTTCAGCTACCGGGGCTATAACAGGAGGATGCACTGAATCTCTTGCGCTTCGATTAAAGTAATACTTTTCGGAATAAGCTTCAAATGGTCCTCGAGGAATGTCGGGAGTTGGGATTGATCTTGGAGATACCAAAGGCGGGAAACGATTGTGTAATGTGTGTTTCCTTCCCAACAAAAACTCTCTGAGTTTTTGTATTCCGTACGATACATCGCGAAAACTCCAATTCCCTTTTGACATTTTTAAAATTTATTTTTATAAGTGTTACAAAATGTCAGTATCTAATGCAAAATGACAGACATATCTTTTTATAATAAAAATCGCAACCCAGAAGCGAAGACTTAAAATGATAATTAAAGTGAATATTCAAGCAAAGCACAGATAATAATCATATTCAGCAATCCCAATAACAGTAACATAGAATTATAAAAAAAAAAGTTATGCGTCATACTTGCAATAATTTCTGCGTAGAATGTGTTACTTGTATTTTAGAGTCGGTGTGTTCAAAAACGTTAATATGGTGAATGGTCCTAAATTTTTGTGATTACTTTAAAAAAGAGAATGATCAAATATGTTTATCAAAAACTTATTTTGCATCCATGATAAGTAAGATATTATATATTAATATTTTTGAATGAATTGTTAAGACTTAAATGTGTTTTGTTAAAATAATCTTATTTTTTCTAGATAGGCTTCATAAAAGATTTTCTTAAATACAGTTACTGAACGCGTCCGAAACTCCCGCGTTTTCCATACCTGTCAAGTCAAAATAAAGTTCACCGTGTTGTTGTAATAAGTGTGATTTATTTATTTTTATTACTATAAGATACTTATTTTTAAATATAGAAGTGTTTAATGTTGCGTGTTAAACATTTTAAACCCAAAAATCATGAAGACTAGCAAGTCGCCAGAGGAAACCGAAGTTACGCCTTCGAAAAAAAAGTTGAAGCAAGCACGTCTACCTTTTAAAACAATTAGTGAAGGTTCACCGACATCTGTGCCCGTGCAGACTAGGAAGAGAAAACTGTCCGCCACGGAGGCTGAAACTACTCCAAAAGTGGGCAAGATCAGTAAAGAAAATGATCCCGTTGACGATCTGGTGGTCATTAGCGACGATGACAGTAAAGATGGACAGAAGCTACAAAAACTGGAAAAATCTATGAACCCTTTTGTTAAATTAGTCGACACCGCTTGGAAGAAGAAGTTGCAAAAATCTAAAACGGGTAAGAAAAAGAAGATTGGCAAAAATAAATCCTTAACCAATGGTAGTGTTGAAAGTGAATCTGGTAACGATACTGCAGATGAAAAAGGACTGGATGACAGTGAAATGATGGATGTGGATGAACTACCACCTGAAAAAGATGATGTTAAAGGTGAAGAACAACAGACTGACG
This sequence comes from Cephonodes hylas, assembly GCA_030295005.1. Lineage (NCBI taxonomy): Eukaryota > Metazoa > Arthropoda > Insecta > Lepidoptera > Sphingidae > Cephonodes > Cephonodes hylas. The sequence goes on along the minus strand of AP025377.1, from coordinate 4,934,947 downwards.
CTAAGAGTAGTAATTCTAATAAATCTAATTCTCCGGATAATGTAATATTAATAGATGATTCAAGCTTGCCCTCAGATACGCTTAATAAAAATGAAAACATTAAAAATGATGATACAAAAAATGAGACTGTCAAAACTAAAGAATCTCACGTTAGTGAAGAAAAAGAAAATATTCAAGCAACTTCAAGAGCTAAAAGAAATAAGGCTAAATCCACAGCAGCTAAAGAAACAGTTAAAAATGAAGAAAGTAGTCTTGCGACTGAAGAAAATATTTCAAATAAATCTTCAAGTGAAGCTGAGGTAGATACCAGTATAAATGAAGACAAGGATGACAATACATTGAAATTGGATACAACAGATAATAAAGAGAAGTCTGAAGAAAAGTCTCCGAAAGATAAAATTATGGTGACTCCGAAAAGGAGTGCACGGAATAAGGCTAAAAGGGAATTGAATGAGTCAATGTCATCCCCACCCAGTGCAAAACTGAATGAGTCGGTCACTTCAAATCCATCCACTCCAAAGCAGAGCAGAAATTCTTCTGCTACAAGTGCGCAAGGCAATGAATCTTTGAATGACTCAACAGCCTCAAAAAATTTAACTCCTAAGCAAGTAAGTTATTTTTTTATCAGTTTTTTTGGTGGCAGATCATGTTTGTAGTTCCCATTCCAGAATGACTCTCAAATACTCATCTACCAAACAAGAAGCTTATACTAAGAATTTTTAACTTATTTGTGAAACATCCACAAGCCGCAAGTAAACCATCCAAGGCCTGTGGGTTGCCATTTGTCAACCACTGTTGTAGATGAATTATAATATATCATGTGATTTAAATTAACTTTAAGTCAAAATTAGGCAGAAATTAGGGAATTTATATCTTTCACTTAGATTTTTTTTAATATAAAACATTTAATACAACACCTAGAATTCCTCAATAATTGTGTGACAAATAATTAATATTGCACTCAAACAGCTTATCATAATTGAATGTATCTTAAGAACTATAGTGATAAAGTTTCATTACGCCATAATAAGCACTTTGAATCTATTGTTATTTATTATGTGTAGTGTGTGTAAGCATTATGCTTAATATTGTTTTTAAAGCTGCAGAAAAAAATGGAATCTGCCAAGAAGCGAGAAGAAAAGGAAAAAGAAAAGCAAGAAAGAGAAAAGAAGAAACAACAGGAAAAGGAAGAAAAAGCCAAACAGCGTCTAGAAAAAGAGGAGCAAAAGCGTAAAGAAAAGGAGGAGAAAGAAGAGCAGAAAAGAAAAGAAAAAGAAGAGAAGGAAAAGCAAAAGGAGTTAGAGAAAAGTAAGAAAATTAAAGTTTCATAAACAGGGATTCACTTTCAACAGTATATCATGTTGTTTATTTTAAACATGTAAGAAAGTGTATGACATCCTCTAAGTCAAGTGTTATATAATTTCAGAATTGCGGGAAGAAAAAGAAGAGCAAAAGAGAAAGGAAAAAGAAGAAAAGGAGGAGCAGAAACGCAAAGAAAAAGAGGCAAGAGAGGAAGAAAAGCGTAAGAAGCAGGAGGCTATTGAACTTGAAAAACAAGAGCAAGAACTCAAAAAAAAGAAGGCAGCAGAAGCTTTCGTTAATTTCTTTGTTCCTAAACAAAAGTCTGATAAGGACCAAACAACTGTTGGTCCAATAAGCAAAAACAGTATGTTATCTAGCTTTACTATAAAAACTGATATGAGACTAGCACCAACTAAAAGGGTTGATTTGGATGAAGAAAAGAAGAATATATTGGATACTACCATGCAAGAACAGAATAGCACAAAAAGTCAATTGTATTTAAAGCGTTTAAAAAATGGCATAAGCAAGCCACTTTCCAGTGGTAAAACATGGCCACTAAGTGATAAAGATGATGATGATGTGATGATAGTTGGTAAGTAAGTTTATGTACTATAATTTTTTTGTTTCCAATATTAAACTTAAGCATAATTTAAGGACAATATCATGGTATGTAAATTGCATTTTTTTTGCAGAGGATGAATTACCACCGATGGATGCGGCTGGTGAAATCCTATCTTGTGATTCTGTACCTAGAGAGAAGCTACGTCCAAAGCTTCTTAGTTTTCACGAAAATAGACGTCCTCCCTATTGGGGTACTTGGCGAAAGAAAAGTGCTTCTATCAAGGCTAGAAAACCTTTTGGACAAGATCAGGTATTTGCAAAAACATTTTTTGTGTCTAAAAAAACAAAATGAATATATGACTTAATATGTTTGAATTTGTTTAAATTTCTATAAGTAATTATTTGATTTTTTCCAGAAACAACTTGACTATGAAGTAGACAGTGATGAAGAGTGGGAAGAGGAACAGGAGGGTGAAAGTATAGATGGTAGTGCTGCTGGCAGTGATGATGAACAGGAGGCTGATGAGTATGAAGTTGATAATGAGGTGTTTGTACCCCATGGATATCTCAGTGATGAGGTGAGTGATGGTTAAGTTCTGTCTTATTCAAGTTAATTTTAATAAAATGTATGTAAGAGAAATATCAAAACATTATTTTAATTCTTTAATTTCTTAAATGCACCTCTGCCTAACCCATCAGGGAAAACAGGTGTGAGTTTATGTATATATGTATGATAATTTCTTAATTATTAAGTCTATTGTAATTTGTATTAGTTTTCATTAAATGAGTCAGAAGAAATACATTTCACCTTTAAACTGTGTTTGATTACTGAGTTTAATCATCTGAACAAGTATTTCATCATCAGCCTATATTCTTCCCGTTTGGCACGGACCTCTTTTAGGGTGGGTTGGCAGACTACTCACCTAAGAATTCCTAAGAACTTTTAGGTGTGCAGGTTTCATCACAATGTTTTCCATAACTTTTAGACCAAATGATAATTCATTGTGAATATAGACATAACTTCGTAAAGTCAGAGCTTTTGGGGTTTGAAAGTCTGACCGCTGAGATTCTCAACTGGGTGCCTAAACCTTGAGGTCATCACTGCTCATACTAAACAAATATTTATGGTTTAAATTTGTTTTCCAGGAGGCTACAATGGATGATGATGATGTCCTGTCACTCTCTCCAGAAACACAAAAGGCTAGACTCAAACATTTAGAAGATGAATTTGAATCAGAAATGAAAAAACCAACAGAAAAACTTAAACCTCGCATGTATGGCTTGTTATGGGAGACAACTGATGGAGGCAAGCCTGATAAATGTGTTGACTCTTTATGGAACTACTTTGGAAAATTAGCAATGGTAATGGATGATCCTATACAATTATTGCAACCATCAAATGAACCAGAGGAAACAGAAAAAAAGAAAGTGAAGAAGAAGAAAGCTGCAACCACAGAAAATAGTGACCAAAAGAGTCCTAAAAATGAGAAAAAAAAGAAAACAAAAGTAGAAGATAAAGATGGCAAAACTCCTAAAAGTGATGCTAAAAAGAACAACACAGAAAAAAAGAATCAACCTGGTATTAATGTATTTTTAACAAAGATGAAGTCCTCGTAAATTCATATTTAAAGTTTTGTTTTAAGATTCAATATATCAATAATAATTTCTCTATAGACTGGTTTCTAGACTTGTTTTAATCATCTTATTTTCTATAGCCGATTTCTTAAAATAAATAATTTATAATAGTTTTATTATTAACATGTTACAGTGCTGCACATTCATAGTGTCAATTTTATAAGCAAATTATTAGGTGCATGTAAATACTTCAATTATTTTATATCTGTAGTATGTAATGTTATGAATAATACACAATATGAACAAATCCAGTTTTATTTTTCTTTCGTCCTTTTTAAATAATCTATGTAAACCAACGCACACTCATCATGCATAACGGACTAAAGCCTAGGACCGAAGCCTAGGAGAGAAGGCCGAAGCCTAGCTGTGACTGCTGTGAGAGACGTGATTGTGTGTTAGTTCATAATCGAAATTGGAATTTATGTCTAGTAGTAAACTAGTCATCATGATTATTGGTTCACACTCCTCGTCTAGCCATATTAAATATTAATTAGCATTTATGTCGTAAGTAATTATAGTTGCGTATAGCAAAGTGAATAATATAGTGGTCTTAACAGAAAGGGGCAAAGCGCAGCACAGGAATTACAAAGCGTTTCATGTGGCATTAGTTAAAGAGTAGCGCTAGTAATGTAAAATGTAATGTTACTTAATCTACAATCAATTTCCATGTGATGGTTATTTTTACACTATATCTTTCTTATTTTAATGGAAATTACCAATGCTTTATAAAAAACAGACTAAATAATTATTATACAGTTTTTCATACACGGTTACAAAAACATAACATTCGAATTAATGATTAAAATCATTAATTGTTCATTTCAACTAAAGTTATATTTTTGAGTATTAAATCGAATAAAACGTAGCATATTAGTAAATGAATGTCATTTTAAATTTATAGTCGATTACCATACGTTTGAGTCGATAACACTAATTACATCACTACTCTCAGCTGTCAAGTAATTTGTGTCAATTTTTTCAATTCGCGTTTTCCGCAACTTTTTTTTCTTATTTTCAATACCTGGGCGTATATATTTTTTAACATCAACTGTAATTGATATAGTAATCGAAATTGATATTCGAAAGGGTGTGATAGTTTGCTAACGAGTAATGCCGTGACAAAGGCGTGGAGGATTTGTTATGTGAGTGTTTTTCGTTTTCCCATTATCTATTGTCCTGACTCAATACTGATTTTATAATTTAAAAGTTTCTCAATAATGCGCAACGTATGACTCGAGTTATAATATCAGTTATTTCGGTAATTCAGTTTATGTTTAATTCTAAATTATATTAATAGTGAACTGAGAATTTCAAGCTTTTATGTTTAATTCAATTTGAATCACTTTGAATACAGTTTTTTTTCGCAAAAGGGATAAAAAACAATTCGAGAGCAGCGAATTTAGTCTGAATCACGAACTGCTTTTTTGTTTAGCGTTCGAAAACGTTCTATCCATGAATCACTGCATATTATTTACACTTGGTTCGAACGCCGACCAAGCCTTTACATACGATTTTCATGAACGTGTGTCGTTGTTACAATATAGAATGTAATAATATCTGCGAAATAATTTCAGAAATTTTGTGTGCCAATATTTATATAGCACCTTTTCTATATTCAAAGTTATATTACTGAATCTCATGATTTAAATTTGATCATATAGGACAATTGGTGACCTTTTTGTGAATTTTTCATTTATTTATCATGGACAACAAAATTAGATGTCAGAAACTAATTTAATTACATTTAATTTTTGCATGCATAATTTTTTTTTACATATTTTTTTACTGATATAAAAAATTAACAGCATCAGGATATTATTCTTACAAAATCAATAACACTGCAATCGGAAAATTTATATTTCTATGACCTGTGAACTCTACTAAGCAGTTAGTATGCCTTAAATAGGTGGTACATCCATGTAGCCCATAATAATCTCAAATAGCCTTACAAAATTCCAAATATTATTGTTAAATCTTTACTACACCAAAGCAATTTGACATATAAATGAGAATATGGTGACCTCACCATAAACAATTATTTACTAGAAATTACACAATCAACTTATAACACTTTTAGGCTTCTATGGAAGTACCATACTGTGTGACATATGTCCTACCATCAAAGGCAATCAATGTTCATGTATTTGTGACACAGAAAAGTTACACTTTTTACAAAAAAGGAGAATGTAACTTAAGCATTATATTAAAATAGTTGCTACAAACACCCCATTCCTTTCGGGCTTCCAATTGTGTCACATAAATAATTATCAGCCCATATACATTCCACTGCTGGGACTACAACCCTAAGAAATTCCTGATTGTGTTACTACCATAAAATTGGATTCATCTGTCTTTGTTTATTACACACATAGTTACTGACAACTCACCTATAACTGCTTTTTATGTCACATGTATTGGAAAGTGAATCTTATTACACAATCTTTACTGAGTAATACCTGAAGAATGTCAATAAAAAATGTTAAACTTAAGAATGCTTTTTGCATGTTGCACATTTTTGCTGTGGTACTGTGGTGTGGTAATAATGTGCCAAATATTACTTATATGGAGCAGTCACCTTCACATCACATCACCTTCTTCCTCAGGATCCCAAGATGTGTTTTTTTTAGCTTATCAGAATCATTTTTACTTCATCACATTTATGTTTTTTGTTGCATTTGAAAAAGTGATGATAATGGTGATGAAATGCAAAAAATTAATACCATTTTATGATCTAATGTAAATGACCATATATTTGCTGTGATATTTACAATATTTCATTAATAAACTTAATTAGCTAGTTGAAGAATGATTGTGATTGGTTCATCAGGAATCAATAAGCAACATATTATGTTTTTTTTTTGCCAATGCCAATAACTTTTACATTTATTTTTTATAGTTTAATCCTCAATTCAACACCAATGAAACTTCATGGGTTAGAAAGAACATAAAGCAGTCAAAATGAGTAAGATGTCAAAGAATAAATTGAACTTGACCCTGCCACCAGGGTCAATAGACACAGCACCGGCCATAACACCGTCTAATATGACCCCACAGTTGAAGTCTGCAACTGCTACAGAGTAAGTATTTATTTTCTATATTCAATGTATATTTCAATTAACTTAATTCTGCTGTTCTTATTACAAGTTCATCTATGGGATAAATGAGGCTGTTAATTTAATTTCTATCATTTGCAACAATGTATGATTTGTGTATGAAGCTTTGTAAATGAATCCATAAACATAATATTATAGTTGTAATAGATTGTTTCTCCTTTACAGTTTTATATCACAGATCATACATACAACCAATAGTAATAACCAGTTTTTTGAATGTGTAATTTCTAAACTTTTAATGCAATAGTCATAACATATTATCTTTATTATATTTAGACGTCAGGGCTTAGCTGGTAAATCAAAAACCAGTATTGAAGCCCTGACTGAAAGGTTGGAGCAGATTGAAATGGATGACACCCAGAGGCGGAGAATAGAAGTTTTTCTTTGTCAGAAGGAGAAGATTGGAGAGCTTAGTGATGATGATTTTGAGAAGCTGGGAGAATTAGGTGAGTTATGTAGATTTTATATACATCACTCATTTTTACAAACATTACTCATTTTTATGTAGCACATGAAATTATTCATGATGATGTTATCATCATAAATCATTTTTTATATTTCACTCTAAATGTAGTTTTGCCTAGGTATTTCCGCAACTTTTTTAGCCTGAGCCCATCAATTTTTTTTATTAGAACAATAGTGAAGATGGATCTGATGGGATGTGCAGAGCGTATTCAATAGAGTAACAGTTGTGAGGAATGTCACGATTATGTATACAGCTAATACAATTCTGCTCACTTCAATTCCGGATGTATGCAGTCTTGTGTGGTTTACTATACGGGTTTTACCCATCATATACAATGATGGCTATTCAGTTGTATATGGTGCGAAGACCATCGCAAGATTTAAATCTGTATGCTGGCACCGGTTCTCAATATGGACCTGGAAGGTTTGAGTCATTGTTAAACCCAGAGGCCTTCTCTGTTGTTTTAAATGGCAACTTAATAACATTCCTATTGGTAGTAAACCATTCAAAGGTTTCCTTAGAATATTTATATTGAAAAAGCAACATAAAGTACATATTTTGTTTCATTTTACTTTGTATCTTTATGAAACATTCCTGTGTGTAAAATGTATTGGTTTTTCAATACATTTCTTTTGCCTTATATATTTACATAAAACCAGTGGCAGTACTTCCATAGAAGCCCGAAAGCCCGACTTGCCTTACATAGTTCCGAATAACGAACTTAACGATTGTTTATTTATAAAATAACGCTATAAACGTGAATGTGAGTACTAACCGGTAGGTATTTATTAGTCCTACGTACCAAAAAAAATATGCTGCTACTAAATAAACATTTGGGATTGCCTTAGTTTGACACCCTAGGCACGCCACTGCATAAAACATGTTTAGGTGTTATCTGGGTTATACAGAATGGATTACAAAATGACTCAACATGCTTTTTTTTACTTAACTCAAATCAAACCGGGTCATAGTACCAGTTTTTTTTATGTTGAAGAAGAAAGGCATAATATATGTTATATTATGTCTTTTTTGCAATATTATAAAACTTAGATCTATGGAGACTTTTCTTTATTATCATTATTTATATCTTAATTAAACACTTCATAACATAGCGTGTACAAATCCTACTTTATACCACATTATAATCATGATCATCATCATCAGCCTCTATACGAATCACGGCTGGGCATAGGAGTCCTCTATAACTGACAGGCTTCATTAATTATTTACTTCAAATGCATAGTCCTAAACCCATCAACTTACAATATCAATGTCGTGGTTATCAGGAACTACAAGAGCCTCCGATTTCCCATCACCTAAGCAGTAGATTGGAAATCTAACCCACAATCATTCGTTTTAGTAGCTGGCTGCCTATCAACTGCGCTATGGATGTAATAAATTCTTTCTACAATATTTTTTAGGTTTCATTGACCAGAAAAAAGCCGTGATAGACACCACTACTACTTTTTACATGTACTTTTAGGGCAAGGCAACGGCGGCGTGGTGATGAAAGTCCGCCACAAGTCCACCGGTCTTATCATGGCTCGAAAGCTGATTCATCTGGAAGTGAAGCCGGCTATCAAGAAACAGATCATCAGAGAGTTGAAGGTGTTACACGAGTGTAACTTCGCGCATATCGTAGGATTCTACGGGGCATTCTATAGCGATGGAGAGATATCCATATGCATGGAGTACATGGACGGTGGCTCGTTGGATTTGATCCTGAAGAAGGCTGGCAAGATTCCTGAGTCTATTCTAGGTAAGTATACTACTACCCCGGTAATACCCCGTGCATTACAATTGTAAAACCGGGTCGAGCAGTGTTATTGGGTTTGTTTTTTTACGCGTTGTATTATTGTCTATGAAGAATTAATAATAATAAATACTAGAGGACATCCAAAATTTATTTATTCGTTTGACTATACTAACTTACAAGTCTTCTGTTCACTCGAAATCTAAAGACTCATAGTCTCGCGGCTTAAGTATGTTCGATCTAGAGGCCCTGGGGTCGAGTACCCGGTCGGGAAAAGTGTTATTGGGTTTGTGCATTAGGAAATTCTCAGTAGCCAAACGAGATTTGGAATTGTGCCTAAAACTGCAATAGGCTTGCCCTTTATTACGTGGGAGTGATGCATCCCTGGCGAAATGTGGATGCAGAATACACTTCTCTGGCATACAGGCTTAAGGTTATGTATGTTAAGTGAAGTCTTTTGTTTGACTGGTGATTATTCACGCATAGTCGTTCTAAATACATAAATAAAAGAGGTAACATTTGGACGGAACTTTTTTCTTATCATGTTTCAGTCACATACCTACTTGAGAAAATTATTTTAGAGTGGAGTACTATTGCATTATGCCATTTTATCTTGATGAGTCAAGTTTTAATAAGAACATTGCTTTCATAGGTTTTAAGTTGCTGTTTCTCGCGTATTTGGGATTGTTCCTAAGTTAAACGCCTGCAAGCAAACAAAGTTTTTTAATATTCATATTAGATTAAAAAGCAATCATCAAGATAAACCACCTCCAAAACTGTAAAACCCGCCATACTGATGAATTGTTTCTTAAGTCTTTTGGATTCGTATTGCCCTGTATGTGTTACTCACTGTTTATTTTTGTTACTCAATTTAAACACGTCTTTTTTGTTATCGCGGCATTTCCTGTGCATTTGCAATGACACCAATTTGCATAGAATTAAACGGTTAATTTGGTGAATGATGTCACGTATTGTTTAAATTAATAAGTTAATCGACGTTTATCCAACGGTGAATTTGATTGTGTTAATTATAGATTGGTAATGTTTATGTGCTGGAATTCTAATTAGGTATGTAATGGCTGCAGGGTTCGGCCCAAGGGATAAGTTTGTGGCGAGTTGTCGAGTAGTTTCATTTATATTTCCGGCTCGGCTAAAGGTGCAGTCCCGTCATGTGTCATGGGTATCAGAAACCACGGCCTCACAAACAGTTGAAAATATTTGTGCATCTCACAAACATTTATCTCGATCTGGCGTATAGCTAACTGCACTGCACTTTTTGCATAAGCCGCAGTCGAAACCAGACTTTTCTTTTAACAAACATCAATAATTTTCAAAGACTTTAATGAGTAAGGGTCTGAATACAACTGTATAATATATTTTCCAGGAACAATAACATCAGCCGTGCTAAAGGGCCTCAGCTACCTGCGGGACAAGCACGCCATCATGCATCGCGACGTGAAGCCGTCCAACATCCTCGTCAACAGCAACGGCGAGATCAAGATATGCGACTTCGGAGTCTCCGGGCAGCTGATAGACTCCATGGCCAACTCGTTTGTCGGCACCAGGAGTTATATGTCCGTGAGTATAGATGTTTTGGTGAAAATTTGTAAGGAAAAAGTAGGTGCTGATTGGGTGGTAATGAGAGGTGGGGAAGTCACTTTTAAACTGATTTAATACATTTTTTTATTTATCTTGAAATCTGGAATATTTATAATAATAGAATATGGTAGCAGCTAACTTGTCAAAATACGTACGGTAAATACCGATACGCCGTACACATAAAAGCCACATCCCATATTGCCACACTTGGGTATGGAACCACAAGCCATAAGTTTTCTCTTACTAAGTGCTGCAAGATTAATTGCGTTTCAGTATTCGCAAGATAAGAGTCTTTCATAATACATCTTTCTGGTTTAGGCGTCCCAGAATGATTTATGCCTTGGTTGCCAAAAAATCTTAGTTATCTAAATGCAGTTGTTGGCACGGTTTAGCACTTGTCTCGCGTTCAAAGTATTTCGTCAAGTAAATGTCATATTCTGAATTCTTTGCACGTCTTTAGAGACGACTAATAATAATTATAGAAAAGTTTATATTATCATTGAAAAGTAGTAAACAAACTTGACATGGGCCATAAGTTTCGCAAATTCCATATCCAAATACTATTTCCGTAGTATGAAATTAATAAATAATATTGTATCAAGACTTTTATTACAATCAATAAATATCGGAAGCGATGTGTGATTAAATAACTTTTTCTCCATAAACATCTAACATTGCGTTAAATAGAACGTTAAAGATAATCCCAAAAACGGATCATGGATCTTAATAAAATTCGACTCCATAATATTCAAAAATAAAAATTATGACGTTTCCATACAAACTACATACATTTAATTCCGATGGTTGTATGAAAAGCGTGATTTTTTATCTTTTGTCTGGATTTTCTTTAATGCCTTTTTCTTTTTAGCCATTACCTGCCTTAGTTTCAGATCACGGTCTGAATACATCATGTATATATTTGTACTACATTCTTTGATTATTTTTTGTTTTATGTAGATGTAAGTTTTCCCAAGTATTTTTCTTTGAGAATTACGTCGAAACGGTCTGAATACACCCTGTATATAAAAACATTGTATGGTTTGCAGCCGGAGCGGCTCCAAGGCACGCACTACTCGGTGCAGTCGGACATCTGGTCGCTGGGCCTGTCGCTGGTGGAGATGGCCATCGGCATGTACCCCATCCCGCCGCCAGACGCCAAGACTCTAGCCGCCATCTTCGGCGGACAGAACGAAGATCATTCGCCAGGGCAGGTCAGAACTTACACCTTAGTAGAGTGTAAAATTGGCATTAAAAATGTGTGGTGAAAAGGGGCGATGAAAGAAAATTTCGGGAGTAAACTTATATACTAAGGTTGGTGTGCATGTGTAGATCGCCACATCTGCGGTCAAACAAGACATAATCACTCAAAGGAGAACCTTAACAAGTAGAACATGTAGTGATGGATTTTTTGTGGTAGACCTATGTTCAGGAGTAAGTGTAATTTAAAACATAAACTGGTAGGGTTATTAATTCCTATTTCTAATAAAATTCCGTATACATATATCAGCACCATCCGTAAAGTGTACAATTTACCGATAGCTCAATACAATACACTACAACAAAACTTCACCAGTCTAGATCATTCAAAACTCAAGATAACGTTGACTCAACCTGTGTGACCTACCTGTAACCTGGCATTCTTCTTCTTCTTCTTCATCAACCCATATTCGCCCACTGCTGAGCACGGGTCTCCTCTACCATTGAGAGGGTTTAGGCCATAGTCCACCACGCTGGCCTAGTGCGGGTTGGCGGACTACACACCTAAGAAATTTCTAAGAACTCTTAGGTGTGCAGGTTTCATCACGATGTTTTCCTTCACCGTTAAAGCAAGTGATAATTCAATGTGAATACACACATAACTTCGAAAAGTCAGAGGTGTGTGCCTGGGGTTCGAACCCGCGACCGCCGAGATTCTCGACCGCGCGCCCAAACCTCGAGGCCATCACTGCTTCACCTGGCATTACGTCCTGTTATGTTAATCGATTTTCCCGCCAACCCGCACTGGGCCAGCGTGGTGGACTACAACCTTAACCCTCTCAATAGTAGATGACCCTTTCCCAACAATGTGAGGTATATGGGTTGATGATGGTAATATATTTCCTCAGGCGCCGAACTCTCCCCGTCCGATGGCGATATTCGAGCTGCTGGACTACATCGTGAACGAGCCGCCGCCCAAGCTGCCGGCCGGCATCTTCTCCGACGAGTTCAAGGACTTCGTCGACCGCTGCCTCAAGAAGAACCCCGACGAACGGGCTGACTTGAAGACTTTGATGGTGAGCATTATTCAAAATGTCGAAGTCAATTGCGTGGTTCTGTAATATGAGTCGTGATGTCAGGTACCAAAAATCAATCAACAGTGATTGGTGTGACTTTGAAAATATCGTCATGAATGATGATTTTAATCGGAAAGTCTACTGGATTCTTTTTAAAGTAAGCATCAATGTCTTGTCTATGGTAAAAAAAACTTTTAAGGAATAATTTTTATAACGGTGCACGACCCGAGAACCCTAGACTGGCCACGTCAGTCTACAGTATTGATATTAGCATAATTGTTTCCCTGTAACATAATAACATAACATTTGATCTTTCCAGAATCACGAGTGGATACGCAAAGCGGACGCAGAAAAGGTGGACATAGCCGGGTGGGTGTGCAAGACAATGGATCTCATGCCTTCCACGCCAAACTCTAACGTGTCTCCTTTTTCTTCATAAGCTGCAAGAAGTGCATACTTTCATCAGCGAAAAAGGGTGAGTTACAATATATTTTCAATAGACACACGTCATAGATTGTCTAGGTAAAAAGAGTTGATAAATATTAAAAGTATATCCTTACAATTGGTACTCGTTTCGTTCGGGGGCAATAAAAAAATAGGGTTTTGGCCTTTAATATGAACAAAATATCTCAGTAAAACTCCATTAATATTGAATTTATTTCTGATAAATGAATTGTAATCATAATTAGAATAACGTATTGTCAAAGTGCATAGATCACCAACTTCTATTATGAGAGCATGTTACAAGGAACTATATCACCCAACACCACGTTGCATTATGAAAATGTACTAAACTATGCAAACCCGCACTAGGCCAGCGTGGTGGACTATGGCTTAAACCCTCTCAATGATAGGGGAGACCCGTGCTCAGTAGTGGTATGTATATATGGGTTGATGATGATGATGATGATGATTTAACTATGAATATTTCCCGCAGGTCAAAACATTTCCCAAGAGAAAGCGAGCGACACAATCTGTGAGGACGCTGGCGCAGAGGACTAGCCCTGAGACCACGCGATGACAGTAACAGTATGTCAACTCTAGATACCATTGTCCAACACCACACGCAGGCGAACACGAAGTAACACTTGTCGAGACGTGAACCATTCACACACACTACATGCCTACCTCATTTATTGTACAACCTACCCAACCTGAGATCCCATCTACCGTCAACATAGTGGACTCAGTACTAAAAACCAGCAGAATATGGTTTGGGAATATTTGTAGATCGAAAACTATCACGTCTCTGACTCTAAACGAAGAGATCATCATGTGGAATTATTAGAAATTACTCACGAGATATGTCATCGATTATTCAAAATTTAAATAATTTTTAATTTATTAGAAATTGGCTAAAACTTAAGGTAATTTTCGTAGGTGATATCGAAGAGCATAAAATGTGTTACGCTACACTATGAAATCGATTTGAAAGCTGTTTTGGTACGGGAGCCGACGGAACTCCATCCTTTATCGAAACGGTACATCCCTAGTTAGCAATGGCGTCTAATGTTTCGATGTAGGATATCGTCGCGGCGACTGTACACTAGAGTGCAAGACTTTCCTTCTCATATACAGGATATATGATAACGTGAAAGTGTATTATTGATATGCGTACGGCAGCCATAGATCACGGTGTCTGATAGGGGTAAAATATTAAAAAAACATAGTGCATTCGTGGACGAACTAATCGAGGTTTTATAACGAATAAAATAACATCTAATCGATAAATGGTCAAGTAGAGTTGATTTCACTAGTCGCAAGGCGAAAAAATGTTAGTAGTGTTTTGACATATTTTTCTTTGCTGAAAGTGCGTAATTCATGTCAGCTGGTACTTGTTGTTTGAATAGTATGGGGATGCGTATCGACGCGTCCCGAGCGTTGGAATACTCAAACGGCCGCGACTGCTCCGGCCGTGGGAGCGTTCCAAATCTCAATCGAACTCATAAAAATAATCTGTAAAATAGATTGCATTTTTAGATTACACGAAAAATATTTAAAAATGTGAAAACCAAAAAAATGTAGGTAATTTTTGACGTGATGCACTTTTCCGTTTTTGGTTTGAGTTTTTATTGTGTTAATATCGCTTCGTTTTGGTAAGTCCGCCTTAATTTACCCGCCTTGTCCCGTGCACCTAGTGTAGATACACACGACACTTCGCTCTTGTGTTTGCGCTATTTAATGTGTTTATCGATCGTGTAAATGTTTCCCATTCGTGCTTTTTACTATTCGGACTTTGAAATTTCACGCACGCAGATAATTAAAGAGTTGATACTTCCAACTACTGTGAAATTTTATTTCAATGTTGTTAATCCACCAATAAGGCAGATATATAATTTGATTTACATTTATTGCTTGTGGATACAACTACGTTAACGGAATTAATTTCGGTATTTTTGGAGTTGGATGTATTTACTCGATAATTATCGTTTTTATTACACACATTTACACTTATACTTATTCATTATGAGCATCACATTATTCACATTTGAACACAGCGCTTAATGACGCCGTCGCCGTATCGATGTACTGTTTGTATTTTTATCGAGTATCCTTTGATTCCCGCATGTGGAAATCGTTGCATGTTCTTCGCTTTGTGGTCGCTATTATTTTGCCAGGTCTTCCTGTTTAGAACTTAGATGAGTTATTTTTTGCTGACACAGTATTTCGTTTGCATTTGTCCTTTCGATAATTATTGTGAAATATTTAATCGATATTTGAATTATGATTTAGGTAATTTATGACAAACGTCAATTAATCAATTGTTAATATTACCTTTCCAATGTATCCAACTCTATGAAGTTTTGTATCGACTGATTCTAACAATTTGTATAAAGGGGGATTGAGTTGAATTTCGAGAGCGATCGCACTAAGGATTCATTGGTTTGCTCCAAATATTTGGTAAAATGTGAGACCTCATTTGATAACTAAAGCAATCTCAACCCCCCTTAGATATTAAATTAAATAATTTTTCAAATGGCAACAATAAGTCATTATAAAAATTGACTGTTTTATGACTTTATAACATATTTTAGAAGCACTGTGGCCGTTATTCAGTCGTCTCAGTGTGTGCTTTAATAATCTAAACGACAAATGTAAATGATTTACGCCTGTGTGCTCGAGGTTTTGTGATGTGTTTTGCCTTTCGTTGTATTCAGCATTTAATTATTTTAAGCGTTAAGTTTAGGGGTGCTTTTGCGTTACTGCTGAAATAAGAAAAAAAGTAAACAAAAAAAATATTATCTCTGTATAAATGGTATAAACGTAATTGTTATTCGTAATCATTTGTTCGTAAATAGGTTAAGTTTATGATATTTTTATTGTATCCCAATTTATTTAGATTGTGACACCAGTTATGGACACTTATTTAGATAGTTTTTATTGTCGATTTTTTGATTGTATCAACTATTTACTATTTCGTAATCGATAAACTCGTTAATCGTCTATTTTAAATACATACATCAAGCCTCACAAATTATTGTCCATCAAATGAATTTACAGTGTTGTGAGTGCGATATATTATGAAACTTACATATAATCAACACGCTGATGTTGGAACAAATGTTTGTGTATTTTATGTATATTTTGTGTCCAAACTGTGTTCGTTTAGTTCTCAATTTCGTTTTTGGCAACGAAGGCTGTCAATATATCATCGACTATTTAAAAATGTTCTGTAGGTAAAAGAAATAGAACTTAATTATCAATATAACCGAGGCTTCCTTTATTAAAAGAATGTAAGTGAGTGTATTAAATGCATTTCTAGTAGAAATAATGTGGGGTCTTTAGTTTAGTATTCATATATTGTAGTGTTGTGTAACATTTATAATGGGGTCTATTGCTAAATCCAACAATTTTCGTAAATATTTTACTACTCTGAGTAGTAAATATTTACGTTGAACTGAATCTTAGGCCTTACTTGATTATTCGTGGAATATATTTCCCTTGTCATTCTGATGAATTTCCTTTGCCTCGTTGCATTAAAAATTGTTTTACAGTAGGCTTCATTGTATGATTCTTATAGTTTTACTTTATATTATTTATTACAATATAAAAAAAATATATATTATAATCCATACAAGATAAACACCAATGTTAGGTAGCAATTGCAGTCGTAACAATTATATAAGTTAATAATACTATTTTTTTTATTCTGTATTTTTGTGATGTTGGATGCACTGTTAAAACTATATATTATTTAAATACATGTCCGATCTCTGTAATGTTAAACGGTTGGTACGCGGCATCATAAATATTTTTTTATTTATGTGAACTAATGTTCACTGATTTGTTTAAAAAGTACATATTGACAATTTATTTGGAATTTTATTTTACTGGTCGCCTACCGGTCGTTAAGCGGAACTTTTTCATATCAATTCTTTCATATATATATGTGTAATTAAATAGTTATTTTATATAAGCTTCTTCGTTAGAATAGGTAGGTACTTATGTACAAAATAAATGTTAAAATAAATGCGGTCGTTTTAATTAATACCCCTAAATTAGTCGAGAGTTACAATGGCTGTAATTGAGTGAATGAAAAACTTAATAGCAGAAATTGTAATTAGCGAAGTGAATGGAAAGCGCTAAGAGTGACGGCCGAGGGGCCGCTGGTCCAACATTAAAATGAAATATGCGGTGTAGAATTGCAAAGAGGCTGCGGCCTGTCCAGTGCTATTGAGAACGGTATAGCAACTAATTCTAATTTATAATCTTTAGAAATGTTTAATCGATTTTTAGTAAATAAAAATGTATAAAACTTGGTTTCTGACAATTATTTATTTCCAAAGAAGCTTAGTATTCGATTACTTAAATTATTCATGATCGTTTTAGTTTTCTATCGCTTTAGATTTTTTTTTTTTTTTTTTTTTTTTTTTTTTTTTTTTTTTTTTTTTTGTTCTCGAGGGGAAAGCTGTTTATGGCTCTACTTCCCGCCAGCCCGGGGGCAGTGGGGGGCGGGAAGCGTATGTCGGGGTCACCGGTCTTCCAGCCCGGCGCGCGGCGACGTCATATCCGCGCAGGTGTTAGTGCCGGGCTGGGTCCCTAACAAAATCCCTAAACCGGCATACCGACCAAAACCCCCCGGTGGCCATCTCCGCGCCGAGTGGGGCGACCACGGTACGCGGGCGAGAGGCGCCCACCGTTAACCGCAGCCGCCCAGTGCGCCTCCGAGACGTAAACGTCTCGGCCGTCTCGGAGTTATAGGGGTGCAGTTGCACCCCCACCAGCTTATTCGGACGCCCCGGTTGTGAATGGGCGCCCGCGACGTACACAGGCCACAGTGCCGCCGCCCCTCTCGGGGTCACTTTCAGTGAGGACGTGCTGCCCCCACAGCACGTCCAGCGACCCCAAGGGCCCCTTTAAGTCGCCTTTTACGACAGGCAGGAGATACCGTGGTGGGATTCTAACGCCCCCTTGCCACAGGGCAGATCGCTTTAGACTACCCAAGAAAAACGTTTTTTTTATTATAGGCGTTGAAAAATCAGTGCTCAAAAAGTTTAAGAATTCCATTTCCTCTCCAAAAGAACTTAACAAAACTATGATATATATATGGAATCAGTTTCGGCACACATAGCTAAAAGAGCTGCTGTTTAATATTCAGCCTCCGGAACATAAAGTCTCTTTAACATTCCTATGTAGATTTTGCCACAAAACTCGCCTAAAGCGCCTTTTTTACATAAAGATGGTGAGAGATTTAATAACACTGATAAGAGTATTTGTATGCATGGAGTGTGCCTACTGCCTATCCTTATACAGCGGTAAAAATGCAGAGTTTGAGTAAGACACTTCCTCGCTCATAATGAATGTGCGTAAATATTGTTTCTACTGAGAGCCTTTTGTGCGGCCTCATTAAGAAGCCATTACGAGTCTGAAGCTTATGAAGAAGAAAAAATCTTGCATTAGATATGCAAATAGGAATGCTGATTATTTCTTGGCCCAGTCGGTAATTTTAGTTTAATGGGTGAAGTTTGTAAGAAGGCGGAAAGTGTGCGTTGTATGGACTGCGGCTGTATACCTACTGTTAAGATTGAGGTCATGACTATGCAAAACGCCTATTCGACTACAACTAAGTGAGGGATGTTAAAAAATAATTTTAAAAATGTCAAATTGTGTTTAAACCTGCTAGCTAAAAGATGTTTTAGAGATGAACAGTCCCACACATCCAGCCCCGTTCGAGCAATTCTTTATAATAAAATCTATACCTATTATGACTTCGTTTATAACGACTGATCGATTATAACAACCGAGTGGTAAGGTCCTGGCCGAATGTATACAAATTGTGTATATTGCTTATAACAACTACTGAATGTAACGACTGTATCTTCAATTCCGTATATACGGTTTCGGCTTAATTCTCAAAGAAAAATAATTGAGAAAACTTACGACTACGTAAGACATAAAAAATAATCTAATAAACAAGAATGTGGTACTTATATATGCCAATAAAATAAAACATGTTTAAAGGGTATCCAATAATCAGGTCTTAAAGACCTAACTGGGAAATCATGAACACAAATGATACCGTACATAACTCGTACCGCGGCTCGTATAATCCTAATAAAATTACAGTGCAATTTCTTGCTTTGATGAACATAAAGGGGCCCTTATTTTCGTCTAGAGACGAAGTTAACGTTAGACACCCACTGAATAAGCGGAGGGTTCATTAGCAATTATTTAAACCCTTTTGTTGCGTTGTTGCCTTCAATATTGTACATAAGTTTACCGTCGAAACTCAACAGGCGTCTGAGAAGACTTTCAAGTGCTATTGTCTAAGGCAGCGAGTTTTAAACTAAGGTCGTTGAGGTAAGCGCTTAGCTGACATTTCTCGTGACATTGACAAAACGTGTGCTATGAAATGGAATTTTGCGTTATTATATGACTAGGCGTTGTATTGTTGTATAGAACAACAGCATTTCTCAATGGGAAAATAAGAAATGTTATGTTAATAATGTACGAAGGTACGTACATATTTGTTTTTTCTTATAGGTACAATTATTAGCATACCCTCCTATAATTTCATTTTTACGACTACGCTTACTATTACTTACTTACTTACCACTTTCAAAGTATTTTAAAACTCAAAATATAATATTATCCCATGTTATAAAATTATCCCATGTTAATTCTGTGAGCCCTACCTACCTCTATACCAAAAATCATTCAAATCGATTTGGTAGATCCAGAAATACCCATTCCCACGGAATACTTAATTTTCCGGGATAAAAACTATCCCATGTTAATTCTGTGAGCTCTACCTCTCTCTATACCAAATTTCATTCAAATCACTTTGGTAGATTCAGAAATACCCATTCCCACGGGAATACTACATTTTCTGGGATAAAAAGTATCCTATGTGTTATTCTGATGTATAAGCTCTATTGTGGTAAAGTTTCATTAAAATCCATTCAGTAGTTTTTACGTGAAAGAGTAACAAACATCCATACTTACAAACTTTCGCCTTTATAATAATAATAGGATGTTATTTCTATGAATTTTGTCAAATTGGTTTATTCACTCATTCGCTCTGTAAATTGATATATTATGATTTTGTACTTATAGTGTAATATTTGAGAATTATATTTAAGAAACGGATATAAGTAGACACTGGTTCCTTACAACATAAGTAAAATAAGGTTGATAATAAATAATAATGGTACTCCGATGGATCTCATGGCCGGATGTGTGATAATTATTTATTTGACTTCTAAATTTGTTCTGAATATAGGAGTTTCTTGGGTTAATAATATTTTCTCATTAGTGTAAGCTATTAATAAAAACTAGACATTTTTTATTCACGCCACGAACAAAATAAATAAACGGAGACGACTAACTTTACTCTCAAATTGATTAGAGATCCTCGTGGCGGCAACATATCGTCGCGCTAGGTCCATTGTTTTTCCCGCTTCCTTATTTGCATGAAATAGATTTCGCGTATGATCACGAACTGGGAATTTACATTGCATACAAATGTTATCTTTGCGATCGAAGCATTTTACTGGACTACATACCTTCACTGGCGTAAGGGATCCTGGGAGAATCTTTTTTACGCCAATACATAACTTTTGATCATCTTTACAGCATAATTTGGGCTTAATCAATACTTACAAATACCTACTATTTATTTAATTTCCCCCGCGTTATAATTGCGCTTACTTTAGAATAGAGTCCACATAAAAATGAAAGATATACATTTGTGAAAGTAGATACTTGTACGTTTTTTGGGGCACAAATAATAAACTTCCTGTTCCGCATTGTATCTAAATCCCCTCATTTATTTTCTCGATTGCGTTAGAATTATAGTAACTGCGGCATTTTTAATATTAGAAGCTTTTAGATTTTAATAACATTTTAGTTATAAGTTATCATATCATTTCAAGTCACTGAACGCATTTAAAAAATAAAGACCTAAATACTGTCGGTAGATAAATTTATAAATATAGAGCTTTTGGGCATATATAATAATAGTTTAGAAAAAATAAGAAATAACTATTTTATTGTTAATCATACTCTGATGGCACGTAGGTATAAAACGTGACGATAAAAGTGGGTCGATCAATAGAATCCATTCCACAGAGGTGCACATTATAATGACAATAGGGAAAATAGTTTTCCTGTTCATAGCGACTAGCTGAATATTTTGTCTTGTCGTGGAAAATCAATGCCGTTTTATTTCCTTCTTTAACGTATCTTAATTTTAAATGTCAATTTTGTACCTATCCGAGTCCACTGATTCGGGGGTCGGTGCCGATTTGAGTATTTAAAAAAAGTAAAAAAAAATATTTCATCCGAAACGCTCCACGTAATAGACATCGGGAAGAAAACCATTGGATATTTAATCGCGATACTCGGCAACACTACCTAGTGTTTATTGCTCAAATATTTTGTACGGAACACGTCACGAGTACGTGGTTTAAGTAAACGCCTTAATTCCGGATTCGCTTGTACAGTATGTCAAGAAATGTCTTTAGACACGGTTATAAAATAAATTACATTGTAAACGTAAATATAGCAACTGGCCGAAACTTGCAGTATCTATAGCAGCTGAAGTAAAACTCTCGGGTTGGGAAACTTACCTGTCTTGCTTCCAGCTACCAAGTTTCAAGGAATAATAGTCGGGGGGGAATAGTTTATGAGTTTCAGAAATATTGAAAGAGCGCTTATTTCTTACATTGATGTTGAAACGGTGTTGCGCGTTATCGAACTATAAGCTCGGAATTTTAAATATGTTTTTATTTTTTAGTAGAAATTGTTTGTAAGCGAAATATAATTTTTAGTCATATCTGTTAAATAAGTAAACTTTTAATTTACTTCGTGTTGTGATGAAAAATATAACTTATGTACTTATATTGTTGGTAACATTACCAAGAAATTTAATCCCAACCAACCACCAAATTCTGAAACTAAAACCTGAAATAGGAACCATCGGAGAAAATCAGAACTTTGACGTCGCTTCGAAGTAAAGCTATACCAGGTTTCAGTCTTCGCGAAGATACTGGGAAAACTGTTAACACCGTAATATTGCTCAAGGCGTTTTTAATCCAAAGAAATCTTAAACTGAGTAAAACAGCAACGCATATCTGGTGAAACATGTCGACATAAATGCACCTCTACTCACCTGCTCCAGTGTGTAAGTCTTCATGTCTTATACCTGTATATAGTTACACTGTATATAGTTATACTGTATACAGTATCTTCGCGAAGACTGAAACCTGTTATAGCTTTACTTCGAAGCGACGTCAAAGTTCTGATTTTCTTCGATGGTTCCTATTTCAGGTTTTAGTTTCAGAATTTGGTGGTTGGTTGGGATTAAATTTCTTGGTAATGTTACCAACAATATAAGTACATAAGTTATAAGTGCATAGGCATACTTATAAAATAATGTCATAATAATGACATCAACGTTTCTGAAATCGTGTAAGAACCATACCATTTTTCATACAATGTCAAGTTGTGGATTTTCAGCCCCGGAAACGCATAATTCGCCTAACTTTGAAAACTTGTGCTTGTTGCAAAACTCTTACAGTGTTCATTCACAAAGAAATAGATGTAAAATATTATGTACAACAATTCAAGTGCAAGAGTTGTATACTGTTGCCATAGACTTTTCTACCATATACATTCTTTCTTGACATCGCTAAGGTTTTTACGAGGGTTGATTTTCTCTAGAGACATTCGAATAGCCAACAGCCGCTACGCAATTTAGCTAAGACCTTCGCGGGTTCAAAGCTTCCCTAGTTTATTTATGGTAAAAAAAAATATTGATGTATAAAATAAATGGAAAAAAGCATTATACATACGGAGACGGTAAATATCGTGATGTGACTTTACTGCAAAATACATCCTGAGGTTTTTTTGTTATAGTAAATTTCAATTTTTTAGTTACTAATGTTTATCTGCTAAGTGCGGCTTCAATAGTTTTATTCGATTAATACGTAACATATCGACACAGTCATGTTCGTCTAGTTTGTTCCGGAATGCGACAAACTTGCTGTGGTTGAGGCAAAAGCTGTGGCTTTTGCTATTTATGTAGTAATGAAGATTTTTAAGAATATTTTCAATGGAGGTTTAAAAGGACTAAAATTGAATTCAGTTAAAGACGAATAGAATTATATAAAGCAAAGCTCGATTACATTTAAGATCTTGTCGTATAAATATTTTGTACATAAAAGCCTGCTCATCCGATACCTAATTTAATTTCCTTCGCTTGATTAATAGATAAAATGATTTATCTGTGCTTGTCCAATAGGCAGAATATACCTCAAAGTAAATTAGGACGGATTAGAGATCCGATCTTTGAATCCGATACCGAATGGGAAATGAAGGCTTCCTGAAGGCCTCCAACTGGGATTACATTTCTTTGAATCCGTTGATATGACACCTTTAAATTAAATTTGTAAAGGAGGCTTGGGTAGGTTCAAGTAGTAGCTTGTACTTGTTTTATTTTATTTATGTTATGATATATTTGTTATTAAAAATATTTTTGACTTTCTCTGCGTCGCATTTGATTAACAGCCTATAAATAAATCTTTTTTGGTCTTTGTACTGAGAGAAACGTGTGACTTATTCAAGTTTTTTCATGTCCGCGTGTTAGTGAAGCTGAAAGGAATTTGGTTTTTTAAAGTCTTAGTAAAGAGTCGGGACTGGGGCTGGACTAAGTCAGGGTGTGGAAACAAAGGTGGATGGTATTCGCCACTATATTTATAAATTTATATCAACATGCAAAGACATAATTATTAAGAATGAATACCTTTTTTCAAAAGCGATAGCTAATTATTACGATTATTACATAAGTCAAAACATTTATCTTACATATTTATGTATAATAGAAAATTTAATATAAAAGTATGGAAAAGACAAAAGTTTTATGGGTGTTTGTTTACTAAAAGTACTATTTTCCCGTGCATTAATACTTCTCTATGTCGGCCCACCACAATCCCTATCGTTTTCCAGCCGTGTGGATCCCTTTTGTCGACGCTTGAGAACTTGAGATCTTAGTAAATCCGTCGAACGTCACTTATTTTTTATCAGTGGAAAGGAAAGGCTTTGCTTTTGTAAAAGTTTGCCGATAGATTCTCGGAATAATAATGGTGTTCGATATCGAATAGCCGATTCTTATTTTGGATTTTTATTTTCGTTTGTTGATGTTAGAACAACTTTAAGACATTTTTAATTCCGTGCTATCATTATATTGTTGTCTATGATTCTTTATTTCAAATATTAATTTTTACCTAGAAAAGAAACAAACGTTAAAAATAAGAGGTACATTAGTGCCTGTATCATATAAAGTTATTATATAAAACTTATATATATATATAAGTTATAAGTTTTAATTATGATTTAGGTACGAGTAAATACATTAAGCACAAGTGATCACAGTCGATTTATTTTATCATGTTTAGAAATATATATACAAATAAAATACAATAAATATTATTGTATTTGTTGGCCCTAGGAGTATTTCTTTTGTTATCCCATTTATTGTAAGGTTCAAACATATACACAGCAAAAGCCGCCTGTAATGACCCGTTTACAAGTTATTTCACGATGTGACAGCGCCCTGGTGCCGTAAAGGTAGTCACGGGTCCGTGTCGTCACATAACTATAAACTTGAAGCACACTTTCCGTGTAAACTCACCTTTATACGATTGTGCGTAAGATATTCCACTAGGTCTTGGTTGGTTTACTTGATAAAATTTAAGTAGTCTGTGGTAGTTTCGTTGATCTCTTTTTACGCTGGGTTCGATTTCCGATTCGGGTAAGGCGTTATTGGTTTTTTCCTTTAGGATTTTTTAAAGTCGCAGCTTGGAGTGAGGAAATGTGCCCGAAAAACGGCAATAAGCTCGCCTCCTATTACGTGATACTAATACATCCCTGGCGAAATGTGGGTGCTGAAATGCACCTCTGCCTACCTTTTCGAGGAATACAGGCGTGGGGTCAGGTATATGTATATTTATCTCTCACTATGTAATCGTTTTAGACTAATGTATAAATGCTCCCATTAGTAGAACAGGTATGTGCAACGTTATATACTACGTAGTACGTATACGAGTTAACATAAAAAAATGTTATCTAAACCAGTGAATAATTGGTACGTTCCAAAAATAAAATGTACAAAGAACAAGTGGGTGTTTATTATACAGAAGTCGTTGGCTCTTATCCCTCCGTTCACTCCAATGAACTCTTTTGTGGGATTAAATGCGTAACGCGAAAATTTTTTGCGGCTAGTTTCATACCGAATCGTCGAATAATAACTATACCTGTTATAATGTTTTGCGGTTTGTATTCATATTTTGTATATCTTTGATAATTTAGGAAAATACGCTGTTGGAATTTATTAAATTAATCAATGCGTTTACATAGATACGGATGTAATGTAATTTAAAAGTACTCATATATGTATGTACGTCTCACTATACTCTGGGCACGGGTTAACTCTACAACTGAAAGGGTGAAGGGTTGGCGTACTACATAACTTTTAGGTGAGTACGGTTCATCTCGATGTTTTCTTTCATCGTAATGTGTACGCAATTAGATGCGTACATATATGAATGTTATAAGTCCCTCCTTCTTAATACATAATATGTATGTGGTATAGATTTATAACTCAAAATGCCTACAGATACCCTTTCCTTCCGTTCGGTTTCAGGAATCTTCCACAGCCGTTTATAAGATAAATCTTTACAAATTCTGTTTATTTCGTGTACAAAATCCAGTCCTGTTTAACTATGCGACCAAAATATAAAATACAAGTAGATTATTGCGAGCGTTGGGAATGGCGCGAAAGGTGCGGACAACCAGCCCATTTTATTGTTATTTCCCCTGTGCGGGATATTGTACTCGGCAGGAGATAAGCTTTTGTGCAAATACGTATAGAATGCTGATAGCATAATTTAATTAATCTGCTCCTCCCGTTTGATTTTGTCTCTGTTGGTACTTATATTAAAATACTGCCTGTCTCCTGTGAGGTGTATAAATATCTTCTGCGAGAAAATTATAGCGGAGGCTTATGTCCAGCAGTAGTGTTTCTAATGGTGTCTGAACATTGCATATAAATATTCACGCCTGTATACTCTAAAAAGCACTTTGCGTTTTTGTACCCACATTTCGCCAGGTATGTATCAGCACCACGTATTAGGCGGCGAGCATATTGCTTTCTGACGTGTAGGTTTACAAACTCCATGCTGTTACTATGAATTTTCTTATGTAAAAACCCAATAACATTTTGACCAATATTTACCTTAACTGCGAGACGGCAAGACTACGACGCAGTTATGATAAAACGTATGGTTAAACTACATAAAATACAGTCCTATCACATAAAGAATAAAATAGTGTTTGTGTTTAAGAATCTTATTTTTGTATCTTTGCAATGCCAACCGTAAAAGTTATATGAACATAATAAAAGACAATACACATAAAACTTTTCTTTCCTCGTATACTAGCTTAAACTGCAGTTAAAAATAATAGTTGTGGTTTTATTATATCTGCTTATAAACTGCAGTAAGCTCCCGGCTGGTTTAAAAGTATTGTTAGCTTTTATATCATAGACGCAGGTTTTTACTCAGTAGGTACATTCATGGAGGGTTATATTTACAAAAAAATAAATGGACAGCCTCTGTGATAGTAGGTTTTGGAAAACGAAACTTCTTTGCAAAAAAACGAAAGCCTGCAATCTTTAACCCGAACGAAATCAATTGTACCTACGATTTACACATTTTGTGTAGCCTAGTATAGTTTATTTGTTTATTAACAGTATCAGCAAATTACGTGTGTATGACTAGTAGCTTTGTAAGGTAAAAACTTGAGTTTTTTCATTTGTACACTCTAATGATTACCATAAAATTGGTATGCCTATGCCTCAAATTCTTAAAATAGATAGCATAGTTATAAAAAATTGCTTTCCAATTTTTTGCACAGTAAACGTGTTAAGAAATAGCTTCATATTTCTCATAGACTTAAGTATAAATGCAGCCCTGTTAGAGCCGAGGATAATTTTAAAAAACGACCACTCCAGAATCCGTTTTTACAAGTTTGTCGCTGAATTCTCCTTAGCATTTATTTTATACCACAAGCAAAGCGATTCGCTGCAGTATAAAGCGTATGATATTTTTTAAACTTTTTTCCAAGACCTTATTTTTATATTTTAATACTGTTTTTTTTATTTAAGTACCTACATTCTTAATAAATGTGAGGGATTGAAGGCTTTCACTAGATAATCAGTTTTTTCATATTGTTTATCATTATTTGTGATGGTTAGTGTTACAAATGTAGTAAGGTTACAATTTATAATATTTGGCAAATCTGTCTAAATATCTTCAAGTGAAATGTATTTTCTTAATCATAGAATACCTATTGA
Source organism: Cephonodes hylas (assembly GCA_030295005.1). NCBI lineage: Eukaryota > Metazoa > Arthropoda > Insecta > Lepidoptera > Sphingidae > Cephonodes > Cephonodes hylas. The sequence goes on along the minus strand of AP025377.1, from coordinate 4,907,391 downwards.
AGTAGAACATAGCCAAATTTCTCCTCGCTTCAGTGAAATGTATTTGGAGAAACTTCTCGACCGATCCATCAGCGCAACCAGCTGAATAAATAAAGTTAAACCTCACAAAGACAAAGGCCCGCGTTCCGAATAAATCGATAGAAACCCCTTAGATACCTGGACCGAATTTGAAACTTTTAATTCACGGGTGCAAACTTTTTTGAATATTCTGAATTCTCGGCGAAAAAAATTTTTGCGGACGGCATTTTTAATTTAGACGCGCAACATTGGCGTTTCCGCCGCCCCGAAATTGTAGTAAGGACGTAACGAATTTTTTCCACCGCCCTCAATACGGAGTCGCGATGAAATTTTAATTTGATTAGGAATCCGTCGGAAAATTGTCGGGTAAGCGAGATAGCGTGAAATTTTAAATATCGCTTGGACAGCGACTGTGTTGGTATTTCGTTTACAGAAACGTGGTTCCGGGTCGTCATAATTTTATATCAGGAAATGATTTTGATAAGGCATGTTCAGGTAATACGTAAACTAGTTGGTATTTTGAAGTGCTTTTACACCAAAGGAGTCTTATATGAAAAATATTTCGGAAATTCGGGAACTTTATCACTAAGAGATTTGTTCATATAAGTTGGTTGAACTCGTTCAAATTGATGTCAGGTGTACCTCCCACTGCTAGTCCTCTAGGACCGTTAGGCCTAAGTACAGACAAAATGGACCAGTTCAAAAGCCATACTGAAATAGAAATTAGTAGAAGACATTTATTTTAAATTACAATGAGATTAATTGTAACTAACACACCAATTTATATCCACGACAGAAATAGACCGTTTGAAAATCAAATTAGCCGGGGGACATTGCGAAAATTTCCTCCTAATGGTATCGTTTCAGGTGCGACTATACTTTACTAGGTGCTCTGTTACTGCGCCGGGTCGTAAAGAGAATTAATGAAATCCCTCTGTGACCCCTTGTTCAATAATCTAGCGCGACTAACGACTCGTCCGCGATTAAAAACCTAATACGGTGACTTTTTAAAGTGCTGATTTATGTATTTTTGTATGAAATTTTTGCTATAAAAGTTTAAAGGGTCGTTAATTGGTGGATTTATATTGGTGGATATATATTATACCCTCTCAATGGTAGAGGAGACCCGTGCTCAGCAGTGGGCGAATATGGGTTGATGAAGAAGAAGAATTGGTGGATATATATCGGTGACCTTGCTCTTTTTGATGCTAATATCAAAAATACCACGCGAGAACAAAGTTAATGTAATTGTCATTCATTGCCACTTTTTATTATTATATTTTTTTTTATAAAAAAACTACATATTTATTTTTTTTACTCAATTTTTTATTACATTTAAGCAAGTAATAATTAGTTGTTACATTTCGTATTTTTTTTTTTACAATTCTACTGTACGTATATGATCCAAATAAGAAGAGAGTATTAGTAAACTGTGTTTTCCTTTCCGTTCCAGAAAAAAAGACACTTTTCTTGCATTTTGCAAACAATTAATCTTTTTAGATCTGTCTAGTCCTATTGTATCATGCACTTTATTCCATTTTCTACGAAACACATCTAATGGAACGTGTGATCCATATTCAAATGTATGAATATGTTTTTGACAATATACACAGCTGTATTGTGTTTTTTTTAACGGAAAAAATTCTGTAAAAAGAAAAAACATCTGCGTACATCAAAAAATACTACATTTATTTTTCGGTAACAGAGTTTTTATTTTTGTTTGTTATGTGACTACTATCGTTGGGTAGTAGCTAGATTCCTTGTTTAGAAAGGCCCTTTACTTCTGCTCTTTGTAATGTCTTGTGGATACTGGATGGCTAGTCTTAGGAAGTTCGGGGAAGATGAATATCAAGTTGCATTCTAAACAAGAGTCTTCTGTTAATCCCCTCCGTACTGCAAATATCTATTAAGTCAATTTTACAACAACGAAAGTATTTTTTTTAGGAAATTAAAAAATAGTTTCTTTTTTGACTTAATGAAAATATACGTTATTAATATATCACAGATCTTTGCTACGGTGGACTCATGCCTACCCCAACATAACCTCTCAATTTTAGAGGAGGCCCCCCCCAACACTGAGAAATTTGTGCTAAAGATGCATGCAAGATTTTACATAAAAAAATCTTCTAGCGTTTGTAAATCCTATACTCAAGAGACGTACGTCACATAAAAGGAATATGTGGATCTAATGTTGCAAAGAATAAAGCGAACACGTTGGAAAACTCAGTTGCTGATGTCTGTATCCCGGTTTAGAACCATCTTTTACGAGGTTTATCGCGGTTTGTAACTATAAAGTACAACAACAAAGTTGCTTTGTGTGAATATTTTTTACGTGAATTTTAGTATGTTTTGTTATGTGACCTAAAACTTTCTCTGGCTCACTATTACAAGGTTCTAAGTTACAATTTCAGGACTTACTTAGTTATGAATACTCCGAGGTTCTATACAACTCGTAGAACCTTGTAATAGTGAGCTAGCGATTTGTCTAATGAATATCGTTTGTACTAGTAGAGTACACTCACGCGTACAAGTTTTCTTTCACATTTCGCTTTTCACAAGCTCTGTTCTTTTAATCCCAATCCATCCAAATCGCTAGTCCATTATGGGGCGAGACTATTGTTGTTTTTTGGCTTTACCTCTATATCGATGATTTCGCGGATAGAATACGAAAGAATTTACAATAACTCCGATCTGTATATAATAGTGACATTTAACTCGAGACCGTCCAGTGGTCTTCGCAGACCGCATGCGTCATCATGTTATCTGTCAAGTATTTGTTACACTTACACAGTCAGAGAGGTTAGACGAAATCCGACACAAAATATAAAAACATGGCCGTAACGAAAGAGTTGTGAGAAAATATGTATTTCGCCATTTTGTGGAAGCGGCCATATTGAATTCGCGTGGTGGTTAATAGGTTTTAGTTAGCAAAGAAACTAATGCAAGTAGATAGCGGTTTGGTTAAAAAGTGCAAAAATCCCTAGCTAAAACGAACCGATAAACATTACTTATACGCAAGGAAAATTAAATTATGTTATAGTAGTCTCGTGGCGCTGGGTAGAGCAAGTCTTGTTAAGGCCTCAGTCACGTTGCGCCAACTTATTGCCTTATTTTATGCACGAAAGTTGAATATTTTCTATACCAGCAAGGGAAAAAAATTAAAGTTAATTTGTTTATTTAATATCGAGTCGTGACGGCCTTGAGGCACACGTCTCGAGATGTAGTTTTAACGGTTGCGTATCAAATTCCAGACTTACTTTGACTCTGATTTTAATAAGTTATTGAGATATTCATATATTTCAACTGTGAACTTATATATATTTTAAAACGATCTATATACATTTTAAAATGATCTAAGTTATCTGTAACTTATTCCTTTCAGTCATACTCCGCATATTTTTATCGTTGAACTGACGAGAAAGTATATGTCGGTAAATGCTATAAATTGATATAGGTATATAAAATGAAGTAAAACGTACATAGTACGTGTCAACATCATCCCACCCTTCTAACTGAGTAATTATATCCAAAGCTGCAATACAAACACGAGCTCAAACTGCAGTATTTGTGGAGTCTTGCAATTTGTCACGTTTATCACACGATCGACTACAGATCGATTGGCCCACGCTCGCTGCTACCAACGTAAACAAATAAACTTTGACGTTGGCAGCACTAAATAACGAACATTTATTTTATTTACAACCATTGACACTCGTTAAGCAGGTTCTGCTGGGTTTTATAACCCTTAACACGCAATGTACGTTGACATCTGTGTATTAGAGGAAGTAGGAGATTTATTAATTGGTCTTAGAGGCTTTCTGGATTAATTTTGTAACTAAGTAGCGCAATTATTGCAATATAAATATATCGTTTTGGTTTGATAGCGAAGTGAACAGATATTATTCGCAGGTTTTATTTCTTATTGCGGTGAAGGAAAACATCGTTAAAAAACTAGTTATAAACTAATGTGGTTGGCTGACTCCAATAATTATTCTTATTTTGTTTTTAAATTCTTTTATTATTCTCTCTTAAAAACATTAATATTCATAGAATATGGTGAATGGTAGGGGGCGCAGTGGGCAAAAATAGCAGCCAAAATAGTCTGTTCCTATGTGTATTATAAAACATAAAACCAACATTATTCATTGCGAATTGTGTTTATTATTTATTCTGTTGCTTACTACGACCTCGATTTTAGACATTTGTCAAATTTTATGAAAGCAATAACAACATACCGTGGAATTTACAGATTTTAGAAATAATTTAAGAGAAGGATGTTGCCATTATAAGTCATGGAGAGTTTTGGTATAAGGTACATGCGCCTAATAAAGCCCATTTTTTGTAATTATTAAATAATTGTAAAATGATTCTTTTTTTATGAATACAAACTTTATCACAAAATTCTTTATTTATTTATGAATAAAATTAATGTACAAATCAACAAGTATAATTAAATTTCTAAACAAAAACAATAGTTTTTAAAAGTCTCTAAATTGGGCCTTTTTAGGAACATAGGTCCTTAACATAGCCCGATATCAATCAAGTAATTTATAAGTGCTATCAAAACAAACAACAAGCTTATACTGAAATATTACCCTAAATTACGATATTCTTAGCTAATCAGTTTTTCACAATAGTTTTTTTTGGTAAAAAATTGGGCTGTGGGCCAGTGGCGGTACTTCCATAGAAGCCCAAAAGCCTGGCTTGCCCTAACATGATTCCGAATTTAAAAATGTAAACTAGATTAAACATTAATAAAATACAAACAAAAAAAAAAATTCATCCAAAAACACAAATTTACGTAAATTTAATAATTTACGTAATTTTTCCCGCGCCGCCATGCCGCCGCGCGCCAAATCCCGGCCCATATAATTTCAAACAAACACAACGCGGGCGCACTAACGTCAATAGTTTAGAGTAAACATCAATACCTACTCACCATAATAATCATTAGAGAGAGATAGGGCGGGCTTTACCGCATGTGTTCCCTCTCACTCGCACAATGTCAAAATTTCTATTGGATTTTGAAAACTCGACGTAAACAAGATACCGTTATTTTAGCAATTAGTATGGAGACAAAAATCCTGCTTTGCCTCTGAACATCGTCCCGTTGGGAGCGCGGTGTTGCACGCTTAGTAAAAAGTAATTATTAAAGTTTATTATTAAAGTTTATTAAAGTAAAATCCAGAAAAAAAACAATTCAGAAACATGAAAATATAGATTGAGTGATGATGCCTGCAGGAGTATTGTAACTGTGTCGCAGACATCAAGCACCCTTCTAAATCACAACAGCGAATATCAAAAAACAAAAAATAAATACAATATTAAACAAATAACAAAATAAAGACATTTAAAAGAGCAAATCATAAATTTCTTAAACTATAGGTAGGTAGTGTAAAAGAAAAATTAAACAATTTATAAACTAACAACATTTGGATTAGTAAAACATAATTGAATCATAAAATTCTTACAAATAATATCAAAGTAAGTGAAATAGAAAAATTAGACAATTAATAAAATAATAACATTAAAAACATAAAGGAATTATAAAATTCTTAGAAACTAAATAAGTATGTGTAACAGAATGTGTGTATATGTGTGTGTGTGTGTGTGTATGTGTGTGTGTGTGTGTATGTGTGTGTGTGTGTATGTACAATAATTAAGTACTCGTATATATTAAGTCTTCTGTTTCTTCATATGTTAAAGGCTGGAGCCATTCGACGCATTTCATTTTGCATTTATGTAGTACTAATGGATAAATATTCAATACACTATTAATCTTGTTGTACAGTTTGGGACTTAGGTATGTGTAGTGTTGATGTGCGATTGTTGTTCGACAATATTCGATTTTACAGATCCGGTCAGATTTACGATGGTTCATTACAAAATTAGGATCAAAGGAAATTTGGGAATGTTTACGTACAATTGTATTCAGAATAAATAGTTTACGTACGCTAAGAACTACACAAAGAGAATATAGTTCAACTGTAGGGAAGCGAAAATGTTTTTTAGCAAGAACTTTGAGTACTGCCCGCTGTGCTCGTTCTAGCCTCAGCATAACAGTTTTCCCAGACCCACCCCAAGCTGTGATGCAATATGTTATTATAGACTGTATCAAGGCATAATAAACCATCTTAAGGTAATTAAAATCTAAAGTTGATCTTAATCTTTTAAAGACAAATATTAATTTTCTAACTCGCGAGACAAGATGATGAATGTGAAATTTCCAGGTCATACAGCTATCAATTACTACTCCTAGGTACTTTATTGTAGATGTTCTTTCAATAAATGTGCAATTGCAGGGTGTCGGATTACCATCCATATGGCAGTTGTGAGCTTGTAGCTGAAATGATGAAGGGGTTGGAGTGAAAGATTGGGAGAAAATGTTATATATTTCGTTTTAGATAAATTAAGTGTGAGAGAATTAGAAGACATCCAGTTCATTATCACTCTCAGTAATAAGTAATGTATTATAATAATAAAATTTATTTAGAATAATAAATTTTATTTTATATGTTTATTATTTTATAATATTGCGTGTGATAATTAATTTATTTTAGATTATATTATGGTGAACTTGTACAATTTTTTTTACGTTGGCAATATTAAACGTCGGTAATAAGCAACTTCACAATTTGTCAATTGTCATTGAGCGAATGACAACAACATTGAATTATATTGGTTTTGTTGTTTACATTTTGAATACTTTAATTATAAATGAGCGTAATGAGTGATGTTGTTCCTTGCGATGGTTTAAAGTGTGTGCAAGTTTTACTCTTCGAGGATAAGGTAAATTCATTAAATTATACCGAGAAAAAACAACTTGTAAGTAGTTCAAAACCTACACCGGACTTGAGTATTTTGCAAATTAATAAAAGTCATAAAAGAACCTTTTAAGGATCCGTGTATCAAACTAATTGGATTGTCGGATGTTCCCATACAAATAGGCTATATTGCTGGTGTTGTATATTGTTTTCTAATGATAGAAATGTTTGGAATTCTAGCGGATACAACGATTTAAATAATTTTTCTGGTGCTTGTAAAAGGCATTCAAATTCACAAAAGCACTTGAACGCGTTAATTTCTTTTCATAATTTTGGTAAACAGTGCATTGAAACATCGATTTCTTGTCAAATATCTTACGAAATTACAAAACATAACACTCGCGTTGATCATAATTGTAATGTTTTTCAAAGATTAATAGATATTATTTGTCATTTAGCTCAACAAGAACTGCCTTTCAGAGGACATAATGAATCTAAATTGTCATTAAATAAAGGAAATTTCCTAGAACTCGTGACTTTACTTTCTAAATACGATAGCGTATTAGAAAAACATATGCAACAACAGCATGGCGTCAAAGGAGGGCCGAGTTATTTGTACAATAAAATACAAAATGATATAATTTATTCCGTGGCTGATGTTTTAAGATCGTGTATAGAATTAACACGACACAATTTATATCAATAATTATTATTGATGAAACTCCCGATATTAGTAATATAGAACCGTTGTGCATAATATTAAGATATTATTTAGGCAATAATATTCGAGATTGTTTCTGTCTCTGAAAGTCGTACATCAGAGACATTGAGTAAAATTATTTTAGATTTTTTATAAAAACATGACTGTATCGCAAAATTAGTAGCACAAAGCTACGACCAAACATTATTTTTATTTTAAAATAGAAATTAGTTTATCATATTATGTTCGACTGCCTCGTGGTCTTGCGGTACAAGTATGTGCCGTGCGATCTAGAGGTCCTGGGTTCGATTCCCGGGTCGGGCAAAGTGTTATTGGGTTTTTCCATTAGAAAATTCTCAGTAGCAGCACGGAGTCTGGAAATGTGTCCGAAAAACGGCAATAGGCTCGCCCCCTATTACGTGGGACTGAAACATACCTGGCGAAATGTGCAGAAATGCATCTCTGCCTACCCCTTCGGGGAATATAGGCGTGAGGTATGTTTTATTATCTTCAACTTTTATTTAGGATGTACGCACAAAACCAGCTCAAGAAACAGTGTTCCTTCAGTTCATTCGCTCAAGAAACCATAAAAAACGGCTTTTCTCAAAGCCACAAATATTTCCTATAATACTATCAACGAGTTTTGAAAAAAAAAACATCGAGGTACCACCAATACGATAACTAAATTACGGTTGCTCATATCGTGAATGTAATTGTAACCAGCAGACCAGCAGTAGGTAAAATTACAATAATAAAAAAAAATGGGCTTGCCCTAGCTTGAGACCCTAGGCACGCCACTGCTGTGGGCCATCTTAGGCTTAGGAAAACTTAATAAACGTATAAAACTAAAATCTGTAAATAAAATCAATAAACAACATTTTTCTGTTATTATTTTACCGATAATTAATATTATAAGCAACAATTTCTAAAACAATTGACAAAATATTTTTCTCTATAATTTCGGTGGGCCTTATTAAGAGTGTAAAAAAGTCTGTGAAATTTACTTATATTTTAGTAGCATTCTGGGCATAAAAAGTTCTCTAAATAGTTCTTAGTTAGTCCGGCACATTCTTCGTGGTATTAAAAAAAATTATTAAATCTAAAATTTGACCCAAAAAACTCATTCTCTTCAATAAAATATGACATCCGTAGAAATAAGGCCCGGGCCATCTTAGGAACCCCTGTGATGGGCCTTTATAGGCACGTTACTCGGTAATAATATCAACTTCTTTTGAATTAAAATTAACAAAGAATTAAAACAACACTTAGCTTCTTAGGAATGCCCACAAATCAAAGTAACTTTATACATAAAATAAACTACACAAATAATTAGTTTTTCAAATGAAAATTAAAAAAAGATTTAAAACATGAGCTTATAAACTGATAGCCGTTTGCAACGTGTTTAACAAACTGCCAAATACAACTAAGATGGCGACACCCTACCTTTCAAATACACTTGCAGTTTTGTCTAAGGCATTAATAGAACATGGGTGCAAAATTTAAACTAATTCTACTTAATAACTTCTAAAATTTCGAAAGTGGGCTATCTTAGGAACCGGGCCATCTTAGGCGTAGGTACCTTAGTCCGAATTTAAGAATTTATGATAACTTTAAAATAGGAAAAACAAGATTTCCATTGAAACTTTTTAAATTTTATTTGGATGTTTTTAATTCTACGCGTTGCATTGTGTCGTAACTATCAAAAACTGCAAGATTATTTTTTGTCACACATACAACATACGCATTACTGGGAGTGGCGACGCATTCAACAACCAGTTTTAACTGCAGTTTTGGATGTTTCATATCAAAAATCTTATTTAGAGATATTGACGTGAGATGTAAATCCAAGGAACCTCTTTACAAATCCATATTATACACAAGAGATGCTCTTCTGTCACGCTACCATGCTGGACTGGGGCAGAACTTGGACAAAACGGCTAAAATAATCCTAGAAACTTTAAGTTGTGCAGTATTCCTGAAATTTATTCCTTCATCGTTAAAATACGTGACACACACATAATATCGAAAAGACAGTTTTGAAACAGTGACCGCCGAGACTTTAGATTGCGCGCTGACGTCTCGAAGCCGTCATTACTTCACACTTTAATATTAGCAGTATACTGAAAAATATATACATGAGTAGGTAGGTTCCTAGCCTATATCTAGCCTATAATATACTGTATAGTAAGTAGAGGTTCCGTGTCGTCCGTGGCCTAGATAGGCAGGCCGCAGCCGACCGACGGCCATTTGTTTTATTCACGCCTCTTCATTCCCATTAGGCTGTGATGTCGACATCGCCTCGCCCGAGTACACCTTTATAACAATTACTGTAGCGGTTGCATGTTATTTTCCTGGATTAAAATATAAAAAAAACACCGAACAGATACATAATTCTGACACATAATTGTGGAGTACAACCTAAAATGCCACTACTGCGTCATGGGTAGCAGAAATTACGACTTATCGGTGACACAAACACCCAACCCGAACCAATTATTTATGGATCACGCAAACATTCGAATTGAGTTCGAATCAACGGCCGGTTATAAAATATCTAAAAGAAAAAGTTAATTATACTTCACCTGAATTGTGAATCGAAACCGGGTCAATCCAAAGCAGTCCATCATACACCCATGTACGTCCCAATACTGAGTACGGGTCTTCTCTGCAACTAAGATTTTTGATGCTCTAGTCTGCCACGCTAGCCAAGTGCGGATTGGCGGACCGCACACCTAAGAAATTCCTAAGAACTTTTAGGTTGTAAAAGTATGTGATGACTCTTTGAGTGATCTTATTTTCGACGTTCGTTATTTAGTTTTATGACTAACGTCTTGGTTTTTAAGAGGCTATGTTGTAAACAATAAACAAATATTTTATTGACGCATTTCATTCACGTGAGGTTCTTAATGTCGGTATTTTTTTATCGTAAAATTTCCCTAGCTATCAATTTCAGAACAGCTTGAAAAATCTGGAAATGAGAAAACACTTGCATTCCCCGAACGTCGAGCTTTTCAGCTGAATTTTCAGTAATTGTGGATTTTAAAATAAATTCTATAGTCCGAAATTACGCTTTAAAATTCCAATGAATGTGTAATTACAACATTATTCGCCAATTTGCGCATTTTCGTTGTGTAACAAGATTTACTGGAAATTCTGAATAGATGCTGTATTTTGAGGATAATTATTACAAATTGAATACTTGGAACAAAAGTCGATACAAAGAGCTATATTAATATTTGCGAGGTTTTATCCCGATACAAATAAATCGAATTATATAATTTCCTAGGAACCTAGAATTTTGCAGTAAACTTTTTCTCAGAACTTTTTCAATGCAAAGACAAATCTCTTCGGTGGCCAACATAATGATATGCGTCGCTTTGCCCCAACGTGATTTATTAAATATGTTTCACAATAAAGCAAAACGTTGACAGATTTATACAAATTTATCATATATTAGAAAAATATTATACTTGGAGTGTTATTTACGTTCATGGTCCTGCGGCAGGGGCAGGCTTCCCTTCACGAGTCAGGTTTCATCAATCAGGTCCGGCTTATTTGGGCACATAATGGTAAGTCATCTAGCCGCATTCCAACAATAAATACAAGTCATTTATCGAGATTTCAAAAACTGTGCGAAACTTATGAAACTTCCAAGTGTGAGGTAAATATATTAGAAACGGTTATCATACTATGGTCAATGAAAACAAATCTAACGATTTCTAATTTACAAGCAATAAAGGCGGTTTGGTTTGTAATATGCAATAAATGTATTCATTTATTTATTGAAGAGTATTTTAAATAATTAAAATACTTGAAAAATTGACTTTTATTGGCATGCTCTTCATTAATTCGATAATAATCTGCGTTAATTAATCAGAGCTCCAAGCGCAGTGTCATAACGCATAACTGGATTTTCTCTTTATAAATCAGCTTAATTGCAATTATTAATCTTGTTAGCGTGCACGTTATTATTTTAAGCTTGAATAATTTTGTATCTGATAAGTGCAGTGTTTTCAATGACCGATTCTTACTCTAAATTTCCTGACTGAGACGTCTAACTAGAATTTTGCAAATAGAACTTGACTTTAGGATCAAACCCAGGCGCTTTTTATCGCGCGTCCCACACTTATTCACGGGACCAACGAGGTAGTATAATATTTGGAAATAAGTTTATGTATTTACATTTCACTTACAATTAGAACGTATTCAATATCCTTACTTATCTCTATAATACTGCTTTTACCTTAATATCTATCAATAGGAGATCATAATATTATTCCCTAAAATCTACTTATAACCAGGATACAAACTCGGCTGAAGTCCCACGCGATCCCATGATAATGCGCCGGTCGCGTGGAATGTCGATAAGTGTGTCCGACGATACATGTTCAATTCGATTCCAATCAACGCGTCGAACGTGGGGTCGCCTGAAATATGCGATCCTGCCCTTTGTGTGGATTCCATTTGTTTTTTATACGTGTGGTATTGCTTTATTGGTATATATAGGTACGTATATCTTTGGTCGTGTATACAGGTGCATTTAGACCATGATCGGAAACTAAGGTGGGTGATAGCTACGGTGATCACAAATTCATCAGCGTCAAAAAAATCCCTACAAAAAATTTAAATTTTGACGTTTTTCATACAATCATAGGTATCAAATGTACGTGGTTTATATGAAAAACGTCAAAATTTTTATCTTTTGTCGGGATTTTTTTAGCGCCATTGGGTTTGTGATGACCGTTGTATTGCCTTCCTTAGCGTGATCGAAATCACGCTCAGGATACACCCTGTCTGTACCTATACGTATGTCTTTGGTCGTGTATATAAATCACAAAAGTCAGTAGTTAATGTGCCACAATTGGTACTAAAATGATAGGAAACCGGATATAGGAGTTTCTTTGTTAGATACACAGTCCTACGTCACCTGTTTGTGCAGTAGAAAGTAGAAAAAAAATAGTCTTGCTGTATGCTACGGGGAAAATATTAATTGACGAAGTTTAGATTTAGGTGTTATGAAAGCTTTGGTCAACCGCTCAAATACAACGTTTAAATGTATGATTGATTAAGAACATATAGATATATCGGGCAAATCGAGTCTAATATCGAAGGCCCCTTGGAATCAAAGCGCAATAAATCTTGACTAATACCTATTCGTAGTAATGTAAGTTCATATAGCTCTATTCCTATGTATGTAGCAGGTCGTATACCTTTGACCTATACGACGCAAATATAGCATTTGTTTGATTAACAGCTATCGGCCGTTTCATTAGAACTACTGACGTCCCACCAATTAACTTGATAAATGAATGGATAAAAAAGATCATATTTGCGGACTATTTCTATGAGCCCCGTTTTCTGCTTTGGTATTTTGTCAATAGCTCTTCGGCTACCACCCTTCTCTTTCTTTGATATATTTGAAAAAAAAAAGAATGGACTTAATTTATAAATTTTCTGTGTATGTTATAATACATATTATATATTTTCGTAGCTTTCTGAAAGCAAAACGTCATTAACTTAAGGCAAACACTGCTGTATGTATATTTGGCTGGGAATTTACTGTTTCTGACCTCAAAATATTTTCGATGGTCTTGAGGCTATATGATCTAGAAATCTCAATTTCAATAAACGTAAAAGTTGGTAACCTCGCCCGTAATGTAAAGAATTCCTTAACCGATCTTTTGCAAATATTTGGATTAAATATCAAGTAATCAAAATATAATGTACAGCAGTGATGGCCTTGAGGTTTAGGCGCACGGTCGAGAATCTCGGCGGTCGCGGGTTCGAACCCCAGGCACACACCTCTGACTTTTCGAAGTTATGTGTGTATTCACATTGAATTATCACTTGCTTTAACGGTGAAGGAAAACATCGTGATGAAACCTGCACACCCAAAAGTTCTTAGGAATTTCTTAGGTGTGTAGTCCGCCAACCCGCACTAGGCCAGCGTGGTGGACTATGGCCTAAACCCTCTCAATGGTAGAGGAGACCCGTGCTCAGCAGTGGGCGTATATGGGTTGATAATGATGATGATGATGAATCAAAATATAGCCCTTTTTCTATATATTGGTATTATCAAGTAATTTAATTGCCACGAAATACACCGAAGTAAATAAAATTACTGCTAAGAATTCTTTATATACTCGTATTAATGTCATGAACCAACATATCCACACTAGTCTAACATAAAACTCATATTTGCGGACCAATTATCAAATGGTCAAATGTTTGCCCAAAATACCTTCTAAGTTATCGAGCTCAAAGAGATGAATGGAAAATCCGATATTTCTATCCAAAATGAGCATTCACTCAGGCGACCGGTAGCTTTGACTGGCGGCGTTGACAACCGGAAATAGCGCCTCCGCCGGCGGACGTGACGTCACGCCGTCACCGCCGATTGTAATGTACCTGGTTCACACCCGGATATTATACTTTAGAAAGGAAAAAAATATTTCTTTTAGGAATTGTTATTATGATTATTAAAATCTAATATTTTTCACATTTTGAAAAAACATTATGTAAGCCACCTAATTTAACGAATGAAATCGACAGCTATCTGATTATTTTTTTGACGTGGGGAAAGCTTAAAAAGCACTTTAGTTAGCAGTAGGGAAGTGACTGAAAGCAATTTACTGTATTTACTTATTTTGCAGCCAGACATACATACTACAAATAGGTGCTGCGTCCATGCTTAAACTTCCTTATTAACGTGACCTTAACCATTTATCTAAATAAAATCAACTCAAATCTAAATAACGTAAACGATTGATCCTATTCCACATATGAGCCAAAAGTGACAAAATAAATTCTTAAAAAACAGTTTTTGGCACCTTGTGCAAAATTAATATGCTGACATTGTAGTCCGGTCTATTTAAGCCTAAAATCAGGAGGAAGGTTACATAAATTCCCATAAAGCTGAATATTGGCATAGTTGTTCAAAACATCATTATAAAGAAAATCTCAAAAGTCCTCATCGTTCCGAGGTGTGCTAAAAATTTGGCACGGGGTCAAAGGTAAAAAAAATGAGTTTTTTGCGATTTTTAGCGAAACGGTGAGTTTTTTCGCAAAATTACCCCAGTACAAAATTGTAGATCACAAAATTCTCTACAAAAAATATATTAATAATTTTTTTCCTAAAAGCCACCATTTTGGAGATATAACGTTCCGAAAAGTTGGATCAGTCGTAATCCCTCTATTTTGCACACGTACGCCACATATGAAAGTCACTAAAGGTGTAATAGAACTAAAATAAGTTCGCTATTATTTATTGTAACTTGCTTATGTAAAATATAAGTTAAACTACGAGAATCTCAGGTATAATGAAACCCCGTTCCTAAATTTGTACGTCAGTATAACCTTGGGATAACATCTGTCTTTTATTCTATTGTCCGCGTGGCTAGGGTCGTATACCTGCTTTATGTTGGCATGCCCAATATATGAAATACATACCGTTAGTCTTGAGCGCCACTGCGTAGGGAAAACATGTGCTTATCTTAACCTATCTTTTAACCTATTTTGTGCGTTTTAGATTTTTATAAGAAAAATGTCAGAATATTGTTTTATTTGTACTCATCTTTTAACTGAAAGTGAAACTGTAACTGTTGATCGTGGTATGAAGACACTGATTAATGCAAGTGCTGAAAGAGATGATGGATACTCGGAATTTCTTAAAAAACAAAAATCTGTGACAATACATAGCAACTGTCGTAAAATTTATACGCGGAAGTGTTCTATTGCTGCTGCCATCAAAAGAAAACGCGAAGAACAACTCAACAACATGTTATCACCAACGGAGTTCAATTTCTTCTTGCTATGTACGGAGCCCCCAAAAAAACCACTTGCTTAGATAAGTTGCGATACACATCTTTCGTGAAAAATACGCGTAATAAAAAACAAGTCAACTTAGCTTCTCTTCCTCCAACCTCAGTAGCTGCTCATCAACATCTGTTTCGGGTATATTACCAAGTTCAAGTGTGGCTTGGTAATCAGCTGGACCCTAAAGACTGGGGTTGGAAGTTGATCGACAATACACTAGAGCCAGTTCAAACTTTACTTCCACCAGCACCTGAGAAACTTCTCAACACAATATTTTGCAACTGCAAGAAAGGGTGTAGTGCAAAATGTGGTTGCAGAAAAGTTGGACTGTTTTGTTCCCTGGCATGCACACACTGTCAAGGCCGATCATGCTCGAATGTTGAGTCACCAACTCTTGAAGATTCGTTTGATACCGATCAGGAATCGCTATTGGGGCAGTTTACGTGTGAAATAGAACAAGAAGAAGAAGAAGAACAAAAGAAAACAAACAGTGGAAAGTAACAAGAGTTACACCAATCCAAAAAAACAGTTCTTCAACCGATATAACAAACTACAGACCTATAGCAATTCTATCCGTATTTGCTAAATTATTTGAAACTATCATTAATTGTAATATAACTCGGCAGATTAAATGTCGGCTGGATGAATCTCAGCATGGTTTTAGATCAGCAAGATCAACTTTAACCAACCACATAGCATTCATAGACTATGTGACTGCCAATATGTCCGGTGGCCATCAAGTTGACTGCGCATATTTCGATTTCAAAAAAGCGTTCGATCTAGTTGATAACGATATCTTACTCTTGAAGTTATCATCTGTAGGATTTTGTCCAAAACTTATAAATTTCTTCGCCAACTATCTCAAAGATAGAAAACAATACGTACAGTTAAATAACTATCGATCAAATCATTATTTCACGCGTTCGGGTGTAAGTCAAGGCAGCACTCTAGGCCCTACTCAATTCTTAATTATGATAAATGATCTTCCTAGAGTGCTGAAATCCGCAAAGTGTCTTATGTATGCGGATGACTTAAAACTATATTTACCTATTAAGAATGGTATGGATTGTGAAGCTCTGCAGAATGACATCAATGCAGTTGTGACTTGGAGTAAAACCAACAAACTTCCCTTAAATGTCACTAAATGTAAAACGATAACTTTTACACGATCTCATAATCCTGTCATTATCCCATACAACATAGGAGGAACGTTTTTAGATCGAGTCGATATGATCCGAGACTTAGGAGTTACGTTTGACATGGCGCTTAATTTCCACGAGCATATTAATTCTACTTGTAACAAAGCAAATAAAGCACTAGGTTTTGTTATAAGATCCTCAAGAGATTTACAAATTCAACTGCCTTAAACATATTATTTAATGCTTATGTACGCAGCACTTTGGAATACAATGCTGTGGTCTGGGATCCATATGAAAAAAAGTATATTCTTATGCTTGAAAGAGTGCAAAGGAAGTTTACTAGACACATTTATAAATGCAAATATGGTTACTACCCATATTTATATCCTTCTTTATTTGTGTCCGGGATGGTCGATCGGGATACCCTGACTCTCAGAAGAAAGTTAGCTGTAATAATGCATTATTGTATGCTACTCCACAATAAAGTAGACAACCCAATGGTGTTGGAGCATATCCATCTATATGTGCCAGATATGTATGTCCGCTCGGGTGTTCGTCGAAGGCATCAGTTGTTCACTGATTTAACACCAGTGCGCTCTCATTACGTGGCCAACACTCCGACAGCCCGAGCTGTCTCATTGTTAAACGCACTCACAGAACAGATCCAGGATATCGATATGTTCCATGACAGCCTCAGCTCACTGTTTGCATCAGCGTTTTCCTATCTTAACTTGGCATCAGAGTTTTAATATTGATAATATTTGTATAATTTGTGTTAGATATAGATAATACTCGTGTAATTTATTAGTTGTATGTAATATTTTTAGATAATGCAAACATTTTGGTATACCTGTAAGTTTGTATTAAGTGCTTAAATAAATAAATAAATAAATAAATAAATAAATAAGAGGATGAACAGGAAGAAGAAGGAGAAGAAGATCAAGAAGAAGAAGAAACAGAAATCTTGGACAGTTATGAATCAGACGACTAACTTTTTATTTTAAGTATTTTATTTAATTACACCGCCGTTGTTTTTGCCCACTATAATATACAGGGTGTATTTAGACCGTGATCGAAAACTGAGGCAGGTAGTAGCGATAGTGATTACAAACCCCTTGGCATTCAAGAAAATCTCGACAAAAAATAAAATTTTTGAGGTTTTCCATACAAACCACATACTTTTAACACCGATGGTTGTATGGAAAACGTTAAAATTTTTATTCTTTGTCGGGATTTTTGATATTGCCACTGGGTTTGTGATCACCCTCGCTATTACCTGCCTCAGTTTTCGATCACGGTCTGAATACACCCTGTATAATATTATTTTGCAATAGTTTTAAAACATATAAAATCTCAGCAGACCCGTGGAATAGGCCTACTGGGGAAACGACGTTAAAAAAAACGCGCTTTGTACACTACCTCATAGGTGGCGTGGAAACGTGTGCAAAATAGAGGGATTACGACTGATCCAACTTTTCGGAACGTTATATCTCCAAAATGGCGGCTTTTAGGAAAAAAATTATTGATATATTTTTTGTAGAGAATTTTGTGATCTACAATTTTGTACTGGGGTAATTTTGCGAAAAAACTCACCGTTTCGCTAAAAATCGCAAAAAACTCATTTTTTTGACCTTTGACCCCGTGCCAAATTTTTAGCACACCTCGGAACGATGAGGACTTTTGAGATTTTCTTTATAATGATGTTTTGAACAACTATGCCAATATTCAGCTTTATGGGAATTTATGTAAACTTGAATGTGTAAATAGACCGGACTATTGATAAATTTTGAAAAAACCTAATTATTAAAACATTTGTTAAAGATATATAAATAGCTATAAGTAGGTAAAAAACGTGATGAAATAGTCAATTGGTCAAGGTGACGTTGAGCAAATATATGAGCCGGGTCGATATTGCCTTCCGAAGTATTTTCGTTGTGACCTCCTCACTAATACCGTCGTATTGAATGTAGATGTCAGATTAGGCCTTTTCCTCTTTCGTATTTTATGAAGGTGAAGTAATATTGTGTTCTTTGAGATCACGATGTCGTCCATTCGTTTTGGTTTGATGCTATTTGGGATTTCAAGAATAGATTATAATAATAGTAGGTTTACTTGGACAGTTTCAAAAGAAAAATAAATAAATATAGTAAACACCAAGTTATTGCTAAGCAGTACCAGTCAATATGTTGATAAATAAAATAATAAATAAATAAAGCCTTTATTTAACAATCTCTACATAGTTGACTATTCTAAATTATCATTAATAGTTGTTGTTGTAGACACCGGTGCGCAAAGATTGTCTTGCTTTCCAGCATAGGCCTCCCCTAGACTTTGCCACAGTGCGCGATCTTGAGCTTGTCGACTCCATATAGTGCCTGCTATTTTTCAGAAGTCGTCCTCCCATCGACGACGTTGTCTGCCTTTCTTCCTCTTGTATTGTCTTGGACACTGTTACCTCCTTGGACCATTTTTCTTCTTTGCTTCTCATTAAATGACCTGCCCACCTCCATTTTAACTTCTTAATACAGTAAGTAACATCAGTTATTTTAGTTTTGTTTCTTATATTTTGCTTAACATCAAATTAAAAAAATAAATAAAAATAAGATTAAAAAAAAATATATATAAGAAACAATATGTTGATAGTGAAGTTTATATTAATTAAGTAATTTAAATGTTATATCATTTTCATCTCGTACAAGATCAAAAGTATCTTATAGATTTTAGGTGGAGTGCTCTTACGAATGCAATTTGATGAACAAAATATGTATCAATGAAAGAACAACCAATAACTTCTTGTATTTGTTTTCCAATTATATGACCTTCTACGATCATTACGATACTGATAACCACTCGAATTGAGCTAGTACTTTTATAACTATTTTTATTATTTTTTTGACGCATGGCATAATAAGAACAACATTATTGTTCTAAATTGATCGCTGAAGTAATATAATATTATTAGTATATAATCATTCATTATTCAGCGGGAGCTTATTAATTAACTCTGATTAGGGTTGTGTCGTCGCTGCTGTGATTGGCACCGTGAAAGGACGCCCGACCTTTACGCCAATGGAAATAATGTCACATTATTAGATTGGCCGAATGTGGTTCGCGGGACGAAATTTGAATGGACGTATATGGGACAAATTAAGTGGACTGATTAGGTGGTTCATACGGAAATTGTACTTAATATATTTTATTGCGTATTTTTGTTGTATATAAAAATCTGGAAGTAAGTGCTAGAGATAGGTTGAATATGTGAATTTTAAGATGTTGAATAAGGTTTGTGGCATGAATTGTGTGATTATTTTATTGTATTGACAGTGAAAAATCACTTGAAATCGTCGAACTGATTATAACTTTTGTTTTGGTTGTGTGTAGCCCGCGGACCGCGGTGTATCATCGTACATAATATGTCTCATCTCGAAATTTTGTTTACAATACAATCAATTCAAGCCGATGCACATTTCTGTCGGTACTATGAAGACTAGAACATTCATTGGTGATTTTTTTCTCTATTAAAATCTAATATTAACATACCGGTGGTGCATGCTACCAAATTAGCCCGTTCTCTTTGAAACAAAGCACAAATCAATGTATACAAACGTATCTCTTAATTGAACACAAATTAGAGCATGGGATGCTGCTATCGATGGCCGAGGCCGTAATTCGAATAGGAACATAATTCTAGAACCACCACAGCCATTATAGTGTCCAGGCAATTAGTGGTCGGCGAGCGCTATCTATTTTGACCTATTGTTCCAGATACAGCTAATAACAGAATTAGGCGCTTGTACACAATGCGAGTACGGATTTGGGCGTTTTAACAAACATTCACTGTTTGTTGAAACACATTTAGGGTGATTATGTACTACTTTCATATGATAAAATTAAAGTCTGCCTTGTAGTTGGTTCAAGTATGTGTCGTGCGATGTAGATGTCCTGTCGATGTAGAGGTTCGGAAAAAGTGTTTAGGAAATTTCGGTTAGAAACTACTCAGTAGCAGCAAGGAGTCCAGAAATGTGCCCGAAAGACGGCATTAGGTTCTTCCTCTTTGTGTAGATATGGGTACAGAAACTAAATTCCAGACTACAGGCGCATGGTGTCCGTTATGCAAGTAAGCATGAAATTCGGCTTTCAGTAATTTTACATGCCTATAGACACGTAACAACACATTGCCATGACATAGTACAAACAAAACAATATTTATACTGTAAAAGTTTTAGAGACTCAAACTAAAAATAATGGAATTACTATTCTAGTTAGGTTTCTTACTTTTTACTTATTTTAAATCGAGGAACGTCATTTTATAAGAAAGTGTTAACTGCGTAGATGATAAACACTGAATAATGAACACTCTACATAAATTGTCTAAATGATTTAACGTAGGTAATTATACGTAACGCAACGTAATCTTATCTTGAGCGGAAGTTACACTTGTACATTTTATGTTAGTATAGGATGCTCGTATTTTTTTTACAAGCTTTTATTTAACTTCACTTTTGTATGTATGTTTGTATGTTTACAAATCTTGCAATGAAGATTTGAACCACTTCCAATAGACCGATTGTGCTGAAACTTGGTATACCTACGTAACTTGGATGACAATACAATAATATGGTACCATGGAGCTGGTCTGATGATGAGGTTGGAAGATGACCATAGAAACATCGGTTCTTGTGGACCGATTGAGCTGAAATTTGGTATGTCTTTGTAACTTCGACAACAATACACAAATATGGTATCATGGTGCTGATCTGACGAAGAGTTGGAAGATGCCCATAGGAACTTCGATTTCTGTGGTCCAATTGAGCTGAAATTTGGTATGTCTTCGTAGCTTCGGTAACAATACAAAAATATGATATTATGGAGCTGATCTATTGAGGAGTTGGAAGCAGCCCACAGGAACTCCGATTCCTTTGGACCGATTGAGCTGAAATTTGGTATACCTATGTAATTTCGGTGACAATATAATAACAAGGTATCATAGAGCTGATCTGACGAAGAGTTGGAAGATGCCCATAGGAACTCCGATTCTTGTGGTCCAATTGAACTGAAATTTGGTGTGTCTTCGTAACTTCGGTAATAATACAAAAATATGGTATCATGAAGCTGATCTGATGAGGAGTTGGAAGAAGCCCATAGGAACTCCGATTCCTGTGGACCAAATAAGTTAAAATTTGGTATGCCTTTGTATTTTTAGTGACAACATAATAACAAGGTATCGTTGATCTGGTGTCATGAGAAGTTGGAAGGTGCCCATAGGAACACTAGTTTTCATGGACCGATTGAGTTGAATTTCGGTATGACTACGAAAGGGATAGACTTAGAAATATTTCCAACTAAAAAGTTAAAAATAAATTAACGGTGAAAAACACATTTTAAAATCAAGCTTTTATTATGCACGAAAAATTAAAAAAATAAACTAAGAAAACATTCATAAAATTCGTATTTTTTTAAACTTTACAAGTAACAATTTACAAAAGTGTTCGGTTTATCAGTAGAAGTATGATACATAAACATATATTATCTATAACTTGTATATTAATATTCTTAAGTAATTTAAAAGCTTGTCGCGCAATTTCGTTAATGCAAAGAACTCGGCCGCGACGAGCTTTTAGATCACTTAAGAATATTAATATACTAGTTATAGATAATATATGTTTATGTATCATACTTATACTGATAAACCGAACACTTTTGTAAATTGTTACTTGTAAAGTTTAAAAAAATACGAATTTTATGAATGTTTTCTTAGTTTATTTTTTTAATTTTTCGTGCATAATAAAAGCTTGATTTTAAAATGTGTTTTTCACCGTTAATTTTTTTAATTGCCCTAGCAGGCAGACGAGCTGACGGCCTGCCTGATGGTAAGCGGTCACCGTCGCCCATGGACTTGGCAATGCCAGGGGCACAGCCACGCCGCTGCATGTGGTAAAAATATAATATTGTTGTTGAAATACAGTGTTGTTGTAGTGTTTTTTGCTTGTTATTTATTTAAAACACACTTTTTTGATACAAAAATTAACTTTAACCTGCTTTGTGTAATAAATATATACATACATATAAAATGATAATTATGAAGAATAGAACAGTTTTTTCGTTTTCAAGTCCAAAACTTTGTATTGCCGAATAACTATAACATGTCAATAAATAACATTAAATATACGATTCTATGCATAGCTCATGTTATAGATAAATCAATACCGCATTTGATCGGCTAAACATGACAAGACGTCACTTCCGACGGAAACACGCCTTCCGTTTCCGACCTGTGACGTCCTTCCGGCTATCATTACATGGTGCTATCAATGTAGGGTTGATTCACTACGATCCTTGGTTGAGAAGTAGTTATAAAGTCATTGAATGGAAGTAATAATTTCAGAAAATCACAGAAAATCAACATTTTAAAAGTGGGAATTTTATAGTTTGTTTTAGATTTAATTATTAAATTAATGTAAGTTTATAGTCTTCGTTGAAATATTTATATTCGTGTAAATAACAAGTGTTATATTCTAGTTAAAAAAAAAAAACTTATTAAATACAGCATGTTAATTTACGAGGACATAATCATCATTATTATCACCAGATAATATTATTTATAGGCCTTCCCTAAAGACTTCCAAATCACTCTGTCGGAAGCATCTACCGGGATCTTTGTGAAATCACCGGTCCATAATTATAATAAATTTAATCACTTTTGCTCAATATTTAATAAATCATAGTCGTTAAAAAAAATATGAGAAATTAATATCTTTAATTAAACTCTCAATGGTAGCATCTTTGCTCAAATCGAATGGTATAAATTAGGCTCTCCCACCGTAATAGGTCGCTTTAAATGCTTGCCCTATTGTCCTGATTCTGGACTGAAGCCAGGCCTTAATGAGGGGATACAGGCCGTTAACCCGAATTCCTCGCACTACGGCCTATTTCATTGGCAACAAATATTTTGTTAAATTGCACGTATGCGTCGACCTTTATCTGGTTACATGCCAGAAATTCTTTTCTCACCAAGCAAACGACCCGTCTGATTGTGACAATCGTTTTTATTACCGGGACGTTAAGATTTTAATGTAATTTATCGTGATACAATGATTTTTTGGCGGCCCACATTAATCACTTTCATCTGGATACTCCCCACGTCTACGCCTGAGAGAGACACGTAAGATTTAAGTCATCACATTGTATACTACACATACCTAAAAAGTTGGGGATGTCTTGTGTATTATACTAAGGTTAGGATTCCTTACGATGTTTTAGTCAACATTAGTGCTTTATAAATCATATTATTTCAAAATCTAAAAGTATTCTTACAGTTTAAGCCTACTTTTCTATCAAAAAACTTGTGAATTAATCATTAACTTTAGAAATAGAAAAAGGGTCACTTAGTCCGACAAATAAGGTGTTTTCCAAATAAATGCTAAAAAGCAACATGTGCACAACTTACATGGGTTATTATATAGCTAAATTCCTGCCATAGATTTTGTTATGTGTATCTAAGTAAGTTTGAACCGATGTAAAACCTTTGCAATTGCATATCAGAGAGAATTCAACGAAATGTCCGTTGCAGAGTTGGCGTTGGCTGTCACGTCAGGAAATTAAAAATCACGGCGGAAGTTTGATTCTTCACAAAATCCGATTCCATTGACGCCAATACCATGTTTTCGAAATGATCGATCAGTCATTTTAAATAAATTACATTGGCTTTTAAACAGACTTTGAGCTTAAACATGTGCGTTATAACTTTGACTTTTGAGGATTAGACACTTTTCGAACACATTATCGAGTGACAAGAAATGTCCCATTCACTTTTGTTATTTGATGCTCTGTTTTATTATATTATGTGCTTGTCATCGGGTCTAGTTTTCACTTAGGCGTATCAGTATAATAATTGCATTTTCTTTAACTTATGAGTATTAGGAGAATTCTAAGTAATAAATGAATAAACCCAACAGCCTAATAAACATAGTTCTGAAGTCTGAACCCTTACTAAGATGTCCTGTTTCGTGGGTAACCGAAACACAAGAGATTTTTTGGTGTCACTTTCGCTCTTGGTTCTAAGTCAGTATAAAAACCATCGGTTTCCAATTTCAGAATGTAATCATGAGAAGGTCATGTCACACACGCATAAAATCACATACTTTAAATTTATTCACAGTTTGCGGTTCGTGCCTCAGGCGAGGTTCGGTCACTAGGCACAAAAGCTAAATGAGTTTCCTTTAGAAAATTACCCTCCGATATTCGAGCGATAAAGAGTGTTGATTTAACACCCAGTGCGATCAGCTTGGTGTTTTATAGACCCTGGCCTGTTCGACCCATTTCCACGTAATGCTGTTTGCAATACAAACTTAGGAACATTGTCTGTTGAGAACGGGTTAAGTCGTTTGATCGTTCGCCTTATAGAGTTGTTTAAAGTTAAGGCAAATCTTAATGCTCGAACGAATCCGCTTCTAAGAAAACACCTTTATAGTGTGGCGACAATTATTTTTTGAGTTTCTAAAATGAATTCAGCAGCCACATAACCAGCGTTAAGACAGCAGGCCGTAAGTGTTTAATAACATTTTAAACGTTTTGTATATTACAAATAGGTAACGTAAAAAAATATTCAGCGAATTAGACATATGAATTTCGCATGTATAAGTATAAATATTTATACTTAATATCTATAGCATTTAGTATATATATACCATGGGTCTAAAATTTTGAAACCTCGCTAAGTTCTTTTGGCGTAATTATTAAGAATATATTTGTCATTTTATCAAAACAGCAGCATGTATTTTATTACAAAATTAATTATAAAAAGAAATTGCTTTAAAGATGGAATATAAAATTCAATATACCCGAATTAGCAAACACTGGTTTGTACATTAGCTGAATGAAAATCTAGACTTATTATTAAGTCTTCGGATCAAGTTCCGACCGCCCAAGGCAACGCAGACTTGAAGGCTAAAGTCTGAGTAAATTATTTAATTAGTACTTAATCCTAACAGAAACGTGATACCATAAGCTAATAATATTATTTACATTTAAGATATATATATTACAGTCGAAGGTTTATTACTTAACTATGTGAAATCACAAAAGACACAGCAAAAATCTATTTATCTGTATTACCTTAATCTATAACCAACTACAAAGTACATATATTGTTGATGAAGAATACAATTTAGTTCTATTAAAAAATGATATGGTAAATTCCTTTTGTTTTCTTGGTCATGGTTTTTTTGTTTATCTTA
Organism: Cephonodes hylas; assembly: GCA_030295005.1. Taxonomy (NCBI): domain Eukaryota; kingdom Metazoa; phylum Arthropoda; class Insecta; order Lepidoptera; family Sphingidae; genus Cephonodes; species Cephonodes hylas. The sequence goes on along the minus strand of AP025377.1, from coordinate 4,881,719 downwards.
ATGACATAATTGTGATCAAGATTAAAATAAAAGCTTAGGTCTGGGAAGGTTGTTAGCTATCTTCGTAATATTTGTAAGGGACAAAAATATTTCTTCGTGTTTTAATACGTGAAAGTTGTTTTTTGTTGTCCCATGTAACGGGGAAAAAAATCTATATATGTATTTGTGTGACATCGCCTTTTTTAAAATAAGCTAATGTCCATTTTTCCTCTGAATTTAAATAATTTGGTACGGTAACAAAATCTCATCTATATAAAAAGCAAGGAGACCCCGAAGTTTAGGCGGGCGTTCGAGAATTTCGGCGGTCGCGGGTTTAAACCACAGGCACACACCTCTGAGTTTTCGAAGTTATGGGTATATTTACAATGTATTATCACTTGCTTTAACAGTGGAGGAGAACATCGTAAAGTAACCTGCACACCTAAAAAATTAGGAATTTCTTTGATATGTGGTCTGCCAAAGCGCACTAGGTTAGCGTGGTGGATTAAGGCCTTAACCCTCACAAGACCCGTGCCTAGCAGTGGGACGTATCTCATCTCATGAGCCTATCGCCGTCCACTGCTGAACGTAGGCCTTCCCAAGAAAGGACGTATATGGGCTGATAACGAACGAACGATACTACATTTTAGGAAATTGAACGGGTTTAAAAAGTACGAAAAAGCACCAACAAGTTTTCGCCAGAAAATAAAATTATAGACAACTAGACCGCTTATTTAAACACCAAGTAAGTTTAATACAAAACTCCGTTCACAATTTTGCAGCTTTGGTGCCATTTATATCAAAAACCAAAGTTGGCAAGAGTTTGTATACTTTTATCATGTGCAAAGTTTGTGCCACGGGGAGGAGCGTGAGTCATTATTTTCATTTTAGCTTGCTCTGCGAGCCCCTACTGTTTGTTTATTATTTACCTGGAATATTAATGACTACTTGATCATAATATATGGCTTTAGAATTTAATAATAAATGTGTAAAGAAATAGTAACAATTACCAACCCATATGACATTGTGACATGATAAAATCCTTTATTAGTGTAAAGAAAAATGACATACACATGTACTCCCATGAAATACGAGCAATCTACATATTGCCACTTACACTTTACATCGGCGTAAAGTTATACCGTAATGGTACCAAAAGCATTTTGATTACGACATCAACGCTTGGTTAATTTGATTCCTGCGGTGAGGCCATTTTACGGCCGTCTCGTGTTGCAAGGAGCGTCTCTAATGGCAAGTAATTCCGGAATATCTACTCAAACTGAACAGTATAGATTCCGGTTACTGGCAATATTCATTACCCATTGCTCGAAACTGCTATATTGGCTTTGAGTAGCTTAGATCCCCTTAATATTGAGAGACTGAGGCTTATATGTATACTCAATTTTGGTTGAATGTTATCATCGCATGGATATTAATGTTTTCAGTGGATGGGAACATGATAGTATTTGATTATGTCCAGAATAGCGAGTCTTACATTTTTAACCGTTTTTCTTATGTCACCCAAAGTTTGACTCGGAGAGAATGTTGAGGCATTAAGTCCGCCTTTGCAATATAAATTGTAAGAAGTGTAAATAAAAAAATAAATACGAATACGTGACTAAGTTTGTAGTTATAATAAAGCAGGCGGTAAGTCTCTTACCGATTACAAAGCATATTTGCCGTATGCATAATGACGTGGCAGTTAACGTTACAGTACTAAGTTGAAGCAGAGTTACTATGGTAGCGGCAAAATTGTTTGCAAAGCCAAAGTTGTTTCAGAATCGTATGTCTAAAGTACACGTCTTAGACAAATTGGGTGTACGTGATCTATCACTCTCAGTGGGCCCGACACGTCGACACTGATAGAGCCAAACTTGTGTAAATCATGTATTGCAAGTTTATTCCGACCAAGTCACTTGTAGAGGTTATAGTAATCTAGATCTGTGTTGTCTAACTTTATGTACTATTGGGATACTGTGCCTAATAGGTGCCTATGGAACTTGCTTATCAAGGGTTTTGGTGTAGTTATATACAGAAATGACAAAGAGGTTAGTTCATAGACAAATTACATACGTTGTTCTGAATTGACTAAGTTACAAGTAAGATCGTAAGGTACAAATTAGAAGAAAAGTTTAAATCAGAGATAGAGAGATAAATAGAAAATGCATAAAAAGCGCACAACAATTTCTTATTAAATTTGTTGTTTTAAGAATACTGAGAATATAATCTAAAAACTGAGGTGCGAGTCATTAACCTGTGACACTTGAAAACTGAGTTATAGCATGTGTCACGTGCAGTGAGAGGGGCGGACGAAAAATAAACGGGGGCGGTGTAAAACGACGAATAGTGAGCGGAAAAACGTTTAACATTTCTGTTTACTGCTTGCAAAGAATTTCATATAAAAAAACAAGAAATAATATTAGTGTGATCCTTTCTGTGCGAATTTTAAATTTAAAAATTAATTTTAATATAATATGAGATATGGTCATTAAAGGGAAATATTTTTTTAAAATGTATGAAATATTAGGTAGTTTATAATCTGTACGGCGTACTATAATATAAAGGTTGTATTCAGACCGTGATCGGAAGCTAAGACAAGTAATAGCTAAGGTGATTACGAATCCCCTGGCGTTAAAGAAAATACCGATAAAAAATAAAAATTAACCACCTAACCATTTAAACCACCTGTATTAAATGTATGTTGTTTGTATGGACACCGCTAAAATTTTATATTTTGTCATGATTTTTTCAACAACAATTATTACCTGCCTTTGTTTCCGATCATGGTCTGAACTCTGAATAGATTCTATATGTATGGTAAATTGCATTTGAATATTTATTAATAATGCGGCAAGGGTTTTTAAGAAGTTCCTGACGTACTGAATGTGTAGATCACGTGACATAATACTATATAATAGATGTCCAGTCATCTATATCAATTACGGTGAACGGGTTCTAAGTATTGTCGATTCATTCTACGGGGCGCATAGCAGACGACGCGCGTTCCCTCACGCAAATGTCTTCATCCCGACCGTTATTGGAAAATTCCACGTTGAATTATCGTACGTACGTTCCTAATACTCGCTGTATTGTCAACGGGTTGGTATTCGGTTAGTAACAGTAAAAAGCTGAGACATTTATTTTTTTGTTGTATAAAATCTATGGTATTTATGGGAAATATGGTTTTAAGTATTATGTAATTTATAAACAAGAAGTTCCGTGTAACTGTATTTTTTTTATAAATAAATGCATGGTTATGTAATCTTTCGTTTAATCTGCGTGTTGGTTAAAAATAAAAAATATGTTAAATGAAAAAAATGATCTCATTGGTGAAATATCTTATGTCTATCTTTAAAATGAAAAATGGAAGTTTCTGAATGATAAATACTTTAAATACAACAGGCTAAAATACAATTAAATGTTTCAGTAATACTTTTAAATTCAAGGAATTTTAATGAAGTTTAGTATTTCGTGAAACGTTTTCCTTGGTTAAAGTAAATGAAATTCATTAAAAAAATATACGGTACTTTACATAAACATTTTGATTTTCTATTTTTATTTAGCTTCATACACGAATGTCTGAGGCATTGTCTAAAACTCCACTTCTTTGTGTTGTTTCCTTTATCGTTCAAAGTTATTTAGCAGGCAGATACCTTGCCAACTTATCGAAAATAGGTCTAACAATTTGCAAATTTTCGGCTATATTTTTTTAAAATAAACTAATAGTACGTCATAACATAGTACCTACATATATTAAATATATTTCACCTGAGCTGTAAGTTTATTTATGCTTCATTCATTTGGAAGTATTCAATATTAGTCGTTTACGTTTCAAGTGCCACTAACGACTTAGTCAAGTTCATTATCTAGGAGCTGTAGTTTATCCAGTAAGTTAATTAAGCAAGTTATCCACAACTACGAACTTGCAAACTAGTTTATAGCGACAATAAGATTCAAATTTATTTTTATTATTTGTTTCACTCCAATTTAACGAAAATTTCTTAGCACTTTTACTGTGGAAATAAAAAAAAAATGTTAACAATTTTCGACATTAGATTCCTAGATCGATCTAAGTTTTAGAGAGTTAGTTTTTATTTGTATCGGTTATGTTCATTAAAAAATCCCTTTACTTTGTAACTCCGTTTCCAGCCTTCCAAACGATTGAGATCAATTATTTTATTTCTAGTATAATAATAAAGGTAATTTTAGAAAAAATAACGTTTAAAATGTTTTACAAATCAACATTGAAGAGTTAACGTTCATTTGAAAGAAAAAAAAAATGTATTGGACCGAACATTCTTGGTACAAGGCGACCAAAGAAATACGCTATTGTGTCGATTTAATCGGTGGTAATCAATTTGTAAGCTGTTTATATCGGTCGTTTGCGAAACACCAGAGACAGTTTTATTTGCAAAAGGAACTGTTCAAAAAGTCGTTACGACCGGTCCAAAGTAAGCAAGCGTCCAAACAAAATGGGATTGTCTTGTTGGTAATAATAGCTTGACTAATGCCCTTCACATTTTTTTAATTTGTTTATTTCTTACATTATATATTTTATTTACGCTTATTTAGTTTCCATTAATATTTTTCTTGTAAATGGAAGTCCATTTGAAGGTAATAAAGCTTTTGAAATTAATTTACGGGTCCGAATTTCAGTGACTCGTTTTAAGTTTCGCTTTTAGGAATAGGACGAAGTTATAAGGCAATTATGAAATAAATTTACATTTCCAGATTTAATTTCTCACTTTGTTAGAAAATAAAATGACCGTAACTTTAAATATATCTTAACCTAAGAAAGAAAAAGTAACGAAGCATACACTTCTTTTTTCATTTTTGAATGTTTAAAAACTTCGTATATACGGAAACCATATCCTTAAATTGTGAATTACTAAATAATTGGACTGTTGAAATATTTTTTTTTGGTGTCTACTCCAAGCCAGTTCGTTAGAAAAAATATTCATATATTTAATACCCATGACAACAGACGTGTTACATTAAGTAAGATCCGAACTATGCATGTGTCATCTTTCAGTTGTTTAAAAACTTTAGAAATAGTTCTATCATTACATTCCCTTTGAGAGTTGTTTTAAAGTTTAATTTGTGTATTATGCATTCTTTTACTGACGATCCTATTCCTTGTTCCTGCAAGAAAGAAGCTAATTACTTACATTGGTGGTTTATAACAATGTTGCCAACTTAAAACAGTCGAATTCTTCAACCAATCAATCGCATCTGGATGGTAAACTTACCCCTTTAACACCGTCAACTAGGTGAGTTATAGAGGTAACAGGGCACTAAAATGGCACTCAACGCTCTCAGAGGTAATAGCACTTTTACAAGATAACTACAGCGGAGGCACGAACTTGCCAGTTGTTCTCAGTTTCACTAACTCCCTTAAGTTCTAAAGAGGTGAGTTATGCGGAATATTTTATTAACGTTTTAGTGACTCTAGTTTTAGTTTGCTGTCTGTTGGGAATAATGATCACCGGTTTCTCGAATGATAGAAGTAAGTAATGTGTAGACGTCGTGCTTGCAATGATAATTGCATTTTTATTGTCTTGTCTTTTGGTTAAGATAATTCCTTACCAGCGGCGTACCTAGGGTGTCAAACTAAGGCAAGCCCAAATGTTTATTTAGTAGCAGCATATTTTTTTTGGTACGTAGGACTAATAAATACCTACCGGTTAGTACTCACATTCACGTTTATAGCATTATTTTATAAATAAACAATCGTTAAGTTCGTTATTCGGAACTATGTAAGGCAAGTCGGGCTTTCGGGCTTCTATGGAAGTACCGCCACTGTTCCTTACTAAGTATTAGATACTAATGAAAAATCATCCCATTAACGCAGTTCCAATTATTTCTATATTGACTATATTTCTAACTCATGCGTGGAGCTTAAGCTTATTATTTATTTAAACTTTATATGCACGTATGTATAAAGGCGGACTTAATGCCGTAGGATATGAAATAATTATGAAATCTGGTAGGTGTATACTACAGAAGTTTTACATAAATAAGTGCAGTTTACATAATATTGATACGTACAAATACATAAATAAACATACATACATATACAATTATCATTGATCTGTAAGGATATTAAATTAACAAATATTTAATCATGCGCATTTTAAACTCCCAGTCTAGAGGTTTAGTTTTACCGTGGGATGTCTGCTCGTGGAAAAAATAAAACATTTATAATTTAGCAAACAGTATCTTCCAAGGTTGTTTTGTAGACTCTACCCTTAATGTATCATAAGCGGTCGCATTGTTTTGCGGACGCTCCCGTGTTTGACAAGCATAATGAAAGCGTCTGCTAATTGTGACAAAGAAATATTGTTCGAGTGTTGGTGAATTTATCACGTGTCTTTGTCGTAGTAACATTAATTAATTACGTGCTCAAATTGTGATCGTTTTATGTGATTTATAATTGAAAAATTTATTTTAAAACGGGTTAATAACTATCCTAATTTTGTTTTATCGTTACGATGCGTATTTAGAAATATTGTCGTTAACCAATTTAACAACTGATCTTCCTTAATTTTTGAGTTGGGAACAAAAGGAATACATTTTAGTGAAGTCTGTTTAATTCTGTATATTCCACAGTTTTAATATGAGCAATTTACACATTACTATTGAAACTAAAACTTAAAATGCTCGTTTTATTGTAGTTTTTATGAGACATTTCAACTGTTAATCTTACTTCTTTAAGAGTGTGTTTTTATATGTATATATGAAAAAATGAGCCAAAAACATGAAAAAATCTAAGTTTCGCGCGAATTTGATGGTCGAAAATCCCGACGTACCCCTTTTAGTGGCTTCTCCGACGAACCGAGCGAAAAAAAAAATAACACTTGAAGTGTTTTACAGTATATTTGGATATAATATTTTCGTTCTAAATATGTAAAAACACCGTTCCTCTTACACCAACGACACTGACGTGGAATTCACGCCCGGCCAGTCCAGTCGAGTCAGTTGGGTCAATTTCATTACGCAAGCTTTACAGAGCCGGCTACTGCGCAGTAATGTGGGACAGGTACAAGGACACTATAATTTAATAGGGTAGTATGTTGTTATTACATCTGGTAATTTCATGACTTTCTAATCACAGATTTCATTCGTTATGTTACGTTCTCTTTAGAGTTATAAATAAATATTATAAAAAGAATCTTCTAAACCTTTGGTTTTATATTAATTCCTGAAAAAGCGTAATAGACTCACTCCCTTTGGGGTGATACAAAAACACACTTAGTACAATGTTCACGTAGAAATTCACTTTTACCTAGGCATACGCGATAACAGGCTGGAATGATTCCTTTGTAATTAATTTGCAAACACGTAAATTAATTTGAGCGAAACTTCATACTTTTAAAATGATGTTAAAGTACTAAGCTAGGGTATACAGTATTGTTTAGCATAAAGAGAGGATTTCTTCAAACAACATGCTCTTTACATGTTAATATCTGTAAAAACATGATAGCGTTTCGTACGGAATCCCCCAGCGGCACGTAGTTACGACCTCTGAGTCGCTAGACTAGATATAACTTGCTGAAATTCTAGCTTTATTAAGAACTTTATAGCCTGGGTTTGTACGGCGTCTTCCATTTTCGAGGATCTTAGTAACATAAAAACTGTTCGCTCGTATTATCTTGGTAAGTTTGTTTATGTGACAGACCTTCCTTGGGCGGGACGGTACATACTGAGTAAAACTAAAAACTGCAGGATTAAATCATGCGCATTCTCATTCATGAGATATTTTAAGGAATTATTTAGGCTTGATTGTCCATTCAGTATTTAGGCTATGATGGGAGGTAGTTGTGTATATAAAAATCTTTTATCATCAGTAGTCAAAACACGATACGAACATAGGCCTCCCTCGAAGACATCCAGAGCATTCTACTTCAAGCGGTCGGGATTCAACGGCATTCTGCAATCTTGATGAGATGTTCAGTCCATATTGTTGGTAGAAGTTCAATATAATCTATAAGCGATTGATAAAAGCCACAATACTCATCGATTTAATCAGAAGTATTGCGAGACTGCGACAAAAATCCTTGAAAATACCGTACAAAGCAAATAAGCGGGCTTTCAAACGTTACTAAAGGATCAACATAAGGGTATTAAGTGAAGCTTGGTAGTTCAATGTACGGTAAACTGTTGCATCTAAAATACATGTCCATTGTTGTTTCCAGCAACTCAGATACTGCAATCCGCACAGTTGGATTAAGAATAGGCTTTACTTGGATAGTCCAGTAGAGAGTATTTTATCCGGGAATTAAACGATGTAATATTTTATTTCTATCATGCTTTTGTCCACCAATTCGCAATAGGCCAGCGTGGCAGTAAGGCGTAAACCGTCTCGGTTGTAGAAAAAGCCTGTGCCCAGCAGTGGGGCATATATAGACTGATAAGTAATAGGAATTTAATAATTGGGTCTTGTCAATTCTAAAAATCATTTCTTTTTGAATTTCAATCATATTGTATTTCGAGGATATGTGAAGCTACACGAGTAAGGAAAGAGAAACCCTGATTCACAGCAGCGATGCAGGCCGTCAAACAATTGTCTATGCAGGATGCGACAGACAGATGATGATGGTCAATATTTGCGCAGTCTGGGGGCGGGTGACAACGCCGGGGATTGTGCCATCGTGCTCAATGGAGGTACTAAATTACGTACAAACATCCAACTTCACTGCACCTGAATATTGTATGACGGAACACATGAGCCGGCGTGTCTGGAACCTGTAGAGTTTATTATTAACAACCTAGACTGAGTTACCTCAGCACGCATTTTAAGACTTTGACCGTTACGTGATATCTGGATTTTTTCTATATCGAAAGTGGTGGTTCCCCGAAGAATGCAGTCGAAAATTCCCCCGGTCCAAAGCCTAGGCACAAACCTCTGGCGTCTCATAGTAATGTGTGTATTCATTTAACACTGAAAGAAAACGTTATGAGAAAAACTGAACACCCAAAAGTATCTTAGGTGTGTAGTTCGCCAGTCTTAGTCCGTACTAGACTAGCGTGCTGGACTAAGGCCTAAACCTTCTCAGAATCTTGAATGGCTAGCTCGTTTGCTTTCCTTTGATTTGCACGGGATTTGTCCATAGTTAAGACGAATTAATGACTTACACATTACACGGATTACACATGGACTGATATAAATCTGATGGCAATAATAAATAAATTTTATTTAATTCCAAATAAATTTCTTGAACTTAAGTATACTTTTCATAAATATTTCGGCTTTTATCAGTGTATGAAGTCATAAATAAACGTGTTCTTGTACCTCATAAATCTTACGCCACAAAATATTATATTTATTTCGATAGAAAAGGAGCCTGAACGCCGACACCAGCCAGATAAGTAATATCGTATATTGAAATAAGAAAATTTATCAGCAATATGACGTGAATTTACGTGTTTTAGGACAGCCTAAGTCTGTGAACGTGGGAGAGTATTTATTTTTGTTAGATTTGAGTATTTTGCCCAGAACTTTTGACGTCATAGAGTGTAGTGGCGAATATAAGATTTGGCTATAGTTGTGTGTTGTAGGCGTATGTAAACTAAATTACTGTTAAGCGTAAATAAATCACCTTAATAAATTATGTGTAACTAAGGACTTAGTTCAATGACTTCTTTTCAGCGCCAATTAAATATGATGTTTTAAGTTAAGTAGATGTTTTAGTTAATACTCACTCAAAACGGTAATATGGAGATTATAATAGAAGAATATATGTAGATAACAGGTATAGATATTGGGATTTTTTCAAAGGGGAATTTTCAGTGGCCGCTCCAAGTTAAGAAATTAAAAAACTTTTTAAAAAACGTCAACTTCCAAAAGCACGTATACGTATTTTTACATGCATGGTTCGTGACTTGTGTAAAACACAGTCCTATATTATAAGGTCAAGATACTTCGTAGGTTTCAACAAATTATTACAAAATAAATGGATGAAGTTAGCTTCTATGATATATTGAAATTTAAAAGGTTTTTATAATAGTTTTCTGAATACAAGTAAGACCAGTTTTCTGGAAAACGGCTGAAGATAAATAAATAGATCACGTCAAATTATATTGCAATTCTCGCTACGCTTTATCAATATCATAAAAGAATTTGCTTTGTATTCCGAGCGTTACTAATTTGATTGCATTTCTTTATTAAGCACTTTTTTTTATTTTTTATATGATATATATTTTCTATTAATTGAGTAAAAAGTGTATTCTATCGAAAGAAAAAAAATATAAATAAATACACAATGTGTGTATGATAATAATATATTTCAGTATCAATATCAATTGGTATGAGGATTACGAGATTTAATAAATGTATCGATGGCAATGGTCAACTTTCAAGTTTTTGTCATCTTGGTATACTATTAGTTTTATCCTTTTCATCAGCGTCAGTCCTTGCTTAGCTTTGCCTGCACTGTTTGTTTTGAACTTTGTATACAATCTCTCCATGTCACATCCCCTTCATTAATTAATTAATTAAAGCTAGCTACGACTCGCGAGCCGTCATAGCGTTACATACCCTTATGTAATTTAAATATAAAGACTTTTATCGAGGTTTATACATGAAAAGAGAAAAATAAAATAAACTTCCATGACTACTTTCCGAGATCATACGCATAAATTCTTTAGTTTGAAAAAATGTTATTGCGATGGTTTGTCTAGTTTATAGATATCTGACGCTTCCATTTTCTGGTTTGATCCCCCACCGACCCAAAATGTTTGAGCGATTAATAAATATTTCTTTCTGGTTTGGACGTTACACCAAAAAGTCTCTCGTAGTTCCTTAGACCCACGACATAAGACTTGTGTCTTATTATCGGAACATTGTGTGTGATTGTTGAGGATGATTTTTAAATTTAAAGGCTTTAGTGCAGACGAGCTCAATATGATTGCTCTTAATCGTTCTGTTAATGACACATATATTTAATTGATGCATTAAGTTAATAAATATAGATCTGGAAACTTCGAAACCAATCACGATACAAATATCATTGTTGTTAACAGATGTAGTTTCTCAACATTTAATATAGCTGTAATTGGTGGTCTCAAGCAATAGTTTTGCTAAGTTAGTATAAAGTTTGGCTTGTATCTTCGAGGATTAATATCCAGAAATCTGTTGTTAGCAGCCTTATTGATCGTAGTAAATCTGCACTAACGAGAGTTTCTAGGCTATATCTAGAACGGTAATGAAGTAATTTGATATTTCCATCTTGAATTCATTTTACTATGTCCTCATAAGGTAGACATTAAAACACATGTAGTGACTGTACACCGCAACTGTTCATCAGTCTAGTTCCAGGAATACACTACTGAGTATTCGAAGCTATTTGTTTTAAGACAATGAATCATTAGGTACTTTTGAAAAAGCAATTTGATTAAATATCAGTTTTTAAAAAAGACCATTGTATTAATACAATTATATTGTTAATCAAGAAAAGAGGATGATAAAAGTATATTAACCAAACAAACTCAATTTTAGCCAACAGCTAATATTATCAGAACAAATTATTCTATTCGCCTCCTTGACAAAAGTCAATTAGCAAGTAAGCAAATTTTTGGAAGTGGGCCATCGTTAAAACAAAGATAATTTAATGTAAAAGTATTTTATAAAGAGCTTTGAAGTCTGAAGAAGTATTTGAAAACTCTGAGGATAAATGAAAAAATAACAAGGCAAATTCTTAGTTACCGAAGTCTTATTTGTGCAGATAAAAAAATTATGAGACGTAGGCCTAAGCCTGCAGAGCCTAACAAACTGATTAGAACTTTTTTGTAGTAGTTTATTACGTTATCACAAATCCTGTAAATTGGTTGGTTACAAAAATAGCGTTATAATATTTAATATTTTTAATATTTTGACAGCCCCGTGGCGCAGATGGCTAGATACCAGCTTGCGAAACGAGCGGCCGCGGGTTCGGTCCCCGCACCGAGACAAATGTTTGTGTGATCCACATATATTTGTTTCGGGTCTGGGTATTTGTGAGACCGAAAAGTCTCACATAGTTTCTGATACCCACGACACAATACTCGTATCTTAGTGTGGGGGCAGGACTATGTATGTGACTGTTGGGTGTATTTATTTATTTTATTTAATATGGATGAAAAAAGTAAATTTATTGCTTATAAACGAAAGCAATACAATATGTTTTGAATAATTATGACACGCACTTTTCAATATTTTGACATATTTTATATCACAGTAATATTATTTTATTATTTTACAAAAATTGTTTGTAGTGAACTCTTAGGACCTGTCTGTCTGACATTTTTCACCCAAAAATTGTAGAACCAATTTATAAAAATATGTATGGATGTATAATATATGTGGATTGTAGGTACGTTAAGCTGGTAAGCAATTTCAGTTAAATGGTTTTACTCTACTAGACTTTTAAGGTATAGATGTGTCGGATTTCCATTGCGTAAAATATATGCCTATAAGTTTTCTTAAGACTTAACAAATTTGAGGCATGTAATGAAAAATTATAACCTTAATTCAAGCGACTTTTGTCTGTTTGTTTGAAAATGCTTATTTAGAAATATATTCGACATAGTAACAAAGATAATGTACTCGTATTATTTAGTAGAATTTTTGTTCGTTTGTATTCCATTTATAGGTTTCGTGGTATTCAGAACATTTGGAACAGAAAAGAAATTATAAACCTTTGCAATCTTAATTAAAGACTGTATACTCTTAATTAAATTACCTCTACTTGGAAATGAAACCTGATAAAATTTCGTTTTTGCCAGCGTAACATTATCTCACTTCTAAGAAACCTTTAAATGAAGCATTTGTTGAAATCTCTGCAAACAGTTCAGAAGGACATTCGTCCGAATTTTGGCTTTGAAATAATTCGCTGTGACGGACAGGCAGACAGGTCGATGACAAAGCAAGATTAACGAGAGTTACAACTAACAGAAATCAGTAGAACCGACGAAGTCGAAAGGAGCTAATACTTAAACATTATTAAATCTTTATGATGATAAATTTTCCAATAATATGTATCTCTAAAGATTTGTTTAATAGTTACAGGTCTTTTCATCGCTAGTTATGGTAAGTACAATGTAACAAATGGTGAGTTTTTTTAATTATAATATTACGAATTGGCTGGTCATGAGCCTACTTGTACCGTATACATACGAGACATAGTGATCTAGATCATCTAGGTTCGATTATTTGCTCTAAATGTTATTGTTTTTTTTTTCTATTAGGAACTTCTCAATAGCAGGATGATGTCTAGAAATCTGCCGGAAAATGGCAGTGGGCCCCCTACTCGATGTCTCGTTTTATTTGTAGGAAAATTCGGGGAATATAGGTAAGGTTAGGCATGTATAATATGTAGTGTATGTATGGAACGAATTTGAAACAGTATTTTCAAATTGTGTTAGGGGGCCAGCAACTTAATCGACTACATAGCCGACGATGTAGAATGATCGAAAATATTTTTAAACGTTCATTCATCAAATATAACGAACAAGACATCTAGCATATTCTAGCATCACGTATAAGAATTTACATCACGTACTAGTGTCTTTTCCAGCCGGAAGATCATTGCCTTCCCTTTTCTGTTACCTGTATGCCTCTAATGAGGTCTCGAGACATACTGGGTCACTCTAGAAATACGAGTTACATTGTTGCTCTGAAACGTGAATATAATGATATACGCCATTGCGGACTGGTAAAATACGAGCGTGATAATGTCCACTATGATGCAAGATTTTTATTAAAATGTATTGCGGTAAGTTTGAGTGTTCTGCATTGCAGTATAGAATGTATCCTATTGAACGTTATTATACCAGTTTAATTTCAATCGTTATGGGAAACGTGTCCTTGAGTGGAGATCACGACTGGCAAACGTAGTGTAGGACGCCCTCTGGTCAGGTGAGGTGACGATATCTGCAAGTATGCTGGCATCAGTTGGATGAGGAGGGCCAGGGGTCGAGCCCAGTGGCGTGCCACAGGAGAGGCTTTTCTCCAGCAGTGGAAGAGAAAAAGGCTTCTGCTGATGATGCTGAAGATGATACTAGTTTAAAGTATACAAACTGTATGTAAAGATTTCGTTTCACGTTGTCTGCCGACCGTGAACTTTTACACTATCGAACCGATTTAAAGATATAAGATAGAAGATTAAGAGATATAGATTCATTCAAAGCAAGCTGCATGTAGGTATATGAATCAATGAACGGTTTACTATAAGCTTGTGAGTGAGCGTTGAAAGCTCTTTCGGCTCAAAACTAGATTCCGGGTAGCATTTACTGATCTAAACACTGAAATCAACTACAGTAAACTCCCTTGGAGATTAGAACTATGACAGTTCTCAGTATTGGGATAAACCATTTATTCGCTAGTCCATTTGATATAAGGGGTTGGGTAAACTACGTTATATTATATCAGCTTTTAACTGCGGCTTTGTCTAATTTGGCTTCTGCTTTGTGAAAGAAGAAAATAATATGACGGAAATGTGAGAACTTTTTCTAAGAGAAATAATATTTTAGGTTCATTTGGTTAACAAGTATATGTCGAATATAAGACAGGGCGGTTATTTTTTTATAAGAATAAAATGCAGAACCGTCGACCTTTGTTTGGTCATCGGCTCTGTTTTCTTACATTACGCCTAATGGCCGCCATATTAGCTTGTAATTTATGACGACTATTTGTAATTACATTTATTGCAAACTATGGGAATTATAACCAAAGCAAAATAATCAAACAACAATAAATATCAAGTATTTTTATAATAAAAACCAACAGAATTTCTACTTACAATGTTTACTTCGCAATAGCCGCAGCGTGAGTGCGCTCCACACGCAATACGCCATTATAAAATTGACATTCAATCGCCACTCCATTGGCGAACAATCTTTATTATAACTTGAAATACTTTTATTTAATTTAACAACAAATTGATACCATTACAAATCATGATAATTAATTTTAATATTTTTAAACATTATTTTAATGTCCTAAAGTTACGAAACATTCATTACAATTATTTCAGACAAAGCTTTACAAAGAAGTGTATCAATAGAAGTACCTATAAAATTGAAAGATTGTTTAATTTTATTAACGAGACATGTCTAAATCACAATATTGAATAAACAGGTTTTAATGATATTTAAATTAATCAATGAATGATAATGAAATATTTCTAAAGTTAACTTATAATATTAGATTTATGATGTTCGCGGCGACACGGCCATTCTGATGAGTGATGCGTGCTCTGCATCGCTCCTGGCTCATTGATTAACAAGATAAATAGAATATTGTGAGGCTATGTACTTCCACAGTAAACATAACCCTGTTAATGTTTTTGTAAATTATAGATTCTGCTCACTCCACGTGACAACAGATTACACATTCGGTTTTACTGCTCATTCCACATGACAACAGTAATTATGAATAAATGCAATAAGGGAATGGATAGGTGAATAAAGGTCGATGCTGTGATGTGATGATGTCGATGATTCAGATGATATGATGATAGGTTTTAAGTGGCTTATTGGACGGCTCCACACGCCAATAGCATCTTTTAATATTGTATTTTTTTTTTGGCTTATTGGACGGCTCCACACGCCAATAGCATCTTTTAATATTGCATTTTTTTTAATTTTTTTTTTTTTGGCTTATTGGACGGCTCCACACGCCAATAGCATCTTTTAATGTTGCATTTTTTTATTATTATTTTTTATATTTTTTTTTTTGGCTTATTGGACGGCTCCACACGCCAATAGCATCTTTTAAATATTTTCAGTGGCTTATTGAACTGCTCCAC
Source organism: Cephonodes hylas (assembly GCA_030295005.1). Taxonomy (NCBI): domain Eukaryota; kingdom Metazoa; phylum Arthropoda; class Insecta; order Lepidoptera; family Sphingidae; genus Cephonodes; species Cephonodes hylas. Next base: position 4,865,955 of record AP025377.1, on the reverse strand, counting down.
GCGTCAATAGCATCTTTTAAATATTTTCAGTGGCTTATTGAACTGCTCCACGCGTCAATAGCATCTTTTACTTTGTGATATAGACAACAATTAGAGGGACAACACAAATGAAAGATGTTTGTGTGATAATGATTTGTGTGAATGAATGATTTGTGTGAAAACAGTGATAATTCTGATGTAGTCAGCTGTTGCAGGGTTGGTGGAGCGCCAGAACTGCCCGAAGATCCAGCTTGCTGGTTAACGGGGGGGCGACACGGCTGCCTGCGCGTTCTCTCCAGGTTGTGGGGCTCGTCGCAGCTGATCATGCGCGACCTTGCGTGGTCGCCCATGATGTCCTATTACCTTCTTCACAAGGTAACGGTCATTATCAAGGACCCTGTGGACTTCGTAAGGAACACTAAATTTTAGGTCAAGAGAAGTCTGGTTTCTGGGGTTAGTTTTTATCATAACAAAGTCACCTCTTCTAAAATGATCAATTTTTGCTCTGCCTTTGTCAAATCTAGCTTTATCCTTAGCAGATGTTTGTGTCATTTTTTGTTGAACGTGTCGTTCCAAAGTTCTGATATCAATCAGGCCGTTGTCCAAATTGACTAAATTTAACAACTCCGGTGGGACGCAGTTTTGACGTCGTGTTAATAGTGTAAGCGGGGCTACACCGGTAGTACTATGCACAGTACAATTGAGGGCAAGTTGAAGACTTTCTAGTGCAGTGTGCCATTCAGGCGTTTCGTAATTTTTAATCATCACGAGTCCATTCTTTAATGTTGCTATCACACGCTCCACTTGTCCATTAGCTCTGCTGACCCCTGGTGCTATGGAATGGATTTCTATGTTAAATATGTCGCAGTAAGTTTTAAATTCTCCCAAGAATTCGCGTCCGCCATCAACAATAACTTGCCTCGGAGCTCCAAACAGGTGAATGACTTGCTTCAAGCTCGCCAGAGTGCTGTATTGGCTCTTATCGTTAGTATAACGCAACAATACATACTTGGTAAAGGCATCCACTGTAACCACGACGTACTTCTGTTCGTCGGGAGATCCCAGCTTCCCTGTGATGTCCATATGTATGACTTCAAATGGAACGACTGGTTTAGGAATAGGATGCAATTGTACCTGCGTAGCTCCAGATGTCTGTTTGGAAGTTCGGCACATAACACAATTGTTAACGAAGTCTCGTACGGCGGTGCTCATTTTGTCGAAATGATAAGTTTCTCTTATTTTATGAAGAGTTTTCTCCCAGCCCGGGTGCTTAAGAGCGTTATGGAAGGTATTGATTAAACTCCATTGAAAAGATTTTGGCACAACGATGAGTTTTTGTGAACCTAGGACGGAGTCTTGCCTCTCGAATTTAAGTACGCCGTTTTCGAGATGATATCCAGGGATCCCTTCGCCATTGTTTAAAGCGTCTATGATAGATCGCAGTTGACTATCACGTCTTTGCTCAATAATTACCCAATCCAGGTTACTGGTTAACACGTTGACGGTCAGGGGGTCTGGATTCCTGCTTAGGTAGTCTACATGTTGCATCCGCTCGCCCTTCCTGTATTCTATATCAAATTCAAAATTTTGGAGATATGCCCACCATCTATGTATACGTGGCAACAGGTCTTTTTTATGCTTAAAAGCTTTCAGCGCATTGCAGTCAGTAATTACTTTGAATTGGCGGCCATACAGGAAATGGCGAAAATGTTTAACAGCTCGAACTACAGCCAGCGTCTCGAGTTCGTAGGAGTAGTACCTGCTTTCTATGTCGGTTGTACGCATACTAAAGTAGGCCACTACGTGCTGTCGGCCATTGATTATTTGAATGAGTATTGCGCCAAAACCAAGACTGCTAGCATCAGTGAACAGTTCAATAGGTTTCCCTTCTTGGAATATTGTTAAGACAGGAGTGGATGTTAAATGACTAATGATCTTTTGACGTGCCTCTTCATGAATATGAGTCCATTGCCACCGAAAGCCCTGCTTAGTTAATTCATAGAGAGGAGTCATGATTCGCGCGAAGTCGGGTATGAATCGGCGAAAGTATCCCGCGAGACCGTTAAACTGACGTATTTGCTTAATGTTAGTTGGTACTGGAGCCTTTATCAAGGCTTCAACCTTCTTAGGACTGGGGCGTACTTGACCGTTTTGTACTACGTTACCCAGGTATTCTATAGACTTCTTGAAGAACATACACTTATTAATGTTAATTGAAAACCCAGATTTTTGTAATGCTATAAAAATCCGCTCTAGATATTCGAGACCCGATGGAAAATCGCGACATTTACTTATGACGTCATCTATATATACCTGGGCTACGCTATCATTTACATTATTTGCGCTGCCTGGATTCAAGAGGGGACCTAATGCGCGATTAATGCATCTCTGATATACAGAAGGCGCGTTACATAGTCCGAACGGCATAGTTTTATACTCGAATAATCCGTCCGGAGTGACAAATCCAGTTTTTTCTATGGAATCAGGGGCAATAGGGATCTGGTGGAACCCAGAAGCCATATCTAGAGTTGTGTAGTATAAACCACCCCCCAGTTTATCAATTTGATCTCCGATTAATGGGAGCGGATAGTGGTCGCGAATTGTGTTCGAGTTTAACTCGCGATAATCAACACACATGCGGTCGTCGCCGTTTTTCTTTTTAACCAAAATAATTGGACTAGAGTAAGGCGATTTACTTTCTTGCACTATATCGTTATCTATTAGTTCCTTAACAATTTGCTTAACTTTTTCGCGCTCGACAGGGCTTAACCTATAGGGTCTTCGCTCCACGAATTTGTCAGGGTTCTTTAGACGAATCTCTAATTGACCCGTATTAACACGCGTTTGTGAATACCCGCGGGTGAAAATCATGGAATATTTATTAAGTAAAGATAATAATTGGTCGATTTCTGATTTGTCAATTAGATCGTGGTTTATGTTTTCGAACAGACCGACTGTTGAATGCACATGCATTACGCGTGGTTGGGAACGCAAAGTCGCACTATCCTGAGTTACAATCACGGTTAGACCCGTCCCACGCAAGAGGTTCGCGCCTATTAGTACATCTGACGTCATCTCATAATCAGGTAAAATGTAAAATTCAATTTCGACGTTTATATTGTCAATGACACCGATAGTTGTCAACATTGCTGTCGATATTACAGGAAACGGGCCTATTCCACGTAAATAGTTAATTACTTGTTGTTTTTTACCCGGTAACTTATTTGCGATGGACTCGCGCATAACAGAACATTCGGCACCACTATCAAACACCGCGTCAATAATTACGTCACCTAGTTTCATACGCATAGTGTTCAAGGAATGTTTATTTTTTACAATAGCGTTAATATTAGAGGTAATTTGTTTCTCCCGACGGAAACAAGTTTCAAATGTATGCCCGGTTTTGGAACAAAATGAACAAACCCTAGTGTCATTTTGTTTAGGTAATGACGTTACCGTGTTACTACCACGTGCTTTATCATCATTTACTTGCGCATTGTTTTTATCACGACAATCACGGAAAGTGTGGCCTGGTTTCCTACAAAAGTTACAATAAGTAGAGTTTCGATGATCAATAGAAAATCTTGAACGTTTAGAAGGCGGTTGGTTTGAATTTTGTTGTTGAGAACGTCTAACACGAATAGAAGAGGCTACAGAAATTAACTCTGGCACGGAGGTGGCTCTGGCATTCATTAATTCAATCCGAAGGCGTTCGTCACTAATAGTACCTATTACTGCTTCGACCGCATCATTATTGTCAAGCTTATCTTTAGTGACCCGTCTCCATAAAACCCAGGATTGTGATAAAAACTCAGCAATGTCTTTGCTATGATCATAACTATGTTCCCTGAACTTTAGCACATCTCTAGAATAGCGGCTTTCTGGTTCAAATGTGGTGATAATATTTTGACGCAACTCATCCCACGTGGACGTTGTAACAAGCCAGTCATCAGCCCATATTTTGGCTCGACCTTTGAGCAAGCTAGTTACTTTCATGCGAATATCGTAATCATTGAGTTCATAATTATTCTTAGCAGAAGAAATATGATTACACCACTCACGGACCCCAACATTACCATCCGGGTCGTACGAAGGCAAAAACACGTCGGTAATTTTGATCTTTTCATTTTGTTTCGACAGTCTTTCGCTCATATTCTGCATCATTGTAATCATGTGTAAGTAGAATTCAGGGGGTACATTACCGCCCTGATGTTGTAGTGCCAAGTTTGCAGCTGATTTAGACGGCCCCGAGTCTTCAGCACTCGACATGGGCACGGTGCACGCAGGCTCACTCGGCACTGTTGACTCTGATCGATCTTGAGTATTCATTGTGGCACGGAATAGCACACTTCTGTTGCAGGCACACGAAATCTGAAATACAGTTAAAGGGACAGAAAAAGCTAGGTGATCCCACTTCTGATGTCGAATATAAGACAGGGCGGTTATTTTTTTATAAGAATAAAATGCAGAACCGTCGACCTTTGTTTGGTCATCGGCTCTGTTTTCTTACATTACGCCTAATGGCCGCCATATTAGCTTGTAATTTATGACGACTATTTGTAATTACATTTATTGCAAACTATGGGAATTATAACCAAAGCAAAATAATCAAACAACAATAAATATCAAGTATTTTTATAATAAAAACCAACAGAATTTCTACTTACAATGTTTACTTCGCAATAGCCGCAGCGTGAGTGCGCTCCACACGCAATACGCCATTATAAAATTGACATTCAATCGCCACTCCATTGGCGAACAATCTTTATTATAACTTGAAATACTTTTATTTAATTTAACAACAAATTGATACCATTACAAATCATGATAATTAATTTTAATATTTTTAAACATTATTTTAATGTCCTAAAGTTACGAAACATTCATTACAATTATTTCAGACAAAGCTTTACAAAGAAGTGTATCAATAGAAGTACCTATAAAATTGAAAGATTGTTTAATTTTATTAACGAGACATGTCTAAATCACAATATTGAATAAACAGGTTTTAATGATATTTAAATTAATCAATGAATGATAATGAAATATTTCTAAAGTTAACTTATAATATTAGATTTATGATGTTCGCGGCGACATATATATTAATCTTTATACCTAAATTAAATTATCAAGTAATTTAAGCGTGAATATTTTGCAAATAATCATACTTACGGTATAATGAAACAAACAAAGTGAGTAAATAAATCCAGATTAAAGAATTTAGATGAATCTGCCGTTTAACCTCAAAATACTACCTGAAATATCACAATCTGTTATACGTTGTTATAGCTTACTTAATTAATGTTCTTTGTGATCGCTGATATTAAATTAATTTCTTGTTATTGTTTCTTTGGATAGCGCACTTGTTTTAGACAGACGAGTTTTAAGGTTCCCTTAAAATATTTCGGAGAATCTATTAGTAGCCTAATGAAAAGCAGCCGTTTAATGCCTAAATTAAGGCGCTGGAATTTATTAATAGGCGGCATACGATTTTATAAAAAGATTTATAATTAAGAAAAGTACTTTGTTATTAATTAGTAAAATTTGAATATAAAGTGACTTTTGTAAATTGTGTATTTATAATACATAGATACACAATTGTTTATTTAATACGAGGAAAGAAATATCTTGTCTTTTCAACTTTCGAACTAGAGGTGATCATAAATTAAAATACATACTCATAACCAGATATCTGGTATTGATCCGTCATTAAGATACAAAGTCATATGTCGTTTTTTTCACTCTAGCATGCATCTAGAATTACAATAAAAATATTTTTACACGCTTTTTATTAGCTTCACTTGTATGTATGTTTCACGTATGTATGTTTGTATGTTGGTAACCGACTTCTTCGGGCGCGATTTTGACTTACTTTAAACGACTTGATTTCGTTCAAACTTTGTAGATTTATCGAGGACCGATGACAATACACCAATTTGATAAAAAAACCGAACTAAAAAATAGAAAATAAGTTTCAATAAATTTAAATTAAGAATAGTATTAAAAATTTCAATAAATATAAATTAATAATAGTGTCAATAAAAAAAAATATTTTATTTAAAAAAAAAGCGTGTGGTGCTTTTTAAGATATTATCAAAATGATAATCACTCTACTCATATCTGTCAATAAAATATTTATAACTATTGACACCATGCACCCCACGCTTTTTTTAAAATAATTTTTTTTTTTTATTGACACTATTATTAATTTATATTTATTGATATTTTTAATACTATTCTTAATTTAAATTTATTAAATATTATTTTCTATTTTTTAGTTCGGTTTTCGATAAAAAGCGTGTTTTTTAGTTTTTTTAAACTATTTTCCCTAGATTACTATCTTTTTATTTATCCATTACCTACATATTTATCCCGAGGTGTGTTTGAACACTGCGACGTCTAGTGTTATAATGTAATTACAGATACAGATAATTAAAATTTTTTCAAGTTATCTTGTATGACTAACTTGTAAATAACTTTCAAGCTAGACTATGGGGCAAAAAAAAAAACGAGTACTTATGCAAAATTCACAAAATTTAGCCTAATATACTAAGCAAATAACTTTATCATACTCATAATAGGACCACATTTGAAGGCCTTGGCACATTGCCATACGACAGGCTTTACGAATACCAATATTTATCCCGCTAGATTTATGTCGGCGATAAAATCAGAGATGACATCTCAAAACCAGTGGCGGAATGAGACGGCCTGAAGTTTGCCGCCCTTCTATGACTTATGAGACCAAATGTTGGAACAAGCAATATCTTGTACGAGTCAGGCGTTATCTGAAATGTTAATACCATTTTTAGGGAAAAGGATATGGAAAAAAGGGCTAAAAATCTGCGTATTAATACGTTTGTACGCTTGAGTTTGGTTGAATGATTAAGGCTATCATTTATGCAAGATCCTTTCATCATATCAGCTCATGTTTATTTACTTAATAAATCATTTAACCTTTATAATAAATAAATAAATACAACTTTGAAAACAAGATCTCTTTTTAAATTGTGTTTTTATATTGAAATAAATAAAATAAACGAAGAATAGATTTGCTTTCAGTTCCAGACTTAAATATGCCCATTTAAATAAGAGTAAAAGAAAACCCTTTTGTGGATATTGCGAAAAATCAGGAGTAGTAACATTCTATGCGTACGGAACGGAATAAATTTCCAACTTTTACATAAACTTTTACTTATAACTTGCCAAAAGGGGCTGCTTGAAGGTCGCTATCATGTACCCCGCATACAAACGATGCCATGAAATGAAACACATTTCGGTATCGTTTAGGTGAAACTTGAAAATTAGGCACTATTGACATTGTCTATACTTGTATACATCTTAAATGTGAGACCGTGGTCGAACACTAGATAGGTAACAGGTACGATAATAAAAACACACTGACGCTAAACAATCATAAAGAAATGGCGTTTCTTTAATCATCATCGTATTCCCTATTCAATTTTTAGATGATGGTCTGCCTTGTATAATTTTTTACTGTAAAATGTTTGATGAATTAAACGCTTAATTATAAATGGTTGTTTTCCGGATTCGGCTGTTGGCATTGCTGTGTCAACTGATGAGCGATAATCATAAAAGTTCGAGCCGAGCCGGTGTCATCAATGTGCCATTCTCTGATATAGAAGAATATTTCAATAACGTATAACATATTTAATATTCGGTTGATATATGTAATTTAGTACTTGAATTTAAAATGCAGCAGTTTCTAGTTCTATCTGCAATAAAACCACTCAGCGACACTTTTACTTTTCCAGACGAGAATAGAGTTAAAGATGAGTGACATTATCGATCGTGAGTGATGGTACTGACGTGATTTACTTTTCAGAGCGTTTTTTTTATTTTATAATGTTTGAGCAACAGCTCTCTTAGAAGTAAACAAAAAGCTTTAAATGTGTAGCTTTACAGTTTGATAAAGATATATGTATGTACATACAAATTCATATAAAAAGTTTGATAAATTGTAGTCGGTTAAACGCGTTAATCTCTGTAACTATCTATTGGTTCCATTTTTAAAAAATCTTCTTGTATTAAATTTGTTCATTTTTCGAGAAAGGCTGTAGGCTGTATATTGACAAGCTATGATCAAAAAGAACGAAATTGTATTGAACAGTGGTCCTCAAAAGGAGAAAAAATACTCTTTTGTACTCTAAAGTTTCACATAAAAGGGTTGAAGGAGACATAGAAAAAAATATGGTATCGATAATCATGGTCTAAGATTTTACTCATTACCATAGATAATGCACTTGAAAAAAGCGACAATCGGGCTATATACTAATGTTACGTAATTTTTATGTCTCTAGTATGTCTGTAAATAGTTTCTACGAAGTTAAAGAAACAAGGACCAGTAATTTAGTATGCAGTGAACTATTAGCGTTAACTAGGTTCGACCCAATCACACCGATTGTGATTAGATTGCGTTCGTCCTTATTGGAAGTAAAATGGACTGCTAAAGGTATGTGTAACTGGTTTTGGCAAGTACTTAAACTGGAAAAGTATCAAGTTGTTTTATTATAATTAAACAAATTAATTATGTAAAGAAACAAGAGATTTATAATCATAGCGTTGTGATTTACTATAAAATTCTTTTAACCACCATCTTATTGTATTAACACAAAAAATAGAATTTGTTGTATTCGTTTTTTAATAAAAAGCAAACATTTTAATTGTGTAACATTTTTTGAAATTTTTCGTATTACACGAGACGGGATTTTCGGAAGTAACACTTGTACCAGTGTTTCAGTGGCTGAGCTTGGAATTGTAAATACATGATCCTTAGTATAGGTTTTTGATATTACGGAATTATTTTTTCTAGGTGTTCCACATAATGACTGAATTTCTGAGTTTGACTGCAACACTGCATCTAGTCTTGAGTACAATCGTTTCGGTCACGTGTGCACATATTGGCAATAAAACGCTTCTTTTAACAGCGAACAGTTAGTCTTTATTCTTTTAGATATTACTATATGTTTATCTTCTTCCTGTACTTTAATCAATATTATTAAGAATCCGGGTTATTTAAATATTACATAATTTAACTTTGTTTCAACACATATATGTTCTTAATTCCACTGTCAGATGCTTGCTCTGTTATTCAAAAAAAGAATGATGTAAATGTATAGGTACTTCAAAACTGATTGCCGCTTATTCCTTGTGATAATGAGTAACGTGTGATTCGGATCTCTTTAAGCGTTTTCATTATTAAATTATCAATAGCGATATACTATTAAATTAATTAATTCAATAGTTTAACTTAATGCTGTTATTTACATTTAAATTCCATTGTTGTTGTTTCTCTTTTAACATTGTTCTGTAATTTTGTATAATTTTGGATGACGTAATGGCACACCCTAAGAGCATACATATATCAAAAGTTGTAGTATACGTGATACAGTTGCGCTAAATAAATAAATCATTAGAAAAGCAATTACTCAAAACTTATATTCACATATAACTTCCAGTAGCAAATCTCATATTCGTTGAAACGGCGATAAAGCGTACAGCCAGAGATTCCATTTTGCTCGAGAGCCATAATACTGTTTATACTGGCTTCGCTTTTACTAGTTTTAATCTGAGCAGACGCTGCGGTCGGATCCATTCTGAGGATTCTAATTTACTTTTCGGCTTTTACACCGATGAACGGAGTAAACCAGACCGAAATAATAAGATGAAACCAACTCTACTGTGACCGGGACGTTTTAAATTCCTTTCAAGTTAAAAGATGCCTTTTAGAAGGCAACAGATGGAAAGAATGCGGACGGCGTAATCCTTTTTTAGCGTTTTTAATGTGAATTATGTATGTTTTGTTAATGTTCTACAGTAGTTACTAGCTTCGAAGTAGAGGGAAATTTATTTGTGGGCTTTGTTCCGTTATACAATTTAATGTTGCTATGTAAAATTGCAAAAAAGAGTTTAGATCCTGATTGGGACTGGAGTTAACAATGAAGTTGAAATGAATCAATCCGTGAAATAAACATTTTTCTTAAAAAAATAAAAATATATATTTATAATTGATGTTATAACAGTTGCTCAATAGATCATCCTACCCGGCACTCATTTAGTACATTAATTCGTTCGATAACTTGACCTTATACTCTGTTATCGCTGATAGCGGAAATCTTGCTCGACATACATAGTTGTTAAGAAAGTAGCATGTCCGTGAAGATAAAATATTCTAAACAATGGAAATGTTGTTTAATGCAAGAACTATTATGACTTAATTACGTTGACATGAAAAGGATGTGATATTTTAAAAGTGTTAAATGTCACTACGACTATATAAATATGTTTCTTAATTGATTTCCTGGGAATTCTTTTATTTTTTTAAAGTATATGAGTGCCCCTGAACTGTTCAATTACAAATAATTAAATATCTCTTTAATAGCTGTGTATTAGCATTTGATGATGGAAAGCCACAATAACAAATTAGCCAACTCAGGAATCGATCATAATACATTCGATAGTCACGGAGTTAATACGTTTAAATTAATTAGTTGCCATCCCTAACTTCCCTGTGGTGGCGTTAAAGTAGTTTTAATTTTCAATAGCAGTTACTGCAGCTCCGATAAGAAAAGTTTATTTTTTAAAAATACTTTTAAAACTGACCGAGATATAAAAACTGGAAGAATGAACGGGACTTTTGGCTTACGTTGCAGTTTTGTCGAGTTCGGTTACTTCACCTCGAAGTCGAAACTTTATAACTGAGATAAAATGTATTCTGACGTGTCGGTTTTCGTAGCTCATACAAGTTTTTATCTTGCATAACTTGTACTATAGCGTATTATTACAATTATTTAGTCATTTTTTAACTAATGTAACTAGTAGACTAAGGCCTTTTTTTGTTCTTGAGGAGAAAACTGCTAAACCCTCATAGTTGTAAAGGAAGCCAGTGTTCAGCAGTGAGACGTACATATACATATATATGGGGTAATGAAGATGACACACACAACACCTTATTTCGAGACAAGTTATGTCCGGAAGGAGTCCTATGTGACAGCTGAAGACTATTGTAACTATTCAGGTATATGTTACGTGCACGTGCTTCTAATAACATTATTTTAATAGAAAAAACTAATAATGTTTTACCCGAATCGGGAATCAAATGGAGATATCTTAAAGCCAGCTATTTGCTACAACATTAACAAGAGAGCAAAAAGGTAGTACGAGTAGAAGTATAACACTTTTGTATTTTATTTCAACTGATCGTGAGATCCTCGCTTTCACTCTTAGTAAACAAACAGTTGTTCGGTGTATTTATTTATTAAATAAACAGGTAGATATTACGAAAGTTAATATTATTTTACCATGTTTTCATGCCAGTTGTAACTCAGTTTTCAACAAACATTCACAAAATAATTTTTGAACGAACCATATACATACATAGAGCCATATTTCAAATTAAATCATGGGAATATTTTGGTCAGGCTGGGAATATAGCTTGTATTCGGCAGAAACAAAAAGCAGATACTCGGGCTTCAACAAAGAACATTTTTGTGGTGCACCGATATGAAACATTGGCCATACACTACTCACACCTACAAGCTTTCAGCGCTTTGCGTTTCAACAATTTTTATTTTTTGCCTTGAGGTGTTGCATGGCTTAATCCGCTGCAGAATCTAACCTGTTAAATGTTGAAAGAAATATGAGGAAATGTACTAATATTTCGCGTTTAAACTGTGACATTTCTCTTCGCATCAAAATTGTTTAAGAGAGATAATTTTACGCGGTATTTTAGTTAATTCTTAGTGGAAAGAGTGTATGCAATTAGTTTTAAGAATTGTTTAACGTATTGTTTCAAATCTTTGTTTATTGACTATTAGGTCTCGCGTACCGCGAGCAATCGCTAACTGGCGCGTTCTGATTTCGATTTTGACGTTAGGAAAATATTCTAATTTTGTCTGGAGTATTCAATTTACAAAACTAGTTCAATATTATTGTTCTCTATATCCAACAAACCACAAAAAATGTTTACTGAATTAGAACGTATTGAACGTTTCCCAATATTGCATTCGAGACAACGAATCGATGTTATGAATTCTATAAACTGCTCACTTCTTTGAGCATAAAAATAATAAATTATAATTAAAATAGAAACGTGTAACATCTTCGAACAGAAACCTACTTTTCCAATGACCGGGTGAATCCAACACGTACTTTTGATTTCAGAAAATTGTCAATAAAAATAAAAAGCCTTCTCCGCTTGATGATCCATAAAAACACTTACGAAGCTTTCAACGGAGGCATTTGGCCGGTTTAATAGATCATAATCCTGCCAACAATGTTTCTGCCGGCCAGATGGTGTGTAGACGCCCTTATCTATGTCGAGTATCACAAATAACGTTTTTGGTATTGGACACGTACATTGTGAGGATTTCTACGAAATCTACAGAGGTGAAGAATTTCATCTTTAGAATCATGTTTCTTGAAATGGAAATTGTGTACTTTCTGAGAAGTGTAATTAAAACTGGTCGTAGACTAGGGTTTTCGAGTTGAGTTAACACAGATTTGGTTTTACGAAGTAATGTAAAGCCGTGGGTTTACTATAGTGTTAATGTTTAAGTACGTAAGTGCACTAAAAAGAGTCTATTAATGTTATCGCTACAACAGCTCATGAATATTTAAAGAGTTCAATTTTATCTATCTTAGTACTAAAAAAATATATTAGTCAACAGATAGTTCAAAGGTCTGTATTAGTGACTTTGTTATATGATAAGAAAGCAAAATAGTTTTTCGAATATTCATGATTTTATAAGAGCTAAAATTTCTTCTTCTTCATCAACCCATATACGCCCACTGCTGAGCACGGGTCTCCTCTACCATTGAGAGGGTTTAGGCCATAGTCCACCACGCTGGCCTAGTGCGGGTTGGCGGACTACACACCTAAGAAATTCCTAAGAACTTTTAGGTGTGCAGGTTTCATCACGATGTTTTCCTTCACCGTTAAAGCAAGTGATAATTCAATTTGAATACACACATAACTTCGAAAAGTCAGAGGTGTGTGCCTAGGGTTCGAACCCGCGACCGCCGAAATTCTCGACCGCGCGCCTAAACCTCGAGGCCATCACTGCTTTTTTTAATAAACATTAAATAACATTTAAATAAAGTGAGTTATTCAATTTTTATATTTGAATTATCTTAAAGATTAGTAATGGCAGCGAATAAATTAGGCCTCTAGTGTCTTAAGTGTATAAGAATTATTTAAAACGTGAAAAGTTGCTCAGTGTACGAGACGCTCAAATTCATTCTAATAATAATATTTTTAAAGTCTTATTGTACTGACAGGGAAATAATATCGTTCTTTTTGTTTTGTTACATCCGGGGAAATAAACAAACGGTCCATATTTTTTTCATAGCTTCATTCATAAAGCATAGTCATACATCTGAATAAAATTTTAGTTCAGAGTTCAGAGCTCATTACAACAATATTCGTTTGATATACACATCTAGCACAATTAATTATTGTTTTAAAAACAAACACAATACAAGTATGTTTCAATTTACTTTGTTGAATATTCATTACAAATCAATGGACTGTTTTAACAAAAGTTAATTTCGATATCAAATATTTGCGCTCATGTTAGGGCGTTACACAAATACAATTTGACAAATATTTAACTGTATTTCACTTTTATTTCAGTTTTTATTATCCACATTCCAGTTACGCGTGTCTGCGTCTGGATATATATTTTGGCTCAGACACATTTAGTTGAGTTTTAGCGTCGAGTTTTAAACAATTTGCTTCATCATTCGGAATAATGGTTTCGGACGGCTCCCACGTTCATTTGTGAGTTGTGCGACGCGGTTTTTACTTGTTAATGTACTTTAATTTGCTGTCTAATTAAATAAAAGTTTAAATTTTGCATTTGAAGTTAATGTATTGCCTTGTATTTACGATGTATTACATTTCATGAAACTAGTAACAAATGGTTGAAAATATTTAATGCTCAGACGTAATGTACCAATAGAACACCGTTATGCAGAATTACTAACATGGTTTGTTCACAAAACGATTGAATGAAAATTATAATTCATCACGTAGTCACCCAACTATTCGAAAGCTTTGTTTAATTACAATTTTGTGAATACTGACTTTAGATATAAATTTGATTTATGCATTCACACGTTTCTTTAACACGATATATTTATTCACGCTTAGTTATGCATAATAATGATGAAATGAAACATATTCGAACAAAAAACAAAAAGCGAAAATATTTCTTAGAATAACGTTGCTTCACTACATAGTACAAAACAAAGTCGCTTTCTCTGTCCCTATGTTCCTTTGTATGCTTAAATCTTTGAAACTACGTAACAGATTTTGATGCGGTTTTTTTAATAGATAGAGTGATTGAAGAGGAAGGTTTATATGTATGATAACATCCATTAAATATCAGCATTGCACCCGTGCGAAGCCGGGACGGGTCGCTATTAAATTATAAACCAAAATACAAAGACCTCTTTGATAACTGAAAGATACGGCTATTAGAAGTCAAATAAATTGAAACAACCCAAAGTTGTGGCTAGAGATAATCCTGTTCTTATTTATATTCTGCATATTTAATATTAGACTATTTATTACGCTTAAGTGTTTCGAATAAATAACTATTTTTCTACTTAACTTTTAATGATATAATTAATTAATACAGATAGAAATGAAAAGTTTATAATATAACAATTTATTAGGTAAATCTAGTAAAACATAAATTAATACTATTGTAAATAAAATGCAATGAAAAATAAAACTGTTTATTTTGACTTTTTCTTATTCCCTATACTTAAATAATCTTCTATTATAATATTGTTATGATAAATTTTGTTTATGGTAGTTTCATCGCTTGTAATCAGATAATTTACAATAATGACATAATAATAAAGTTATTATTATGCTTGAGATTTCTAATTGCACCCAGTGGCGTGCCTAGGGTGTCAAACTAAGGCAAGCCCAAATGTTTATTTAGTAGCAGCATATTTTTTTTGGTACGTAGGACTAATAAATACCTACCGGTTAGTACTCACATTCACGTTTATAGCGTTATTTTATAAATAAACAATCGTTAAGTTCGTTATTCGGAACTATGTAAGGCAAGTCGGGCTTTCGGGCTTCTATGAAAGTACCGCCACTGATTGCACCATATTATATGGGGTGTGTTATCATAGTGGCAGTTATACCAATGCAGCCTATGAAGTAGCAGTTTTAACGTGGGGTTACTGAGCAAGTCACAAAGATCATGGTAGTAATACATTTTTCTCTCCATATACTCGTATAAACTTTAATACTTAACAATAATAATAAAATACATTTAAGCTTAAACATATTTCAAAAAGAATACAACAGAAAACATTTTACACACATAAATAAACCTACATCTTATACAGCTCCAACAACAATTTCATTTGTCATATTTAAGTGCGTTTTGTTTAACTTTGACAATATATTTATAGGACTTCAGCAAACAGTATCGACGATGTGCATTTATTTTTGTATTATTCCTTCGAAGTTCTCAACAGTCTAGACGAGGTGATTCCAATGTTGAAAATAAAAAATATACAGCAAGAGTAACAGCGGTATTGACGCTTTTTGTATGCATTTGAATTTGCATGCATTAACATATTTTATTTAATTAAAGCAAGTGGATAATTTACTCGCCGACACGGCTTTGGTTACCGCGTTTCATTTTCATAAGGTTAATAAAAAAGAATGGAGTGTGGTAAAGTTAAAAAGCTTTTACATTTTATTTTACTTTTTTGGCAATTTTGAATACGGTTTGAGCTGCAGCATGAAAATAATTTCGTAACTCACATCAGTTATACTGTTTCAATTGGTTTTGTTTATTTAAAATGTTGTTACGTAATTTTTAGTTATTCAATGCACATATTTCTTTTTTTGTATGAATGTATTGTAATGTCCAGAAGAAAATTGCCTATCTAGGGCCTGGTTTTAAAAAAGTTTTTAAGAATAGAAGTTTGATGATATTATTATACCTGTTTAAATAATATTAAATCTTTACTCAATATTCCCTCAACTACTATGGAAATGTGGGAGGAGTTCACCAAAATGTGCGTGATCAAAGAAAAGTTCTTAAGTCAGCAATACATATAAATAGTTTGGATATGAGTTAGATTAAATCGTTCGTTATTAATGTCACCGACGAGACGAAACTTGAGCCTGTATGGATAAGAATTGTAAATATAATAGCTGGGTCCCTTCGTTTGCTGGGTCTTTCGATTTTATCTACACATTTACAAAACTACTAGCTTTTGCCCGCGACTCCGTCCGCTTAGACTCTAGGGTTAAGTGCAGAAAGATTTTTGCATTTATAACATGTTTCTCCCGCGGAAATACATTTTCCAGGATAAAATTATCCCATGTTAATTCTGTGAGCCCTACCTACCTCTATGCCAAATTTCATTCAAATCGCTTTGGTAGATCTAGTAATACTCATTCCCACGGGAATACTATATTTTCCGGGATAAAAAATATCCTATGTTTTATCCTGATGTATAAGCTATATTATTGTAAAGTTTCGGTAAAACCAATTCAGTAGTTTTTACGTGAAAGCGACACGTGACAGACAGACAAACAGAGTTACTTTCGCATTTATAATATTAGTATAGATCGAGCTTCCCAAACTTTTTTACACTATGACGCCCTATAAAATTGTTATTTTTCTTGCGACGCACAATCATCAAAACTACCTATTTTACTGGAAATAAAAACAGCAGTAGTTAGCGTAATATGAGGTTATCAGAAAAATACGGACAGCGAATGTTTGCTGATCGCCTCGCGGCGCCCCCAGGATGTTGCCGCGACGCCCCAGGGCGTCGCGACGCACAGTTTGGGAAGCCCTGGTATAGATGATCTGAAAACGATTTCTTTGGGTGTATGAAGTTATCCATGAATCAAATTATATTTTAATTTTTACGTTCATAATTCCAGTAGCTCTTTCTTGGTTTCATCGCTATTTTCCGCGCATTTCCGATAAGATTAGCGTTGTAATCCATTAACAGCACACAGCGCACCTGAGTCACGGTGGCTAGAAAACTTTGTACTGCTAACTGTAGTTTATAGTTCTTTAACAATTCACAAGGTAGTGAGAGGTACGGTGACACCACATTACCAATTTATGTCCCAGTATTGTTACAGGACCGTGTAGTAAAACAATATGGGCTTTGTGGAATATTTGATGCGGCGTATTGTCTCTAAGTACAATGCGGTAGTGGGCTTTGTGTATCACAAAGCCATTTCCAACAATATAAGATTTGGTCGCTGATAGCTTTAGAATGCATGAGCGCTCGTATCTAAGAATCTACATGATTTGCTGACGTTTAAATGTATGGAAGCTCTTTCTGTCTTGGACGATTTATGCGTTCAATGTTTTGTGGTTACTTATAGACAAATATGATCAGTTAAAGAGACTTATAATGCACTATTGAGTTTCATTAATTTAATATCGATTATCTAAATCAATTCAAACTTGTAATGAAATTTAATTGCTCATTAATAATTCTATATATATGGAGTGATTTGATATTTGGAATATATAACAGATCAACTCTTATGTCGTGGGTGTCAGAAAAACGAACAGACTTTTCGGTCTCGCAACAGTCGAGTTCCGAAACAAAAATATCTACATATAAAAAAAAATATACACTGTGTGGGTCACACGCAAATTTTTCTTCGTGCGAGTATCAAACCTGCCACATAACTAACTGCGTCACGGTGCGGCCTATTAAGAGTTACTAGTTTTGTAGTATATTCAATTTTTAACGAATAACTTATCACCAAAATAAACAAACAAAATTTCAAAATTACTCTAAATATAACTTCAGTGTATGCATTTTAAGTGGACACAACATCGGACGGCAACAGCTAAATTCCGGAGTCACAAAGACTAATGTCGAAACTATGTTTCATAAAAAGGGCACGTAACTTACTAATTCGGCCACATAAAGTTTAATTGCATATCCACTGCGGGCTCAGTCACGTGCCCGGGCATCGCTATTATCATTTGGAACAGCAGTGATGCCAAACGGGCAAAATTATTGTTTTGATAAGCATTGCTGCATTTGTTATTACGTCTCGTATATCTTCCGTATCTGGCCAGTGAGGGTGTTTGATCATTGCAATGTTCCACTGTGTTTTGGCTTATGGATGCAGGGAACATGGTTGCATTCTAGAATTGAAATTTAGTTATAGTTGGTTAATTGAATTATGCCTGTATTGTTGTCTTATGTCCACTAATAATATCGATATGATATTGATTGATGGAAGCAGTGATGGCCTCGAGGTTTGGGACGCGGTCGAGAATCTCGCCGGTCGCGGGTTCGAACCCCAGGCACACACCTCTGACTTTTCGAAGTTATGTGTGTATTCACATTGAATTATCACTTGCTTTAACGGTGAAGGAAAACATCGTGATGAAACCTGCACACCTAAGAGTTCTTAGGAATTTCTTAGGTGTGTAGTCCGCCAACCCGCACTAGGCCAGCGTGGCGGACTATGGCCTAAAACCCTCTCAATGGTAGAGGAGACCCGTGCTCAGTAGTGGGCGTATATGGGTTGATGAAGATTGATTGATATTCGAGTCTGGGGGCTTTTGAGACCAAAGTCTCGTGTAGTGTTTGATACCCGTAACGCACGTTTTGCGTCTTAGTGTGACGTCAGAATTATGCACATATTTGGCTGTTGAGTGTATTATTTAATTATTATGTAATTCCTTTCTCTCAATTAATGAACAAAAACTTTAAATAACAAGAGCAAACCTCGTATTGTAAAATAATGTAAAAAATTCTTCCAGTTAAAACCATAAACGATGAAAGTAAGAAATATTCGTGGAACGCAATAATGAAATTTTGATATATTTTTTACACGTGAATTTAATTATTCTTCTGGAATAAAAACATATTGCACATTTTCTGGTTCAATATTTATTGAAAAAATCGTGATACATGAGTGATTATTATAGACATTCTCAACTACGTACATACATACATACATATGTATGTAAGAGTATATCCAAGGGAAGGGAAGGGGACAACAAATCGCGATCGGTATCAAATAGTATTTATTGCAAAATTAGCCTAATACGTGGCTTCAAAATTTCCGTAGGTCGGGATCAAAAAGTATTATTAGATTTTCCTATTAGGGTTTACTTAGCAATGAGTCAGGATATACATATGCATGATATCATTTGAAAGCAGTGATGGCCTCGAGGTTTAGGCGCGCGGTCGAGAATCTCGGCGGTCGCGGGTTCAAACCCCAGGCACACACCTCTGACTTTTCGAAGTTATGTGTGTATTCAAATTGAATTATCACTTGCTTTAACGGTGAAGGAAAACATCGTGATAAAAGCTGCACACCTAAAAGTTCTTAGGAATTTCTTAGGTGTGTAGTCCGCCAACCCGCACTAGGCCAGCGTGGCGGACTATGGCCTAAACCCTCTCAATGGTAGAGGAGACCCGTGCTCAGCAGTGGGCGTATATGGGTTGATGAAGAAGAAGATGAAGATACATATGCTAGTAAAAAGATCAATAAATATACACCCAGCAGTCATATTCATAGTTCCGGCCTCACTCTTAGATACGTAGGTACTTTACTGGCCCACAAACACGGTGCCCCGTAAAATATTTGTGGATCAATCACTCACTTTAGTCACCTTGCGACGGTCGAACCTACAGCCTGGCGTTTTATAAGCTGGTGTCTAACCAACTTCGCCACGAGGCTGTTAAAAACGCTACTTATTAGAAACCTGCAACACCTCACAAAATAGAAACCCTTCGCGGTCCACGTAATAAAATGCTGTAAAATTTTTCAAAATCGTCACTGGCTTCATACCAATTTCCAATGAATTTGTACCACAAAGAACTGACATGTATTGAAATCTATGAAAGCAGACTACCACGAACGTTCTGGCGAGTTATTCGTTTCACTAAAATATTTCCCTGCGTTGTTGCCGAGTTGAATATGGATGGCCAATTGAAATGTAGAATGTGAGCTTGTTGGTCGGTTTTTAAGTACAATGGTTTTATTGCACATGTGCTAACGAGAAATTTGAGGAAAAGCTTTTTAGATTTAGAAAGTGATCTTAAATATACTGTAAGTGTTGAGGATCATGATCATCATTCATTGTATGGAAATCTTTATTGCTATTTATATCTAATTTTGACCTAAATTATGTTCATCCAACGCTGTCTATGTTACACTGACTCTACAATACTGAATTTTTGTGTTTTCTTCAACAATAAAACAGCGCAGTTCTCTTATAAAGAAGAATCACATAGAGGTTTATTTTGGGGACAACGTTTCCGAAAATCCGCGTTGATTCAAACTTAATCATTACTAGGCTTAACCATTACGGAAATCTATATACCTATACTAATCAGGCATCTGCTTGCGCCTTAGGAATATTATTTGAGGTTTTAGCAATCTAAGATATGTGAAGAAATTGGCTGTATTCCGTGCTTAAAGACGTATAAAACTCAAGCCAATAAAAGGTAGTTTTATTTTGTGTGGTAACTTTAAATAATAATCAATTTTGTGTAAAATGTAAATGTTTGAAAATATACTAACAATTGCAATTTTTCTTCCTTAGTTCAAATGTAGTCTAAAAAAAACGAAGTAACTAATATATCGATTAAGTCCTTAAAGCTCTCAGTTGTAGAGGTGACCATACCCAAATATGGGACATATAATACAGGCTGTTGTCGATAATGATGTGATATCTACCGTATTAAACTAATTCCATTACTGTCGTCATCCGTGACGTATATGATACAGCAAACAATGCAGAGAGAGCTAGATCCAATAACAATGCTTTAGACAAATATTTGCTACGATCGTACCCGGATCAAACAAATACAGATTCACATTTACATAGTAAAATGGCCCTCCAATCAATCTATACAGTTTATCAAATTTATTTGATAGCTACAATTGCGACTGGAAGCTAACAGCTAGATAAATAGAAACTAACATGCCCATGTTTTAGGGTACGTTTGTATGTATTTGTGTGCTCAAAAAATATTGGATCAATATTTTAGCCTTTATTTACGTAGGACTGAATCATACATGGCGATGCAAAAACGCAACTCTGCTTACCTCTGCCGGGAATACAGGCGTGGTTATGTAATATTGCAGGTCCTGTCATTAAAAAAAAAAGGTTAAAAAAATTAATAAAATCCTATTAAAAATGTTTTGATGCTCGTACTTTATACTTGAATTTATCCTTGAATATCTCATTCACTTAGGACTTTATATGTTCCGTTTTATTAAGTGAGTAAATTCTCTTTTTTTGCTACCTAAATTACCATCATCATTAACAGCCTCATCGTTGGATATAGGCCTCTGCTAATTCACACCATTGGGCCCCATCTTCGAGCCTCCTTATTTAATCCCTCTCTCATCACTTTTGAAATAATTTTGAGTAAAATCCAGCCACTAAAATTGACGCCAAAGACAATGCTAAGAAATAACCTATTTATTTATATTTCGCCTATTTTATAAAAACATCACTTGATGTTCACGCAATACTCTTCGTAAATATGTACTAACAACACAACACTCAGCAGCATTAGCACAAATTGTTATATAAATCCCTCTGCGGTTTATCGTTGGATACTATTGTAAAATATGGAATAAACGCAACAGCGGCGCGTCGTATGTGGCCGGGCAACATGTTTCCTGCATGTTGCGAACTGACAATCGTCGATTTTAATGCTTGCCTGTCGCGCCACGGGCTCGCTGTAACTACTGATGCGTTTAAATTGCGCCTCTGGGCTTTATTTAATAGTAGAATATTTAATTTTTAAATTCATAATTGAAATGTTATGAGGAATATCGGCAATTTCGTGAAGTAATAACAATTATTGTAAATTAATGCCCTTGAGGAAAAGGCGTTGTGTTTATTGAGACATTACTTTGGCATACGCTCATAGCTTTTCAAAGTGATGTGTTGTCATAATGAATTACTCCGTACTTTCGTGATAAGAGAATAATGACGTTATTTTTTTTTTGTTAAGAGAGCATGCCTTAAGGACTCTTTTGGAATCCTTAATTTCAGCTTTTTAAGACTATCAGTCGGGTTCTCTAGGCATGCAGTAATATTCGCTGGACCGTTATCCAGTATATATCATAGTTCGCCCACATCTCAGAAAATATGTCAGGTAAACATATAGAGGTAATAATATAATAACATATAATAGAGGTAATAACATATACATGCCTATTGAGGCATAGGATATAATCAAATTTCTGTTATGTGGGTGGAAAGTAAACCTCCTATCCAAACATAACTAAATGAATCATTCTAAATCTATTCATCTGACGTAATTTGGCCTATTGAAACATTGGAAATTATCAAGTTTCAGTGTTACTTAACCAAGGCCCAGTTGAAAGCCGCTAATCAATATTCCCAGATTTCTCTAATTGAACAGCCTTGACCATTTCGTGTTAACTACTGCTGAATATGGCATTAAATTGAACAGATGGCGTATAATGGACGAGAAATATGAAGACAAATGGCGTGGTACTTGAAATTTGCGAAGCCTTGATATTAATTTACAGGCGAATAATTTAATTTTGATCCGCTATAATAAACATCAGTACAGCTAAAAATAGATTGAATTACTAAGTAGTTATTCGCCTTAAGATCTTTCGGCCCTAGTTTAAGCCGGTACCATATAGGCGTTTCTAATTTGATTTCCGGGTCGGAAAAAGCGAAAATCTGCGAATGAGTCTTACCTATTATGTTATATTAAAAACGAAAATTCTCTTTTTCAATTCAACCTATTCCCTCGGTGGTGCTATTGTGACTATGAACGGTATGAGCTGTAATTGTTATCTATAAATTAATGCAGACGCTTTTTGACGACAATGTTAAAAATGAAGATTTGTTGAAATAATTCT
This sequence comes from Cephonodes hylas, assembly GCA_030295005.1. Classification (NCBI taxonomy): domain Eukaryota; kingdom Metazoa; phylum Arthropoda; class Insecta; order Lepidoptera; family Sphingidae; genus Cephonodes; species Cephonodes hylas. The sequence continues at coordinate 4,843,055 of AP025377.1, read as the reverse complement.
CAATGACATGTATCGAATGAAGACGATGGCCAGTTGGTATGTATCAGGGAACCTATTAAATTCCAACACAGAACACCAGTCCAATTCCACAGAAGCTTTGAGCATGACGGATTATATATGAAATCCCGACACGAGGGCCTATCCCAGCCCAATATACGTTTCCTATACATATAAAATCCGTTTTTACCTATCGGATACGTGTTGTCCATACGTTATCCGTTTATCCGCTTACAGAAGTTTTACGTTCTGTGTACGATATGCCAACGGTTGAATAAATAAACGTTTTCTCTTTACTTTTCACTCGGGTGAACCGATATGGGATTAAATTTTCATTATTCAACGCGAGTTTAGATCCTGTTGTTCGGAGGACGAATGTGTGTAAGTGGTTTTTGATTTTTTTTATAGGCTGAACGTAAATTGCGTTGAGCTAGCAGCCCCACTAATATTCATGAGTTTAATGCATCGAAGGTTTTTTTCGGCATGTCAAGAAAGAGAAAGGGAAAGAAGAGAACCGATTATTTATTAATGACGGATGTATTCTAACGATTTTGTTTTTATTTGATATAATTGTATACTTTATTGTATACCATATTGAACCGTACAAAACGAAATTAAATTACACTACCTACAAGAAAAGAACATATAGGTCGACAACATATAAAAAGTCGACGGAGCATCAAAGATTCTTCTAGAATTGCGTGTGCTCATGGGCGGTGTTGACCATTGAACAGCATGTATTTAACCACTTTTTGCCCCTTCTCCAATAAAAAATAAATATGTTAGACTATCGACTATCAAACTAATAAAGATGCCGCTTTAACTCAGAAGCAAAACAATTAAATAATAACGTTCCAACCTGATTCATGTTGTTAAACCACTAGGTCAAACTAATTTGACAATACGTGTCAGAAACATCATAAGCGTTGTACAAATCACGTGGTTATTTTGGCGTAGCTTTAGGCAAGGCTGGGCTAAGCGATTCACGAATGTTGTTTGTTATCCGCATAATAGTGGCTTATTTTCAGGGGCATATGTTGTATTGTTAAATCAATTATAGTATTGTACTCATTTAATAAATCTGGAATATTTTTGAGATAGTTTTTTTTTGGAATTATGATTTATTATTCTGCCTCGTGGTCTGGCGATACAAGTATGTGCCGTGCGATCTAGAGGTCCTGGGTTCGATTCCGGGTCGGGCAAGGTGTAATTGGGTTTTTCCATTAGGAAATTTTCAGTAGCAGCACGGAGTCTGGAAATGTGCCTGAAAAACGGCAATAGGTTCGGCCCATATTACGTGGGACTGATACATACCTGACGAAATGTGGGTGCAGAAATGCATCTCTGCCTACCCCTTCGGGGAATATAGGCGTGAGGTATGTTAGGTATTTATTAATATGATACACCCAATAGCATGTGAGTGGTCTTGCGACACATGTTTGTAGCTTGCGATGTAGAGGTCTCAAGTCGGGCCAAGTGTTATTGGGTTTTCCCATTAGTTAATACTAAGTAACAACCTTGAGTCTTGTCTGTCTATGCCCGAACAGTAATAGGCTCGTCCGTGACAATAATATTTTTTATTGCAATGTTTAAGAGAAAAAACGAGATGTATTATATATGCCAAATAAGTAATTTATATATGCCTTATCAATCGTGACCTACATTATAAACAACAAACTTCGCTCACACCATACAAATAAATCAGATTTAGAACTGCGTGAAAATTAAATTTAACTTCGTCGAAGATCTGGTAGTGACTACTTAATTATTAATTCTTAGTTAGTTAATAACTGGACTGTCTCCGGCAGACTTTAACGGGTTAAAGGCAAGACATAGAACAGTTTTATAAAGAGTTTCACTTTAAAATGTAGTTCGAAAAGCGGGTTTAATTTCTATGTAATAAAATGGATTTTGTTATTGTAAAAATACTTTAGATAATACATTTAGGTATCTACCTTATAGGTACTATATATTGTTATGTATTTTATGAATAAAAGTTCAATAATTTTTATTGGTTTAATTCATAAACTGGAGTTTAATTGGGAATGGGTCTTACTGTAGGGGACGGCGATCGGCTTAGTATACGAGAGCTGCCTTTTAAGTTGTATCATTTGAAATAGGTATAGACAATCTAATACGAGTATTGCTCATTATATGAGGAAGGAAACATTTTGGAGAAAGCTATATAAGCTAAGCTAAGCTAAGCTATATAAGCTATGCTATTGACAAAATATACAAAAATTAATATAACAGTTTTAGCGTAACGGAAACTTGAGAACACTGATTCCAGCATTCAATCAGGCCAGCACTCTGATCCATCACTCCAAGATTTGTCCGCGGTGGACGACACTGACAAATCGGCACGTCCATTCGTCACTAGATCCATCTCACAGATATCAATTTAGCTCTTCTTGTTTAAACCTAAAATTTATAATTAAAATGTTATATTTATATATTTTTCTAAGTGCCATACTAAGGCTTAAGATCTCTCAGTTGTACCGAACGCCCAAGCCCAGCAGTGGGACGTATATGAGCTGATTATGACGATGATTGTGCTTCTGAATAGAGCCTTATGGCAATTTTTGATAACAGATTGATTGATACAACGTTAGACTCCCTAAAATTGTTGGCAGGGTGAAGTGGTGCTTCCATTTTAAATCAGCTGTGCTTAAGATACATGTGACAAGAAATGAGTATACAGTTTTTCGGGCACATTTCCAGATTCCGTGCATAACTGAAAGCAATCATATTTATGAGAAATTTAACCAACCACTTCAGCTCCAATTTTTCCAAATTCCAAACTGCAGCTTTCAAAACAATCAAGATCTAAACGATATCGAATCGGTGTCGCAATCAGCATAAATCACAATGCAATCGGGACGAAAAAGGCGAGCGCAAAACGGCACGTGAAGATCAAGAGGCGCGATCAGCCGCACCGTGATCCGAGATGCGAACCACTGATAAGGCACGTCTGCCGAACCAATGACTTACCGCTTGGAACACTGCCACCGTCCGCCGTAACTTATCTTTTACTTGGCTCCTGTCCTGCTGAATTTTGATATGGGACCGGATTTGGATACTTGATGGTTATGACGTTCTGTGCAACGCCGTCTTGGTACGATGTACTAAATATTTGGTAGAGATTGCTAAATGTTTGGTAGCGTTGGTAAAGATAGTGTTAATTAATTTTACAAAATTCCTAAACTAATATCAAATCGGACCTACAGAGTTTGTTGCATTAATAGTATTGGTAAGGACACCACATGTTGACCACAATGACACCGTTCATGCTGTAGTCTATAGTTTCACAAAAAGTGTAAAATTTATTATTATCGTAACTGAGAAAGAAGAAAAATAAAGAAAAGGTTCCAGAAGCGATTTCTCAGTACTTCAAAAATGTGACTAATTTTTCAGTTCTATATAATCTTTTATTTCATAAATTAGGCACTTCAACATGTAATAATTGAAATTCTAACAATCTGGCGTGTTTAATTCAAGAATTATTTGAAGTTACTTTAATGGAACAAAGAAAAAGATTAATTAAATTTTCTTCCATCTAATAAAGCACACGAAAAACTCCGTTTAATTAAGATAATGGGCATTTAATTATTCCAATGTTTACTTACTTTTTGTCATTATCATTATTCTAATTAAGAATATGGCGTTTTAATGAACACTGTTTCTCGTTAGTCACTTTATTGTTTCTCGTTTTGTTTATATTTAATTTGGAGATTAATTTTGTTTCATGCAAACATTATTTAGCGTAACTGTTTGTTATGAATTTATATTGTAGCTAATATAAATGCTGACGATATTTTATTTTAAATTCTCCTTAAAGGTAGGCAGAGGCGTATTTCCGCATCTACGTTTACAAAGTATCCAACCCCATGTCATAGGTGGCCAGCCTATTGGCGTTTTTAATTCCGTAGATATTTCTTTAAAGAATAAAATGCATACAAGACCTAATAACGCTATGACCGACCCGAGATCTTTAAGCTGAACTAAGCTGAATTGTACCGCGAGACCACGACGGAGTAATAAGATATATGACAACATTAATTTTAAGGAAGAAATTATTTCCTTATAAGCCGCATAGGCATACAAATTTACAAGTAAGAACACTATTAACATCTAATAACGGTGAAAAACATATTTTAAAATCAAGCTTTTATTATGCACGAAAAATTAAAAAAATAAACTAAGAAAACATGCATAAAATTCGTAGTTTTTTTTAACTTTACAAGTAACAATTTACAAAAGTGTTCGGTTTATAAGTAAAAGTATGATACATAAACATATATTATCTACTAGCTGACCCGGCAGACTTTGTTCTGCCAAAACGATAAATGAAAGACCTAAACTTTTGTATAAAATGATTTTAAAACAAACAAATCGGATCCGTCTATAATATAAAAATGAATTGCTGTTCGTTAGTTTCACTAAAACTCGAGAACGGCTGGACCGATTTGGCTAATTTTAGTCTTGAAATATTTATTGAAGTCCAGGGAAAGTTTAAATGGTGATAAAATATGGAAAAATTGCGGGCAATATGATAAAAACAGGAATTTCATTTTCCCAAATAAACTGTTCTATGTAATGTCCTGTCAAACGTTAAATATTTATCCCTTCAATGCGGGTAATTGTTCCCTCAAATTAAAGAACGGATTTAAATAAAGGTTTCGAATCGACAACATATATCTACAATATTCGAATAATTGCATATTTTACATTTTAAAAATGAAGAATAGTGTCACTCATTAATAGGGATTGACATATTTGTTGGTTGTCAAACATTTATGTCAGCGTTCAGAACTATTTGTTGTGTTAAATATAAAAAGCCTAATTATTATTATCTCCTTAGATGTGCGTGGTTTACAATTTACAACTGAGGGCTCAGTAATTAAACCAAGGCTAAAGCCTTTATAAATGGTAAAAAGCCAAATAAAATTATAGTAGAATGAAACGCATTGAAAAAGGAAGAGAATATGTATTACAAAAATGGATAAATCAATTTGTACAATCTGTTTATATAAAAATGAACAATCTTCCTTTCTGTGTCTGTATTTTAATTCTCTTTCTCTGGTCATCAGTGCGGTTAGCACGTGAAGTAGCTCTTCGTACATTTGATTGACTTCCTAAGTCAGGTCGTCTTCTCCTCGGCATCGTAAATTATAAAGCACAAAGTCTCTACCACAAAGGATTACCAAAGTAAAGAAAGTTCTCGCGCACGTAGCCACAAAGATAGAAGGATGCACTCACAGATATCGTAACACAATATCGTTATAATTTTTTCCGTATTCTGAAGTGCGACAGGATGGATTGACATATTATATTTTGGTTCTCAAATCTATTGTCAAATATAAAAAAGGTAAAATACAAAAAAATAAAAATATAATCTGACAGATCAACAACTGAAGTTAGTTGTTACGGAACGCGATATAAGATTCTCCAACGCGCACGCGAATTTGAACTTTATGCAGCGGTAATAAATTACAAATTGACTCTCGATATTATTTAGAAAACATTTGTATGGGAAATAGAAAAGGGCTGTTTTGAGGGATTTCCCGGCAATTATTTGATTTTTTTTTACCTTTTAAACCTTCCCTGGACTTCAACGAATATTTCAAGACTAAAATTAGCCAAATCGGTCCAGCCGTTCTCGAGTTTTAGCGAGACTAACGAACAGCAATTCATTTTTATATATATAGATAACTAGTATATTAATATTCTTAAGTGATCTAAAAGCTCGTCGCGGCCGAGGTCTTTGCATTAACGAAATTGCGCGACAAGCTTTTAAATCATTTAAGAATATTAATATACTAGTTATAGATAACATATGTTTATGTGTCATACTTCTACTTATAAACCGAACACTTTTGTAAATTGTTACTTGTAAAGTTAAAAAAAACTACGAATTTTATGCATGTTTTCTTAGTTTATTTTTTTAATTTTTCGTGCATAATAAAAGCTTGATTTTAAAATATGTTTTTCACCGTTAATTTATTTTCAACTTTTTAGTTGGAAATATTTCTAAGTCTATCCATTTCGTAGTCATACTGAAATTTAACTCAATCGGTCCATGGAAACTAGTGTTCCTATGGGCACCTTCCAACTTCTCATGACACCAGATCAACGATACCTTGTTATTATGTTGTCACTGAAAATATAAAGGCATACCAAATTTTAGCTTAATTGGTCCACAGGAATCGGAGTTCCTATGGGCTTCTTCCAACTCCTCATCAGATCAGCTTCATGATACCATATTTTGGTATTGTTACCGAAGTTACGAAGACACACCAAGTTTCAGTTCAATTGGGCCACAAGAATCGGAGTTCCTATGGGCATCTTCCATCTCTTTGTCAGATCAGCTCTATGATACCTTGTTATTATATTGTCACCGAAATTACATAGGTATACCAAATTTCAGCTCAATCGGTCCAAAGGAATCGGAGTTCCTGTGGGCTTCTTCCAACTCCTCAATAGATTAGCTCTATGATACCATTTTTGTATTGTTACCGAAATTATGAAGAGATACAAAATTTCAGCTCAATTGGACCATAGGATTTGGAGTTCTTATGGGCATCCTCCAACTCCTCATCAGATCAGCTCCATGATACCATATTTTTGTATTGTTATCGAAGTTACGAAGAGATACAAAATTTCAGCTCAATTCGACCATAGGAATCGGAGTTCCTATGGCCATCCTCCAACTCCTCATCAGATCAGCTCCATAATATAATATTTTTGTATTGTTACCGAAGCTACGAAGACACACCAAATTTCAGCTCAATTGGACCACAGAAATCGAAGTTCCTATGGGCATCTTCCAACTCTTCGTCAGATCAGCACCATGATACCATATTTGTGTATTGTTGTCGAAGTTACAAAGACATACCAAATTTCAGCTCAATCGGTCCACAAGAACCGATGTTTCTATGGTCATCTTCGAACCTCATCATCAGACCAGCTCCATGGCACCATATTATTGTATTGTCATCCAAGTTACGTAGGTATACCAAGTTTTAGTACAATCGGTCTATTGGAAGTGGTTCAAATCTTCATTGCAAGATTTGTAAACATACAAACATACATACATACATACATACATACATACATACATACATACATACATACATACAAAAGTGAAGTTAAATAAAAGCTTGTAAAAAAAATAGTAAGAGGTTACCTTGACCTAAGTACAACAGTTTGTAAGATCTACGAAGTTGCTACGAATTTGCTACGCCGTAGTATTAACATGACAACGGCTATATTGCCACAAGTATACAGGATTTTCCTTAGTATTGTTAGTAATACGCTTTTTATTACTTTTCACGAGGGATTGGTTCAAAAATACCAGTTTAAATGAATGCGGGATTTGATATCAAGTGGGTCTGGTTCGTATTCACAACCCCTACTTCGAGATTCAGACTTATACTTTAGAACGGGTGGTTGTTATTTCTCATACTTTTTTTTATGGAATTTTTTATGATAATTTTGTGGCGTCATATATAAAATATTTAGGTGTGGTGTCTGCGAGATAAGTATGATTTTCTTGTAGTTTCCCTTGTGTTAAAACTGTTTTAATGAATCAATGTTTATAAAATTATATTTTTTAGAACTTCAATTTTTTAAAACGTTGAAAGTTATCTATATCTCTACTACATAAACTTCTCGTTTATATTCTTATAGTAGATAAGAATTTCACCAAAATGATTTAGAATAATTTACTCACGGACCCAATATATAGGCTAAATATTACAAAAACATCGTGGTAAGGGTTTTCTAACTTGCAATAGAGGGTATGCCCATCAATATATGTGCCAATCGGAGGCCATTTTGTACACTGCACAGGTATTCCATTAGTTAGATTTGGCGGTTCCCATTTCTCCCCACTCCAATTGCTTTTACTTCCAAATTGATTTGTTTATTTTGCTGCTCTATTTAAAGTTCATTGGTTTTTCCATATACCATTCTTTATATACGTATGTATTAGCTATTAATGACGCATTAAAATTATTTATGTTTTTATTATTGAGATATTTAATGAAATATTTTTTAAATAATCTTGTTATAAATTAATTAAATTACAAATATAATACCTTTTCGGTAAGTACTAATTCAGTACTAACCAAACATTTCGTCAAGACTTACATGCTATCCTTTTTATCGCACTCATGTAATTCAATCCAATTTTGAGCTTCATATAACCCAATACATCAACTCGCGGAGTTATATTAGCATAAATTGACTTTACGTAATAAGGCTGCCAAGGAAAGTATTACGTTCTGGTAAATATTTACTATACGCGGTTGTCACTTGTCCAATATTAATTGATCTTGCAGTTGAGGTATTGTGTGGATGTCTAAGGGTCTTTTTGACGTGGTGACTTCTCTTGTATGCGCAATATTTTTCGTACTTAGCGCAGAGATGTGAAGGATCTTGTTTATTGCGCCAACGGCAGTTGCCATTCTTCCTTTCTTCTTTGTCTGGTATAACTTGAGTACCCTTTGTGATTCTGTTTATTAATCCTGTTATTTAAGTTTCTTTAGAAATGTCTCATGGATTAATAAAAAATGTTATGAGTGCTTGTTCATATTAGCTGTGTGTATAAACCTATTTTATCAATTTTCTAAATCTTATATATTTTAATGACAAGAATAGAAAGATACGTAATAAAATTAATTTTACTTTAGAAAGTAAATCTTCGTAAAGAGATTCATTTCAGTGGAGGAAGCGAGAGAAGTGTGTTTGGACCGGGGTGTTTAAGTATGTATATGTAAGAATTTTGGATGCCTACATCCACTCTTGATATTAAAAATACACTCACGTCAATATCCACTCCCTTGTCTACCAGTTTTATTTGAACCTTCACGTGAAAGCCGTTTTTGTTTTTCTTTCCAATCTGCGTTTCAACTTAAAATATCTGATCTATGAATCGAACCCTAAAACTCTTGTTAGCACGCCGAAAATTTTGTGACGTGGACGAATAATAAAGTCATATATGATATGATGTTACAACGTATCAAAATACAAAAATAAACAATTTACAATACATATTTTAGTATCGCCCGCATTGGGGTGTCAGTGTAGAAAATGCTCCCATACGTTCGTCTCGTATTACCCAAGACAAAAGGCTACCTATTAGCGTTAATGTTCGTCTTTATGTAGTATTATGGGTTCATATTTCACGTGAATGTGTGTTGTTTTGTTGTTCAGATTATTTAACATTATGTACCTACTTCATTTTGTAAGGGAGATATGTGCGACGCGTCTACAGGTTTGTTTGTGGTTTATGCGAAATAAAACAATTGGTACGCTTATAGCTCCAATCTTACAGTAAAATAAAACTTGCTTACTTTGGGCGTTATATTAAAATAGTGTCGACTATCAACCCATAATAAACGAATACCGATAAATTCATAGATTTCTCAATTTCCGAATTGCGGTACTCAGCCTCAATGTCATGAGGTCGAAGTAGAGCGTGTAGCTCGACCCGACACGAACGGTTGAAAACCACACATCAATTTGTCCTGTATACCACGGAGTGAAGACCGAAAGAGCACGACACGTTTTATAGCCTGTTTATTATGAAAATTATAACGGAACTTATAGATATTATTATACCAACATATATACGTTTAATGTATATGTTTATATGTGTAAAACATTTTTTAAACCATAAATACATATAAAAGCTGACTTGGAATTTCTCTCTTGAGACTGTGATAGTTTTCGACTAACTAAAACTTTTGTCAATGTTAAAATCGTATTGTCTCTGAGCGATAACCCTATATCAGTTGATTTTTAGCCTGTCGGGTAAAAAGAAAACATTTTTCCGAACTTTTTAAAATCTCTAAAATCTGGCGGTGATCGACAAAAATGCCCACAAATAGGCGGCGTTAAATAAATTATCATCCCGACTTTGCAAGTAAAAAGTTCTTTGGTGGAATCACAGTGCAAGAAGTGGTATCCATCAGTCATAAGCGGCTGTGTCCGGGACGTATCATTTATCACCCGTCACCGCTCGACATGACTCGTCCGGAATTGAGGCCTCACTTTATAGGGCAATACGCCCGGCCACTGCCCTTTCGGACACGCTCATATTTTGCGAATCGGTTTTTATAAGCAATGGATTTGTTGAAGTCGTGTATTTCGTAGTGAAACGTCACGTACTTGGCGAAGCGAAACGTCTTGAGTAATTTTTTTTTTCGTTTTGCGTTACACGTGAATTCACATAGTCACGTATTTTATTGCTTTAGAAGAACTTGGTTACAAAATATTAATGCTTATAAGTTCTTAACATTGAATGTGGTAGACCACGATTAACTCCTTTAAACCGTAGACTAAGCCTACATCAGTTATTGCAGTAAATCGATCTATTCTTTAACATTAATGTGTCGTAAAAAGAGCTTTTTAGGATAGTTATAGATAGTTTTAGGATAGAATTCACCAATTGTGGAATTAAAGCCGCTATTGAACAGTTAACTATTTAACAAATTAGTGTAATTGCCCTAATGCTTAAGTGTTTTATATTAGAGCAACATATAGACGAAGATAGAAAGTATTTAAACAAGCCACAAACCAATTATTACATTTCAATTCTGCATAAAACGATTTTAATAAATTTTATTTATGTTATTTTGTATCTGAATTGGGAAATTTCCAAAATTCCGCAAAACATTTTACATGTAAAATAATTTTCGTGCCTGCCACTAGCGGCCATTATTTTAAAATACTGTGTGCGTAGCACTTAACTCATTTATTAAAATGGCCTTTTTGTTGTTGCTGCAAAATATACTAGACCCAGTTTCGGTTAATGAAAATTGATTTGAGTGCGCGAATTAAATTGCTTTTAGAACACTGTGTGGTCTCGCGTTTCAAGTATGTATTTAGTGACCGGTGACACACTTCTATTTCATTCATCGATCATTACTAAACAAGAACCCAATTAGCCAGCTGCAGCTGAGACCATAGATCTAGACAAGTTGCCCCTCCGGCTTTGAACCTTATTAATCCTAGTCATGACTCGTCTTCGGATCATCGCGTTGATAATTAGTTCAATTTGTAACGTCACACCAATGTCGCGCGCAACAGATTCTCTGCCCACTCGCCCGTGAAACAGATAAGCGCCGGCGTAAAAAGTTTCATTAATAAGCCTAAATAAGCGGCCTTCGTATTATTGATGGATTTGGGTGAAAATACGGTTAATGGTTTATTTCTCGCTATAATCCTTCTAGTCATCCTTATCATCATCACCGTCAGTCCCATGGTTAGGCCCGGGTCTCCTCTACACCTGAGAGGGTTTAGGCTAGTCCACCACGAAATTTCCAGGAATTATGGGTGTGCAGGTTTCATCACGATGTTTTACTTTAACCTCAAAGTACGTAATAATTCTTTGTGAAAACACACATAACTTCAAAAAGTCAGAGGTTGAGCCTTGGGTTTGAACCGCCGAGATTCTCAATCGTATGACCAAAAACCTTTAAGCCTTCACGACTTTCCTTCTAGTAACATAAATTAATTTAATATACTTGATTTTTTGTGTTTCAATCAAATAAGTCAGATTAATCTCATTCTCACAAAATATCTTATTGTAATGTCATGATTTGATTTTTGAGTTAAATTAGTATTTGGAGCAATTTTGTTTCTAATTAAGAAAATTTTGCTTTCGTTTTCTTTTACTTTTGGATCTACAATGAATAGGTAAATAGAACACAAAGAAAATGTTAGTATTTAATGGTAGTCTACAAAAATATTTCAAGATAAAATAAATATAGTTTAACCTTAAAACATTCAGTCACGTTGTGAATTTAAATAATACCAAGGTGGGTCTCCAGTAAATTGTCTGTAGTCTTTTTAGAAATTTTCAGCCACACTAACAGAAACAAGAAAACTAAAATATACGCGTTTTATTGAATCAAATTGTCTGAAGACATTTTCTTGACACTTATTTTTCTACGTCCTTTTTACTTAATTTAATAACTATCAACTAGCTGCTAACTGTAATAAAAAAAATCTTCGAGGTAGTTTGTGAAAGCTCGCTTATGAAACTTTACACCGTTTCAATGTGACACCGTTTGTGTGATTCACATATTAAAAGGAGAAGAATTTATGAGTGCTACCACTGGTCAGCTGAACTGCTTATTTTATTTTAAAATTGGAAGTTTTCACTCTTAACAGTTTAATTAATTTTGGAAATTTAGTTTTTTTTGCAATTATATTCAGAGTCAATTATTAATTATCTTTAAATTTGTAATAAATTGAAGTAAAAGATTTTCTTACGTTAAATTTGAGGGAAACCATGCAGATGTGATGGTTACATAATTTAAGTAATCAGTCTCATCTAAAGATAAACAGTGGCAGCGATATTAACTGTCGTACAAAAACCCTAGTATTCAAATGAACTTGAAATTAATAATATCATGAAAAATTGACAAGGATTGTTTAAGCCTAATAGGCAAATTACATTATTCTGATTAAAATTTAATTTAAATATTTATTTATAAAGTGTGTTAATACAGCCATGCCTGTAGACACCCTATTGAAATCTATATATTATATTTTATACTAAATCTTCAAATGCATTTGCATTAGCTACTATTAGTTATTATTTTATTCTAAGCTTATTGCCATCCACTGTTATACGTAGGCTTTCCTAAATACGCACCTACTATCACGGTCTTGAGAAGCCCTTATCCTTCCGTTACCCGCCACCTTTCTCAAGTCATCGGACTATCGTGTCGTATCACGTCCTACACTACGTCTACCGATGCTCATTAGTTATTAGCGCCCTCTATATTACTCAAATATTTTTCCGTTCAGCTCTATTATCAAAGCAGATTAACCCTCAGCCAAAATAATGTCCCTTGTCAAATAATAAAATACACGCTGTTTACAAGAGTGTAATACCTCACGCCGACTACACTGAAATTCAAATTCACACGCTTACAAATTTAATTCAACAAATGTGTATTTTTGAAATGCGTCGCTCTATCTGTAGCTCTTTTGGAATTCTCGCATTTTTATTTGCACCGCGACATAACCAGTGCTGACTGTATGTCTGCACGTTATCAGGAACTTTAATATACTTCATCGTTTAATATCATCGTGAGGCGGAACTTTATTGGGTAGTTTTAACGGGCTTTAACTGCCTCGTCGTCTTGTGATTCAAGTAGGTATGTGCCGCGTGATCCGGGAGTCCCAGATTCCATATTCGGGTCGGTCGAAGAGTGGTTGGGTTTTTTATTGGCATTAGACTCGGGTACAGAAATGCAACTCTACCTACCTTTTCGGAGAATACAGGCATCACCTGATGTATGTGCTACATTAGTTTTGATGCATTTGTGTACTTTATAAGTGATGTGGGTGGAGGATGGATGGAGAATATTACGTAGGTACTTGAGTAACACCCAATACTAACTGCACATCTAACAATTCTTAGGAACTTCTTAGGTGTGTAGTTGTATCCAGCACTGGGACGACATATTCGTATATGGGATGATGTTGATGTACAAAAACTTATATTTAGTATTAGGGCAAAGTTACCTAATGTAGTCATTTTGACGGATGAACACGATAGACGGTCAATTATATAGTTAACGAAAGAAAAAGGGGTGTAACAAACTAGTCTTCTTCACTATAAAACATTAATCCGGGCTTCATTAAACGTATATCACTTTTCGAGGAATTAAGCCCGAAAACTGCGAGTTCAATACGAACATAAACTTATTTTATATGAACATGACATACATATTAAAAAATAATACACTGACGTCATAAGTCCGTAAGCAAAAACAAGAACCGCATCAAAGCCAATTTTACAGGTATACCGTGAACTGTACTCTAACGAACAAAATCTCAAGAAACACAAACTCCCTTTGGGATGCACGGATAAGGCGCTGCGGGCGGTTTGCTTGTGGAAAATGTTACATAAAACAGAGAAAGGTCGAATACAAATTGTGCCCATTTTTCGAATTCTTGAAAACGCTTCTTCCTATCGTATTAAAAACAAATAATATGTCACTTAGGTTATATATCTAATTACTAACTGGAATGTAATTGTATCGATTCTAGCCAATATGTTAAATGCTTTTAACATTCGGCTCCAATGTGCGCTAATTAGACCAGGGTAGAAGCCTTTAAAAATAATGAAAAGTGAAAAAAAATTATAATAGAATGAAACCCATTAGAAAAGGAGGTAAATATGATGAAAATGAAAGGAAAAATAATTTACGGGCGATCTGAGGTTGGGAAGGGGATGGGGGTGAGTTTTTAAGGGTAAAAAACGGTTTTTCTCGATTTCCGGCAAAACTAAAAGTCCTATCGAAAAAAGTCAAATGGAAAAGTTGTAGATAATAAAAAGATCTAAAACTTTTGTATTTACACTTTTTTCACATAACCTCAAAATTTATGTGAAAAATTCAAAAAACCAAGTTTTTGGTTTTTTATTTTTATCTTTTACAAAAAAATTTTTTTTTTAACGAAATTTTGTGAAATCTTACCTTTTTATGTCCCAAATACGCTGTAATTTATTTGATTAAAAATATTTATTTTTTCACCTTATTTTGAATTAATATCGAAAAAACACCCTAATTTTCAATCGAAAATTCACCCGTCAAAATATCAGCTTTTTTCAAAAAGTTGGTATGGTTTCTGTTCGTTGAAATCTCTACTTTCCGATGGTGACAAAAAATATATATGTTACTATGGTAAATCTTCTCAGAAAACGCAAAAATTAATTTCAATCTTTAGGTTATGTTAAGTTAAGCATACTATTTTTTAAAGAAAACATTACGATTTTTATGGTTGAGTTGATTGATACAGATAAAAATAGAGATAGTATTTACCTTCCTATGCAGATTCGAAAAATTCGATTGAAAATTAGGGTGTTTTTTCGATATTAATTCAAAATAAGGTGAAAAAATAAATATTTTTAATCAAATAAATTACAGCGTATTTGGGACATAAAAAGGTTAGATTTCACAAAATTTCGTTAAAAAAAAATTTTTTTTGTAAAAGATAAAAATAAAAAACCAAAAACTTAGTTTTTTGAATTTTTCACATAAATTTTGAGGTTATGTGAAAAAAGTGTAAATACAAAAGTTTTAGATCTTTTTATTATCTACAACTTTTCCGTTTGACTTTTCTCGATAGGACTTTTAGTTTTGCCGGAAATCGAGAAAAACCGTTTTTTACCCTTAAAACCTCAGATCGCCCGTAAATTATTTTTCCTTTCATTTTTATCATATTTCCCTCCTTTTCTAATGGGTTTCATCCTATTATGATTTTTTTTGGTTTTAAAAATTATCGACCCTGGACTAAATGTCGCGTTTATATCCTTCTCTATGTTATTTACATATAACTGGATTTACTATGTATGTGTCTGTTGGGTGGATCTTCTTTTATTTAATTTGTGTTACTTTAACTTAAAAGAGAAATTTAAGAGTGATTGTATCTTGGATTTATTGACTCACATAAAGTAAGTTACGAACATAAATAAATTAAAATGTCTGTAAAATATATCTCAGATGAAACTTCAGATTTTTGTTTGTCTTCACTTCAATTCGCCGAAATCCCTTGTTGGAAAACTTTCATGATAGAAGCGTCTCGTTAACGTCGCAATGTAAATGATTAATACTATTTTCAAATTGTATATTCAATTTAAAGTTAAAATAAAAATACAAAGACACAGTATCGAAATATCAGTGAATATTAAAAATATTTTTCTAATTTTTCTCGTTCCATTGTATATACTCAGTGTAATTTGATGTCTTTGTATTTGATTATAATCAGTACTGACTTTTTGACATATTATATTAAGGGAGTTGAGAGATCGTACGTTCGTAGACAGCCTAAAGGGTCCCATACACGGTACGATTCGTCTGTACGATCGGTCTGATGAAAATCGAGACGATTGATCGCATCAAAAATTTCGCCCAAAAATCGTTAACGATCTTGACATACACCATCGATTCGTCGTTTCGACAAGTTTGTGATATCTTTGATGGGACGTATGGTGACTGCAGTTAAAAGTTATGAACTTTAAGTACGGTTAAGTACTTTTGATTCAAT
Source organism: Cephonodes hylas (assembly GCA_030295005.1). NCBI lineage: Eukaryota > Metazoa > Arthropoda > Insecta > Lepidoptera > Sphingidae > Cephonodes > Cephonodes hylas. Next base: position 4,826,987 of record AP025377.1, on the reverse strand, counting down.
TAACTCAGTTTTCATACGCAGATGTGTTCCTTTGCGAAGTAATATTGAAAGTCCTTTTCGCTGCAGTCATAAACGGCGTAAGTTTTTTAATAAAGAAGATTTTTTTCAATTTACATCTGGACGATGAGAACCCGATGACAGACACCTTTATTAAATAATTTTGGGACGTAAATATAATGAACTTTGTTTCAATTTCGTTTTGAGGTGTTAATAAAAATTGTAATATTCGTTAAGACCTTGTAGATAGTATTTTTGTTCATCTATTTGTAGTAACAAAAGACAAATGACATTTATTTTGTAATAGTCTAGGTAGCATATTTGCTTCGACACCAGATCGTGAATGATATTGTGATCTCCATATCACCGCAAATATTATTCTGATTCAGAAGTATATTCGCGGCTAGTTATTTTTGAATCCAGTAGTGTTTCTTGGTTTTCGATATTGCAAGTCTTATATCATGGCGTGGAATATGGACTTGGACAAAGAGGTGAAGTAACTTATCTGCTTTTTAACAGTATGCTGTCAATTTGCCATTACACACGAATTATTCGGAGAATTCAGAAAACAAATATTTTTGGCTAACATACGACTTGCTAAGGCAATCTATTGAAAGCTCTCCTTTTTAGTCTAGTCTCTTCAATAGATCAAATAGGCGAAATCTAAGCACAAATATCAGTTAAATAACTAGTGATATTTTATGATAGTTCATTTGAAGGATTCTCGATCAAAGACAGCCGAATCCATAAATTATATGTAAATTAATGAACAAAATAATCAAATGAGACTCTGTAAGTAATTTTCAAGTACGCGTCTAGCACACGTTTCTCAGAAATGTGTTGAAATTGTTTAATCTTATCAGACGACTGTAATTACTATTCAACTTCAAATTAAACTTATCAAATACCACGCTTTAGTGGGATGGTAATTATTTTCAAATTTCTGTTTAATTAATTTGCAATATGACACTTAATATTCATCATCATCATCATCATCATCATCAGCCCTTAATTCGTCCACTGCTGGACATAGGCCTCTCTTATGGCACGCCACTGGGCTCGATCTTCGGCTCTCCTCATCCAACCGCTGTAAATTAATATTATAATATTATCTTAATATTAATATTAGCTTATAATAAGCTAACACTTAATATTAGCTTCATCTATTATATTACACTTTATTTTTAGCGATAACAATTACTTTTATTTTTTTTAATTTTGAATGTTTCAAATTGGGTAAGGCTGCTATGTAATTAAATGCATCTTATGGATTTATAAATATATTTCAAAATATTTTCAACAGAAAAACTGAAAACATAGATATGAAATTTCCACTAGATCTACTTTTATTTATGTTAGTATTCCAGATTAAACTTGGAAAGGAGATAAAATGGGTGTTATAAAGCACGAAAAAAAAAAATGTCGGCCACACAAAAAATTTAAATCAAACTGACGGTCTTATAATTCAAAGCCTTTCCCTTAGCCAACTGGGCTAGAGCTGTCAAGTTTGTCCAAAACCAACGAAATATCCGAAACAGACGGCAATAGCTAATCAGTTAGCTGCAATATTTGCACATAAACAACAGCTGCGCGAATTGTCAGTGGGACTTCGAAAACGTTAGAGCCGTACATAAATAATGCATACGATATATGTATGTAGGCGGTCTGCTGAGACCCAATATTCGGGATGATTCGGAAGAGCACGTCCGACTAGGATTCATATTTCATCCGACGCTCCGAGGCGCAAGGGACGGGAGGGAGCGAGCCGCGCCTTCTGCTAACACTCATGGCGTCGTGGAATTGTTTGCTTAAGTATTACGTTTTGGTTAAATTTGTTTTGAGATTTTGAATTTTGAAGCAGATATAACGCTAAGAAGATAGGTTGACACAATAAAAAAACTTTAAATTTTTAATTGTTAATGAGGAAGCTAGGACCTAGGAAACAAAATCATATGTTTTCGATTGCACGTGCGAGTTTTTAAAAACTGAAAATAAGCAGGCAGTCTCTCTATTAATAAAATAATAACAGTATCATTATCTATATTAATTCATACAAATCAAAGTCACTAACGCCCAAATTAACTATTAAACGTGGCCGTAAAATCTACAATATAAAGTTTAATTCTATTAACACAGTACAACCAACTTGAAGAGAGGGTAGTCAGTTAAATATTTTATAGGTGCAGGTGCCCTTTATATGCAATTACGGCGTCTCAAGGGATGTGTAAGGGAGACGCATGTAATTGATTGTCCTTCCTTAGGGTTGGGGCCTTAACAACTTCGGGCCCTATACATACATACTTAATGAGTTATGCGTGTATCATGTATGTACCGTTAATACAGAGGCAACCCTATTATACCCGAGGTATTTTGTTTCGAACATATTGTGATATAGGAGTGTTTGTACAAATAAATTAAAATGCCTAAAGGGATTGGATCTGAAAATCTTGAGATAGAAAGATCACATGAAAGTTATTATATTGTAGTTATGTAAGGAGGAAGTTAGTAGGTTTTAAAATTGAAATAATAATGAATTGCTATTGAATCCCTAAAAATCAATAGGTAACATTGGATATATTTAAAAGAATGCCATAGGAGAGGCCTATGTCCAGCAGTGGACGAATAAAGGGTTGTTGATGATGATGATGATGATGATGTAATGATATTTAGAAATAAATTTAAAGAAACCTCTGCTTAGGAAAAAAAGTCCTCTTTTAGTTTATAGTCTAAGGATTTTTTAAAGACGTCAGTCAAATACACAAAATTATTTAAAAAACATTTTTAATTTAAATAAAGAAATAAATACACCCAACAGACACATACATAGTTCTGTACCCACACTAGGAGACACCTCTTGTTTTGCTGATATAAGAAACTATGAGACATATTTTGGTCTCACAAAGCAACTATTAGACCAGAAACAAATATTTGTTGATCACACAAACTTTTATCTCGATGCTAGGACCGCAGCCGCGGCATCCTATTTCATTAGGCAGTTGTGCCAAGGTGCAGTCAAATTTAGATTTTTGCAATATATTCGTGACTAGCAATGAAAAGTTTTTCCTCTCTACTATATTATTTAAGTTGAGTAAAAATTCCTATGACTCAGACCATAAATCAACTGCAGAACATAACTTGCGGCGCGTCACACAAGTTCGGATTGTTACAAAACCCCGGAACAAGTTTGGAACAATCTTTCAGTATCGGAAATATTTATATCAATTTTTCATTCAATAAATACTTTAAATGCTTACTTCTGGCTTCCGTTTGGAAACTCGTAAGCGTATAAAAGAACTGTTATAATCTTTTTATACTTGTTTTTTGTATATTTAATTAATATACACTTCTTCTGGCTTATTTATCACTACATAGTATAAAACAAAATCGCTTTCTCTGTCCCTATGTCCCTTTGTATGCTTAAATCTTTGAAACTACGCAACGGATTTTGATGCGGTTTTTTTAAATAAAGAGAGTGATTGAAGAGAAAGGTTTATATGTATGATAACATCCATTAAATATCAGCATTGCACCCGTGCGAAGCCGGGGCGGGTCGCTAGTTATATTATATTGCTAACGTAATATAATAGAAGTAATGCTTGTCTACTCCAATGATTGTTTAATCTTTGAATTCAACTGTTGCAGATCAATGGCGGCCCTATTAGGACGTAAAGTGCAATTGTGTGATATCGTCATTGAAAGCCACTCAATCTAAACGTTCAATAAACTCATTACCATAATTTCGCAAATGTCTATTGAACATCTTTAATCATTCTATACAGCATAATTTACATGCACATTAACGTACTCGAGGTATGCAAAATTGCAGTTACGATTTGAAAAGATAATTAATTTAGTTGCGTGTCGATTAGAATGTAACATATTATACCTTTAGGTAAGATACATCTAAGAGGTCTATATAGGAGAGAAAACAGGACTGAATTCCTCCTTTGTGGAAAATCTTAAGTAGCAATATTCAAAGCGGTTGCGACAGCAATACCGCCTGAGTTAATAGAAACATTAGGAGGTGAAATTAAAGTACATAGTAGCGTTAGTAGGTTAAGTTGGAAATATTAAGGAAGGTATGTATGTTCAAAGAGGCGTTAAGTAAAAAAATACGGTGGAAGCTTTGAAACTCTGTATTAGAAGACAAAAATAGTTTTTGAATTTGTCCATAATATATTTTTTGTAAGACGTCCGCTGGATTTTTGAAACTTAAAATATTTGATTTAAATGATTCTATAGACCCTATGTCCCTAGCTTCACTAATTAACAAAGTGCATAAAAACATAGCTTATATTCATATTCATCATGCCCAAAATTTCAGTCAATAAATCTTACAAAATATGAGTGACAAAATTTTTTAGGAAGTAAAATATAAATGTCAAAGTTAAAAAAGTCACATACAGGCTCCAAACTCGTCAACTTATCGAAGCTGTTAAGGTCATAAGCATGCGAGATCAATACAAAATATGCAGATGTTTGATGTAAATTCAAAAATATTTCACTCAAAGTTGTTACGTGTGACTGCAACATCTCAACAACATCTAACAGGTTCTGCGAGCAAATATTAAATACGAGGTGCATTGAAGGCGCGCTCTCTCATATTTGGCGTGTTTATAACATAAGATAACTTTAGTACAGTTCCTAGACTTTTGCAAAGTGCAAGAATATTCGCTGTAGCGGAAAGTAGCTCCGGATATGTACGATATTAGATGCGCTGACAACGTAAGTGGGTTTATATGTTTTAAGCTGTGGAGTTTTGTTTTGTTTACATTTGAGTACGACAAGGAATGCTACGAAGCATTTCAAATTATTGAGGACGTTAATTGTCTCAATATGTAATTACAATTCCAAAAGAATCGTAAGTACTAATTTTACAGTTTTGTTTGTTGTTTACTTTACATTTTATAAATGCGACTGATGCGTACGTTAAACACTAATAAAACTAACACAATGCCTACCATCAATTTCTATTAGACGTTCTTCATTTTTTTACACACTTATGAAATACGCACAGAAAAAGTCCCCTGCAGCTATAAAGAATATCTTGACTTGGACTTTGAATCCCTCGGTCGCTTCTCGATCCCACGAGATTACGTAAGATTTATGTTAATCCAACGCCACATGTAAAGCACCTTAATAATTTATCGGGGGTTAGTAAGCGGTGCCTCATAAGACGCCACTAAATGCAATGTACTCCTTGTAGCCGGTCGCATATCCTGCGGTATGCTAATATTAAACAATTAATTAACTAAAATGTTCCGTTCCATTACCCCCGAATGTACCTCGCCGGAATAAATTATTAACTATCTACATTAGTATGTTAAAGTTGCAAGCGTGTACATAAATGTGCGGAATATATTAACTAGCGCTTTTGTGGATAGTTGGCATATTTGGCGTATAGATTTTATTAATATTTCCAGTGGCTTAGTGCTCTGGTTTTTTCAACTGATTGTAATTACAGTGCACTTTAAATAGATTTTTGATTAAATTTAATTATTTATAGAGTGCGTTTTCTAAAGCGTCTTACTCCCAAATTACTTATAACTCCAAATGTGTTCATAATTATCAACTTTATAGACGTCAATTTTTTTTTTTGATGATCGGGGTCCAGATAATTACAACATTCGAAATTCTCACTCATAATATAGCTAAAATTTACTCTTGAAATAATGTACTTTGATCAACATACCTAAAAGATAAGCCTACCTATATGTTTAAAATAAAACACAATCCTTTTGAGAACATCATGGATTGTTTCAATTAGTTTCTGACACTCGAACCTTACCACAAATTGGAAATGGTATTGGACAATCCGACCACTAAGTGAAGCGTCCATTGAATAATAATTCAGTAGGTATAGTACATAAAATTCACGCTTTTTGCAATCAACCTTCGTCACTTTGAAATACCTAATGGACTACACTAACATATTCTATGACCCACGTCACAAATGTCATACGTTGACGCAACCATTAAAAAGGTCTTATTGCTTTGATGGAAAACTTGTATAACTTTAAAATTAGAGCTAAAAGTTGTCGATGGTTAGAAACGTTGTCTACAACCAAAAAGTTCTTAAAGGGGGCTACAGCTTCTATGCTCAGCATTTGGCGCCACCGACGAGTGAGTTATGTTTTGCATTATAACTCATAATTTAACATTTACACGCGGAAACAGAATTTGATATGAGATAAATTTCGTATACCTCTTTCTACACCAGCGCCTCTAGCTATAGATCTCTAGACTCCATAGTATAGATTATAATTAATTTTTATATTAATTTAACTTAGAAGTACAAAGTACTGTAATGTGAACCCGACACCATTACTCATTGGCTGTTGTATAGTTAATTAGATTATTCAATCACACAGCTTCATTAGGTTAAATTCAATTCAACATTCCTATAGTCCAGTAGTGTTACAATTATTTCGAATCTTGTTAAAATAAATAATTTATTCAACAATAGCCCAGAATATTTGACCATGACCTACTGCAGTTTCATTTTGACTGCAATGTACTCAGACTCTTAAGCGGTTGCACAATACGATATTCCTCAACACTTTGGCATAATAACTCGCTTCGTACGCCCGTTCCGCTGCAGAACTGAAAAATATACGCGTCGTAGACTCGTTCAAACTTGTTGCGTACAGTTTCGTTTATTCAAGTTAAACTTTCGCCTTATTGTTGAAAACTTATGGAACTAAACTTAGCATGACGTGACATGCTGAATTATGACCGCGTTCTTGTAGGCCACGGGATTTTTTACAACACTGTTAATGTTCGTCGTAGAGGTAAGAAATATTTAAAAAAAGAAAACAATTTCGACAAATGGAATCAGCATATGCATATTATCGTATTGTTTGAAGTATTCAAAAAAATCTAATTTATATAATTGCGTTATATAGTTTTTATGTATTGCTATCGAAGAGTAGACCATATTAAATTGGATTTCTAAGATTACTTGCAATATCTTGAAAACCCGTGAAATCATCGAAATTTTATTATAGAAAAATGATTTAAAATCAGTGATTTTTAATGAAAGTTGGTGTTGTAGCTTAAAATCGCGCGGGCGATCGAGACCCTTCGATTCTAAAAGTGTTATTCAGTTTCTACCTTTATGAAAGTCTTAGTAGTATCACGGAGTTAGAAATGTGCATAGCAATATGCTCGCACCCTATTACGTTGAACTTTATTGCCGGCAAACTGGGAAGTAAAAATATTCTTCGGTCTAATCGGATGTGACTCGTGTACGATCTTTTTTTTTTAAATGGCCCGAAGAAGTAACGACGCTATATCTGATAGTAATTTCAATGCCGTCCAAATAAAGCAATTATTTATAATAATTATATTTTATTACCGGTCCCGCATACGTACTGCGCGACTTAAGTATGTGCCGTGCTATAATAGATCTAGCGTTCTCGAATTCCATTTCTGGATAGGGCAAAAAGCTATTGATTTTTGAAATTAAGAAATTAGTTAATTTATCATTTCATGACAATCATTTTCACAATATACGTACTAAAGAAAATAATCTATTAAGATTTGTAAGCAACGTAGGGCGGAACGACTAGTATATTTTGGATGTAAGCCACAGAGAGATGTATCATTCGTGTTCATTTTAATGCCGCAGTAAAGCTATTATTGCACACAACCACTAACTATTGTTAGTAGTATATTCGATTACGATTCACAACGAAGTTAATGAAAAAATATAATGTGCTTTACAGCGCTTGAAATTATTTTACACCAAAGTGAATAGTTTGTATGAAATTACGAAGCTGAATAAATTATAATTTTCAATTGAATTTGTTTGGATTTTTCTTGAACGTGTTTTTTGTACTGTATTTTTCTGATAAGAATTTTGTAACCGTAAATCCCTGGAGTTTGCCAGGCGATCCTGCTCTAGATAAGAATATTCTTTAAGCCATTAAGTATCGTACTGACATTTGTGTTTAGACGAAATATTTTATCATTTTTCCACATTTTGTTTAAATATTACATGCACCCAGTGGCGGTACTTCCATAGAAGCCCGAAAGCCCGACTTGCCTTACATAGTTCCGAATAACGAACTTAACGATTGTTTATTTATAAAATAACGCTATAAACGTGAATGTGAGTACTAACCGGTAGGTATTTATTAGTCCTACGTACCAAAAAAAATATGCTGCTACTAAATAAACATTTGGGCTTGCCTTAGTTTGACACCCTAGGCACGCCACTGCATGCACCATATTTAAAATTTGTTATACAAAAAAAAAACCAGACACTTAAGCACTAGGCGAACGTGGCTAACTACGGTCTTAATGGTAACAGTTGTAGAGGAGGCCCGTGTCCAGCAGTGGAACGTGTACCTACAGTAATTTTGTACTTTAATTATCTACTCGTATGTATATATTTGCCTGCATACCTGTGGTTTCCTTGGTCTTCCTTGTTTCTTTTCTGATATGAAAACACGTCAAGAATGCCGTCTACCAATTCGGTGTTTCTGTGGGCTCTGTCCTTAATCTCCGACGCACATAACATCTTGAGATAAATTCTTACACCCTCTCCCATCCGAATGCAAAACGAAGCATTTCCCTTTTGGTTGAGATTTTTTAATTAGTTACTGTAGACTACAAGTGGAGCTAAATTAACAACAGTCAGTTTGTAGTTTCGCGGATTTTGTGTGTACCGTAACTCGTTTTGCGAGAGTGGAATTTGCCTAAAATATTTGGCTGAGGTAGTTCTGTTAATTAGTTACATATTTAGGTATTCAACTCAGGTATCTTTGAATATTTAGGATAATAGATCTTGCGAAATATCATTTTTATTTTCTTAAATTCCAGTATATTAATAAACATTCAACAAAAGTGATTTTGATAAATTTTGTTAACAAAACTGGATTAGTTATCCCTTTAAGTTGATCTTATTATCTCAGTACCGTCCAAAATTACATGTAAACCAGGAACCTCTTGCTGTAGTCAGAAATTACATTCATATATATTCCATATAATGTCACATAGCCAGAGATACATTTGTGAACCTATTGGTGTTTCTTGTACACATTTTCAGACTTCGTGTTGTTGCAGAGAATTACTAAATGGAAAAACTCAATCACACGTTAGCCAAAAAACGAACGCGAGACTACAAAAGAAAATAATTTTACTATGACTGGACACGCGGAGATGAACTCCTGTCTTCATATCTACGCTGCCTTTTTTGTCTAAACGCGAACCGAGGGCCAATTAACAGCAAACGAGATTTTCACATTGCTATTCTGTTACCACCGCATACATTTGTAGGATAAAATGTGCGGTTTTCGTCCGGCATGGTCGAAAACCGCGCTCGCCAATTCACGCCACAAGTAATTACAAGAATAAATTTCGTAATTATGTACGTGATGATTTCTAGGATTAGGCGTGTGATCTGCATAGACCTTATCTCAGTATACAAAATTACTAATAATAGTTATTAATACACATATCACATTCTTCGCAGTGATTAATGTATACGAAAATTGTCAGCAGTTTTAAGGGTATAGTAAAATATTTTAAGTAAATAAATTTACGGATTTGGTAAGTACTCCATCTATATTGTTCGTATATAGGGTATGTATGTGAAATGTACTGAATATAAAAAGATCTACTAGGAGCATTAAACCACTTAAATCCATCAAAAAGGTTCAAGGCCAGCAGTGAGAAGCATTTGAGTCAGTGTTAATTTATATGTAACAAATTAATTCATGTCATAAATTGCTGACAATAACCTAGCATTTTGTATTTATTTCAAAACGGATTTCATCTTGCATTTTCTCTAAATGTTAATTGCGCACCATTTTTCTTCCGCCGTTTTCGTTTACGTTTTTATCTTGAATAAAAATAAGCGGGACAAAAATGCTACTATTTTTAATGTATCTTATCTGAGTCTTTTTAACATTTGCTTTCTTATGCTCAAAAACATTCCGAATATCAACGTTCATTTAATAAGAGGCAATTTTTTATAAAATATTTTACTTTGAGGAAAAGAATTTTCGGTCCCGCTTCGAATAGCCACACGGAATACTTTAAAAGAAAAATGTACATATAACAATTAAGTGTAATTCCATGGAACGCAGTTATGTAGTTGAATTATGCAAAAACACTCATTACTGGAAACAACCATAAGGCTTATTTAAATACGGAAAGCGCTTTTTTAAAAGTATAGTTTTTTGCAGAAAATTCTTTAATTTTGCATAATTCATTTAATGTTTTAAACCTCATAGTTACTGTAATGCGAACTTAATAACGAATGGAGGGGAATGATTACGATTTTCTCTAGATAACTATGGATCAATAAGAAAGATTTTGTAATGGTAAACGTTTTGTTTATATTAATTTCCTTACGAAAAATCAATCTGTGGTGGACTGCCTGACTTATATTGACAATGATCAACACAGACAATCTTTTGTATGTTATTTTTTTAATCTACTACGATGACACCACCCATTGGTCGAGAAAACATCAGTAAATTATATAATTAATACATTTTAATCGTATTTTCGGCACGTTCGGCATACTGAAATTTCCTTTCTAGTTTTATCAACATAATTGATCACATAGATATATTAAAACGTCAGTGTAATGGAAGTCTCAGGTGTTGAATATTCCACACATATTATGAAAAATGCTTCGGTTAAAGCACATGCATTATGCAATGACAGCGAGCACTTAGTATCAGGTGGACACAGTGTAGTTATTGTGCACTTATGGAACAGTATACCTTAGATGGAAAAAGTTGGAGTGGTAAACTTACACGGTGTTTGCGCAAGGCACTACAGGACTTTAACTTTGTCTACGGAGATCGGGCTGCGGAAATTGCGTATTTCAAAGTACTTGATAAACCGAAGAAGATATGAAATATTCAATGTAACACGCTTTATTTTAAATTATTTAGTCAGCAGATTCATCATCATCATCATCATGTCAGCCAATCGTGGTCCACTGCTGGACATAGGCCTCCCCCAATGACTTCCACCGGGATCGGTCGGAAGCCGCCTGCAGCCAGCGACGTCCCGCGACCTTGACAAGGTCGTCGGACCACCTTGTCGGGGGACGTCCCACGCTGCGCTTGCCAGTACGTGGCCTCCACTGGAGAACTTTCTGGCCCCATCGGCCATCAGTTCTCCGCGCCATGTGGCCGGCCCATTGCCACTTCAACGATCTAATCCGTTGGGCTATGTCGGTTACTTTAGTTCTCCTACGGATCTCCTCATTTCTGATTCGATCACGTAGGGAAACCCCGAGCATAGCCCTCTCCATAGCTCGTTGAGTGACCCTGAGCCGACCCATGACGCCTTTAGTGAGAGGCCACGTCTCAGTGCCATATGTCATCACTGGTAACACACAACTATTGAAGACTTTCGTCTTCAGGCACTGAGGTATATTGGACGAGAAGACGTCTCCTAACTTTCCGAACGCTGCCCAGCGAAGAACACAGCGAAGTCAGCAGATTAGTTGAGTGTAATTTTAAATACATTTATTTTAATTCTTACGAAATTTATTAGTTAATAAATTCACGCTACTGCCACAAATAAATATCAATATTTAAAAAAACGTGCATGAAACACTATGGGGAATCCTTTTTAAAAATTTTACAAAACGAATACACATGAAGACAGATGTTTTGTAGTGTAATATATTTCCATTTTAAAACGCAAAATGAATATTTGAAATCCGCTTTGATATACTTCTGGTACTACTACTACTACTTTGATATACGTTAAATATAATGTAGAAAATTCTCAGCGGTAATATTTTACAGCTGTTGAGACTTTACATCTATATTTATTATTGTTATGTAACGCAATAGTGCCCTTGTTATGTAAGATACATATAATAAAAATGAAATTTGTTTTATTTTATAATTTATGTAGGCTACATACCTCCTGCTGTTGGACACGGATCTCTTTCACAACTTAGTGGATATAAGCCTTAGTCCACCACGCTGGCCTATTGCGGGTAGGCGGACTATACACTACTAACTACACTACGAAAACTCAGAGTTGTGGGCCTGGGATTTAAACCCGTGACCGTCAAGGTTCTTGAGAGTGCGGCTATAGGTCGAGAGCATCACCGTTTTTAACGTAGATAATTAAACTATCAATTTATATTACATTATTTTTCTTACTATTCGTGGCAAGATTGCAATTCCGTGATTACCTTAAGAACTAAGATAATAATTGTTCTACACATACATAGTTCTACTCCAAGTAAATACAATAAGGAAGTTGACCTCTACAACAAACTAACTTTGTAACACGTAGTCGTACTGTTCCGGAACTTATTAACACATTAAGGGAACTTTGGCTTAATCTAGTTTCTTTATTATTTCTCAGTAATTAACGCGAAGTAAGTGATGAAGTCACGTCAGTTTTCTTTAATAAAATCAATTGAAAGTATGATATTATTGTAGTCTTTGAGAAGAAATATAAGAAGGGAGACTGCTGGACAAGTGGTCCTCTAGGGAAGGGACTGTGGAGTCAGTATAACTGTCAGCATTGTCATCGAACCTAATCTAGGTCAGATTTTAATATAAATATGAATAAAGATTATTGCACACAAGGAGTCACGCAGAGTCACCCATTAGCACGCACCAAGACCAGTCGTTTTATTTACCTCGCTGCTACCTCATCATACCTCACACGTGTACCATAGCTGCACCAGCATCGGTACACAACGTGACGCTGTCCACTTACATTGGTGACCCCGACGTGACCACTTACATTGGTGACCCCGACGTGATTGAAAGCAGCCTTCGCAGAGAAAATTACCCGCCGACTGAAAGCAACCTGAAAACAACCAGAGAAGAAAAACCGACGTACTAAAGCAACCCTCACGATGAAGATAACCCGACGTCCGAAGCCCGGTGTGGTCAACAAAATGGTGACACCTAAGAAAAAGAAAAAAGCTCCACAAAATAGTGACTCCAAGAAAACAAACAACATTTAAGAAGCCATCCCAAGAAAACAAATACTGCCCGTCTGCCCAGAAAATTCCAAACATCCACACACATCCAACATCCACTTTAAGAAATAATCCAGTACTTCACCGTCGTTTTACAAGAAATCCAAGTCAATAATTCAGCAAGCAAGATTTAAAACACGTGGCAACGCCTAGAAGAGGAATAATTTACAAAGATAACGCACACAAAATACACGCTGCAAACGAAACGTCAATACAAACACATGGTGTAAAAACGCTGACTCTGAATTACAATATGACACGACCGTGCAGACAGGTGCATGGAATTTCATCGTTGCTTACATTACGCAACCGATTCAAGCCGCCGATTTATTTTTAATAGAAAGACATAATACTTCGCTGGACCTTCTATCCAAACTGTTACAAGATGGCAAGACTCGACTTCAGGAAAATGCAAAATTTATGAAGTCAAGCACGCCCACGCTCAGGACGATCAAATCAATCGGAAACTATGAAGAAATTCCGATACCTCTCGATGCTTTAGTCCTGCCGAAATATGACGTACACTACACGTCACTGCAAAGGAAGCGACTTTCGATTATGCGGCAATCAGAGAAACCCAAATGGAATCACGGTACCCAAACAACATACAACAAGTAGCAACCCATCAAGCAGCGACACATCAGCTGGTTCACCTCAGAAAAACGACAAACTGAAAAGTGAAATTCAATGGACTCCCGAAGCACTAGAAGAATTCGATCAATGTGAAGCAAGTCTAAACGACGCCCTTACATTGACGTCATCAACAACACACTCCCCGCTGTCGCGCATGACGCATGCGCCCCAGACATGCGCTGGCGCTGTTCTTCTACAGTATGAAAATTTCACGTGGATAAATTACAATCCAAACCCCAGCACAAATAGAGAACCGACCAGCATAAATCTGGAGCAACTATCCGTTTATCTGGAATGTAAATCGAGCCGAAAAAGCAAAATACATCACCAGAAATATTTACACGGATTCTACAAAGGACAATGGCCAATCAAAGCCCGTAGTAACACGCATTTTTGGTCAAAGTTCGAATAATAAAAATGCGACTCTCGGAAACATGTGCAACTGGGACGGAAAAGGCGAACGAACCTTTAACACAATTACAAGACAGCAGCAGCAGCGACGTCAACAACCGCAAGAGTGCTGAGTTCGCAGACAGCAAGTCCACGCTGACGACAACGCAATCGGGCCGCGTCATACGCCCGGTAGTACGTTTCGCAATAGAACGGAGCAAATCAAGAAAATATTTTTGAATGTTATTATGTATACGGTATTTAATTATGTATTTATTTATTTTTCAAAAAAAGGGGGAACTAATGTGGAGTCAGTATAACTGTCAGCATTGTCATCGAACCTAATCTAGGTCAGATTTTAATATAAATATGAATAAAGATTATTGCACACAAGGAGTCACGCAGAGTCACCCATTAGCACGCACCAAGACCAGTCGTTTTATTTACCTCGCTGCTACCTCATCATACCTCACACGTGTACCATAGCTGCACCAGAATCGGTACACAACGTGACGCTGTCCACTTACAGGACTACGTCGCTTCATATCGTGGTTGTCATAACAGTAAACAGAGCATTATTATGGTTATTTAAAAAGTATTGTCAATCGTGTACTATTATCAAATGGAATTTGAAGAATAGAAACAGCAACAAAGTATATTAAATATATACATAGAAGACGTATTTATAATAACGAAAATTATCCAGGTACCTACCCGGAATTGTCGGGTTTCGCTCCCAAATAACAATACGATGTCTGACAAAAAGTGCCAAATAATAAGAATGTAAAATATAAAAAGTTGTAGCTGCATTTTCTTATTCTGAATTTTTAAACTGAAATCGTACATTTTGTAAAAAGAATATTTCGCTTACCTCCGCTTTGCTCAACTCATTAAAGAAATGAATAATTATAGTTCCATAAAGTAAAGAAGATAGGTAAATAAGGAACTTTGTAATAACGGCGTCTGTATTTTGTAAAAGGTTCAGAGCTTTTATGAAATATTTTGTGACAGTCTTTGCCACTACATTTTTTTAACCACTATCGCTAGTTGCAGCTTGAATTATAAGATATATTAAAAGCTTAAAAATAATCGTAGTTAAAAATAAATTTAATTAAAATATAAACATATATTTACTATATTTTTGCGTCTGTGTTCCATTGTTTGGTGGTTGCCACGGGTTTGTAGAACGCTTTCTAACGCTAGCAGGCTTTAACAAATCAGGAGCGTTGTCAACTTTGTGACAAAAACTACCTTACGATTTGGAATCATATTAAAAAAAAATCTGTGAAAAGTACAATTGTATTGCGTAATAATTTCTTTCAAAATAAAAATCTATTATATCCTTTCTTAGGTTAGTATAAATCGGCTTTTCATTTTAAGTTTTAGTCTGATTTAGTCATTTAAATTCATCAGGGACTGAAAAATATAAATATTTGCATGCAGACCAACTTTTTTAAGACTGTTTCTATGTTTCTAAGTACAAAAATATCTCGTACCTTCCAAGCAAAGTATTGCCCAACGGTGTCACTTACAAACTGGGAAGTAACGTCATTATAACAAAAAGAAGCGAAGTGTACGCGTAATGGCCTCTTTGTCTTCCTCAAAACGGGCAATTTAGATACAAAAATATATTTGTAACGGATACTTTTGGAAGTTATTACCGGCGTGGCTTGTTTTTATTCGGAATGATGGGTATTCGTCTGTACTTTATTGTTGCTACGTGATGGCTGGAATAGAATTTTGTATACATATAAAAAACAAAAAAATATAAAGAATTAAGAAGAAATTTTCCTTATGGGTGAAATGAAATAAATAGATATATATAATGTAATTTTATCGAGAATAAGTATGTATATCTTGTTCATCAACCCATATACGCCCACTGCTGAGCACGGGTCTCCTCTACCATTGAGAGGGTTTAAGCCATAGTCCGCCACGCTGCTGGCCTAGTGCGGGTTGGCGGACTACACACCTAAGAAAATCCTAAGAACTTTTAGGTGTGCAGGTTTCATCACGATGTTTTCCTTCACCGTTAAAGCAAGTGATAATTCAATGTGAATACACACATAACTTCGAAAAGTCAGAGGTGTGTGCCTGGGGTTCGAACCCGCGACCGCCGAGATTCTCGACCGCGCGCCCAAACCACAAGGCCATCACTGCTTATAGTATGTATATATATACTCTTATATAATCTCAGCCGGTATTACGCGAGGTCATAGGCAGGGTTGCATGTCTCTATCAATTTCTCGCCAGGTATGTATTAGTGCACAAAATAGGTGTATGTTGTTATTGCCGTTTTCGGGTACATTTTCAGAATTGTGCTGCTGATTGTAAACTTCTTAAGGGAAAACTTAATAACACTTGGTCCGACCTAGAAATTTAGGCTAGAACCTAGGACCTCTAGATCACATGCCATATGTTTGTGCCGCTAGAAAAAGACACAATCCAAGCATACCTAAAAAACCATATCAAGTTCTTTGAAATTACTATTAAAGCTTTATTTTTCTGCTACACCTTCGTGTTTGTACTTAGTTCTTGAAATTCAGTTACGTTACATTTTACACGACAACCTTCAGCGTGTATTAAAAGTTTAAGTACCTTGTAAACTTTCACAAATTACTTCAAAGCTTGGCTTAGTAAACTATTACGTACTTTTAAGCGCTACTTATACGTGGAAAAGTAGAAGAATATTTTTTGTAAAGCGAATTAATTTTCATGTTGGAGGTAACAAGTTCAAATCTTATAAGTCTCAGACTAATACATACATTTCGCCTTCACAACAGAAAGAGACGTAGAGGTGGATCTTTACACTTAATTAAGCTATGTTTAAAGATGCTCATAAGGCCGAGCCTATGAGCCATTTCCAAACTCTTTACTGCTCAAAATTTTCTAATTATAAATCATATCTACTCACATTTTAATAAAATATCCTTTAAAAATATAATACTACCAAAACCTAACCCTGATAAATCAAATACCCAAAATTACGTATTAGGGTTATCCCCTCGATCCACGCAACTTTGTTCCAAATGAAATCGAATACGCAATTGTATCGTGAATTTATCGGAAATAGGTTTATCGTAGTCATCTTCAGGAGGCATTCGACATCCCTGAGGAATTTCGTGAAATCTGCCCGGTCTTGTAGAGGATTCGTTCCATCATACGCCTGCGATCCTTTGGGACCTCCCGGCATTTACTCCAGAATACAATGTACTTCATTATTAATTAAGCTGTTTAAATGTACAGACACGATGTGTGCTCTTTGTTGTTATGGTTTAATTATTTCATACTCTACAGTAGGTATGTGTGCGGAGTTACTGCTAATGTTATACAGGTGTATTTAGAAAGTGATCGAAAACTAAGGCAGGTAATTACAAAACAATTGAAATCTAAAAAAAAAACGTTAAAAAATAAAAAAATAACATTTTCCATACACACCACGTACATTTAACACCGATAGTTGTACGGAAAACGTCAAAATTTTCACATTTTTGTCGGGATTTTCTTTATTACCAGGCGGTTTTAATGACCTTATCTGTTACTTGCGTTATTCTCCGATCACGGTCTGACTACAATCTGTATATAGTCTATATTCGTTGACACACTAAACGACTATCTAATTGGTTTCGCAGTATGTGTGTGCGACGTAAGGTTCAGTGGTCTGGGCCTCGATCCCCGGGTTAGCCAAAGAGTTAAGGAATAAGTTTTTCATTGTAAAGTAGCCTGTGCAAATCAGAAAATGAGAAATGCTGTGGGAAGAAATAAAAATGTCCTTTGCAAGTTCTCTTGCTTATGTTTTTGCTTTGCAAATATTATATACGTTTGTGCGTATTATTCTCAAATTGACTCTGTTCAAATTTAGTTACAGGCGTTAGACCTTGTATGTATTTAATAGTTTAACAACTAAAATCGAGAAAACATCACTCACCCCTACTCAGTTAAACTCTCGCTTACGCACCCTTACTTTTTGTCTGTCAAAACCAAAATTACGTACAATTCAACACGAGCCATTAATCATAGCGCTCTTTGATCTCGGGAGGAACTAGTAACAAATTATACCTATTTATTATTAGTCCCGTGTTCCTGCGGCAGGCAATTCAGCGTGAAGTATCTAGAGGGTAGATAAAAAGACTCTTTTAAAACAAGCCGTCTGTCGCTTCACAGAAATGAGCCAAAGCGTCTGCAATTACGTGGACAAATGACCCGAGATGAGTAAAATTCGCTTATAAAATACACGGCGGAAATATTGCGCCGATATTCCACCGGGGGCGCTGGCAGCGTCGTTTTTCTCCTTTATGTAACTAGTTAATTTGGCCTCTTTACTCCTTTGTAATACTTTTTACCATTCGTGCAAATGTGCTTGCATAATTCAAGTTGAAACGCGGGTTGAAGGAGCAATTACTAGGATCCTGATATAGTAGAGTTTGTTCAGCGTTTTATTTTATGCCGTTTTAAATCTATACGTGGGTTAACTATTTTTAACTGAGGGTTGAGTGAAATAGGTAATATAACGTAGCTAAAAAATAATGATTTTGAATTATTATGGTGTTTCTTACATTGCCACCATGATAATGAATGAAATCTCAATGAATCGTTCCACACTTCACTTTGAATCAGTCCACATTCTGACGTTGTCAGTTGAATGCCGTCGAAATTATTTCAAGCTGTTGCATACATGATTCTATATAAGGCATATAAAGCTGTACCTATAAAATGTTTTAAAATATATTCTTTTTCTTTCAGTACCATATACCTTATTGAAACTATGTAAATAAACTCGATAAAACAAGTACAAATGAAGTCTATTTACATTTTTTATTCGAAAAATGTTTTTAAAGGCAATGCTAATAAAAATTTCCGTTAAATGTTGAACATTTTTATGCAGAAGCAGCATGAAATGTAGTCAGTAAATTAAATTTCACAGTAAGGAATTAACTGCTGGAAAAATATTAACGGTTTATAATTGAAAGTATATTAACAAAGCGCAACCAACTTTAGGCGAGAACTTGATCAGCTCAATGGTCTGAACGCTGACACATTACTTATAGTGTAGGTACGCATATGTTTTATAAATTGGTAGTATATATTATGTATAATTATGTATATATACACACGGCCTGTATTCCCGGAAAGTTAGGGCAGAAGTGCATTTCTGTACCAAGATTTCACCAATTACATTTTTACCCCACTTGAAAGGGGGCGAGCCTATTGCAGTTTCCGACACATTACTAAACTAGCTACTACTTACTAAGCTTATACACATAAGTGAAGTGATCCAGTAGTGATGTTCTTTATGCTTGTACGCGCGATCGAGAATTTTGACAGTCGTGGGTTTAAACCCGAACCGTGTATCTTAAAAGATGTGCGCCGATAATTTTTAGAAGATATATTATGTGTATTTACAAATAATTATGATGTATTTAAACGGCTAAGGAAATCATAGTGAGGAAACCAGAACACCTAAAATTTCTTAGGAATATCGTAGGTGTCCTTCCATCAGCGCAAGGCCAGCATAGTGGACTAAGGCCCGAACCCAAAACTAGTCCTCTCAGCTGTTGAGGAGGCCCGTTCTATTGTATTGACGATACACATGAATTAAATACATAACCATGACAATTATCTGACTAATTACAAAGTCTAATACACCGAGCACTTATCTTCCTGAACCGAACGCGAGACCATTATACAAATTGGACGCTGATCAACTTATGGCATTTGTTTTGGGTAATGTCAATTATATGATTAACATGCTGTGTTGAGAAGAGCAAGTTCGTTCGTTTACTAATGGCCAATTACGTTAATCGAGTGCGTTGAGTAGCTTAGTATACAGACGGTTTGGGTAAGTGTTTGGTAATGTTAAACAATGGGAAGGGTGACTGATAGAGTATACCACTTAATTATAATACACTTAATGAAGGTGCATATAGAATTATAAGTGCAAATATATTTTTTTCACCCACGATTGTAGGGACAGACAGACCTGTTTAAAATCTGATGTAAAAGAAGGCGGGCCTATTTTTGTTTCTCATCATATTTTCGGGCTCACTACCGCTAGTTACATATGAATATTAGTATTATTAAAATCAAAAGTGGTGAAAAATTTTCAAATGACCCGGTCGAACAGGTCTAGGTTAGGTCTCCAGATCACACTAAGAAAGTTTATGTTGCTGAACTAAATAGGTAGTCGCAAATTCCACTTTTGAAAATCTGACCTAAATAGTATTGAGCATGTTCCGCACAAATCATCAAACCTCCGACTCTATTGAATATAACATGAGAGAGATAAAAGCATTGCAGAATTTTGTGAATGCAAACAAAAACATTACATATATTTGTATGTATGTATTTAGATGAGGACCTAGTGTACTTACGCCTAATTTTATTGGTATTTTTCCATACAAATGTGTCAAATGACAAAACTTGCAATGATGACGCAATAGAGAATACAAAAAATCACCTATTTTTCCAGAAAACGAAGAAATTTCATATTAGAAGAATATTTTTCATTGTTGAAATGAAAACAAATTTAAAAGATCATAATTAAATACATGGTCAATCTCAGCTCAGCCAGATGCATTCTAAATAAAGCATAGTGCAATACGTGCAAGTTTTAAATCCTTCCAGCTCGCCTCTAGCCCTAATATATTTTGCAACTACCTTCCTATTTGGAAAGTATCCAAATCTCCAGAGCCCTCGGAGCCTAATTTGTTTTCAATGATACACTAGCAAACCGTATAACTTAAATAGTACCTACATCTAAATTAAATATGAGTTTATAACTTTAAAAATCCATTCATTATGAATTGTCATGAAACTTTCGTTATGGAAGTGGTTTGAACAGTTTTGAGGATCCAAACAAACTATTACAATTACAATTTAGTTGGGATAAATTATGTTTTGTTTCGGTTATTAAACTTAAAACATTTTGTAGGAATTAGGCGGTCATATTTGTGCCATCTGCCATGAAAACTAACCTTATAAGAGTAACTGATAAAAATAAATACTGAACATCGAGCAAAATAAAATACAAATAGTAGGCGCCAGAACATATTGTCATGCCGTTTACCGTCACGGCATACCAATCAGTTTTACTGAAATAACGCTGTGTTACATATCAAACATTAAAAAACATGTATCACACAAAGGCTTGATTAAAAAAAAGTATACATAAAAGAAGGCACAATTGAAAAAGCGAAATTAATGGCAATGGAACCGATCTTCGATACGGGACAAAGTAAACACTTGATCGACATTGTCCAATAAAGCTAATGTATCGAGTAATTGAAATTGCGCCCTTCGACATAGCTTCCGAATGAACGGGCGCTGCGGTTAGTTGCGGTGTTTATTCTTGTTTTATAGACAAATTGTCGCGGCAAACGGAATTTATCCGAACATTGTATTATGCAGGCTGAATTTTAACTCGCCCCGCGAGGTTTTCCGAGTTGTGTGGTGGTCGCGTGAAAAAAATTCGAAATACTTTTAGTGACACAAAATATATTTTTGTGTTCATTCTCTTGGATATTCTTTTGTTTTATATAAGCTGATTGTTGGTGATATTTTTCTCTCTTTGGTAGTATTTAAGTACCTTGCTAAATTTTTAAACAGTGAAACACAACTGGGACTACTTAAAAGTTACATATTAGTGGAAGGTTATATTTTTGATGAGGGAGTGTTTGACTTTACAGCTTTGGTATCTAATCGTCGCGTCGCTTTAAGGATCATAATATGCCTAAGATTTTTGTAAATTATTTTTTGGCTATTTAAATATCATCTCAAACATGTTTACTCACTCAATCCTTAGTACAATAATAATTAGTAGGATGTATGTGACTATTTTTAATATGTGATAATTTAAGAAACAATAAAATTTACGTCACAAATATAGAATCGTTAAACATTAAAGGTAACTACTCTGATTTTGTTCCTGCCCATCGCAAGAGATAAATAAAGATCGTCGATAAATAAAGGTCGTTGATGTCACGATGCACGTCGCAAAAGCCTAAGATAAATCCCCAAAAAGCTTAACAGACATGCTAAAACAAAAAAAAAGACGTTCATTTTTTTATTTTCTTGTAATAATATACCGCAAAGTATCATAAATGTTTACCTACGCCATTTGATCCCGTAAAAATTGTAAGGTATTAATCAAAGGCGCATAATGACGGCGCTGTAATCCGCTACATGTGTCGCCCGTCGCTCAGCTCACCGGGTATACCGTGAAAGATGACGAGTTAAGCCTACGGGGAAAATCTCTTTGCAGGGCTGGATTAGGGGCTGTTTTATATCACTACACGGGTACTACACTGCTAACTATGAAAATCTTTTGATCAAATTTGTGGTGATTACATTTCTGATAGAACTGTAATTAAAATTATATTTCTATGATTAATGACATCAGACTGTTGATAATGGAAAATTAGTGAAAATATATTGCCAGGACTCGTTCTGATACAATTTAATCTCTATTATTCCCATTACATTTATTATTTCATGAGCAAAGCCGCTGGTTGTGCCATGTTTCCTATACAAAATATTTCCTTTTTTAGGGTATTTATTTATTTTCTAGTACTTCTTCATGAATTTCAGGAAGTAATAACCCCGGTAACTTCTTAACCTTACAGTAACATAATATAAGAAACATTCTGTGACCACACAGCCATACAGGTGCAAGCGTAAACAACAGATAGTAAGGTTTATTACGTCGTCGGGATGTTTGATGTACTGATAAACTTATAGACACATGGCATGACGGTGCCTATGTAACTGAACTCGTTGCCGGCCCAGTGTGTTAAATGCGCGTCTTTGATTTAGTTGATACAGATAAAATGTATTATAAAGACACGAATAAAAACGTAAAAGAAAAGTTGTGTTGGTAAAGAAATAAAAATTTATACACATTTTGTAACACAGTCCGTCCCAACGCTTGTTATATTCGCATAGAAACGTCTGGAAGAAATGTTCAGTAATGAACTACTATAGTTGAAAGTTACACGCGTCACTGAAACCGAGCCTCGTGGAAAACGAGATCCCAATAAACTCTTTCTCGAACCGTTAATTTTATTATGTTTGGTCATATGATATTGTAACACCACCGTGGTTGCTTTTATACATTGTTCCTAAAATATCTTATACTGCGTTCTGGTATCGCGAAAATAGACTGTACCATGAGACCAAGAGGTACCGGGTTCAAATCCCGGGTCGAGGATTTTTTTATTGTTTTTTTTTATTAAGGAGTTCTCAGTGGAAGCGTGGAGTCTAGAAATATTCCCGAAAGACTTTAAAAGAATTTGCCCACTATTACGTAGGACTCCTCACGTAACTCTTCCAATTTCTGTGGGGAATCCAGGCTTTATGTGTGTTTGTATAAAAAGTGGTTCTGACACCACCAATCACCATCCTTTACGAACCACAATGACTCTCATTAAAGTTTTAAATTTTTTTATAAAGAATACTTCAATAAAAAATTATTAACATTCACTTTGAACAATATGTCCCAAAAAAATCATATCATTATTTAAAAAGTAATTGAATGCTAAATAATTTAGTTGCACAGAATTGGTTGTTACGAAAGGAGCAAGCGAAACGTTAAATGAAAACCCGACACAGCTTGAATCATGCTAGTGAAATTTGCACAACGATTCACACAAGCAACTTGCTGAGCACCTGAAAGTGATCGGCCATGCATACCACGCTTCTGGGTAAATCTAGGCCTTTGTACAATTGTACCCAGCTGTTCTTCTTAATAGTAGTAATGGGACACATACGCTTAGAACATACAACTTACATTTAAAATTACGTCGACATTGCAGACAAGATATGGAATTAAAAGTTGTATTTTGTATCAAAAATCTAAACTTTATCTTAATGTGTGATTAAAGTCAACATTAAAAGTATTTATGAGACCCAATGCCGACAGAAGTTTCTATAATATACTTCGTTTTAAATGCTTAATCTTCGATCGTCTCCTATCGTATGAAACGTCTGCCGAAATTGCGAAAATATATAAATTTCTTATTTTCATCTAAAAAGCTGTTCCTAATACGCAAAATCCCTTCTCAACAGTTCGGAAAGCTTAATAGTCACATTTATATTTTTAGCAAACGCTCAGGGCTATCAAAATGTCATTAAGCGACGATACGCTGACGAAAATACAACCTTTTTACATAGTGTTCGTCGAATATGAAACGTGGTTTTATTTTTAAATTAATCCAATTGAGAGTTCAGATGTATTTGCTTGTGTGGGGGTTAAAGGGCATCAGAAACAGATGTAGCAATGTTTTTGAATTTCCATTTCATATTAACCCATATTGGATTGGTATACGAGTGGTAGAATAATTATAATTATTTCATAAAGGAACTTACGAAATCATAGTCACAAATATATAACAGCTATTACTTTACACTTTTATTTTGTTATCATTTGCTGGGTACAGGCCTAATCTACATTTTAGGGCTTTAGGTCTAGTTCGATAAGGCATTCTATACGCCTAAGAAATTCCTGAGGACTTTTAGCTGTCACCTGATGTTTTCTTTTTCCTTAAAAGTACATATGTGATAATTCATTGTAAGTACCTTCAATCAAAAAGTCATAGGTGAGTACCTGGGATCTGAACCGCGAGCGCCGCGATTCTCAATTGCGCGTCTTAATCGAAATGCCATCAATACTTATTTATATACTTTTATTATGTTTTTAATAACACACTAGATTTTTGCCATTTTTGAGACCGGTTTGAGCTCCGTGATCCTACTGAAAACTTGCTTATGAAAATAACCAACAACCGAATAAAAAATCCCTTTATTGCATATATCACACTTTAACCACTAGACC
Organism: Cephonodes hylas; assembly: GCA_030295005.1. Classification (NCBI taxonomy): domain Eukaryota; kingdom Metazoa; phylum Arthropoda; class Insecta; order Lepidoptera; family Sphingidae; genus Cephonodes; species Cephonodes hylas. Next base: position 4,802,157 of record AP025377.1, on the reverse strand, counting down.
GATGAGGCTTCCAAATAAACTATATAAAATAAAATAGTCCGAAAATAGAACACACCACAATCTGGTAAAACGGTTTATACAATTAATCAATACGTAATCAGTGGAAATAGAATCTACTACCTCGAGGATAACGCTATATTAAGGTAATTGATTGACTTGGCGGCGATTTCCTTAACAAAATGTACGAATAATTCCAGGAATAGAGCACTTTTATTAATAGCCTTTGTGTTAATTACTAGGCTACGACCGAGTTGGAAATTTGCGTTTCTCAGGATTCTTCTTAAGAATGTCAAATTGGTAACAATTTATAAATTCTTCCATCTTTTAACTAGATCTTAGTGACGTTAGATGAGTAGGTTTTCTTCGTAGTAACCATACCCCTGGTACTTTCATTGATTTTCGGGGTTCAAATACATCCGTTAAATTTGCTAGACACCACGTCATATTTGAGGTCATAAAACGTCGCCCAATGTTTCTAAAATTTTAGGTTATCCAACAATGAATGCCTTATCATGATAGCAGTTTATAATATGCTTAACATATATATTAAAAAACAAAGTGCGTAGAAAGCCTTGCGGTAAGTAGTTCTTACGATTTCGTACTTGACAGTAGTCAGAGACTAAAGTTCTTAATCCGGTAATAAGCTACTCGCACCGACTCGACATCCTGAGGGAGTTCCAAAATGGAAAGGTCCGACTTGACGCGTGACAGAATTAACTTAATGACCCTTTTATTTTCGTCTTTACAAGCACGCAATTTATTTAGGTTAATTCTCATTAGTCCAAAATTGATTGTCTAATTCACGGGTTTTGCTTGATTGACCTTTTAATTATGTGTGTACTTTCATTGTGTGTGCTATGATTATGATATTTTATAACTGTGAGCTTTGAACTTTGAATAGCACTCTTGGTGGGTAATACATACATACCATGTTTAATCGACCGGTAAATAAAAGTTCAGAGTATAACCTTCTTGATGCAATTAAAAAAAAACACGTGATTACTGAATAGTTTTTTTTTTAAATTAAAACCATAAAAGTAGAAGTCATTATGGCCTCACATTAGTTTGTTGTGGTGACGCCTACGGGCTCATGTCGGACCTTTATGCTAATTGGGCAAAGTTTCGCACAAAGGGGCCAGTGGGCCGAGTTGATCTCGTGTGTTTGTTCGGGGACACCGCGGCACGTGAAGCCCCAACGGTCAGCCTCTTTCCGAACCAAATAGCTTTAATTGAAACGTTATTTAGGATCTGCCTAGGTCATAATCCGATGGTTTAGGACATCAAGTTTTTCTTTATTTCGGTTTTGATGTTATTTTGTTTTGTTGTAATTAATTATACCTGAAATAAGGTATACACAATATAGATGGCTTAAAGAGGAACTAGAATTAAAGAAGCACTTCCCAAGTCAAGATTGTAGCGCTTGGCATTACATAATCTCTGCGTACCCCATTGGGGTGATTGCGAAATTGTTTTATATCAGCTTTTAGAATTGAGATCAGAGTCTGTCCATTCCAGCAATTTCCACACGTCCCACTGTAATTATCCAGAATACGCGTTTAATCATATTACCAGACTATAAGTTTCATAATCCGTGTAATATTTCACCAATTTCCATACACTCAGCTTACAGCGGCAATTTGTCAGATTTGCGAAAAGCGCCCGCCATTACCGCCTATCGTTAGTGTAAAAATATTGAGCCATATTTTTGTACCGGTTGCAGGTTACAGAGCGCTGGCACACGCACAAGTAGATGTACATGGGCGGTGCATGTGCGTGATTCCAGGAAATGAAGTAGCGCCGAAATGTCCTCGTTTGCCGTCGCTTGATATTCACGGAGCGCTCAACTGCAACGGTGTCGCTAAAAGTCGGCTGTCCCAGATTATAAACCAGCGCTAAACTCGCAAAACGCCAACTTTGCGTACAAAGTGTTTTTTTTTTTCTGGCGGCAGAAGTCTTATATTTCTGTCTTCCGCTTTTTAATGGACGGAAATGGTTACACTTCAAATCTTGTTTCTTTTCTATTGGATTTAATTGATGTCTCTAAAAAGGGTCAAATTTCTTCTAATGGCTGATATTGCGTAACGCAAATTATGATGGATAAAGGAGGTTTATCGGAACCATATGAATTGAAGAATGAAACATTTTGCAGTCGAGATATAGTGTCTATTCTAGCTAAATATACATTTCTGACTATATAAAATTCTTGGGTCTTTAAACATTTGTTAACATAATAACGGCCGGTTCTTTTAAAGACGGTTTTAACTCTCACGCTACAGAAAATATTTAATTACTTTGTATGAAATTTATGCAAATATTCTGTGATACAAATCAATAATACTTCCTTCAATTTCTTTTAATTCATTGGAAGTCACATAGGCAAACGTCGCGGAAATGCAAAGCAATTTGGATCGTATTTTAGGAAATTTGGCATCGAACAATTTGTGTTCAAGTTGGCACAAACTATGACGGTTTTATGTGCTTTATAGTTTAAAAAAATCTCTTAGTGTGTTGCATGCATAACATTTTTTATCGTAAGAATAGTAAATGTAACGTACGTTTTTTACAGTATTTACCACACATTTGGCTAAGGATGGGAAAGTAGATGTCACATATTTACTTTATTGTGCACATTATATAAATTGTTAATGGATAACAAGATTTCTTTCGCAATAACTATTTAAATATAATTTTATTTATGCATTTGATTTTACTGTTGCAAAATCCCTATAAATACATCTGTAATACATTTATTTTACCTAAACAAACTTATGTTTCAAATAGAGTTTACAAATTGTCACTAGCATTCGATCCGTGCTAGTAAACAAACATCTAAAACCAGATTATTTAAAATTAGCTAAGCACATACATGCGCACAATTAGCCAGTATGTAACGGTGCTCGAAGAGACGTTGAGAGCTCAAACGTGCACACACGGAAGCTTGTGGGTCGAAATTGTCAGTAGTGTTGCTAACAGACGATCCAGTAGGTCATGTCTGCATTGAAATTTAAAAATCTATACTTTGACGTTGAAGGGAAACATTGTTAAGCAACTTTAATAGAATAACATGGTATGTGATGTTTTCCAATCCGTTTTAGACCTGATTGGAATTTAACATTTGTTAATAATGAATAGAACATTAATGAAAAATAATGCAACTAAATTTAATAATTAAAATAATTTGAAATATTTATTGTTAACTCAAAATAGTACCTAAGTAAATTTTTAAAGCCATCCCTTTTATATTTGTGTCCAGTGTCAATTACGTTTAGCAATTTACGAAGTGTTTTATTGATCCTATTTTAAATTATTTGAACTACGATGAAGGTATTCAACTCTTCTTGAGAAAAACAACAGACGATCGGCAATTTCGCTTCGAAACAATTAGAGGGTAAATGAAACGATCCATTAAATAGAGTTACTTACTGTCGTTAAACCTTTCACTGCGCCACTAGCGTAGTGCCAGATGCCGTCGACTCTGTACTGACTATGCAATTACTATCCTCAGCAAGATGGAGTGTATACCGAATGACAGAGGGTCCGTTAAGAGTGTTAATTTCCTTTCGAACATCCTTGGAAGCGAAATAGTTAGAATATTACTTTTCTATAGCTTTAGATAACACTTTATTGATACCCACTTAAAAATAAGTCAGAATAAAATAACGTAAAAAAAGACTAAGCAATAGGCGGCAATAGCTTTAGTTACTATATAAGTATAAAACAGTTTTTCTGATATTTCTGCAAATGCTACATTTTTGCATAAACTATTTCCGTTACGTGCAGGCCGGCATTATTTCAAGTGACATGTGAGTGAATATTATAATCTATCATATTGCTCTGTACTTACTTTCACGTGCGTGTAGTCAATACTATAACTGCCTATATAACCTCTTTAACAAATTTCATCTTTATGTAAAGATCAAACCTGATACATATTTTATTTATATATCTCTATTTGTCGCAGTGGTGGGTACAATCCCTTTTTCTGAGCAAGAATGCTTGAGTTATGAAGAAGAAAATGACTGGCTTTAAACATATTGTGCTCATTCTCAATCTCACCTTACGTTTGCTTTAAGATTTGCCAGTAATATGTCTTACTTCGAGCAGTTAATCCCTCCACAACTGACAAGATCTTCCTTGCTGACACGTTAGTCTCTATTAACTTGCACTAGATCATTGTACAGATGATACAGAGGACTTGTCACAGGCTAAACACTTCAGTCAGTAACTGTACAAGCTTATGTGCATTCAACAAATTCGTTTACAGCCGGAACATGTGTTGCGACAGCTAGATTTATGTCGCTATTCTGTGTGCTAACAGTTTTGTGCAAGACAATACAGTCATTAATTTAAGACTGCGCTAATGCAGGCTTTGCGTGTGAAAGCATTGTTAGCAAACTTTGCTAAATGGTTAGTATTCTTATAATTTTTTTTGGAATATTTTAGCTGATGTTTCTCTAAACGTCATAAGGTGACATTACATAACGCGTAATTATCTGTAGACAATAGGTCAAGACAAATTTTCCGGTATAAAAATAACTTCGATGCTACTCCTACTAACATAGAATACATAATCCTTGCATGTGCCAAATTTTATGTGAATCCAACATTTGTGCAAACTTTCTAATATATTTTAGACATACATACTTACATATGTATCTAATATCTCATATAATTATTGATTTAAGTGTGATGAATATTGGATCATACAAAACCTTAGTTAGGTATGAAATTTTAACTGAAAAATTATTGTTTAAGCATGTGCTAAACTAACAAAAAAAAGCTACCAATGATACCAATCCTTTTACACAATTTTGAGCAAGGCACACGGTCATAGTACAGATAACAAAAGTTCTAAAGAGAAAGCAATGGCTGAGACAAACTAGATAATAATAGTGTTTATTTTTGTTTGATTTGGTTAATTTGAAATGAAATAATAAATTTACTCAACAGTCTTAAAATATAAAAATACATCTTGTGTTGTATCAGAAAGAACGAGTCTCGGGAAGTAAAAGTAAATAGAACTCTCTTTGAATCAACATAAACAAGTATCTTTATTACACTTTTAAATTATTAATTTCATTACTTTAAAGTGATTTTGGAAGATTTCTTAAATTTTAAAGTGGTCGTTTAATGCACCAGGTGCGTTCGCTTCACCTGTCGTGTTAGACTTGCTTCCGAGAAACCTGTTTTGGTAACTTGCAATGAAATGTTGGACGCGCACTAAGTTCCGTGATTTTTTGAGCGATTAGTAACATTTGAATATGAGTATGTGATATCTTATAAATATATTTTTTCTTAATTTGCTACTATTTGCTCGCAATGCGAAACAGAAGGCTGCAAAAGCAATATATTTTCCCGTTTTTGCATAATTGTGTGATCGTGTGTGATCAATAATTTTTCTCGATAAACCAGTAGTAGTTTTAGATCGATAAACAAACAAACACTTCAGTTTATCTCAGTTCACTCTCTCTGTTGCAATATTTTTGAAATTTTGGATGTTGTGAATAAGAAACATCAATATGGAATATTTTTATGGAAATAAAAAGAGATTAAAGGATATAGAACAGCGTGAATTAGATCTAATCCCAAGCACATACATAATAATGATTAGTACTAATACAAAATTAAAGTGGCTTCTTACTCCGTATAACATGACAAACGATTATTTTTGTTATATCGATCTCAAATAATAATTTCTAAACACATCAAAGGCAAAGGCACGAGTAACCTTGATTTTGTAGGCTTTACTCCTGATTTTTACACAGGATAAATTAATATACATATAGATTCACCAAAGGACGACGACCGATTCGACAAATGCTTGAAAGATTAAGACAAATTAACGACACGACAGATATAAATGAAAGCGGATGGGATGTCACCTTTTCATTAACCGCTGATCAATCGGAATACCCCAGTAGTCAGAAACGAAGGCAGAATTTAATTAATAATTAGATGAAATATTCCTTTCTTCATTACGTCATTGAAATTTGGATAGCTCTCAAACCTCCCGACTTTCTGTCGCTGCCCCCTTCCTGTCATTTTCTTCGGCAATTCAAACTTTGATATTTAATTACGGTAAATATTTTAACTTCGCCGTGGCACTGATTTTCGTTCCGCGCCTGCCTATTTTCAGATTTCTAATTACATTTGATACTTCAGTTGTTTTAAGATCTACTTTATAAATCTACGGTTAAATTATTTACTTTGGAATTACTTTCAAAGTTTTTGCTAATTTAGCTTAAATTATAGGATTTAGTAATTGGGATATATAATGAAGGCATTTTTCATGTTTTTCCAAACGTATAATAGTTAATTAATCACAATTGCCTGACTGAGCCTTTCAGTAAGTATCTTTTCGCAAATGGCCAGCATAATTGCACATGTATATTTATTGTCTTATTTGTTTTAGATTTTTGTCGCCTTTTGCCAAAGAATAATGTTCGAGAACAATATCCGGATCGGGAAGTAGAAATATCATTCGGATATTTTCATTAAAAACACGGACATTCGACATGTTCACCCAGCAACATGGTAATAGAACATTGCTGATTAAGCATAAGAATGTTATTATCACTCTGACTACCCCTTTATCAAATGCAAGTGCATTCTTATACAATTTTTAAAATTTTAGAACAGAAAATGTCTTTAATGCACTATTTACGATGAAAGACGCCCATTCATTTGAAAATAAAGGAGGCGATATTCTCCGCAACGGGATATCAATAAGTTAGCGCAAACTATCGAGTGCTGACGTTTAATAACCTTATTTCAAACCGACACGTATTATAATGTATGTGCGGATCGGGAGCAAACTCTGCTGGCAGCAGATATAAAATTCAATCAATTGGAAAACTGATCCGTGTTAAGATAGTATGTATACATACGAGGATATACATGCATATGTTATCTCGCCATTGTATTCCTCGAGTAGGCAGAAGTGCATTTCTCCACCTAGAATTCGCTAGGTGTGTATATTTATGACAGAAATTATGCATACATTCGAGTGAGTCTTCAAGAAAGTCAATAGTCAGTAAAATTTTTATTAAACCATAGCCTACTGGGTATAGTAGGCAAGGATCATTGCATTGCTTACAGCATTTATGAAAATCATGGAAGATGCTTTGCACAGAATATGTAATTCAAATAAAGGAGTGATTATTTGTGGAGACTTTAATGTCAATATTCTTGAATACTCTGAGGCAACGACAAACCTATTAAGTCTTTTTAAATCTTATAATTTGAACAATGCCTTCTTTGAGCCAACAAGAATCACTGCCACTAGTGCAACATGTCTTGACAATATTTTTACCAATGTAGCATTACTTGAAAGAACTGTTATAAACAATTTTAATTCAGATCATTGTGGCCAGTTGGTATCCTTACCTTGGCATACATGTAAAGTACAAAGCAATACTATTACATTTATTCCTATTACTGCTAGCCGCCTAAATTATTTTAAAACAAATATAGAAAAAAATCTACCTAAGTTGCCCTCTTATAAAGATCCGAACAAATTTTATAGTTCCTTGTTTAATTATGTTAATATGGAACATAGTAAAGTATTTAAATCAAAAACAATAAATTTTAAAAATCGTTTGACTTTCAGTGAATAGGCAACTACTGGTATATTCAAAAGCCGAAATAAATTGTATGATTTATATAATGAAAAAATGTATAATCAAAATCCGGCTTTTATTGCCTATGTGAAATTATACTCAAAGACTTTTAAACAAGTCTGTTCTGCTGCCAAAGCTCTGTATCTCAAAAATAAAATTAAATCAGCTTCAAATGTAATAAAAGCCACTTGGAATATTATCAATTCAGAATCGGGAAGACACATGGCACACCATAAAGAATTTAGTATTAAAGCTAATAATGAAATTGTTACAAAAGACACTGAAGTCGCCGCTGAGTTTGAAAATTTTTTTACCAATATTCCAATTATAACTACTAAAAATCTTCAGTCGTCTTTTAAGTCTGCTGTGTTACTTCTTGAAGATAATGTTCCTCAATGTGACGCATCATTTGAATTTACAGCAATTAGTCATTATGATATTCTTAAGGTTTTTAAAGAAATCAATAAAAAAAAGACTAAAGATCTGTGGGGTATGTCAGTAGTTTCTATATCCTCTATTATAAATATTATAGCACCCCACATGGCAGCTGTGTTCAATCGTTGCGTCGCATCTGGAGTGTTTCCTGACTTGATGAAGCTTAGTAAGGTAATACCACTTTTTAAATCTGGTGATACCTCAGACCCCTCGAATTTTCGACCTGTTTCTGTTTTGCCAACTCTTAGTAAGTTATTTGAAAAAATTATACTCAATCAATTATTGAATTTTTTCAATACAAATAACTTACTTCATCGGAAACAGTTTGGATTTACTAAGGGTAGATCAACTATCGATGCAGGGGTTGAACTTTTAAAAACTGTGTTCAGGGCTTGGGAGGAGTCGCGTGATGCTATTGGCGTTTTCTGCGACTTGTCCAAAGCCTTTGACTGTGTCAGACTTGACATTCTTGTCAGGAAACTTCACCATTATGGCATTAAAGATGTAGCCCTCAATCTTCTGACATCCTATTTGAATAATAGAGTTCAGAGGGTTGATGTAAATGGGAAACTTTCTCCAGGATCGTCGGTTACCATGGGAGTGCCACAGGGTTCAATTCTTGGACCTTTTTTGTTTCTAGTATACATAAATGACTTGCCTTACTATGTAGGGAATAAAAGCGATATTGTATTGTTTGCGGATGATACATCTTTAATATTTAATGTTAAAAGACGTCTTGACAATTTTGACGAAGTAAACAATGCACTACGTAAAGTTGTTCAGTGGTTTAGTAATAATAATCTTCTTTTAAATGCAAAAAAAACTAAATGTATAAAATTCACAATGCCCAATGTTAAACAATTAAAAACCACTGTGCAAATTAATGGTGAAGAACTGGATCCTGTTGCGTCAACCACATTTCTGGGCATTACGGTGGACGCAAAACTCCAGTGGGGACCGCACATTCAACAATTGGCAGGTAAACTAAGTTCCGCGGCTTATGCAGTGAAAAAGATCAGACGTCTGACAGACGAGGAAACGGCAAGAATGGTTTATTTTAGCTATTTCCATAGCCTTATGTCTTATGGTATTATGTTGTGGGGAGCTGCTGCGGACATTAACACCGTTTTTGTTTTGCAAAAAAGAGCCATTAGGGCTATTTATAATTTACGTCCCAGGGCTTCACTTAGGGAAAAATTTAAGGAAATAAATATTCTTACCGTCACCTGTCAATTTATATATGAAAATCTTCTATACGTCCAAAAAAATCCTGATACATTTAAGAAAATATGTGATGTACATAATAAAAACACTAGGAACAAATGTAATCTTGTACAACATGTAACTCGTCTCCGAAAAATTAATAACACTTTTATGGGGCAATGTATTCGCTTCTATAACAAACTCCCGAAGGGCATTAGGGAGCTTCCCTTGGAAAAATTCAAAAAATCAATTAAAGATAAGCTATTTAAAAAAGCTTATTATAAAATTTCAGATTATATTGAGGATCCTAACCCCTGGGAGCAAATAAACTGATCAGAGGAGGTGTTGCTACAATTTATATCCTTTGACATATTTTATAATATGAGTTAATATTGTAATATGAGTTGAATTTATTTAAAAAATAATAATAATAATAAAAAAAAAGACATTTTGTGTTGCTGAGGGAGTTTCTTGCCGTTTCTTCTCCACAGCGATAACACGTTTCGAAGCGGCACTAGTTTTAAAAAATAGCATAAAATATTGACGATTCAAAAGTGCTTGTGAAAGTCTATTTGAATAAAGGAAATTTGACTTTGACTTTGACTTTGACTTTGATCTCCTTTACACATGGGAGGTATATTTCACATCCATGTTTTACTAGCTGCACTTCAAGTACCACCTAACAGGATGCGGGCGTCTCTTGCAGGGGTCTCGGAAACTATTTGCTAACACTGCGCTTCCAACGGGAATATGTTAAAAAAAAAATAGGATTTAGCACGCTTCTTGAAGCGAACCCATCTATATCGCACGGCACTCACTTGACGCGGGACTGACTGTTTGTCATGTTAATTATTTTAGTCGTTAGCCAATACTCAGTCATCATCGGCCCATATATGTAAGTCCCACTGCTTTGCACGGCCCAACCCTAAATCTGAGAGGGTTTAGTCCTTAGTCCCACACATAAATAAACCTTAGATATTCCTAAGAACTTTAGATGTCCTCGCGATGTTTTACCTCACCATTAAATAAAGTGATAATTATTGTGACTTCAAAATGTCAGATGCGTGTACCTAAAGTTGGAACCAGCGACCGCCAAGAATCTCGAACGCTTGCCTAAAGCTCGAGGCTATCACTAATACTTTACTCAGTCAAGCGATATTAACGAGCTAAATTTATATACAATACTACGATATAATTACTTTCGGAATATATAGCTAACTCCATCAATTGAAAAGGCAATAGTTTTGTTTGCTAGCCAGCCCAAGTATTGGGGAACTGTCGATATTTCAGTTCGGATTGCTGATTGTTTTTGATGATTTCTGATAATTCTATTTTTGTTTCGTCAGGTACACAAGTTCGCATGATATTTTATAAATATGAAAAAGTTATTAAAATATATAAAACTTCATATTCTTTAAAATAAGGAAACTGCGCTGAATTACGCATGTCGGTCATCAAGTGCATATCAGCAACTTTTTTGAACTTCCCACAACGATATGATCCATAAACATTTATTTCAAGCTGTGTTTATTGTGAGTTCGTACAACATTGTTTAGTTAAAATGTACGTGCATTTGACTATCACTTGAACTATAGAGGCGTTGCTTTTTGTACAAGTATAAAATAACAACTCGTAGTATCGCGAACTTACTCGTTCCGCGCGACCTGAAGGTCCCAGGTTCGTCTCACGGTTGGAGTAAAGCGCTATTGGATTTTCCATTAAGTAAATTCTTAGTAGCACCACAGAGTCTGAATAAGCGTCCGAAAAACGGCAATAGGCTCGCCCCTTAACACGTGCGAATGACACTACAATAAAAACCCCCATTTAAAATACAAGTTGTAAATAGCACCATAATAACTTTCGGCCACACGCAGACCAAACCCAGGCACATTATCAAGTTTATTTGGGTATAAATATAATACACTTTCTTAAATAATGGATGTACGTATAACATATTGCTGTAACGCAATATTAAAGCCCGTTGTTGAAAGCGTATTTAATGGTATATTAAATTTATACGAAACGCAATTTATAACGTTATCTAATATTTTGACGTTAACGTTTTGACTTTCCATAAGCAAAAGCTTAATATAAATAACTTTTTAATCAAACGTAAACCGACACGTTAATTAGACGAAGTAACGTTAGTAAATTTTTACGATGGCTCTAATTTTAGATAAAAACGGTTGAAGTTACTACGCATTGGTTACATTGAGATCCAGGAAGGGAAATATTGAAAATAAGACTACACGTGAATCATAACTGAAAATAGAATCTGATGATGCAACACAAAATCGCTTTTTTATGCGGAGAATCGATATTTATTTTAATAACTTTCACAGTGAGGTTTGTCTATAAAATTGAGTTCATGTGCGCCTACTAATGTTATATATATTTATGTTTACGAGTCCGTGTAGTTAAACAAAATATTAGACAATTTGAATTATAAGAGTGTATTTAATTTGAACTTAAGTTTAAACGAAACTTCAAATCAGAAGCCTATTGTTACTTCATTCGACTCTGTAAAACAACATTTTTTATTTTCAATAAGGTGGTATTTTGAACCAAATGATAAAAAAATTGAAACGGCAAAAGGAACAGGTGTGGTTGTGTTGGTCAGGCTGTTACTGAGCGCCCACTCTCGGCCGCTATCCCACTACTGCCCGATGCGGGGACTTTTGGCTGCTGGGTTTCCCCCCTGGCCCGGTTCGCCCCTCCTTAGTGAACCTGCATCCCGCAGACTCCTCCGAAGGATCCATATTAACACCAGGCTTAGCGCGGACGTCCAGTCAACATGGGACACTCAGCACCAGCGACCCCCGACCTCAAACCATCCGCTGTGCCCGACCTCCGAGTCGCCGGATTACAGGAGACGCCACGCTCCCAGTCGGGAGACTCGTCGAAATTATTGTACAACCCCTAACACTAGACCGTGGTTCGAGTCTCAGTGAAAACTGCAGTTATAAGGTATTTTTTACTTTTGAATATTATCCGAAACAACTTTTTGTTTTTTAAACGTTTGTTAGTATTAATTATACATACCTTTATTTAATAAAATTACTGAGGTTATAAAACAAAAAGTGACAAAAAATTTATTTTTTAATACAATATAATTACAAGAATTAAAGTGTGCGCCGTGTCGTATAAAAGTCTCGGGTTCGATTTCCGGGTCTGGCAAACTTTTAAACTATTTTTTTTAGTTGAATTTCTGTATCAAACGGCGGTGGTTTTGCCCGAATAATGCCAGAAGGTTTGCCCCCTATTACGAGAGAGCCAAAAAGACAATTAAAATGTCAGTATAGAAATGCACGTCTGCCTACCCTTAACACAAGTACATACGTACTTGTGTGCACTAAAGCTACTAAAAATTCAATATAGTATTGCATCAAACACAAAATAAACCCCATAGGTAAACACGAGTGAAACAAAGGCTCCACCGGGCCGCGGTAGCCGTGTGTGCCATTAATCGGAATGGGGATGTAAATTTCAGTGCGGAAATAATACGGAGGGCCGTTCTCTTTACGCCGGCAGTAAATACACCCGTGTCGAACATTCATTTGTGTTAGCAATGTATTGCCCTCGTGCCCGTACAGGTGTTAAGTTAGACCATTGTGTTACACCATCAACCAATGTTTCATATTGTTGCTTTGGTTTCAGTATTTACTACGAATAAGGTGATTAATGATTATATGTGATTAAGTAGGGTATACAAAAGTAATGTTTTTCATTCATGCATAGGTGAAATTGAATTATTTGGTTATGAATTTTTAGAAGAGATTAAAAAGGGAATTAAAATATTGTAGGGAATGGACGAAAAAAATGTGTTTTGTAATGAATAATAAACTGTGCACCATCATTTAATTCCATACCATTAATAATTGCCACATATGCTTTGCGTTTATTTTCATTATAGTTTTTAGGGTTTCATGCCGCAGAAGAAAAAACGAAATTATAGAATCAGCGAGGAGTTATCAGTTGGAAACAAAAATAAACTCAGGTCTACAGCTTCTTGATCGTCTAAAAATGAGTATTGTGTACAACATACACTGTTTTACATACATTAATAGGATTAACATTTTTGCAGCAATTTATTTTCGTTGTTTTTTTATTCAATCTTGTGGCCTTACGATTACCTTTCACTTTTCTTCATACAACTCCATCCTTGATCTTCTGATTACAGAAGATATTTTATCGCATTTTGAGATGACACAACTTGTATCTTATGTGTGCAATAACCTTCTATTTTAAAAAATACCACTAATAAATTATTAAAAATACCTGTATTTTTACATAATATTAAACGGACACAGATATTGTCACTTAAAAACTTTTATTTTTTCTTCTTCTTCATAAATTTTTAACTCATTTCCCCATCAAAACTTTATACACCGCCGACATGAAAATTAAGTAAACTAATTTCCAGGGCAAATTTTATTAATAAGGTCTTGTAACGGGGTCAACTGGAAATTAGTACTTATTAAAATATTCACGAAACACTTTCCGCCTCAGAATATTTCTTGTGAAATAAATAGAATTTGTTTTGAGAAAACTTTGTAATAATGAACTTGATAGTTCGTAGTATTCCCAGTAATATTCCTCGTCGGTGTCAGATCAGAGTAAAGTTGTGGCTAACTATTTTATAAACTTCATAAAGTTTTCATTGATGATGGCAGGTAATTATTTTAGAAATTTAATTACATTTGATACCATATTTATGAGACTATGTCATACATAATTTTATACAAGAATTTTTTACGTTTCTCTTCATTCAATTCATACTTCCCAAGATTTGAACACACAATCGTACAGAAATATGTTTTTGTAGAAGCGCTACGGTGCGCAGTCTAGTTCTGTTCAACCCGAGAGGTGATACGGCATTCTGATTCCGCTAGCACTGAACCTGCTTAAACCTATAGACTATAGAGAACATCTCTTCACAACATTTCTAACCACAAATAAGTTAAAGGGACAAAAAATTGTTGCTATTGGTTGAAATAGATTGTTTAGCCAATCCAATTTCTCAAATTGCATTATCAATATTTAAAAGAATATTAATACTATGATGATGAATATAAACTAAGCTAGGCATACGCCTAAAAATCGAATCAATACAAGTCGAACCAACACCTGTAATAAATATTTTGGCATTTACAGAAATAAGTCAAAAAGCCATCTCCATCAGGCAATGATCTATAATTGGTGTGCAATAATTCATTAAGAATATAATTTATTAACAGTGCGATAAGAGATAACAAATTCTAAATAAGCACTTTATTTTAAACACAAAAGTGAGCTTTAATGGGTAAATCGGCAGATTGCTTTTGTCTTCTTTAACACAGAGCAAAACAGGAAACTAAATTCCTCTATTCTATTCTAAAAAATTCATTGTATCTTGTTTTCTTTTTATAGTTAAGTTTCTTCCGATTATTTCTGTGTTATGTACAAGAAAGTGTTAAATAAGTAAATTGGGTTACAGCCTCAATTTTATTAATCGCGGTTCATGCAAAGCAGGATTGGGCTTATATCTACGTATAAATAAATAGAAGATTGAACAGGTGAAGCGCGGAAAAATTTCATCAAGCGAACCGAAATGAAAAAGACCAAAATACTGGCGCATGCATTTGTCAGACGGCCGAGATATTCGGCCAGATTGCATTTACCATTCCGTATTAATTCCGGTGATCCTTTCAGCATACGAAAAGGGCTTAATGGAGACTACACCAAAGAGAGCTTGTTAAATTGTTAAATGAATTTGATACAACGTTGGACAAACATTGGTTTTTGATTAATGTCTGTAATGGTTGCAGGCATTTTGAAATATTTATGAAAGATATTTTCAAAACAGCAATCGTAGAGCGGTCATATAACTATTTGATATAATTGAGAAAGTTATAATATTCATCATCATCATCATCATCATGTCAGCCAATCGTGGTCCGATATGCTTCGGCGTCCTCGGAAGACTGCAGCGCCATAGATCGACGTTCGGCCATGAGGTCAAGAGTGTGGACCGAGAGTTTTTGTGGTCTATCTCTGCGGCGAGGTCTAAAATGCTTAGATCCCACCGCATGGACAGCTTCTACCAAACCGCTGTTTAACTCGTCCACGGCAAGGTTTTCTTCCAGACACTCGAAGCGATTTGTCAGCTCGAGTTGAAAGTAATAATATTAAATAGTATTAAAAAAGGTGTTAAGTAAAGCAAGTATAAAAGTATATGTAGTATAGGTATAATAGCGAGAGTCTAACGTATCTCCTCTATCAAACATGATTATGATGGCCGGCTAGACCACACTAACTCTAATGAAGCGTTTAATATTAAAAATATTATATTGAAAATGGATAAAATAGCTGAAAGTAAAATATAGGAAATAAATAGAACAGCAGAATAGCACAATATTTCACGTTTCACGTTACTTCAGTAACACCTTGCAGAATTATCCGTAGCAATGGCTGCATGTTCTGAAAAGTACCAATTTAGAATCGTAAATGTAGTTACAATAAAACTAAACTACCTCAAGAAATGGGAGTCGGGGCAGAGATTTTGCTTTTTTACAGCCACATTTAAATGGTGCTTTTGTAACAGACGGTTTTTCTAGTGCAAAATTTAGAAAACTACATATGTTGTAATATGAAAGATATTTTGGTGGTTCTTCTTGTTTGTGGCAATATCTACTCTTTTGTAATTTGGTTATGACATTATTTTATTAAGAAAACTTTAGTTGTCCAGGTTTCCTGACAATGTTTTCCTTTACCTCTAAAATATATGTCAATGTGTACCAGGATTGTAATCCGCGACCGCGGGAAAAAATAATGCCTTTGCCGTCTTGGAGTACATACACACTGTGTAAATAGTTTGGAAGAGACTGAGAAAATATTACAACCCATTACAGGTAATGTTTATCGATTTGTGTCCGTCCATTCGCGCTTGAACCTTACCAGTACTAATTACCTAGTAGGGTACCTAATTGCCAGTAGGGTCTTTAAAAATAGTACTGTATATATTCTCGAATAAAGATGTACTAACTCTAATTTAGTACTGAGTCGAGTAAAGCTGTTTCAGACTGATCAAAAACTGCCAATTTGCCAGTTCAAGCAGAATCCGTTTCCATTGTACAAATCCCCAAAGATCGACGACAGTTTAAGTCCCGTGGTAGTTGTAGGCCTCCAACTGTAACGATACGATACGGCAATTTACATTAATTCGCAATATTTTCGCCAGGCACTCGTTTGCCGTAATCCACGCGCATTATGCAAACTGTACCACCGTGACCCGATTCCGAAGTACTCTTTGTAAACACACCGATTATCCAATTCTTCGAGTTTATAAAAAATGACAGAAAAATCTATAGCTTGTCTACTTCATTTTTCGATTCCAACATGTGAAATCTAAATATTAGAAAAAAAAGTACCTAGATTTTGTTTATAATTTTAGTTATAGTCATCATCCTCATAATTAGGTATTACATTAAATTTTAAATTATTAAATGAAAAATAAATTAACCCTCCTTCAAACGCCCGCAATTTCTCCTATCTTCCCCAATTTATCATTCTATTGTCAAAGTTTAGCCCTTTTATATTAACTACATTATGCTTGAAAATATTACTATATTTTGGAGTGGGATCCAAATTCTACGTTGCCTATTTCAATCTCGAATAAAAATTAATTTGACTGAGTTCTTACGTCATTGCTATTATTATTATTTAATTAGTGTTATGTAACAACAAATCGTTGCTTGTAAGTTGTATACAGAGAAAATCAGCATTTTAAATTGAAACGTTTTCAAATAATGTCAGCAATATTAAGTTGTTGGGATGTGCTTTCAAGAAATTCATAGATAAATCAACAAAATTCTAGCAGTGGAAGCGGGAAAAATATGGACTGATATAAGTTTATCCAAAATTTATTACCATTGATACGTGGCAAAAAGTATATTATCATTTACATTATAACGATCTTAATACTCATAGCATAGTATCTTCCATTTTTCTGTAATTTTAGATTACATGTTGGTTTGTGTAAGGGCGATCGCCAGCAATCTATAAATATTTTTTGGTCGACTTATGCTTTTCATCAGTGACAATTGTGTGCCATGTGATTGCGAAGTCCCGGTTCGAAATAAATGCTAAATACCCTTACAAAATAAGGGATATAAATGAAAGTATGTATTTAAATAATACACTTTTTCGGTCCCATGCCACGATACGAACCTTATGTTAAGTTCACATTTACTTTTTGTTATTAGTTACGATCCACACACAATTTATTGACTATTATATATATGCATAACGACATTTCATTAGAATTAATTATATAAATGAACTATTCTCGTGTCTCTTTATTATTTTACCAACATAACAAAAACCATGTCCTTATTTTATATTATTAACCTTAATATTCGATAGATAGCGCATAAAACCTACATTGCCGTTTGACGAATGTCGACATAGTAAACTATGGAGCTTCGTAAGGCGAGCCATTCACCTCGACTTTATTGACTTGGACAAGAATTTATGACTTTTGGACGAGCGCGCTCAATGCCTCCCGAGACTTATCATTCTATATCACGATTAACTGCGTTATTACAATGTATATTGGGATACTTCGACGTATTTTCGTGAAATTGGATGGGCGGGTTCCACGTTTACGACGTCAGTAATTTCAAACAATTATAAATTATCTCTCAAATTTTGCATGGAAGGTTCAATCGAATTTCTATCTTTTTATTCCAATATCGCCTGAATTTTCGTTTGCGATTCTTATAACTTTGTAGCAGACACTGGCGACGATAAATCATTTGATACAGTTCTCTTCAGTACGTGCCTCTCTACATCGGAACTCGAGAACATTTCTTACATTTCAACTCGTAACATTTATTCCGATGATATAGTAGATAGTTTAGGGTATTCTATTAAAAGATCTAAAATCTAACATAGCTCTTCTATGAATTCATAGAAATATACTTATGAAATAAAATTACATTTTATGGAAAGAAAAGTATGCGTAATACTATAATAACTTCCAAAAGAATTACTGAATTTAAGAATTTATTGTTTTGTTTTTTCGTTGCGAAAGATAATATAATATGGAAAACTCCCAAAAATCCACAGGCTTCTATTACCCGATATTCGTCTCGATTATCTAGTATAGGTAGTGCCCATTTGGGTAGTTCCGGCACTCAATTTTTGACTGCAACGTCGAATATCGTATCATAGACCAATTCAGAGTCTCTTTGATGTGCTGTCCCCACCGTCTCGGCGGTCCCAATGGCTACTTTAAGTTTCATTTTACGATAAAGAGCGGATGCTATGGTAGGATGCTATGTATGGATGAAAACTTCTCTTTGTCAATAGAAGCTGACGGGTAGTATTTCTAAGATCTGGAATTTCTCAACGAGAACCCTCGGGGTGCGTGCAATGCAATAAGTACATCCTTTATCATTTATCTTATGAAGTTATGCTTGAATAGTGAACTAAAGTCCAACCATTCTCAATAAAAAACATATGTTTTACTAAGATGCCAGCCATTCCCTAATTTGTGAACCCCTGGCAAATATGTACGTTACGAACAAATGTCATATACATATTTTTAAGCCATTTTAATAATTATTTTACTTACTATTCAATCAATCAATAGACCTTCTGTTTTAAAGGATAAGAGTTGTATTTTAAATCCATCCACCACCATCCCATTACCTTCCTTACCTAAAGCTAATGATCCGTTATGCAAATGATGGCAATTATCTTAAAATAACAACGTTAAGAAGAAGAGCCGACATTTCCCCATTTCAAATTTGATATAAAAATGAAAACATCCTCCACGTCTGTTAGCGATAAATAATGAAGAGAAGAAATTAAAATGTCGTTAGGGGGCATATTGTGGGGGCAATGTGTTATTGATGCGGTTATTTCCGACGCTGCAGGAGGGTACAAGCGGCCCTAATGATTTGACACCGTAATGTTCTCTTGATGTTTTGGAGAAATTTTTGTGTTAGGATCGTTGGCGTTTTACTTTTGGTTAAGAAGGCAGAAATAAACAAATAACAAAATAATCTCTAACAAACGTGGGACATCAAGGAAAGACCTGATCTAATTATCAGATTTTCCATTGATACCAAAACATTTTATTTGTAGATTGTAAGTGAATGGTTGCCACGTATAAGGACAAAGTAAAAAGCGACATGCGTAAAGGTTGTTATGTTCTTATATAGGTATACTTTCCCTTTAATAAACATAAAAATACTCCAAATTTATTCCCATCCATTGAAGCAGAGTCTTGAACTCTGTACTGCAATATTAGACCTCTGTAGATATTTTAACAGTTTAACACGTAAGAAGCAAACTAAGGTGATCTCGCATTTAGTTAAAATTTAGAATAGAAATTTCAAAGATTTACTTAAAGATCTCCAATATGCAACTATCTTTATTTTTTCGATAAAACCATTCGGTAGTCGAAGATAAAGTTTCAAAACAAAAATTTAAATTCTGAGACAAGGGCACTGTTATTTTCAGCACATTGAATGGTGAAAAGGGCAGTAACAATGTACTGAAGATGATAATATTGAACTTGCCTTCAGTTCTATGAATATATGCACTCGAAAGTTTATCTTACAAGTTTATATAATATAAATATTTTGTTTGTATAATACAAATTGCTCTAAGCACTACGGTATTGAAGAGCGCAACCATAACAAACTGCCAGGTCTTAACCACGAACTTAGCAAAATCTCAAATTTCAAATCTTTAGCGATAAACCGATAACTAATTGAATTGGAATTTACCTGATAAATTAATTAATACCTAAACGGTTTAATAGGTTTATATATCAATACGTTTAAGTCTGGATAGATTTATTATTTCTTAACACAAATGAATAAAATTGAGTATGTATTTAATTTTTTTTTTAATTATTGACTTTTGTGTTTTGCGGAACAAGTATATCCTTTGTTTGCAAGGTTGCCGAGATTAAAAATACAGGACTTAACGTCACTTGGTCAAATAGCTTCCAAAAACTTACCACTTCTTATTTCAAAATCTTCGTATAGTATAATCTTAATAGTCATGTGTTTACGCTGTGCATGTACTGGACTGTGCTTAATACTTCCAGCGACCACAGTGATCCGCTTAGGTTGGCTCTAATGGCGGAGAAGGGATTATGTAACGGAGTTCATACATTCTCTTTGAAATACATTCATAGTACTCCAAGAGCGAATTCTGATTGGGAACGGTATAGTCAAACTCTACTGCAACTTAAACATCGATTGGTTTTTATTTAGGATTTTTAATTTAACACAAGCAAAAAAGACAAGAAAGATGTGCATTTTAAAGAGAATCTAAACTTTTTCTAGCTAAACAATTTAATCAAAGGGAGCTGCGCGGAATCTAATATCGCTTCTGAATGTATTTCGATCAATCGATTATCGCTTTAAATTATCTTTCGTCAGACATTTTTCTTCACTTCAGCAAAGGAGGAAAGTTTTAAAATTATACTGTTTGCTTTTATTTCTCTCTGATCGGAGAAGTTGAGTTCCTTCGGGACTCTCGGGCTTCACAATTACACTCACTATGATTTGATATTAAAGAAGTTGGTGGTTTTACTTAAAATTGACTTTGACAGCCCCGTGGCGCAAGTTGGCTAGAAACCAGCTTGCGAAACGTGAGGCCGCGGGTTCGATCCCCGCACCGAGACAAATATTTGTGGATCAATATTTGTTTCGGGTCTGGGTGTTTGTGAGACCGAAAAAATCTCTCGTAGTGTCTGATTTCCACGACACAGGTCTTGTAACCTAGTGTGGGGTCAAACCTATGTATGTGACTGTTGGGTGTATTTATTTTAAAATAGGGAAAAATCTCGATACACATTATTGATCACAACGTGATTTAAGGTCATTATCAGTTATATATTTTTCTGAAATGAATGTTCTCATCTATTGTGCATATATCTACTGCAAAACTAACTAAAATTATATTTGTGGGATCATGATTAATATATGCTAAGGCCATTGCTTATAATCGAATATCAAACATCAGTAAGACTTCAATTTGAGATTTTATGATAGGTACATTATTATTTAGTTATTTTCAAAAATATTTATGTTTCAATTTTTATTATGCAGCTTTGAATTAATAGAAATTAATTCAATAAAAAATCCAGAGTTTTTGCCACTAGTTTCCCCTAAAAATAATTGTAAATCCGGATTAAATCCTATTGCTACGTCACTGAAGTCCGCACATACATTTGCTTGAGCCAAGTTAAATAGCAGCTTATAAACGAACCTCGTATTTACGTTGGCAAAAACTGCTTCCTTTACCTTTAACGAGTTAAATACAAAGTATTTAGTAGACATAAAATATTCAGCTCCGTAGCGTGAAAGGGTTAATCGGAATCGGTTCATTGGAGTTAAATCATTAATATCCACGTCCGTTTATTTACACTTCATTAAATACAGCGAGAATTCCGACGGGTCGATGCTAATTTGTATTATTATAAACATGAATTAGGCGTGTGTTTTCACATCAACGACGATTATACTTTATTAATGGCTTTTGAATTGTTAAATTGTTAGCCCGTGTAGCGTTGTGAGCGATAGAATGTAAGAGAGGCAACCGCGTTGATCTTAGGTAATGCGAATGTACTCGTATTATAGATGACAGCCCCGTGGCGCAGTTGGCTAGACACCAGCTTGCGAGACGAGCGGCCGCGGGTTCGATCGCCGCACCGAGACAAATATTTGTGTGATCCACAAATATTTGTTTCGAGTCTGGGTGTTTGTGAAACCGAAAAGTCTCTCGTAGTTTCTGATACCCACGATACAAGACTCGTATCTTAGTGTGGGGTCAGAACTATGTGTGTGACTGTTGGGTGGGGTGTATTTATTTATATAATGAAAGTTCTATAAGTATTTATTTCAGGCTTGGTGATTTTTTTAATTTGAACAATCTGTCACAAACAAATACTTAATACTCTCCATTCTAATTTTTATTTATAGGGACATCGGACTCTCCTATTACATAGAACTTAAAACGTCTGAGCGTATGTATTTGAATTATAAACTTTCACACTGGTTTCGGAAATATAGTAATTACTTTTCTGTTTTGTGTTAGGGTATTTTTAATATACATTTTTTTACGTCAAAGTTTATAGCCATGGCAATAACAATTAAAGTCTCCAGATATTTACCGACACTGCAAAATCCAAACATTTTGTAATGGATCAAAGAATGCTCTTGGTCTTACCTATATCATTTTATAATAAAGTTTTATTTATACGAAAAGATCCTAATGTTATTTAGAAATGTCTTCAGAAGGGTATGACAATTAATTGTTTGAAATGACTTATATTCTTCCGTACTTTTTTATTACAAACTAGCTTTTGCGCGCAAACTCCGTCCGCGTAGACTACAGGATTGAGTTCAGAAAGAAAATAAGAAATAGTCTATTTACTCCTCAGAGTCCTGTCCTATTTAGGTCCATACCAAAAGCCATACAAATTGATCAAATTGTTACACATACGTGAAACCGTAACGCGTCGATTGGCGCCTTTCTTTTCTTTCTTCTTTCTTCATCAACCCATATACGCCCACTGCTGAGCTCGGGTCTCCTCTACCATTGGCGCCTTGTGTATCATTATTGCGCGCTTGATCATTATTTTGAAACTGCGATATCTTTTAAGATATTCATTAGAATCACAATCATGTGATTTAATTATATATGATTTAATATATATATGATTTAATTATAAATTTGCCCTTTATATCAATAAAGGGCAAATTTATTTTATATTAAATACTTGTAATGAATAACGTATTTATTTAGATAAGGATTAAGATCATCTTTATAAAACACCTTCACAAATAAAACTTTATTTTAAAATAAATTTGGTTAGAATAAAAAACGTTATAGTGAGCCAACCTTAAAAAATAGACATATGCCGTCGCGGACTTTTTTTTAGAAATTTTAAAGAGGAACATTTCTCTCAAACATTATTTTAGCGAAACTTTAACCGTTTTCGCAGCGCACGCCGCGGAAGCTCACAGAAAGGAAAAAATGTCCCCGATTTTGAAACATTCTTTATTGCTGCTCTGCTCCTATTCGTCGTAGCGTGATGTTATATAGCCTATATCCTTCCTCGATAAATGTGCTATCTAACAGTGAAAGAATTTTTCAAATTGGACCAGTAGTTCCTGAGATCCTAGCGTTCAAACAAACAAACAAACTCTTCAGCTTTATAATATTAGTATAGATATGTAATAACAACTTTACATTCGACCACAACATGTGCTCAACAACTAATTATGCTTCTATAGAAATAATTTATTAAAATGTGTCATTGAAAGTCCTATTACCATTTCTCCCGGTCATAGAACAGCAGGACATCTTGTTTTAACTAAGATAAGATAAACTACTGTGTGACCTACAAATATTCGTTTCGGGTCTGAGTGTTTGTGAGACTGGAAAGTCGTAGTCTCTGACACCACAAGATCACCGACCAACACATTTTTTTTAGTGTCGAGTCAAAACTGCTTATGTATGTGGAGTGATTATTGAATGTTGTTACTCCCGTAGAAAAAACAGATTTTTAAACAGTGCGTGACTCTATCCCAATGTCCTCGAATAAATCGAGCGTCGAATTGTAATCAAGTTCACCGTACACATTACGTAAGATCGTTTTGGTTACGTTTTATATCCGTCCGTTAGTGAAATTCGGGAATGAACTTCAAACAAAATTTAACGTGAAACAGTCGTTTTCACCTTTGAAACAGGACCCTTTAACAAGCGCAATGAGGGCTTTAATTATAATAACTTTTATCTCGTTTCATGCTTAATTAGTATTGTTTTGAAACCTAATGACAACTATAGTCACAGATTGCTCAGGCTGCTGTAGCCATATTTTTAGTTTATAAAAATAACGCGGAGAACCTAGTTTTCGTAAAATCAGAAAAAAAATCATAAATAAATACATAGATAATAATAATTTAAAAAGTAATAAGAAAGGTTTAAAAATCTAAAAAAATATTCGATGCAATAAAAAATGTGTTTACTATATAATGCTTATAGTTTTTAGATAAATATCACTTTTCCTTACATTACATGTATTCCGCATCATCTATAAAGAAAATAGCCATATAATAGCTTGATGCTGCTATTATATAAATAGAGCCATTTGTACCACGTGTTCAGGACGGAGAATACATGAAAAAAATGATAAAAAGAATACATGTGACGCTCTGGAATAAGGCTCTATTACGAAAAAATTGGTAAAGTACGCAGGAATGAAATCTTGGCTAACCACAATTAGTATTGAAAGGTATTTATTTACTAAGTGCCTTTTATTTATGAACGACGTACGATACAAAACACAGTTTCGTGCTTTTTCTTTTAATGGTCCTTTGTAGTAATACAGAAACTTTACCTAAATTTTTGCGGATGTACTCGGGAGCCCTCAATAAAAACATTGCTAAACTCTTGTTTGTTATTGGTAGGTGTATTACCAAAAATGACTCGTATTTATTGATGACCCGAATAACGTATTATTTTAAAAGTAATAACAACATAAATCTGTGTTCATTTCGCAAAATATTGAAGCAGAAGGTTTTAAACATATTGACATTTTATTTTTAATATCGTTCCAATGTACAATTCAATTTTGAATATGGCGCTGAAACCTTTCATGCTTTTCAAATTCCAATTAATAAACATTTCGATAAAATAATTCTGAAAAGAAGCCACATAAATAGTATTTAATTTCACCAGATATACCTTTGATGTTATTAATAGATCTGCGAAGCCTTTTAATAAAAAAATGTTCCGACTACACGTGCCTCGTACCTTGCAAATAAAAGGGGAGTTATTAGATCACGTGGTCATGATTGAAAACATATAAACTTAGGAGGGTTTCCTTAATATCAGTAATGGAATATTGTTGGCACACTCTTAATTATGTAATCAGTAATAAAGTGATAAACCTAATAGTTATAGGTCTACAACTGCTTCACATTGAATAGACATCCGTATAAGGAAACCATAGGGCGTTGAATGTTAAAGTATTTTTTTAAAGGTTCGGTTTTTCTTCGTTTCTCATCACCATTTTCTTTTTTTTTTTTTTGGTCTTCTTCGCTTTTGAAAGCAAGTCAACATCCATTGCTTGTGAATATTTTAGAGCAACAGTTAATACTTCTAAGTTTGCTTTATGGATTATACATACAAAACTCAGACACTTTGGCT
The DNA here is from genome assembly GCA_030295005.1 of Cephonodes hylas. Classification (NCBI taxonomy): domain Eukaryota; kingdom Metazoa; phylum Arthropoda; class Insecta; order Lepidoptera; family Sphingidae; genus Cephonodes; species Cephonodes hylas. The sequence continues at coordinate 4,776,679 of AP025377.1, read as the reverse complement.
TTAACGAGCTTGAAAAAGATAAAGAAAAAAGCCAAACTTCAGGTAATTTGTTACTGTGACCAGTGATCCTATCTGATGATGACGATGATAATGTTTACCTCGGCACTATATGTTCTTTTTTATGGTAAAACTTCGTGAGTTGCTGTAAGTTCTATTTGGAGGCTGATTGCTCGAGGATATTCTGGAGATGGTGGTATTTTTCTCAAACGAAATCCGCATTTGTTGAGTACGTGACTGAAATGTTTGAGCTGACACTGCGCGCTATGCACGTTGCAGCAAATTCACGGATAAAACTAAGTGCTCGTATTTGAATTTAAATAGTTTCGTGTCTACTTTTCAGAAGTTGAAGTCTATCGAATGTTACTCCGTGTGTTACGCTACCATTGTCGGTCCTTATTCGAATACTGTAAGGATTTACAAAATAAGGCTATTTGAATAAACTTTATTCGTGTTTAAGGATTCTCGTTGATTCTGAAATATTTTATACAATCTGCTGATACAGTCGATTGATATTTGAAATTTATGCATTCGTCGTCAGGTCTAACCTAAGCAGACCGTAATCGGTGGCCACAAAGATGGACCAATAGAATTCCTTGAAGGTATATATAATGATTATCTCTTGTTTTAAAAACATATTTGATATATTTTCGAAAATTTAATTAATATATATTTTTTTAAATAAACATGAAATGCAACTGGTTTATTGCAATTGGTAGAGTTTTCTCGAAATTTACAGCAAATTTCATCGCAATGTCAATTTTTATCGTGAAGTCGATCGATCCAGTTTTATTCTCTTTTTAAAAAAAATATCTTTTAAAAATATGAATAATATGTTTTTTAATCGATGTGGTATTATTATTATTATTGAACGAAAATGGCAATATCCTAATCAGAATTTACTACACTCAGCTGAGTATATTTCATCCGGTATTAATTGCATCTACCAAACAATGTAGTTATAAATATACCAAAACTAATAATAACTTTATCATCCCCATGCGCGTAAGCAATGAACGCTCGAGATGAAATATTTTTATTTGCGCTAAGTCAGAACAGTTACATCTCAGGCCGTAAATTAGAAACTTTGTTCATGAGGGAAATGAAGATAATGTTAATATGACTTTTGTTAAAGATACGAGAAAGGGAATCTGTGAGTTCCGTGACAAAAAGTTCCATACTAAATCCAAAACAAAACAAACAAACATACCTCACGCCTATATTCCCCGGAGGGGTAGGCAGAGATGCATTTTTGCACCCACATTTCGCCAGGTATGTATCAGTCCCACGTAATAGGGGGCGAGTCTATTGCCGTTTTTCGGGCACATTTCCAGACTCCGTACTGCTACTGAGAATTTCCCGATGGAAAAACCCAATAACACTTTGCCCGACCCGGGAGTCGAACCCAGGACCTCTAGATCGCACGGCACATACTTGAACCGCGAGGCTACGAGGCAGTCACTAAATCCACTCCTGGAAATTGTTAAAAATATCAACCTCTGCCTTAATTCGTGCATACCATGTTTCTCTTTGGCTTATCTATATCTATCTGTATATCTTTGGTAAACCATTACGTAATTACCTTGTTCAAACTTATATAATAAATTATTTATTTCAGCATTTGTGTCGATTGCGAATCTTGCACCATCAGCTTTCATATAGACAGAGACAGTTCTAATAAATCTTCCAAACTTCAAAGTGACCAGTTTTCAAAGCCACTGTCATGCTGTTACGACGTTTTTAATATCCGCTGCAGTTGGTACATGTAAAATCTTATTTCCTCGTGTAGATCTTCACATTCTGCGCTGTGTCAGACACAATAAGCGAACAAGACCATCCGTTCTACGCGACTTGTGCGAATAAATCTTCCCTTTTTATAAATGTCGCGGAGTCCGGAAAAAAACAGTCATTTCTCCGTGCTGTCGCGCACAAAAGTTTTTTTTTATAATCGCGCCTCGGACCATTAATTCGCAACTTGGTATTTTTTTGCGAATTGACAAAATACTAGCGCGTTGAAGTGTTTTGATGTAGTAGTCTGGCGCAAATACTTGAGAAATGTAATGATAAGGAAACATTGTTTGACAGTTATTGGTTTAACAATCAGTTGTTTTAAAAATCGTGATAAATTAACCACAATCATTACTAAACAAAAACATAAGAACTTTAGGTTAATATAATTTTTTTGAGCTTTAGATTTCTATAAAAAGCTTAATAAGTAGTAATGATTCGCTTATTAACACTATTAAACAGTATACATACGATTATTCTGGCTAGATGATACATTTGTGGAAATCATAATCTATTTATAATTATCAAACACACGTGCCTATGAATGTCGTAACAATACAATACAAACGTCTGAACTTCGTCCAGGTGACGCTAACTTTTTAATTGAGTTCAGAAACACGAATTGTGTTAAGTTGCCACTTTTGACAGTCCAGCGTCATAGTCACGGGACGACCTTTATTGGTCTTTGTCTCGAACTTCAATTGGTATGTGTGTTGTGTGTAGTTTATGAAATTGGATATGCTGGGGAAAGCCTGCATAGAGATCTTTGTTCGATTCAAGACTTAATATACACGTATCTGTATATGACAAACGGCAATAGACTCGTCACTCGACCCTATGACGTGGAATTCAATATACAGCTGACGTAACGATAGTATTGAGATACTCATACCTACTCCCTGCTTCGAGAAAGGGTGAGTGTATATATGTATGTAAACTCGTACTTATTCCACTCGTGAATACTCAAACATCATAAATAAATTGGTGGTCGCGTGATTCTGGTTTCATGTTTAGGAAACCGTAGTCTAACACAGTTTTTGATGTCCAATGTTAATTAATACATTCATGTTATTTGTATTGAATTTATTTTATATTTAGTACTCACAAAATTATTTACCTAATTATCTACCTAAGAAAGTGGAGCATCAAGATAGTTATATTTTAAGTACCTTTACCAAATATACATTACAACAACTTGTCTCTTACAAAGTTAAGGGTAACCCTAACTAGTACAGTATTAATACTATCAGGCGTCTATGTTTGAGCAGCCTTATTGTCATAACTATTAAACAGCAAATTGGGAACTTCGGTTTGTTCAACGAACCGATGTAAATTTATTAACTATGTAACATTTGCGGGTTTGTAATTGGCTATTCCGCTTCATACTTTGTTACAAATCCTATTAATATATTACAAAGAACTTCCTAATTGGTTTTAAAAGATAAATAGAATTATTTTGAACAAGTATAATAATGTTGTATGGACGTTTTATTACTGAACGAAGATCTTTCGGGTTATAGGAGTTAAATTTTAATCTTTTATCCTAGTACGGGTGTTGGATTTGCTATACCACAGAATATATCCTGAAAGACATTCAGGTATTCGAGTTTCTTTATAGCACACTCATACGCTTTCGGAAAGTCATCCTCTATTGTGCAAAAAAATATTTATTTAATATTTGAAACATTATTACCTAGTTTGTATTCAGTTGTTTGTGTTATCACTTATATCAAATCTTATACGCTACTTCTATCCCACATCTTCAGCAACTTTGATCTTCGACTGTGTAAAAAGAATCTAATCACACCACAAAGCACCTACCCGTTCATAAATAGCGCATTGAATAGCCATTAAACTTAACGTCTGCAACAATCAATTATGTGTAGACGAGTCCCGTGCGCAATAACTCTTGCGGTTTTAATGCTCCTTACATTGGCCGTCAGCCAAGCAATTAGATATCTTGCTTTTGAAATGAGAAAAATTTAGTACACCCTTCTTATAATTCTTTTGTTTAGGTCCATTGTGGGTACATTGCACTTGATCAGCATTGCTAGGTATAGGTTGGCTTGATATAGTCAGCTAGTCTTTTTGTGAATGAATTTTCTTTTACTATATGGGTTTGTTTGTACTATTTTATCGAGATGGGCCAGTTATGACCTGAGGTGATTGCTACACGGTAGCACGAAACGATAACCGGTTCTGGCACTACATCTAAATAATGAAGTACTTAAAACAATACTAGTCGATAAAAGTTTCTCACCTATAATGAATTCAAAAATTAACCAATTGTCCAATATCATACATAACTTCGCTTGGGATTCCAATCCATAGGCCACAGTTGCCTCTATTTACTATTCAAAGAAACTAAAGTTCGTACATGCACTCACATCACAAGAAGGTAACGGTGTGTGAAATCCAAACATTGAAAACTTTACGTCAGCCAATATTTTGTTTGAAATCACAAAAGTTTTAAAGGAGCTACAGCGAAGTCGAACAACTCAATTAAAGTCACGGCGTGCGTTCTCACAATATAGAAAGTTCGAGAGCGAAATTTTTGGACACGCCGAAGCTTTTGTAATGAATAACGCGAGTTTTCGGGGTCCGAGTCAATTAGAGTCACTTGTTTAGGGATCTTTTTTGGAAAATATGGACCGGTAACATGAAGCCGTCTAATTACTGCTTTCTAACTTTTTTTAACAGATATAAATATGTTTATATAATGTTATCATAGAATAACGATTTTTCTGTATAGAGTGGTAGTAAGCTGTGATAATATGACATTACATTGTCTTCATGATTTTTATATCGTTTATGAAAACTTTCATGGTAAATGACAAAAACAGAGGACAAAAGTGATGCCTAGGAAATTTTTCGTCCACTGGCAATTTACTTATTTGAAAGTACGTATTGCCACACACATATTGCCTGCTGTTCCACTCCGGTTACCATGGTCCTAATAGAGTCTTTCTAATATATTTGTAATAAAACATCGTGCCCATATAACTTACATTTATGTCTCATCAGCCTATCGCCGTCCACTGCTGAACGTAGGCTTCCCCAAGAAAGCGCCGACCATCCCGGTCTTCTTCACATTTATGTATTTTTTTGTATTATTGGTGTAGGTGTTTCGACTAAAAAGGTATAAAGGTAAAGCTCCATTCCATTTTCTGAAAGTGGTCAAAATACATAAATCCACGAAAAAAATCAATTACGTATAGTTGGTACTCGAAATTTTCATCGGTGATATTTGAAGTAGCAAAACTTCTGAAAAGTCATTATCCATGTTTCTTTCAGTCGAAAGAGCACAAAATTCATCGTACTCAGTATTTATTCGAGCAAAAACTTAAAATTTCTGTAGAAGTTCTAAGTAGACTTTCGATTCGAAGAAAGAGGCAAACACAATAGTTTCGTTTTTACGCGATCCAGTTAAGCCGAAGAGCAAAACTAGCTTTATACATGCTTTTTACGATTATCACAATAAAAACTTACATTAAGGACGCAGTACTTTTACCATCATTCCTGTACAAGCACTTAACTTGTACGGATATAAAATCGGGCAACTTTTGTATGACTCCATTAATTCGCCAAACGAATTATCGTAATGCCGCAGCTTTATTACTTTCTGCCACAAATATTTTCCTTTCCCTCCACCCGCATGTTATTAAATCTTTACGATTCTGTTTATTGTTTAACCTAAATAAATCCGCATCTCAAATAATTTAATTTCCTTGGGCCCTGAGGCGTAGTTAATTTTCCGAGTGGAAAAGTATTAACTTTGGCAATAAATATTCAAGAATCAGTGGTATAGTTGTTAATCCACGCTCAAGGACATTGCTGGCTTTAATTAATTCTTTTAACGTTTGGTCGTTTAGTTTGTTTGATAAAAATCCAAAAGCCATATGATCCATTTAAAGATCTAGATTCTATATATTTGAAAAATCTGTGGTATTTTAATTCTAAAAAAATATACATAAGACCTTTGAGTTCTTTATTTTTAAAGCAGTATCACCTGTACCGTAGAATATGCAAGGCATAAGTATTCCTAGACATCCATTTGCCTACACGATATCCCGTGAAGTTATTTATTACAGCCATAAAAATGCCTGTTGAATAGTTCGATCCTCCTTACGCCTTTGGTCATGTCTAAAAGTAATTAGCTGTAAGTAATTGCGGGCGGATTTTATAAGATGTTTGAGAATGGAATTACTGTTTTATCATTAAGCTAACGATCTTTTACTCATTAATGTTTACAACGATTTAAAATTACAAATAAAATTTATTGGTGTACAGGTGTAAAAAAAAACTATTTTAGGAAGGCTTTGGTTATTTTCAATTACCATGTCCAATTACCAAGTCCAATGTATATTACGAAATTATCAATAAACTATTCATAACTGTTTGTGAATAGAAATTAAGCACAAATAATTTTTAGAACTGCTTTTCGCTATGGAATAAAAAGAGTTGTAACATTTTATTATAAGACGAAATACACTAAAATGGGTCGTTTATAAATAATATACACAATTAATATAAATTATAACCCTAGAGATTATGCGACTCAAGGTGTAAAAAAGCAATAAAAATACCGATGTAATTACTTCGAAGCTTATTACTCTTACTAAGAGACAAGTCCACCCAATTCTCTATCAATAATTCTATCCGCACACCCACTAACACCTCAAAAGGACATCTCACTTTATACACAAATAAAAGTATACATAAAAATTCTTTATAGCTCCATATTTCGGCGTTAGTCGGTTATCTTTGTCTCCAAGGCGCCTCGTAATCTTCAAATAAAAATGGTTGCAATGACAAATTCTCGTTTGACACGTGACTCTGCCGTAACAGGACCCTCTTTAATAGGATCAACGCGGAAGCTCTCATAAATAATGTTCCTTTCTCGTGGTTTATTGTGGATGATTTATACAGTGTTGTGTAATCAAAAACCTAACCAAAAGTTGGAAATATGATACTAATACAATGGAGCCAGTTGAAAGAAAAAAACAACGTAATCTGCACGACAAATGGTAAAAGTCTGGTCTAGCAGGACCTGAACGTAGCTTGGAGAATGTGGATTTGAAAGTAGTGTTTGCCAATGGAAATCCAGGCATGAGTGTCCCTATTATGTATGTTAGATTCACTTTAACAATTAAGTTTCTAATATTATATTATTATTGTCATGGCAATCAATGACGCCACTTTTCTAGACATACGGCAAAATAGTGTCACCCTTTAGTATGACGTAATAATAATCACTTGAATATTAGCTAGAATAATACCTATTTTTTCCACACACTTATTCCGTCGAGCGATCATAGTCCTCATCTTTTTACTCACAATTACGCTACACATTAAATATACAGACTTAATGACATCTTTATTTGAGTGCTATACCAAATGCTTGAAACAAGACAAACGTTGCAAACTAAAGCATAATCTAGTACCTAGTACAAAACATTACGTCGCTGATCACACGAATAACTTGATGTAACTTGTATTATGTATATTACGCACTCTTTTTGTTGTTGTAACATGAATTAATAAGTAAATATTATATTTTTAATCCATCTACCTAAAATATGTCGCTACTTCTACGTCATACGTTAATATTAGGTATGTACGTTTCTTAGGTGTGTAGTCCGCCAAACCGGAATAGGCCAGCGTAGTGGACTATGGCCTAAACCCTCTCAATAGCAGAGGAGACCCGTGCCCAGCAGTGGAACGTATATGGGTTGACGAGGATGATGAGTAGCGAGCGACCTAGGTTTTTTAAATAAAACTGTGACTTATGTATTCAAACACTTAATAATGTACAGATTAGCTCTGAGTATACTTCCCGAAACTATTAAACGCTGGTCTCATAACATCCACTGTTGGAACAAATATTTGTCGCCAACACAAATATCTTTACGAGAGCGTTTTATTTATTCAGGGAACCGTTTCATTCTACACGTTCCGGTGTACAGTTGCCGTACAAAAACTTTCCCGCTGAAGGCTTCGATTATCCGAGCCGCATTTTGTGCAAGGAAGTCAATAAGTTGCCGTGAATTCCAACGGCTTTAGAATAGAATTTCTTTTTGTCCGCAATATTGTGGAATCCAAGAGCTCACTAGTAGAAAGAATTCTGTGGAAACGTTTTTGCTGAGAAGCTATTTCATATTACATTACTTGGGATGCATACTTTATAGTCAAGGTTTATTATAGAATTTAACATTTGGTAGACATAGAGTCTATGAGGATAAAGGAAAAGTCTATGCAATGGATTTTAACATTTGTCGTGTTTATTATCAGTCATTTTGCCAAATGATAAAACAACATACTTGGCAATTAATATATTTCATACATTTCGCTGTTCTGTCGGTACCAGATAGTCAGAAATTAAATCCGAAGAGACATTAGGCGACTGGCAGTAAAACTAACAAGCTGAAACTTTGTGCTCCTATGGAAACACGTACAGCAACAAAAGTTACAAAACGCTTAAGTTTTGAAATGTGTGTTACATTAACGTAGGAAAGTTCGGTTTATTTCCGCGCATGTATTTAATAATTTTGGTACGACGAATTTCCCCTATCTAAATGCCTAATAATTGTTGTATTAGCTGTGTATTTATATGCTGTTTTTAATTTTTATAATGGTTTTATTAGCCGAACGAACTAAGAGTTTTGCGTGCGATCAAGAGGTCCCTATTTTTATACCCAATCCAAGGGAAAGCCTCAAAAATGACATTTAGTTCCCCATACTACATGAATCTTGGAAACATACCTGACTTAGTAATAGTTAGCGGACTTCATACCCAAGCGATTTTTAAGAACTTTTTAGGTGTGCAGGTTTCTAAAGGTGTGGTGAACCTTTTTTGTTTAACCTAATACAAAATGTAAAAAGACCATGATCGAATACTAAGGCAAGTTACAACTTGTCTTCATCCTAACTATTGTTATGATGATTACAAACACACCGACGTTAAAAACATCCCGACAAAAAATAAACATTTTCGACGTTTCCCTAATCACCAGACATGTATTTTATACATGTAGTTGTTACATTTGACGTGTGGTTGTTAAATTAGTACATATGCCCCATTACTTAAAGGGTTTAGGACCTAAGTCCACCACGCTAGCCTAATGCAGCACTTGTATTCCAAATTCCTTCACGTAACAACAAACCCAAATGCAAATGGAACATCAGTTACACACACAAAGCAAATTAATTCCAAGAGGCTTTGGCTGTATGTCCAAGTTTCCTTCGCATTAAGAAAGGGATTCAAAGTGCAGTCAGCCGAGTTATATCGAGATACTGGCCGTTACAGACGTCCTTGGGTATCGGCCGCGACGTGCGAGTTTCCCGACCATTGCCTTTTCCGCCAACTGCAAGTAATTCTACGAGTTGGAAATACATTGAATCAATGTACGTTCCGATAGAAATGAATGGCGTGATATAGGAGTATTTTTACGCCAATGGATGATGGATGAGTTTCGAATGTTTTTATGATGTATGAAGATCGAAAAAAACGGGGAATTTTGTTTTATATGTGGTTTATTATTTCGTTACTATAAGGATTTTTTATGGTATAGGTTAATCATCTAGATATTTAATTGGTCTTATTTGTTTCGAACGCTCGTCGCACCAAAAACGATTGAAGTAAGCATAAAGTGAGTCTCAATTGCACTTACAATCAATTTAATATGGCAGAGACCTAACTTGATGTGCGCTAGGAGTTTGTGGTAATGTATCCGGGATAAAGGCAACCTAACCTCTTTCTACTCGTTAGAAGGAAGCGGGTAGAAGTAAAATTCTTAATCATAAATTCTTACTCAATAGAGCATAGTAAATAATTCAACATGTTAAGAACATCAAACTGTAGAGTCTAGGTAATAAAACAAGGTACTTATATGTTACAGCGTGCATCGCGTAAGCAGCTTACGAAGAACAACTAAGTTAGAAAATCAGTTTAAAATTAATCCAGACTTTAACCCACACTTCAATAGTTTGCGGAACTCGGTGAAGCTCGTGCGCGAATTACTCGTATTGAGTTTGATCAGCAGTTTGTGCTGTTCTCAATGAGACAATGTTGTGAAACAAACGTGGTTTGGGTCTTCGTACTTAGCCTTAATACGTTTTGGAGGCTATTTTTTTTACTTCTATAATATTACGAGTCCTTTATTTTTTACTTCCTTTTATAGGTCTATTTTTTTTAATTGCGAATATAAATTCAATTCTTTCGATAAGTTTTAACACTTGATTTGGAGTAAATTTACATTTATTTTATTATTGATAAACTGTTAATAGCATCTTTCATAAATATGTTAAAGATTTGTTGAAATTCTCCATGTTAAACATATTTCACCTATTTCAATTTTACAGCTATACCTATATAGTTAAAATTTCCCGAAAGGGCAGACAGACGGGCAATTTGGCACTTACATTACGCTAGGTAATATAGGACCTAGAGGGTCCTAATGAAAAAATCAAATAACACTTATCCGTATTTTAATCCGGTACCTCTGGATAGTAATCAATTCAACGGCATCGAATGTAAAGCGCCATTTGTGTTAATCGATATATTCATATTGGAAACTTGCATTGACATTATGATGTAGCGTTTTTTCACGTTTATACGGTATTCGTGTTAAAATCACATTTATAATAAAGACTCCATTTTATAAGGCTTTCGTGGAACGGCTTTGTGGAGATTTAAAATTGACTTTGAGGAATGATAGTTTCTCGGTTCAGTTTGTTCATATTTCTCTGACACGGGTTGATTAATCGTGCCGTTCTTTATATTTTATATCTAATACATGTTAGAATTTAATTTAGGTTTTGAACTATTTCTGATTGCTTGAAGTATGGCGGTGACTGGCAATTTAGTAAGCGGGTCTATATATGTTTAAATTTCATCTGCCTTTACGAATAAGAAGATACTTCAACTACCACGTGGCAATCATAAAATTTAGTAATATAATTCAAAAGATTTTAGTAATCCACGCTATAATATAAGCATTACCTCTATTTTATTTACACGAATTTATATAACGTAATACTAATACAATTATGGGACGGTTTTAGTATAAAAAGCTGCGTTGCCAATACGTTGCCTCCAATGTTTTTCAAATACACATAATCCTACAATACTACCCAATGTTCATAAAACACATAAAATAAATCCTACAATAAAAAACGCTTTCATCTATTCCAATAAATCCGATCAGAAAGAGTGCAATGCATTCGAAATAATAAAGGTCCCGCTTTTCTAAACTCTCCTTTATTTTGCGTTCAGCTCGAACCATTTACAAAAAAATAAAATTTAAAATGACAATCCATTGTGTGTTTTCCATTACTGTGATCGATTGTAAAAAACGAAATGATTCCTTTTTTTGTTCCAGACTTTATTTCGAATTGCAATTTTATAATTGCGGAGCGAAAATCTAAAGAAGAAGATGTAAATGCATTTACGCCAACAAATTGCATAATATGGTACGCATATATTTTCCAGTTCAGTCTTTTCGTGCAAAAACTTCTCGGTGCCAATTCGCTCGCCAAATTTTATAAACATCCTGAATCCATCATTCCAAATACAGAAGGAACAAACAAAGCGATAGAAAAGATCCTGTTATCGTATCGGGGGCTTATTGTCCCCAGTTGGCCGGTCAATAGTGTATAAAATGCTCCTAACGTATAAAGCGTTGCTGATAGGCTCGCATGGCCTGTTTTATAACACACGGGGTAGCGTCGGACTGTCGTTTACGAACATCTAACTTTTATCAGTGAACGAATGATTTATGGAGTTTCATGCCACATGTTCCACCTCATGTTAGGGCTACACACTTTTTTACTCGAAGTAAAGACATGAAGGATAATTTTAGCAGTCTGTGCTTGGATAACCTAAACAAATTTGATGATTGAGAACTCAATCGATTCGTTATTTGGGCTCGGGTAGCACTCGTGCTTTTAAAAAAAGAATATATTAGAATATTATTGGATTACGTGGGCGAGGAAGGAAGGAGGAAGGCTCGGTTTTGCTTATTTAATGATACCTATGTATATCATTTCACCGTATTCCGTCAAAATTATATCACGAGTAAAGCTTGATTGGGCTGTAGGCAGGTACGTATAATAAACTGAATATGATTTACGAAAATTCCGCAATTAATAAACAGTTTCAGTAATACTATTTATTGCCATATATAACAAAAACCTCTCTTAGTTTGGTAATAAGACACAATAAGAAAGTCGTGATGAAATGACTTACAAAAAACGAATATTTATTTTCGTGGGATTTTCGATCGGGCTTGCAAATTTTACATGCGCCAACCCTGCCCCGAATAAAAAGAATTGGGTCACACGTTTTTGGACGGGGGATCTGTGTCGATCTGCAGTCGATATCGCCGACAAATGACTTGGAAGTAAATCGTCTATTGTAATTAGCCTTCTGCTGTCTTTCGTCATAACTTTTATGATCATATTTTCATTTGAATGTTTGGAAAAAGTATTTTTGGTAACAAATAGACGTGGAAAGTGGAATTTTAATTGTATTTAGTTCTCAAATTACAATGCCACTATTTATGCAAAATATTGTATAATTAATACAACTGAAAAATATACAGATGGAAAGTTTTAATTTTTATGTAAGCAAATTAAAAATATATCATGTCATGTGTCGTCATAAATTGTATTTCAATAATGCGATAATTGTTAATGCGATTATTACAGCGCAGTGTTTAAATTATCATACGGTGCAGTAGCAATAAATTTAAAAAGTACTCTTAATATATATTTACAATAATATTCCAATAAACACTTGTTCATATCCTTTGAAATCACCAGACCTTGGTTTATTAATGCAAATACTATAATATTCAGTCAATTATATTAAAAGCGAAAGTACGGTTTTCTCTCTCTTTCCTGCTTTCTTGAAAATAACTCTCAAGGTTAGAATTCTCTAAATCTTTTTTTACGTCTCCCCGATATGCTTTGCGGAAATTGTAATATTGTTCTCGCGTGCAATTCAAGCCCCCATTATAACGACGAGTAGGAAATTGCTACATGAATCGCGTCTTAAACAGGTTAGGGGAATAGAAATATTTTCCCCCTCAATGTAATTATTGGCATTTTGGCAAAAATCTCCAGTCGCAGAAGTGACATCATTCTGCACAAGGGGATGAGATTGTGTGACAATATTACAGTTTACTAGATGCGACGTACTTTAAATATACATATACACATAATAATTAAAAAGCAAATAAAGTTAATAAAATGTAATTACGGTATTTAGTAGAAAGACTGTTAGGTCGTAAATCACGTCTTGATTTAATTAATATGATATCAATAGTGATAGCCTTACAAATCCTGTTGTTGAGCATGAGTGTGAGTCGCCCACAATCTAGTGCAGATCAAATGTAGGATTTTTGTACAGTTTAAAAGCGCTTACGTGTGAAATATTTACCATAACAAGGTATTGTTTTGCCTTTTCACACAAGCGAAACCGAAAACCTGAAGTTTGAGGTCAATTTTTTCTGAGACTGGTTTTCTTATTCTCCTGTGGTACTTAGTTCATATAGTTTCTTATATCTCTATACAGCTTGTATCAATATTTACAGTTGAAGAATTATTTGCATCATTCGAAAGCATCCATCTTTACTGCAGTCAATGACATTAACGTTAGTAGCTTGCAGTCTCGTGCAATGTTAACTTAATTTGTGATGCAATCCAACAGTGTTCAATTCTATTGGTACGATCGCTATTTGTTTTATTGCATTCTATTTCGGAAATCTCATTTTGCGACGATCCTTTGACGAAGTTGATCATCAAAGAATTTTGCTTTTAAAACATATATAAAGTTCAGTTCGTGGAGAAGAGCAAATAAAACGATTTTATTGAACGTATTCATTTTATTTAAAACTGCTGAATTCGTATAATCTCTCTTTTCGTGGTGAGAGCGAAGCGCAAGCGATTAACCTGAAAATGAACTAAATGTGAGTCTTAAATACTTGCAATACTTGAAGATATATTGCTAGCTTTAGAAATCTATAGGGAAGGAGCGAGGAGCGATGAAAATGAAAATATAATCTTTATTCAGCGAGTCACCACTAGTCCATAGTTGAAAACTGAGATGTTAAGGCCTTATTCCATCATCTTGCCTTGTGACATTGACTTCATCAAATTTTATTTTACTACCTACTTCAACGCTTGTTGCTTTTCCACCTAGTCAAAGGTTTAACCAAGTTGCGTTCTTCTTATTTCAGAGTAATGATATTCATTGGAGTAGATCACACGGAGCTCTAAAACTAGTATAAAATGCATTTTATTTAAATAGAGCTTTCCACCAAAAGGTAACGATGATATCATCGTGTTTTTACCGTTTGGTGGAAAGCTCTATTTCAACGACGCTGAACTTACCTTTATGAGCTATTGTGGTTAGGATTAAAAAAAGTATCATACCCATTCTTGTCTTGAAAATGCTAATTCTGTAATGTTATAGGTATAGCATGATATCATTATAAAAAATTGTACGGAGATCGAACCCGCGACAACTTGTTTGGAAAGCTGATTTCTATATAGCTAGCTTCGCAACAGGCTGTCATTGAATTTAAATTATTTACATGTAAGAATGCTTTTGTTTACTGTACGTACCTGTACGCCTACCTAGCGTCCGTTTGTTACTTGGTCCCCTCATTGAAAACCAGCGCTGCAATTCCGTGCAAGCGGAATTGCAGCACACAGCTGAATGAGGGGATCATTGTTGGCTGTATAAATTTGTGTTGTTATTAATTGTTTGTTTCTTTGTATTATGGCCAATAATAAAACTTTTTTTCTTTCTTTCTTTCTTTCTTTACATCACATATCTGCGTTATTTTGATATGACATAAATTTCGCGTCGGAATGACCATACTAACCAACAACTGATTGAATCTCTTGTATTTTTATTACAAAATATTATATGTGTTATATGTATACCTGAAAAAATATGGAAAGATTACTTCCATGTTTTATTCCGAAAACGAATGAGACTGTGTTAAAAAGGTTCACAAAGGTTTTATTAAAAATTAGCGACCCGCCCCGGCTTGGCACGGGTGCAATGCTGATATTTAATGGATGTTATCATACATATAAACCTTCCTCTTCAATTACTCTTTCTTTTAAAAAAAACCGCATCAAAATCCGTTGCGTAGTTTCAAAGATTTAAGCATACAAAGGGACATAGGGACAGAGAAAGCGACTTTGTTTTATACTATGTAGTGAAATACCAAAATTGCTGCTACTCAGGCTAAGTCGCAGTTACTAAATGACAAAAATCAAATGAGAGGTATATCCAGACACACAACATCTGTGACCGAGGGTTCTATTACCCAATACATTAGCTTTATTGATCGTCAGATGCGAACGCGTTTATTCCGAGGGATCTCTTTAATAATGGCCGTTGATGTTGCTGCTGGACGCATCGCCTTTGTGTATTGATCTTTTGTCGAAATTTGACACCGGAGCCTTAAATTGGAATATATTTTGCTAAAAAGGGAATCAGTAGGAAATACTGTACAAAAAATATTTCATTATAACGTCCGATTTGTTAAGACTAATGATTGGAATATATCAAACATTTATTCAATAAAAAGTGAGGGAACGGTCATTGGAAAGAGAAGAAAGACGATAAAATTTCGTATTTACTATATCCTCGTTGCAGAACAATGTGAAAGTGACAGAGTTAATTATTTAAGCTTTACAAAAAGTCTAGAGCCATCCTGTTGAATATGGATATGTAACAGTTCTATGTATTTTAACTATTGACGGCGAAACAAAATGATAGAATTGCATATGCCTCTTGGTCTTGCGGTAAATAGTTGTTCCGTGCGTACTAGAAGTCCCAGGTTCGATTTGCGGGTCAAGCAAAGTATAATTGGGTTTTTTCATGATCAAATTCTCTATTGCAGCTCAGAATGTGGAAATGTGCCCGAACAACAGCAATAGGCTCGCCACCTATCTTTTGAGTTTGATTGATAGATGGCAAAATGTAGATGCAGAAATGCATGTCATGTCAGTAGGCACTTCGAAAGGTACTTCGGAGAATACAGGCGTGAGGTGAATATCTTCTTCTTCATCAACCCATATACGCCCACTGCTGAGCACGGATCTCCTCTACCATTGAGAGGGTTTAGGCCATAGTCCACCACGCTGGCCTAGTGCGGGTTGGCGAACTACACACCTAAGAAATTCCTAAGAATTCTCAGGTGTGCAGGTTTCATCACGATGTTTTCCTAATGTGAATTGAATATGCTTAACTATAAATTGAAATACTCACCTATAAAAGCGTAGTCAATTAATGCTTCAGTTCTCAAGTTATACAACAATTACTCACGCATGCAGAATCTTTCTAAAATAAGCACAAAATAAAACAGCAAACGAAAATAGGAACTCATTTATATTATACATACAAAAATATTTACATGTCCACTAAGGGACAGTACATAAACAAACAAATGGCAACTTGAGCAAATACATGTTAATATTATGCTTTATAATTACTTAATTATTATGAATTCTGTGTTTACGAAATAAACATTACCAAACACTAACTTAAGTGCTTACTTAGCCGAGTCTCTTTGAGGAATAATACTTGCTAAAACTTTGTCAATTTCTAATGGTCCTTGAACATTCATTTTGTTCACAGGTTTTATTAATTTGGCAAAGCGTGATCTTGCTATTCTATCTATGATTTTGAATAAGAGATGAAGTAAGTAGAAAAGGATATAAAAGAAGCAATAAAATATGATCACATGCAAAGAATACGATTACAGAAATATTGTATATGAAGATATTGATATTGAAAAGTAAAGTAGAACTTCAGACTATCCTTAATCTAAGGCACATAGTTAAATGTCAACTAAACTAAAAACTTCAAATTATATTCATTAATTACACCCCTGAATTTAATTATTATGACTAAGATTATTATATTTAATTAGATCACTAAGTTGAAGGTAGAACGAAAAGAGAATTTGCATAATTTAGCAGAAACAGCAATTGAAAACAAACGTGAGTCAATCTTTGGATAAACGAATACCTAAGCAAAATTACTAATCATTTGTACGACATTTTTATCTACCCCATTTATACTATTACAAAAAATATCAAAAATTGTGACAACCGATTTTGTAATATCACAAACACGAGCCCTGCTTTCGTTTAAAATTACGTTACACATCTAATCACTAACATTATGTTGATCAATTAATTCGTAATACTTGTGCTGGAATGTTAACAGTTGCTATAAATTCAAGTCATCTTCGGATTCACTCTCACTGTTATCCTTTAAAGCTCTGCGGATCTCGTCCTCGACCTCCGCGGCGCTTTGTTGTTTATCGTCTACAGCCAATTTGTTATACGCCCCATTCACGTTGGAGTAGTAATAACCGCCACAACAATACCTTTTCAACAGGCAGGATATGATCAAATACAACGCGATGAAACTGATCATGAACAAGAAAACCGTCAATGCTACGTTCATTCTTGAGTACCAATTAGCATCACTGATTTGGGACAACACTGTGTTTGAATAGCAGAAGAATTTAGGTTCGGTATCAGTCACGTTGAATAGCTTAGCGTCGTCTAAACAAGAGGTGCACTGGTAGTCATGGGGACCTACACAAGTTGCGCAAGTATAGTGACAGGGGAGACATGTAAGCGGTATTTTTGTATCGTTTACTGAAGGTTCCATATCCAAAGCTTCCAATGTGGTCGATTTAGTGACAGCATCCTGTCTTTTCATAACAGCCCCTTCGGAAAAGTAGGTGAGATTACGGCGTCTCGAACTCCTTTCCAACGATATCTCACTGGCGTATGTACCATCCGGGCAATGCTCGTAGCACCGGCCGCTGTACAAATGCAAGCCCTTCGCGCACTCTATTAAAAAAGAATAAATACATTTAGTTATTTGAGGTCACGAAAACCGTCCGTCACCGCCCTTCACCTTTTTCAGCGTCCATGCAGCTGGCCTCTTGCTAGCAGCTCATATGATGTAGATGCACGTCCGAAGGCACGATGTCATTTCAAGTAAAGAGGAAAGTTTGGAAACTAGGAAAGGGAAATTTCAGAATCTTGTCACTGATCTCAAATAATTTTGTCTGCTAAATTTTAATTGTATAATTTAGGAAAACAAACGTAAGCTAATTACTTGCATGCAAACAGAAATACGTGCACAAAATTAAATGAAATCAGATAGATTTTATCGAGTGACTTAAAGATGAAACGAAGATTGAAGGAAGATTCGTGCCATGTACAACGTCATGCAAAGTTAAAAGAAAAACCAAAGTTGGAAGCGAAGTTAATGTGAAAGCCAGCGCGTATTAAGCAAAGCAAAACATGCGATAAAATTATAATGAAGTAACAAAAATACATTTAACATTGTTTGTTTCCTTAAATTAATAACCAAAACGTGTTGCGACTAACTGCTATACTTATATTCCTAACAAAAAATCAGAGACAAGACCCATTGACGCAATTAAAATGAAAATCTTTTTATAATTTTGTAATAAAAGATTGTTTTTATTTTATTTTCCGTTCACATTAGTTTCAATATATACAAATGATGCTTCAACATTTACATTAATAGATACAATTAGGTTGCTACTTAACGCCGATCTCGGTAAACAATGTTTTGACGACAAAACTGTTACAAAAATGAGCCTCATGTAGATCTTTCATTTTACATCGATCGATAGTTAAACACGTACCAGTACAGCGTGTGATTAGTGAGCACAAAATCATATGGAAATTATCGAATAAGTTAATTACACTTATTATAACATTAACTACCAGTCGATGAGAAATCATGATCGTTCAGTCGTTTTCAATTTACAGATTTGTGAGCAATTTGTACAAGTCTCCAAATATATTTATATCGATAAGTACCTACGAATTATTTACAATTTTATTCATTATCTATGCTATATGGATTGGCAATCTCCGTTATGATCACAACCACAATATGAAATTATAGGTCGTTAACCTAAAAGTTACGATCAATTACATACATGAATACTACGTGTTTGGTAATTCGTTCAGCATAGTATAATATATCCAATCTGCTTATTAATGTTATGCGGCGTTTCATATTCTTAATATTGCTATAAAATATTTTGATGTTAAGTTTCTTTACCTTTCCTTGATGTATCATTACTGTAACGTTTACTGTTAGTTGGCAATATTGTATAAAAATAAATGTTAAAATCGACGTTATAAACTTTAAAGAAATAATCATAAATATATATAATATAGGAATCATAATTCCATTCACATATTATTCATACTATGATGAACAAATTATGGGATTAATTCAATAGTATAACATTCAACCATAAAACTTAGTGTAACAGATATGTATGCCTGTTCTTTTAAATTTATTAACAAGAAACTTATTGGCAATTATTACTAAAATTATTAGCGGCAATTGGTCTAGAAATAAATATTATTGAGCCGATATGAACGCTGCCATCGACAGAACCGAATATAGTGACATTAACTATAGTAAAGTTACCTAAATATTTTAATAAATAAATAAATTGAATGTAGGTAAATGCGTTAACATTTGGTATTTGTTTCTTTATAATAAAACAATATCTATAGGCAGTGAAATTCATCAGACAGATACGTATTCAGTAAAATAATAAAATGCGTAAATGCTACCATCTAGATGCCTCAATATTTAACTGAAATACAATAAAAACATCTTTCGAAAAGAGCGCAAACTTTAAGTACGACACATATTAAGATAAATGAATATATTTATACTTATATATATTTTAAAATTTACATTCAATGGGTGCTTTCCGTGTGTCATTAAATTCCTTAAACGTTCCAACACACATCACCAATTTCACATTGCAATTACTCATGAAAAATGGACGTTATCGATTCTGATATCGTATATATAACATTATTATAAATGTAATTGCACTTGTTGTCTAGCTCTTCAATAATCGATTTGTTGCCAATTAGCAAGCGATGGCACACAATATACACGATATTTTTACATTTATGACAATATACATCGATTGAAATGTGCGAACGTTATATCTTAAACAAACATTATGATCAAGCTGTCAACTAAGGAGACATTCTCGAAACATTTATCCATTAGGTGATCTGAACAATCCACAACTTACACTGGGGTGTATAAAAACAATATTTAAAAATTATCTTAGCTGCCTCACTTCGTTCATACTTAATGTAGCGATACGTAGATTACTTATAAAAAAATACGCTTATTTAAGTACGATCGAAGGGTTGTATCGACAAAATTATCTAACTATTTAACCCTAACGTCTTGTGATCGGACAGCATCGTAGAAACAAAATTATATAAGAAAAAATACATAACAGTTGTACTTATTAAAAACCCGGTATATTTAACTAAAATCACATGCCGTTCGTCGGCGGGTACTAGATGGGCGTAGCTGGAGCAGTGAGGCAACGCGGCCGCAAGCAAGGCGCTCTCGCGGGTCTCGTGACCCCACACGTTAATTCTAACCTTACGCTAGCAGTTAGTGCACAGTCGCGCTTTCTTACACTAGTTGGCTGTCTGCTTTGCGGGGGGTTGTTGCTTACGCGCAAAGCATCGGCCGTGGATAGTAATAGTACGAGCAACAGGCACAAACCTATACAGATATGGGGCGGTTGGGGGGCACGGGTCACGCAGCCCGCTGCGTTACTGGAGTACTGTCCTGTGTCCACGTCGCCGGCGGCTGGAGGGTTTTCTTCACGTATCTATAAAAAAAAAGTTTGACTTACTTTGTATCGTGATAACCTTAAGGAGTTATTTTTGATGTTTAAAAAGAGAAAAGAGTACGCTTCCCTTTTTTTATTTACTAAACAAAGGAGAGGAAAATTAGGTCACGTAATGTATAGCAATCGTCGCTCACGAGCTCACTTACCACCTGGGGAGTCATAGGAGTTTTACTGCCTTTGATAATTAAGGAAGTAAATACTGCAGGGAGGGTAATGTCCAACAAAACTCTTGGAGCTGCTACTTTAATGAAATATGTGACGTAATCGAGAATCGATCAGAGGCATACGATTCTCTTTTACCAAAATACAGTATTGGCTTAGGCAACTTCATTGGGCGGGTTCCAAAAAAACTTTTCAATGTTCTCATATATGATAATGTCAGTACTGTAATTTTCTTTGTTACATTTGTTAAGATACATAATACTACACTATGTTACGAGTTTTTTCGTATTTTAATTTAAAGTTACCAATAACTTATATTGATTAATTAAGGGTTAAATATTTTTTATACTAACTCGATATATTCTCAATGTTACTATAACAGTGACAGTATGCTACTTAACTACAAATATTATATTTATTTATTATACTATTATTACAATCTCTAACATTTAGCAACATTTATTCGTAGAATCAGTTGCTTATTTTTACCTTAAACATCTGAGTTTCAGCAAAGTAGGAATATCTATAGATGAATAAAATAGTTCGTTAGTTATCATTTCTAATAAAAAAATGTTTAGAATGCTTTATATAAGGGAGAGTCCTACAGTACCGGCCGGCATCCAGTACTGGCCAGTTGCAAGTTCTCTGATTTTATAATAGATAGCACTGAAACTATTATCGCCATTTGAGCGGGACACTAATCGATGGCAAAGACCCAAACAGTGTCGATTTGTCGCAACAGATTTACCATCATTGCAAAGAATTGTGTTGCTTGCAAATGACGTTCGCTGCGAAGCTAAAATTCAATGGCTAATATTCGGAGTTTGAAGAACTATTTCAAAACCACTCAATCCAGGTATGTATAACACATTTATGTTGTTACCAAAACTGTATTTTAAATGAACCGTTGTGCATTATTTATTTGCCAGTAATCGGACATATTGTTTATTTCGTTTCCTACAGTACCGGTCACAACATTGTCCTACAGTACCGGTCATTCTTTAAGTTGTTTTTTAATAGATTTATCTAGCTTGCAGATACACAAAAATAGAAAAAGATCAAAGTGAGGGCACGACAAAGAAAAAGAAGAGTACGTGGGATCCTATGAACATGCATAAAGCCATGGAACTGGTGCTGAAAAATGAAATGAGTGCACGTCAAGCCCCTGATGGCTATCAGGTACCACGAACTACATTAAATGATCGAGTCAAGGCTATTCATAATAATCAAGAAATATCTATTAAGCCAGTTATGGGTCGTTTTCACAAGACTTTCTTACCTGAGCGCGAAGACATATCAGTAGAATTAGAATAAGAAGAATTTTCTATACGGTAAAGATATTAACAAGAAAAGTAAGAGTTTGTTTTCAGGAACAAAAGCTAATGGAAAGGGCTAGAGTTTGCTGTCAGGACGAGTCGTAAGCAAGAAATCGAAGAAAGATAAAAACGAAACCTGATTGCTCCTGACAACCCGAATGAAGAGACTATTGGTCCTTTATGCCTTGAATCTCATGATGAGGATTGGATACAATTGTAAAAGTGGAAATTGTAAGGCTTGAATCCATGAGGCTTGTGCAAATATATCAGAGCTATCAACTCAATATGTTTGTGATTATTGTTTAATAAAAATGGATATATATAATACACCAGAGCGTTAGTGGCCGGTACTGGAGGCCAATTTTTTAAATTCTGATTATACCTAATTTTCTAATTGTAATAATAAAGCTGATTATTTCTAAAAATACCTATCTTTTTTTCATTTTATTGATAGTTTATTAGTTCCTTTATAGGTAACAAGAGGCATTGAACATGTAACCTTAGGCATTTCGATTATATTGTTGATAAACCTTAAGGTGACGGTACTGTAGAACTCTCCCCTATCATAGGACCATTAATTTTTTAGGGTTTTCAACATTGCGATAGATACGTACTTTGAAGAGTCAGATCACAATCTCTAGGAGTAGAGTCAAAATGGTGAGGTTATTTTATGGAGCCTTGGAGCCTTACGCCATGATTCTAGGCGAATTGATTACTTTAAGAAAAGGATTCATTTACACAATAAAAGTATATAACAACAAATTGGTCTAGAACTGAAAGTATTCAAAATTTTTTTAGGAGTCAGGTGTAGATACGCTTGAAATACGTTTAAAAACGGCTGATAGCATAAACTCATTCGTACAAAACCATCGAAATCAGCCATTAACGTTCTGTTTCATCGCAAAAATTAAAGTCTATGTGACGAGGGTTCACGAGTTCCTGGGGGATCAGAGCGACATGTGTCCCGTGACTGACAATACGACACGTCACGAACGGTAATCTAACATTCATTTGTTTCGCTCTCGATTATAAATATAATCCGTTTATGACGAGCCTCATTCGAGATGGATTAGTGTCGGAATTTACGAGAATTTATTGACTTGGCTTGACTGGTATATTTCAATTTACATGCCTTCATGCTTCAAGCTCACATGTTAGATAGGCGGATATATAACAGCTTGTCAATATAGGGTGTAAAAAGACCGTGATCGAAAACTAAAACGGGCAATAGTAACATCGATTACAAACACACAGACGAAAAAAAAAATCCCGACATAAAATAAAAATGACGTTTTCCTATAAACCATATCCTATAACCATTTAATGTATGACGTAAGTATAAAAACTTTTTTTTACCGACAACGTGCTTGTGATCACCGTATCTATCACCTGTATAAGTATTTGATCACGGTTACTTTACATCTGAATGACAGCTTTTTCAACATGAGTAATTTTTTTCAAGGAAGAAGGACGTAAGAACATGAAGAGGCTAATGACATTAAAAAATGCCTATGAATGTTTAATCCGTAGAGTGTAGAACTTCACTTACTCTGCTTGCCTTAATAAAATCAGGCGTGAAGTTTGCATTTCTCGGCTACAAGCCCTTCACAAAGTCTTTATACAATGAACCTTGACACACAAATTGTATTCCCAGATGGAGTTATATTCGTATGACCCAAAACATTTGTGGAGTTTACTGGAATTAATGCATTAAACAGTGACAGGGCACATCGTAAACTTGTCACGTTCGTTATTGTATCTTAAAAGGCGTCTGTTTAATAATAAACATCTGTATAAGAGATGAAAAAATGTGTTCATTTTGAGTGTAGAGCATATCTTGAAACCTATTTGTTGGTTAATATACAATAGTTAATCCATAAATTTTTTTAATCTTTGTGCGTATTTTATACCTCTTTGTACTGACGTTAATTTTCACGTTTATTTATTGTGATGAAAGGAAATTATTTTCGTAGAAACTCTATTACTACGTATTTTATAAGCAGTTCAGTCTTAATTAAGCGTAAATTTCTTTTGAAATGCTGTATTTTCACAAAAAGGTATTTATTTCCTGACTGAACATAAATAGCAGTATATATATGTTTTTCAATGTACGAGGAATTTCCTTTTGTGCAAATTTACCAGCTGTACAAATGAAAATGTGAGATATGAATGGAATTATTGGATATAATAAATACGGGAACGATGACTTGCGGCTCAACGCAGAGTTTAATATATTTTCATAGTAAGCAGTCTATAGCTTTCATCAAGCCTCTTCTATTTCCGGGAACTTATTGATTAATGTCCCAGCTATTGAAAATTTACATTTAATTTTAATAGTGATAATATAATGGCTATGAGTTACATGCAATCATTATTACAAATTTAAAAAATATCGTAAAGATTCTAAGTTTAGAATACATAAACATTGTATCCACATTAAGCAAAATCAAACTGCGTGGATAACAAAAGAGCACAATCAATATTGGTTTTAGACTTATTTTAAAAAAGGGGTAGTTGGTCTAAATTGGAAAGTTTTTAATTAATAGTTTTCAGCGCTTTGTTTACGTTTCACTTCGCTTGTTTTTTATAACGTATGCAACATTTGTTTCTCTTTGTGAACCGTAACATAAATCACATGATGTCTAACTTTTAATTAGTTATAAACGTGGATTTGGTTTATCATTCATAGTAATCCTTTTCCCCCATTAGGGGAGGCCTATGTCCAGCAGTGGACCAAAATTGGCTGTTGATGATGATGATGTAATGCTTTTAAAAATATTGCGAATTCGAATTCCTTGCCTTTTTCCAACACTCTTCGAAACTTCGCGCTGCTAGTGCTTGACCTTTAAAAATAATGTTTAAACTATTGTTTATCTAAATGCCAGAATTGAACTTATCAGTTGTCGTTTTAAGTTCTAGTCTCCAACTAGATGCGTCCTAAGATGTGAATTCAGGCGTAAATAAATATAGCATTAGAAAAACATTCACATACCGTTTGTGAGTCGTGCCAGACGAGCGCTAAATCGTCTTCAATTGCATTCTGCCTGACTTCCTCAACAGATTCGTGCTCGTTGGCCCCACTCCACGTCTTAGCTTCAACACCTGGATTGGTTCCAACAGAATTTGTCTCGGGCGATGCATCATCTTCTTGAGGCGGAGTCTCCGTCCCGTAGAATATCAATTCCCATTGGGTGAGTGGACCTGCTGCTAGAAAAAATATTGTATTAAGAGCTATCCCAATACCTTTTACATTAGGTCACATCAGAGGTATAAAAAGTGTAGTGTTAAGAACAAAATTAATACACATAACCTGTGAAGGCATTACAAGCTGCAGGAAGCAATAACTACTTTGTTAAGGTCGACCAAAGTTCTATTAGGTTGGAACTGTAGAGTACTGTAATTCAAATACATATTCAGACCCATACACGAACTTTCATCGAAAAATAAAAGAACATCGCAAAAACAAAATAATACAAAACTCATCGCACAAACAACGTTAACGTCACTGTCTACATTAATAAGTTAAAACAGAGCTGAAATAAAAAAAAAAAAAACAAAACTATTTGATTGAACAAACTTCTGCTACAAAATTAAAATTTAAACAATGCAAACACACGACATGCAAAGAGCGGCTGACTCCGGAACAAAGGTAATTGACGTGCGGGCTCAACTAGGCGGGCGAATGAATCGCTTTCGGCAGAACGAATCAACGGACACAACATGCACTCAGCCTAAGTACCGTGGGCTTGCAGCGGCGCCGGGTATATGCGTTGGATTTTCGGATATTGCTCGAACAGGCTGGACATCTTGCGGCCGCGGGCATCTGCCAAAGGGTCGGCCAGATCCCCGCGCAAATTAAGGCTCAGGTCCGGAGCAGTGGGCGTGGTCACACGGGCTGTAGTACTCTCTATCGGCGATCGCGTCGCCGGTCGACTCTGCTTTGACTTTTGCGAATTCCTATTTGGATTCTTTGAATTTTTATTCTTCTTTCTCTTGACGAGCCCGACCGTGTACGTCGGCACGATTGGCAGAGTTTTCCCTCGGTTATTTTTACGCCCTGTCTGCACCATGACAGGACGCGTCGCATTGCCCTTGTTGCGTATAATTGGATTCCGGAACGGTATGGGATCATTTTTGGTTGCGGGCGAACTAGTTCCGTATAATGTTAGCGACCACTCTTGCAAGGTCGCCCGGCCTATGGTTACACAAATGTATGGTGTCAGCAAGTATGTATGGTGAGCACAATAATATGAAGTTGTGAGTTGTTAATGTATCAATGTCAGGCTGTAAAAGTTTGCAACGGTAAATCCCGAGGGGCAACGTTTAAATAATCCAGCAAAATGAATTTCGTTTGGGAAAATATACATTAAGCCCTGCTTAGCGCCTTAAAGTTGCCGACCCAACGATTTCTGTGACACGACGTGGCTTTGAATGAAAAATTATCACAAGTGAAAGGATTTTAGGATAGATTTTGTTATTGACGGACCATTTAACAACAGATAAAGGATTTTAAATAGTTATTTGGATATCTTACCCATGTATCGTCCTTCGTTGGACACTTCGAGTTGCCATATGCCTAGGGGAGACTCTCCCCACATGTGAACGGACATAAATGGCCACGAGTTGAATCCAGCACGAGACGAGTCATGTGGTCTGCAAGGAAAATTATAAAATATTTATTTAGGAATGTGGAAAATCTCCTACAGTATAGTTGTAATGCAAAATATAAGGATTTTTTCAAACTAGTTACATAAAAAATGACAAATTTTGATATTAATATTCACTTTCACAATCCACTAATATTTAGCATTTACAAGTACAAAAAACGCCAACGCTTTTAACTTGTGAAGAGGAATCTAATAAACACTTGAAATTATTTATCATTTTCGTGGATTCCAAAACATTAATAATGCATAATACTTCAGGCAAAGTTTGTCTCCAGTTTATGGGTAATTTTATTCAGAGGTTCTCTTTTGTTTTATTTTGAATCATTGCATATAAAGGAAAATAACGTAATAAAACAATTATAGGTTAAGTAGGGCAAAATTGTCTCTAGAAGGTATAATGTACTTGTATCTCATTTACGAGAGACAACACAATAAAACTTCGCGCATATACAAATAAAAACAAGTTCATGCTTTCCCTAAGGGCATGTTTGGAAAACTTTTAGTTTTAATAAATCAACAGTTCGCGAATGGCTCGCTGACACAGAAGCGTTGAAATTTTTATTGCTCGGAAACTAACATGGCATGGGCGGACGGGAAAAAACTTTCATTTGTTTTTTCAGGAAAATCTCGAATATTGGAGATAGAAAATCTCAAAGGAACCTTAGCAAATAGCCAGAGCTTAAATTAAAAAGTCATCGGACAAAGTTTATTTACTCTTTAGAAAATAATCATGCTAACATACAAATTAAATTGTACAGGCCATTCTTTTACCAACCACCACGAGACCAGCGTGGCGAAACAAGACCTAAACCTTGTTTAAACAATTCGTGGGCACACCACAAGAATACAAGCTGATATGAATACAGCTATATACTCCTCTAATTAAATTTTAAGGAAATATCATGCCTAAATATTCAAACTTGAAAGATGTTCATATTGTAATGTTGCATGAGTCGGAGGCCTTTTGTTAACAGTGGGGATCTGCAGCGATACGTGTAATACTAATGCTCTATCCACATTAAGGCTTTTTCTTACAATTTTCCTCAGAACAGGAAGATTCCTTTCTTTTCAATACATATTTTAACTTTATTAAGAAACGTTTATTTCGTAATGAAGTTAGTCGTTCAACTTTTTTAGTATCAAAACAATACTATGTGAGATTGTTATCTAGTTGTTACAATTATCTTGTCCTCCTTAAAACCCTATAACTTATTCCAGTAACAAATTTAGTTTGGTACAGATGTTCCCACTTCCCCGTAATTTACGAATGCAGATTCGCGCGACTCGTATGCACTATGCAGTAATGTAATGAAAACAAGTTTTAGTTCACTTACTCCTGTGCTAGCAAACTAATATATCTTGAGTGTTTTCTTTTTACGCATTTTTTATGAACAATAATTTTGTCTAAGTGAGGCTGTAATTTGTGCTCGAAACATGTACCCCTGACCTTTTCGATGTTACGTAGGAAAAAGGGGAGAGGAAAGAAATCGAAATCTACATCGCTTATACGCTTATCGTTGGGGTAACTACAAAAACACATAATTAAAATCTATGCATTTCTAAATTCAAGTCAACTAGTTAGCTCAATTATGGTCTCTCTCTGTCAATCTCTGTTTGGACAGTACTGAATTTTTCATTTGTTTTCTTTGCTGTATCAGTATTGAAAGAGAAAATGTTACCTAGGAGCGAGCAACGTGACTCGGGTGCCAGCTGGTGACGTCAGTGCGATGCGCAGGTCCCCTCGACGTGCTGCTGACAAGGACACGCGCGCCTGCACGTGCTCCAAGTAGTTCACGCCAGGACACGCCTCCACCGCCAACTATACAATTATATATAGCTACAGAAATATTATAGCGACACTGGGTTTTTTGATATAGGTAAATGGTTGCCGGGCTGTCTAAGGAATTCTGAAACCTCCATCCCCAACTGTAGAAATATAGATAGATACAATATGACTTCACTTGGTTTTTAGATATCAATGCTTGCAGGGTTGTCTCAGAAATTATGAGAACCTTTTTGATCGTATGATACGAAATCGCTCAATGCGATGAGCATATTTATGTTTGAGATGTTTTAGGAACTCTGATCAACTGCGCTGAGGGAATGAAATAGACGTAGAAGTGTTAAACATACGAGAAGCCTTTATCTATATTGAATAGATATGCATCTTATTGAATGAGCAGAAATTAATGAAGAAGTCTTGGTCTCAATCTAACGAAACTACCTAACATAACAATGATTAAAAATTACTTTGTTATAAATACTAAACAACCTGGCACATACTTCTGTTAAGGTCCAACAGTAATTATGACAACCGTCTCTTTAACGAAAATTGTTCACGTCATCTGAATTCATTAAAGTGAAACAGAATATGGACAGTGGCACGTGAAAAAAAACTTAAAACGCTTCAGTAATAAAATAGCGGGCGCAAAGTCGAATTCCATTAATTCCCCGCAACATTTTAAATTCTACACCATTAACGCCTCAACACCGGAAAATATATTTTGTAGGTGTAAAATGTTGCACATGTAATGGTGCATTCATTAGGGCGCAAGAACCTCGTGTGTGAACGTATATTATAGAACTGTGGCGAGGGTTGCCACGTTACTATTCTAATAGATAATTTCAATGAAATTGCATATTTCAGTTTGTCTTTTACAAAAAGTTAGACAAGAAATCTGAATTGTAACGTCCTACCTTATGTGTAATCACCTCTCTGCCCATTACCTTAGAGAACTAAGATATTGAAACAGATATAAAAATAATATTCTCGTGGTCAGTTTCTTTTGATGTATTATTATTATTTTGTACCGACAGTGCAACTCAGATTGACTTACTAAATACAATTTATAATCATTAATATCGACTTATTTTTATTTAAATGTGCAACTACTTCATCATTGATAGTGAGGCTCAAAATCTTATTTATCAGATAAAATTTGAATAACAATAAACACATAAAAATAATAATTCGGCATATATCGACGATAGCATTCGTCAATTTGAACTAGTCAGCAAAATCGTATCCATCGGTTAGAGAGTTCCGAATTAGTTTTTTCTATGCAATATTCTTTTTCCACCTCTAGACCGTCCCTTTACCGCTCCATTCTTTTTCTGTTACTTTTTGTGTCATTAAAAATAACCTATTTCTACGTCATTAAAATTGCTTTATTCTGGAATTTCAGTACAAATCTGGCAATGCCACGTACACGAGAGTAGAAAGCTCCAGTATACACTCTTCCGACGCCATTAGCATTAACTGACGGACTGACAGTAAAGCGTACTAAAAAGCATGTAAGTGCATGATACAACAAGCATCACATTTCGAGCATTTTATTTCAAGCATGCTATTGCCGCTAGAAGTACCCTATTGTGTTTGAAGTGATGTTCGAGTTAAGCGCTTGCCAGTTATGGTTTTGTCAATTCACAATTCATGATCGTATACACAAGCAGCTTTTAAATACTGAGTACAATTCCTGAGTCAGAGAATTACTTTTGAATGAGCCTAGACATGATTTTATAACCTTTATCTAATGGTAAAAAATACAAGCAGCCCAAAATCTTTAATATATTATGTAATACATGGCAAAATGGTGATTCGAGCTTCAGATGTCAGGACATCAGGAAAAATGCGACCTATTACGTCACGACGCTTTATTGAAAGTGGTCCGATTACTGACGCTCGTTTTAAGCCTAATAAGAATGGTAATACTCAAGTCCCAGTAGATGAGTCCGTACTTCCTTCTATACACTAACTAGGGAATGCAATCCCGATCCCGCGAGATCGGGATCCCGCGGGATCCCGAGTAATTTTTCGGGATCAATCCCGACGCATCATATGACGAGATCCCGTTCGAGATTGACGGGATTGGGCGGCAGTAGTCAGGATTTATTTCAGTGTGGAGGAACAAGGTGGCGATTTTTGTAGTTCGCATATAATTGCTTCGCCAGTCGCCACGCTATTACCAACCAGTGTTAAGTCGGAGAGGGCATTCTCAGCAGCGCGTTACAATGTCCTTTGACATTAGATGCCGTTTAGCAGATGATACCATTAATAGGTACCCTTTGTTTTTTAAGGAGTCATTTTCAAAATCACTCGTTTTAGGTAACTACTTTCTAATTCCTTTGAAATGTGTTTATTATTTTGATTACCTAATTTACCTATGTTAATTTCCTTAAAACCTGATAATTATTTTTGGTTGGTAAGATTAAAGAATGAAGGTTTTTATTTTCTTCCGAGTAATATTTATTTATATATTTTTTGTACACTATACAATAAAATAAATATAAAACATTAATGAACCATAACGAATACAATATAAGCACAATAGGCGGTCTTATCGCTAACTGCCATCTCTTCCAGACAACCTATGCGACTGGAATGAAAAGTCGTAGTTCTGGCAGTTGTCTTCAGAATTGTAAAAAAGAAACAAAAAAAAATCTAATAATGTATGTCAATAACAAATACATACATAAAATAAAAAGTTAAGAATAGTAAGCTCTGAGAAGTTTTTTAAAAGTGAAAAGCGATTTAGCTTTACGAATTGTTAGTGGCAATTCATTCCACAGACATGCAGCATGGACTGTAAAAGAATTATTAAGAAATTTGGTGCTATGCTGAGGAATTTCAAGTGATAAATTTTCTGAGGACCTAAGCGTTCGTGCATGTGTAGCGCTTAGAAAACGGAACCTATCTTTGAGATAACGGGGAGCAGTGGGATTGAATAAAATTTAAAAGAGTAGCAAAATACGAGTATTCCGGCAAAAGCGTATAGATACCCACTTGAGTTTATCACGAAATTCAGAGACGTGGTCATATTTTTAATTTATTGTACACCCAACAGTCACACACATAGTCCTGACCCCACACTAAGATACGAGTCTTGTGTCGTGGGTATCAGAAGCCACGGGAGACTTTTCGGTCTCACAAACACCCAGACCCGAAACAAATATTTGTGGATCACACAAACATTTGTCTCGGTGCGGGGATCGAACCCGCGGCCGCTCGTTTCGCAAGCTGGTGACTAGCCAACTGCGCCACGGGGCTTTAATTTTATATGTTACTAGCTTTTGCCCGCGACTCCGTCTGCGTGGACTTTAGGGTTGAGTGCAGAAAGATAATAAGTGAATCTTTAATTCGTCTCTTAAGTGTCGTCCAAAAACAGTTTTGCTTTGAAAGAGCTATTTTCGAATTTATAATATGTTTATTTCTATTTTTAGGACTATTTTTATTGTTACTTCACGGAGTCCTATTTATGTTCATACCAAAAATAATATAACTTAGTCGAATGGTTTAGGCGTGAAAGCGTAAAAGACATACAAAGTTACTCTTGCAATTATAAGATGTAACTTCAATGGTTCAGTAGAACCAGAGAATAACCATTCCCGCGGGAATACTACATTTTCAGGGATAAAAGTAATTCTACGTTACTTCAGTGGGTCCTACCTATTCCCATACCAAAAATCATTCAAATTGGTTTAGTAGATCTAGAAATACCCATTCCCACGGGAACACTACATTTTCCGGGATAAAAGTATCCTATGTTACCTTAGTGGGGCCTACCTATCCCCATACCAAAAATCATTCAAATCGGTTCAGTTGATCTAGAGAATAACCATTCCCGCGGGAATACTACATTTTCAGGGATAAAAGTAATTCTACGTTACTTCGGTGGGTCCAACATATCCCCATACCAAAAATCATTCAAATCGGTTCAGTGGATCTAGAAATACCCATTCCCACGGGAACACTACATTTTCCGGGATAAAAGTATTCTATGTTACCTTGGTGGGCACTACCTATCCCCATACCAAAAATCATTCAAATCGGTTCAGTAGATCCAGAAATAGCTGTTCCCACGGGAATCCTACATTTTCCGGGATAAAAAGTGTCCTATGTTACTTCGGTGGGTTCTACCTATGTATCTCCATACCTCCATACCGAAAATCATTTAAATCGGTTCAGTAGATCTAGAGAATAACCATTCCCACGGGAACACTACATTTTCCGGGATAAAAGTATTATATGTTACCTTGGTGGGCACTACCTATCCCCATACCAAAAATCATTCAAATCGGTTCAGTAGATCCAGAAATAGCTGTTCCCACGGGAATCCTACATTTTCCGGGATAAAAAGTGTCCTATATTACTTCGGTGGGTCCTAC
The DNA here is from genome assembly GCA_030295005.1 of Cephonodes hylas. NCBI lineage: Eukaryota > Metazoa > Arthropoda > Insecta > Lepidoptera > Sphingidae > Cephonodes > Cephonodes hylas. The sequence goes on along the minus strand of AP025377.1, from coordinate 4,743,811 downwards.
CTATCTCCATACCAAAAATCATTTAGATCGGTTCATTAGATCCAGAAATACCTATTCCCACGGGAATACTTCATTTTCCGGGATAAACTTTATCCTATGTTACTTCGCTAGGCCCTAGGTATCTCCATTCCAAAAATCATTCAAATCGGTCGAATGGTTTAGGCGTGAAAGCTTTACACAGGCAGTGTCATTTTTGAGTTACAATATATGCTTATCCCACAGGAACCCTACATAGTGCCGGGATAAAATGATGTTCATGCTACATAATAGGATCTCATTTATGATCGTACCAAAAGTCATATAATTCAACCAAATGGTTTAGGCGTGAAAACGTAAAAAAAAAATATAGTTTTGTACCGAATCCCACAGGAATACTACATTTTCCGGGATAAAAAGTATCCTATGTTACTTTGGTAGGTCCCAGCTACCTTTATGCCAAAAATCATTCAAATCGGTCAAATGGTTTAGGCGTGAAAGCATAACACAGGTAGTGTTACTTTCGTGTTACAATATATGCTCATCCCACAGGAACCTTACATATTCCCGGGATAAAATATTGTTCATCTTATTTCATAGGACTTCATTTATGATCATACCAAAAATCATAAAAATCAGTCGAATGGTTTAGACGTGGAAGCGTAAAATAAAAATAGCGTTTTATCCCTAATCCCACGGGAATACTACATTTTCCGGGATAAAAAGTATCCTATGTTACTTTGGTAGGTCCCAGCTACCTTCATGCCAAAAATCATTCAAATCGGTCAAATGGTTTAGGCGTGAAAGCATAACACAGGTAGTGTTACTTTCGTGTTACAATATATGCTCATCCCACAGGAACCTTACATATTCCCGGGATAAAATATTGTTCATCTTATTTCATAGGACTTCATTTATGATCATACCAAAAATCATAAAAATCAGTCGAATGGTTTAGACGTGGAAGCGTAAAATAAAAATAGCGTTTTATCCCTAATCCCACGGGAATACTACATTTTCCGGGATAAAAAGTATCCTATGTTACTTCGGTGAGCCCCATCTATGTCCATACCAAAAATCATCCAAATCGGTTCAGTACTTTTTACGTTTATTCGTAACAAACATCCAAAAATCCAAAAATACAAAAATCCAAAAATCCAAAAATACAAATCTTTCCTCTTTATTATAATAGTATAGATTTTACTTAACCTCACTATCACAAACAAGCAGTTATTAGTTTTTTTTAGTCATCCAAATTAATTATTTTTTTAAAACTAGACGGGATCTCGAAAATTCCGGGATCCCGCGGGATTGACATTTCTAATCCCGCGGGATCTCGAATTTGCAATCTCGAGTCGGGATTGCATTCCCTAACACTAACTCCCTTCAATTGTTTTTAAACACCAACAAAGTAGCAAACTTGGATACAACATTTGGCGAAGTTGAGCTAGCTCTCGCATCTAGTATAACTCTACTTGGAAACTTAACATTAATCTTCAGAACGGGCTTGACCTCCTGGTGCTTTACTACGTCCCCAGCTTTGATCTATGGCATTAATATTGGCCTTATAACAAAGTTGTAGCGTTACTAGCAACCCCACGACAAGAACGGTTATTTTTACACAATGCAATTTGGGGTTTACTTGAGATTATTATTTTCAAAAATGCTAGATGGAATTCTACGTTATTAATACTAAATTTGACCTTTGAACTAACAATGTTTCTGCGAATCTTTATTTCGTGCAAGATCGAAAAGCATCTGGTTGATCTGATACCTACAACACATCGGGTTAGGACTACTGGCTGTAGTTATCGTTGCCATGGTAACCAACCTGTAACGTCACTGAGGATCTTGGCGGGACGACGCGCTGAGGTCTCGGCGCCGCGAGTTCGCATCTCCTCTGAGGCGGGACTGTGCGCCAGGTCTTGGCCAGTCTGACCATCCCAGCGGCATCCATCAGTCCATAGCCGAATGAGTGGGACACGTTGCGACCCACCCCGTTGACGCGCCACTCGCCTCCGATGCTTAGGCGCTCGGGACGGGCTGTGCGTACCACTACAACAAAAATGTATTAATTGTAACAATATTTGGTACTTTTATTGACTAAAACATGACTATTGTAAAGATGTGACTTGCAAGATGTGGTAGTCTAATTGGTTCATTAACCCATTCTTGACCGCCGCGCCGTGCCAATTTGGGAACACTTACTTTTTGAGGGTACATGAAAAAAGTATTTATGTAAGTTAATAAATTCTCACATTATTGGGTAGTTGAAAGTGTGGTTATTACATATAATATTAAACAATTTAGTTATATATCATAGAATTATTACAATAATTGGTCGAATTTTGCTTTTGAAGGAACTGTCGAGGTACTTGACTGTTTGCAATTATTATATTTTGCATATTAAGTTTATCATCGTAAATAGTTATTATTATTTAAATAGGATAAATTGTCTATCTTATAAACAGAATTTAAAAAATAATGATTCATTTTTTACAATTTTATAGCACCTTAAACATTGCTGTGCCAATTTGGGTACACTGGCCACAAGTGTTATTTTTGCATATCATAAGGAGAAACTGCTAACGACGTTATAGTGTCAGTAACAATTGCCGTGGATAAGAGGAAGAGGTAAATACAATCCTCGAAGATTGTGACGACGGCTTGGACTATGATTTGGCTATAATTCCATTGGAACTTTTTATTGATACTGACAAAAGAGATGGTTTTTGATAATGAACAAATGTCTTCAATATTGCCAATTCATGTTTTAGGAGAAATCGAGGTATTTAGGTGTTCATAATGTAGATACTCTTTCTGAGTATGAGGATAGCAGTGATAGTGAACTGCCAATGGAAACGAACATAAGACCGCAAATATTAAACCACCGCTAGTGCACCTGATGTACCTGCGATTGGACGAAATTGGTCAGTGCTGATTGTGCCTCCTTTTTTTTGTTCTCGAGGGGAAAGCTGTTTATGGCTCTACTTCCCGCCAGCCCGGGGGCAGTGGGGGGCGGAAAGCGTATATCAGGGTCACAGGCCTTCCAGCCCGGCGCGCGGCGACGTCATATTTGCGCAGTTGTTAGTGACGGGCTGAGTCCTTAATACAGTCTCTAAACCGGCATACCGGCCAAAACCCCCCGGTGGCCATCTTCGTGCCGAGTTGGGCGACCATGGTACGTGAGCGAGAGGCGGTCACCGTTGTCCACAGGCGCCCGGTGCGCCTCCGAGACGTACTTGTCTCGGCCGCCTCGGAGTCAAAGGGAACGCAGTTAAGCAACCTCTACCTTGTTTCGGGCGCCCCGGTTGTGGGTGGGGGCCCCGCGATGTACAGAGGCCAAAGTGCCGCCACCTCTCTTGGAGTCACTTGAGGACGCCTTGCCCCTGCAGCACGTCCAGCGACCCCAAGGGAACAATTGAGTCGCCTTTTACGACATGCAGGGGATACCGTGCTGGGATTCAAAGCCCCCTTTACCTCAGGGCAGGCTGATTGTTCCTCCTTGGCTCCTTCTTATCCTTAGACTTATCCATCATCGATTGACCAATTACTAAACGAGAGTAGTATGAAAGAAACGTTAAAAGAACAGTGATCGAGTATAAATTTGATACAAATAATGAGATACTTTAGGTTCGCTGAAAATGACCCAATCAATATCGTTGTATGGAGTTGACGTCCATGGCAAACAAATGGAGGTGGGTTCCCTTCAAACACATGATAGATGTGGCATTACCAAATGCGTGACCATTACAGCTACGTCTAAAGAAGATGTAATGGATCAGTTATATTTTCGCTGAAGTATAGCTACATTTTGTCTTGGACAATCACCTCATCATCATGTTACTGGTCAGATATCATTGTCATCGAATGGTTACAACTGGACGGCAGCGAATATGTTAAAGAAAAAGTTTCCAAAGCGTTTTGGTGGACTTATCCGTTATAATAGGATCCGATAGACTTGCACACTATTTTACCCTTAAGTGGCCATTGTGCCAATTTGGGCACACCCCTATAATTTCAAAATTATAAATAATTTTTATTTTTTTTTTCTTTTTTATACTTATTTGTATCCCCAACTATGATTAAATAAAGAAATTTCTGAATTTGTTCTTATAGTTTCTGCTTGGCCACAAATGGGTTAAACGGGCTTAAATATAGTCTTGTGCTGCGCTGTATGGTATGTGTACCTATATGATAATTTAATTTACAAATATTGGGAATACTGCCTATTGACTATTTTAGGATATAGAATATTTGGTTTACTTGACGCACATATAATCGGGTTTTGTTTAACAGTACTTCCATTTTGTAATAACCTTCTCTCGAGACACGAATTACTTAAATAAAGATACATGGTATTTTTCGGAAGATAGGAAATACTGCTATTGCTATAACCGTGCTAATCACAAAATACGATCTTGCCGTAGAAGCAGGATTAAAACTGTGTAACATAATATTAAAAATTACATTATAAAGTATATTGAAACGCATTTTATTTTCTATTAGATTTTAAACGTACAAGTAAAAACAGATTGCACTCGAAAATGATCTTTTCTTAAATGCTATGGAAAACTACGGAAATCTTAAGGAGTTTATGGAAATTTCGAGATTCGGACACTAAAATTTATTTCCTGGCGTTGGTTTTATGTATGATGATGCTAATTCGCTCTCCTGTCGAACTAGTAAATAATGGCGTACTTGTCGTAGCAGCAATTGACATTTTTACAAAATCCGATATAAACATAAGCAAAACTTTCCACGAAATTGAATCACAAGGAGTGGATGAAACTGATGTGAATCGATACAATTTATTGCTCCGTCAAATATGTTTTCCCTTCCAAAATGGCTCGAATGTATTCAATTTATCTTGTTAAAAATGCACAGAGCACTTGACGACTTGATCGGTCGGCGAAGGCTTCTACTTGAAATTTATTCATGTTACCCTCATCAATAATATGTGAATGTTTGAGTAAATATGCGCTATGAGGGTTAAATTACCCAGTCGGGTCACACATAATGTATTCAAAGATATATAAATCAATATGGAGTTTAACATTATATTGATAGTAAGGCTTAGGTTGATATTCCATTTTCATATTACATTGCTTCAATTAATATTCAACCGACTTTTGTTACGCTAAGAAATCACTTCTGCTATAAACAATTTGAGTATGACAGAAAAATCTTTTGGTATAAAAAAAGGAAGTACGAGACCAAGTTCATATTATTGAATCCAGTAGAAGTTAAATATCTAACGAAACGTTAGACAGGATGGAGCTAGGGCTAGTTTAGGTTTTGTGAAGGGTAGAGTCACCCGGTTGTACCGTACTGCATAGTAATTGAAAATGTATCTTCATTTTTTGCAGCCCCAGGCTAGGCAGGCTTGGCTAGGCACCAGCTTGTGAAACAAAAGACCGCAGGTTGGATCCCCGCACCGAAATAAATGTTTGTTGTGATCCGCAAATATCTTCGGGTATGAGTGTATGTAAGACCGAAAAGTATCTCGCAATTTCTGATGCCCACAACGCAAGGCTTGCATTGTAGTGTAGGGACAGAACAATGTACGTGATTTTTTCGTGTGTTTAATTATTATTTATTGTTAATTTTATTCAAATCGTAATAACTAGCTCAAACAACTAATGAACACATATTTGGAATGTAGATATTTAATAATTGGAATGTAAATAATTCACGGTACGATAAAATATTTGTCTAATTTGGAAATTACACATTATTAACTAAATTATTTAGATTTATAATTATTTAATTAAACTGTTTGGCTTTCTCGCCTATTGTCTACAAAGACATTGAATTTGCAAACTCAACTATATCTTATTAAAATATAATTGCAGCCATAAATAAACTTTTGTTTAAAATTAAAGCCCAAGGATTTACACAGGGCGCATTATAAACACGTAAAATAAGCAAAGTTTAAAATGAAAACGCTCTTAAATTTTAAACTCTTCCAAGAACGCTGCCATTAAAAACTTTAAGAATTTTATAACATTTACGGAGGGGAATAAAAATTTATTCTCAGTTACAGTAATCAGTATACATAAGCATTCAGGGGATCTGTTAAGCCATGATGCCTCAAAGGACCACGTCAAATCGTTCCGGGCGCTTCCAAGAAATGCCTCGTACATAAATAATTATTATTGTTCCTGTAATTTCCAACCTTCTTGGCGAATACAAGACATTTCCTGACACCAACTGCGTAAATTTCATTGTTTATTCTTGCTCGGTACTCGGAACTCATAATAATGCCACTTCATCTTTTGAATTTTATTGAGCTTTCAGAGAATAATATTAAAATACAAATGACATTTGATGTTTGCGTGTCATGAATTTTCTACTAAGTTACTTTTATATACTACTAGCTTTTGCCCGCGACTCCGTCCGCGTAGACTCTAGGGTTAAGTGCAGAGAGATTTTTGCATTTATAACATATTTATCCCACGGGATTACAATTTCCAGGATAAAATTATCCCATGTTAATTTTGTGAGCCCTACCTACCTCTATACCAAAAATCATTCAAATCGGTTTGGTAGATCCAAAAATACCCATTCCCACGGGAATACTCCATTTTCCGGGCTAAAAACTATCCAATGTCAATTCTGTGAACTCTACCTCTCTCTATACCGAATTTCATTCAAATCGCTTTGATAGATCGCGAAATACCCATTCCCACGGGAATACTACATTTTCCGGGATAAAAAATATCCTATCTTCTATCCTGATGTATAATATTATTGTAAAGTTTCATTAAAATCCATTCAGTAGTTTTTACGTAAAAGCGTAACAGACAGAGAGACAGACAGAGTTACTTTCGCATTTACAATATTAGTATGGATTTATCTTTATAAATCCGTAACCTAAGGCCACGCAAGCCCATAAACTAAGGCTTAAACCCTCTTAGTTGTAGAGGAAGCCCTGTGGCCAGAAGTGGGATGTATAAGTAAGGGCTGATGAATATATAACGCCACACAAGTCCCACTACATACGGGCTTATACTACATACACAACTCAGAGGCTTAGGTTTTAGTCAACCACGCTGAGTGTGCGTTGGCTGACTACAGACCTAAGAAATGCTGAAGAACTTATAGCATATAATAAATTATTCAACCTGAGAACCGATCGATCGCAAGACATATAGTATTTGTGTATGCAAATGTATTAACTTTTCCAAAAAAAGTATAGCGATATTATTGACAACCGGGATTTCGGACATGTTTTTTGTTGTTAAAGAATTTGAGAGTTGAACACGAGATGCCCCGGGTTAGTATCGAAATATACGAAAAATACGCAACTATAACATATACATATTATGAACGTCAAACAGACTTGAGAGAAGTATATCTATATCTACGCTTTTCGGTGTAAATTCGGGAATTTGCCGTTTTCCACGAATAAAGCTTGTTAGGGTAGTCGCAGAGCAACTAAAAGTTATAAGCGCAAACACGAAACGTTTCAAATTCTATAAACGTACATGTAAAACTTATTATTTGAATTTCAAACTTGTTCCTACGAAAAAATTACTTGCCAGAAATTCTTAAGTCATGTTAGTTTAACATTATTATGCTTTGAAATCGCTTCAGCAGTTTCAGAGTTGTAATTGAAGGACGAATAAAATCCTAAACTATTTATATTATTATTCGCAGGTCGTCTTGAGATCGTAACAATAAGGAATATACATAATTTATAAATATAATAATAGAATGTGGGATGTTGACTCAACCGTCATTGTTCCGATAGTCGTTACTGCCAATAGGCTGATACCAAAGAGCCTCGACCAACATCTCCGGCGGCTCTCAATCGGTTGTTGGGTCAAAACCCAGATACAAAAAGCAGTGTTATTAGACACGGCACGTATCGTGAGACGGTTTCTAACTCTTGGACCCTAACCACCGGTGGCTTGGGTCGTAGACCCCGCCATCTGCGGGTTTAATTTTTACATTTTTTTTTTTTTTTTTTTATAAAACTTTATATTTAAAAATGTAAAAAATAAAATAAACACATGAGAAGCATTAAAAGGAATATAATATTACTTAAATATAAGTAAAACGAAAGAAGACTGGGACGTTCGTCAGTTCATTTAGATATAATCACTAATACTCTTCGTTCGTTTTGTGTGCACATTTGTAGGGCAATAATATATCTACGGATTGCCCTTTCAATCGAACACCTTTTATTTGCTAAGAAAAATCTAATCCCCTAGCATTACGGACCCCTCACAACATTCTTTACACTCAGAAGGATATCGTCTAATAGAAATATAGGGCAGGAAAGATTCCTTTGTTGCGTTTGGTTGCTGTGTTCATACGGCATGTAAGGGCTCTATCATATATGAAGGTGACGTCACATTTATTAAGCTGAAGATAATGAAAGTAATTTATTAAATATATTTTTACATGCAAAGTTGTGGCAAAATAATATAATCATTATTAAATAAGCTGAACATGTTCTATTTTTTGTGAAATATACAGCTAATGAATTTGCGAAATTTTACAAATATTTGCAGTAAAATAAATATATATTGGCTCGTCTAACCATTAGTACTGGATTCCGGCTTTCTCTACTAATAATAAGAATAAGGTCTAATCTGCTACATTAGACTAGGACGGATAGTTAGATGTTAATAACTACCGGATTCCTTGTAAGAATTCTTACTATCGTCGCGATGTTCTTTTGAACTTCTATATAGGCATTTTCCTAGTTATTAGGTATGCATTTTAAAAAGAAGAACAAAATAAATAAACAGTTATGAAACCGTGCATTTGCCCGTTAAACATTCAAGGAAGCGTAAAGAGAATCATGAAATTATTCATAATATTGCAAAACTCATATTCGCATGAGTAAACGAGTCCGAAGAGAGGAGAGATTAATCCCGACATGTGGAGAACTCGCTTGCAAATATAACCTTTTTAGGTCTATCTTTCCATTTGCGTCTCCACTTTTAGCAATTCTAGGAAACATAGCGTTTCATAAAATCGTGGGTGTTATACCAGCTGTTTCTTTAAAACTTTTTTCTGCAAACGGTTTCAATTTTATGGTATCAGAAGATTTATTCATAATCGACAATAACATTACACTTTGAGGATTAATTTAAAAAAGTTGTATAATAATACTTGCTCGTTCGTTTTACGGTACGAGATAGTGCGTACGATCTAGAAAGCCGGATTTAATATCCAGGACATTGTATTACAGGGTATTAGCATTAGAAAATTATCAATCCCAGAACAGAGACTGGACGTGAGACCAATAAAGGGGAACAGGAGCCGATTGAAAAGTACTTGTGAAAGTCTACTTGAACAAAGATTATTTCATTTTGACATCTGAACAAACTAAGGTACATAAATGACGTAAGCATGTATTAAAATCGACTTACCTATATGCTGCATATCTCTCCAAGTAAGATCTCTGTTGGCTTGGAGAGCTAAGGCGCAAATAGCAGCTGCCAGCGGTGCGGACGCCGATGTCCCCGTGTGCGTCGTCGTGCAAGAGTGATGCAGGTCAGTAGTTACCACCTACAATAATGAAAAAATAAATACAGGCAACAGTCATCCACATAAACAGCCACATACCTGAAAGCCTCTTCTAGGTGGAGATTTTTTAAGTATAAGGGCTAGAAGTAAAGGTGTTCGGGAATTTGGTACCCTTTTCGTGTGTGTTTCGGAAGTACATGATCCAACCCTGATTTATCATGTGGGCGACAATTAGGACTTGGTATAAAATTTACCTTTCGTGTTTAAATAAAAAAAAATTAAAAACAATTGAGTTCAGCCAGTAGATACTTACAACAATTGACACCCACAAAAAAAAAAAACGAAAATAAAAACTTTTTATGAAAGGTAGAAAACTGGCACAAATTGTTTTATTCGCTGTATAAAAAGTAATATTTTTTTCGGTATAGAGCGAAACATTTAAAAAGAATATTCAAAATTTAAACTGTCGAGGGCGACTCTTTCCACGAACAGCGTGTTTCAAAAGTTACACTAGCAATTCAGAATCACAATACCAGCCAGTGATAAAGGCGAAATTCAAAAAAGAAAGTACATGAATTATAGCCACGTTCCCGAATAGAGTCACGTTTAAAATTGCAATGGAACTCCACGGAGATTTAATGCGTAGGTGACAAGGTGTAGCGAAATGAGAAACGTTTGCAGTTATTTCCTTTTGTAATAAACTTCTTTAGACGGTGTAAATATATTCCACTTTATCCTTTTGTTTAGATTTTTTTATAAAAGAGAAAATGAATATGCATTTAAAGTGTGAAAAATAATTTAAGAGGTACCTCACTATAATGTCCAAAGTAAAACGAATACACGTATATTATTTCCCTCTCGTAAGAAACAGCCTAAAAATACGTAACTATACATATTTTCACTTTATAAAGGAACAGTACAGAAAACATTCCAACAACCCTCCTACAGAACCCAGTTACGTCCTCTTATTACTTCGTCCATCGAGTCATTGGATAGTTCTGAATCATTCGCTCACCCATCACGAACATTTCGACCCAAAAGTTTCTGTAACTTTGATTGAGAACGTACCCTTTTGTCGTGTAAAGCACACAAAACCTCCGAACTACATTTACCTTTTCGAACTAACAAAACCAACCTTTAATTTATATTCAAATGACATAATTTTATTTGCCCAAAACCCGCATTAAAAGGGCAACCGCACATTGGGAACAACAAACCTCGAAAGACCTTGTACAACTATTATTAAAGTAAACGGATTCTAGTGCTGTGGGCGTTGGAATATAAATGTATTAAGGCAGAATTTAGGTAGTTCAGCAAAGGTTAGAATAACTTTTTATAATAGCGGTAATATTAAACGTGTGCTGAGTTCAAGTAGGCAAATATGAATAGGAATGTTATTATATTTTGGCATATTAAACTCCACCAAAATTAAACTTAGCTTTTCAAGAAACCGTACAATAATCCATCATTTAGTAAAAGGTCACGAGACTTGAAATTAAATTGTTCAAAGTCGTCTGTTGTAATAACTGGTAAATATTATGTTTCTAGGTAACATTATATAATTTGAAATCGTGAAATACGGTGCTTTGCAATTTTTTTCAGGAATTACTCCACTATCGAAACATATGCATAAGAAACAATTAATACATTAGTAAAATGGTTATAAAAACAAAAAGTCTAATATCTTGATTTTGAAGATGTTATAACACAAATTGAAAACATATAAGTTTATGATTTTTTTAGGAGTTTGCACAGATAGGGACGTTGCTTGCATTTCGTATAACCATTTCTAAAACGTACCATTTATAATAACCGGATAAAAAAAGCAGTGAAAGCTTTGAATATTCGAAAACACAAATAAAAATATTATTACGAGTTGAGGTTTCAGAATCATCTCTACTACATAATACATACATAAACTCAAGCCTATTTTCTGTTAGGGTAGGCAGAGACTAATGACCAAATAATCATCAATCAATAATCAACTATCATCAGTACTGTTATTTCTATAAATGCTTAAAAAGACTATAGCTCAACGTACTTGTTTCTCGTTGATAGTACCGCTGCTGTAGGTGGCTGCTAGGGTAGAGCTGCACATCTCAGAGTACCAGGGCACTTCTCCCCGCTCCGTCGCTGAGGATATCGATAAAGTCCATATCGAGTTGGTATACCCATCGCAGTTGCAGTTGTCGTGCTCCCTACCTCCGTTTCCGGACGCCCATACGAAGATCGAGCCCTTTCCGTTGCGACCCTGTTGGGAATAATAATTATAATAATAAATAATAAAGAAATACACCGATCACACACACACACTTAGTCCTGACCCCATATTACGATACACAAAAGGCAAGTCTTGTTTCGTGGGTATCAGAAACTACGAGAGACTTTTCGGTCTCACAAACACCCAGACCCGAAACAAATATTTGTGGATCATAAAATTATTTGTCTCGGTGCGAGGATCGAACCCGCGGCCGCTCGTTTTGCAAGCTCGTGTTTAGCCAACCACGCCTCGGGGCTGTCAAAATTTGGGATAGTAATTACTCGTTGGTGACTAATCCATATATTTATTACACTACATTCTTTTCAAATTTGGTATGGGTTTTGTTCGTTGTTTTTTAAAAGTAGTGAATAAAGATAAGCTATTTTTATTTTAACAGAAAAAAATGTCTAAAGAGTTAACTTTGAAATTATTCTATTAAAGCTCCAAATTACGTACGTATCACTACATAGTATAAAACAGTCGCTTTCTCTGTCCCTATGTCCCTTTGTATGCTTAAATCTTTGCAACTACGCAACGGATTTTGATGCGATTTTTTTTAATAGATAGAGTGATTAAAGAGGAAGGTTTATATGTATGATAACATCCATTAAATATCAGCATTGCACCCGTGCGAAGCCGGGGCGGGTCGCTAGTAGGTACATATAATATGATCGGCGCTGGCATTTGAACTAAATGTGGATTTGAATATAGCTCAGTAATAAAGTCAGAGAGAAGGAGAACACACATCGTTAATTCATTTACACCCTCCATACAGCAAATGAACTTAAATAATAATATGTTTTTCCGGCACGTAATGAAATTGCTATTGTTACAGAAATCTCACGTGAATTCGCAATTAAAGCTTTTTAACGACTACAGTAAATCGTTTGCATATGCCGAGTAATAATTACTGGTAAATATTTTTTAATAAAACAAATAGACCTGAAAAATTGTGAGTGTAATAATAAACTATCAATCTGTGATAGAAAAGCCTTAGAGCGTGGATTAATATGAATCAAATATCTAGTCGCTATTATGATTAGTTTGAAGACGTCGAATGCCGGAAACATTCCATATTTAGAAATACTAAGCAAATTGTTAGACTTCACCACATCTAATAATATCTTACAATTTTTCTTGTCGCACGAATGGAAGAATTTGATACTTTTTAAATTTTTGCCTTATTTGTATATCGGGGAAACAACATACTTATTTACTGTAGTCATATCCAACATATTTGTTTTTAGTCACAGCAACTAATAAATGGATTTGTACACATTTAGAACAAACCATAACACACCCAATTAAATATTATCCGATTATAATAGTGCTAAATCATTTCTACCAAAGGAACTACGAAATCCCTCGTTGAGGGAATTGAATAAATGAACTTTAACACCAATTATCACTTCCGAATTACATTTTCGCAATAAGGTGTAACTTTAAATATATGTTCCATTAACTGAAGGGAATACTTTAAGTAAAAACTATAAAACGTTGTGATAATTCTATGTCAGTTATGGAAATAATTAAGCTTTTCTGTGGACATGGTATGAAACCCGCACTGGAAACTCACATAAAGGAAAGTACTAACAGCCAGTTTGAAGATGAAGAATTTTTGTTTGACAAGTTGCATACAAGCTAATCGCGGTACCCGAAAAAGTCATCAGATTTCTTTGCCATAAAAAAACACAAAAAAGTTAAATGCGTTGACATATCGCACACCTAGATCTAAACTAAAACAACTCAAAAAACGTCATTTTTCAGGAGACGAAAAAAACGTATAGCCGCATTTTTTGTTAGGGGAGACATACAATTTAACATTATTTTAGTAGTCCAGGGTCGATAATTTTTAAAACCAAAAAAAATCATAATAGGATGAAACCCATTAGAAAAGGAGGGAAATATGATAAAAATGAAAGGAAAAATAATTTACGGGCGATCTGAGGTTGGGAAGGGGATGGGGGTGAGGTTTTAAGGGTAAAAAACGGTTTTTCTCGATTTTCGGCAAAACTAAAAGTCCTATCGAAAAAAGTCAAATGAAAAAGTTGTAGATAATGAAAAGATCTAAAACTTTTGTCTTTACACTTTTTTCACATAACCTCAAAATTTATGTGAAAAATTCAAAAAACTAAGTTTTTGGTTTTTTATTTTTATCTTTTACAAAAATTTTATTTTTTTAACGAAATTTTGTGAAAACTTACCTTTTTATGTCCCAAATACGCTGTAATTTATTTGATTAAAAATATTTATTTTTTCACCTTATTTTGAATTAATATCGAAAAAACACCCTAATTTTCAATCGAAAATTCACCCGTCAAAATATCAGCTTTTTTCAAAAAGTTGGTATGGTTTCTGTTCGTTGAAATCTCTACTTTCCGATGGTGAAAAAAAATATATATGTTACTATGGTAAATCTTCTCAGAAAACGCAAAAATTAATTTCAATCTTTAGGTTATGTTAAGTTAAGCATACTATTTTTTAAAGAAAATATTACGATTTTTATGGTTGAGTTGATTGATACAGATAAAAATAGAGATAGTATTTACCTTCCTATGCAGATTCGAAAAGTTTTATTGTTTTTTTAAGTAAACTTGTCACAATTATCTTCAAGAAACTCAGCGTGCACGTGTATTTTTATAAACGATATTGTATACTTTACTGTATTTCGAATACTGGTTAGGCTAGCGGTTGTAACAGCTGCTACGAAATATATAGTATATAATAGTAGGTATGTATGTAGTAAGACCCAGACCGGCGGGTCTTAAAACTTTTCGAATCTGCATAAGAAGGTAAATACTATCTCTATTTTTATCTGTATCAATCAACTCAACCATAAAAATCGTAACATTTTCTTTAAAAAATAGTATGCTTAACTTAACATAACCTAAAGATTGAAATCAATTTTTGCGTTTTCTGAGAAGATTTACCATGGTAACATATATATATTTTTTCACCATCGGAAAGTAGAGATTTCAACGAACAGAAACCATACCAACTTTTTGTAAAAAGCTGATATTTTGACGGGTGAATTTTCGATTGAAAATTAGGGTGTTTTTTCGATATTAATTCAAAATAAGGTGAAAAAATAAATATTTTTAATCAAATAAATTACAGCGTATTTGGGACATAAAAAGGTAAGTTTTCACAAAATTTCGTTCAAAAAAAAAAATTTTTGTAAAAGATAAAAATAAAAAACCAAAAACTAGGTTTTTTGAATTTTTCACATAAATTTTGAGGTTATGTGAAAAAAGTGTTAATACAAAAGTTTTAGATCTTTTTATTATCTACAACTTTTCCATTTGACTTTTTTCGATAGGACTTTTAGTTTTGCCGGAAATCGAGAAAAACCGTTTTTTACCCTTAAAACCTCACCCCCATCCCCTTCCCAACCTCAGATCGCCCGTAAATTATTTTTCCTTTCATTTTTATCATATTTCCCTCCTTTTCTAATGGGTTTCATTCTATTATAATTTTTTTTCACTTTTCATTATTTTTAAAGGCTTCTACCCTGGTCTATAGGGAGTAATTGGCATGTTATATGATATTGTATAAAAACCGGGATTTAAATTCAATGCCTTTTATAGAAAATTTCAGTTTTTTGAGTTGTTACACTTATGGTTGATTATTATGTATAGAAAATGAAAAATATTTTGACTTGATATAGTTTTCTTTGACCATTTTGAGTTATACCTGTATTTTTTATACAGATATATAAACGACTGTTCAAAGAAAACAATTCTAATTGGGAAGTATAATACTAATTAACCGTTAAATGTTAAAAAAAAAAAAACAAATTTAAAAGGTATCCATTGATGTACATTTTCTACAAATAAATAATAGGTATCTCCAAAATTAAATTTAAAAAAATATTAAACTCTTAATAAAAAAACTATAATTATAAACAGATAAACAAAAAAAATATTTGCAATCTAATGTGATGCTGATTATAATAATTTAATCATAAAAATTGTCTTAAAATATTCATCTATCATAAATATAGGAACACCTGATAAATTATGAAATGGTAATAACAATTATGTTCTCTTATAAACTTTTTATAATACTGATACGCATACTTTGGCACATACTTTTTTTACTTTTATAAGGCACCTAAGTCATATACAGATGCAATCACACCGTCATTACTGTTCTTGTCTTCTTCTTTGTGTTCCCTTGCTAAATTCTTTTTTTTTAAATGTTGTTCATAATTCTCCTGTAATTTATTTTTATCTTCTTCATGGGTATTTATTAATCCCTTACAGAGGTTGCAAATATCTTTTTTAGGTATTTAAAAAGCAATATTGAATTCTGTATTGAAAATTTCATTAAAAGTTGACTTCGTGGTGAAAGGTAATTGTTAGAGTTTCCGAGCTTCTTTATTATTGCGATATAGGTCGGCAGGAGATTTGTCACTAAAAATTAATTCCCTCGATGTTTGTGTCCTCAAGTAATGAGATTTTATCTTAGGAATGCTGTTAATGAAGCCTACTATACTTTTTTAATTCCCGCATCATTTTTTTACGTAATGCGTAAGACTTGTATTACTTAATTCAAGTGTGGCCTTTAAAAATGCCTTACATTCTCTGGTTTTATTGCAAGCTTCTTCAAAATAAAATGCTCTATTAAGATTTCTATAGTTTTGGGTACTTAGGTTTGATTTCTTCTATATACCTCATTAAATACTCCCTCTGCCTCTAAGGATCTGCTTGGCCCCAATAACAATCGAAGATATTTTGTCTTGTTTCTTTGTCAGTCTTTGAACTTCACCGTTAATAATGTCAATCTTTTCTTTTCTTCCTCATTTGGCCGGCATATTTACTAACTTCAATGACATTAATACGCTTATATTCCTGGATTTAATATCATTAAAGTTTTGGCTTTGGAGCTGTTTAGAAATATCAATAAAAGCCCTGGTTTCAGTTTCGAAATCAGAACTACTGTTAGTAGAACTATCAATAGAGTTTGAAGAGTTTGATGGCGAATCGTTACTTCATCATGATGAAGAAGTAATAAATTTAGGAAGAGCCTTCTTCTTTTGACAGATATAACTTGGATCAGTGTCAGAATCATCTATAAAACTTTCTTCTCTAGATGAAAGAAATAAATTACTTCCAATTTGTCTGCTATGGCCCGGTGTTGTAATCACACGAGTGTTTAGTGGGATATTTTCTTTAGTTTTTTGTGCTTCTCTATTTATAGATAGTTAAATATTTCAATAATGAATAGCTGTTAAAGGGGACCCTTTATACCTTTCATTGATAATATTGACGAGAAAGCAACCTCGCTGTATTTTACTCTGAAATAAAAAAAGAACTGTAATACTATTGTAATTTGTAAGTTATAATTGACCAGCAATAGTAAGTCAACTTAAAAAATCATAAAAATCAAAGCAAAAATTTACTTTAGATTAAAAAATGTTTTCGAAACAGTCAATTTATACAACCGTTAATTATTTTTATGCAACGCATATACATAATTACATTTTATTGTATAGAAAAATCATTGAAATAGTTTGATTCAATAAAAGTAGGATAACTTGAAATTTGCATTTTGATCCAACTAAACAGAGTCAAATCAAAATAGTAACTGAACTTTTACGTACCTTATCAAACAAAACTGGAAGAAGTCAAAATGACCAATGAAATATTCCAAAAAAATTCCCCTAAACTGTAACATCTCTGGTTATCTCAAAGTTACGTTTCACCAAAACTGTAACAAGTCGAAATGTCCGTGCTTTCGGTATTGTTAGTACGTGTATTTCTTATGACTAATGAAGTTTAACTGACAATACCCTTGTTTAGGTGGCAAGCGTTGACAAACGTTGGTTCAACAAAACAAAGTTAAAGCCATCTAGCGATTGATTTTACAAGGTATTATTAAACGTGTCATCGTGGGTAGTTGCGTATGTTCATCCAACGTTCGAATATAAGCATAACTCAAATTTGACAATTTTTGAGTTGTCTTAGTTTAGATCTAGGTGTGCGATATTCTGGGTATAATCGTACTAGTGACGAAAAGGCTAAACATAGCTTTTTAGTTTATTACAAATGAAGGGTCCACTGCTATAATGATGAATGTAAAAAAAAATTCATTATTAACCAATAATGCCATTGAGTTTTATTACATCTATTATACATTTAAAACTCAATTATAAAAAAAAAAAAGGACATTAATCATTATTGCAGTGGACCCTTAAAATGGTTTATTGCAGTACATTGTCAGTCTCCCAATTTCATTCTGCATCACATATCTGGTAGGGTCATGTCGTAGGCCATACAGCAAATTCAGTAACATTCCCAATATCATTATCTTCATCTAGAAGTTTGCTTCATCCGTCCGACCTGGTAGCATATATTTGCTAGGTACTATGTCAAGAACCATCTTTAGATTACATACGCTGTGAAGTGGCGCGCACCTCCCCTCATATTAAAAAGGCGGCACGGCTGACCTACTGCGTCTCCTTATTTTCATCTGAAATGCTAACGCAAACTAGTGGGTCGCAACTGCTCTGCAATTATATTACAATGAATGTTCTAAAGAGATACGACCCTTTTATTTTGTGAATATGTAATACAATAGCTTTGTATTGTTATTATTGCACTTTTTATTAGAAGAATTAATTTATAGTCAGCTATTTCCAAGTTACACGAGTGAAACCATTTATAGCCTTCAATATCAGTAGAATGATTTCTATAAGATGGTTCCATACGGAGACTTCAACAACTTAAATTTGAAATTCTATATTCCTAGTCTTTTGTGTTTAAACGGAGAAATTTTCGCATCTCACGTTGCAAAACTATTAGTCATCACAGCGCGTGCATAAAATGTTCAGATGATCAAAAGGCGTTCAGAGGAAACATATAGTTTCTATTTCCTTTATAGAACACGTGTCTAACATAGGTCATGCAAATAAGGAAATAATTTTAATACTAGATATAATTTACTTAAAAGATAATACGTTTTTAGACTATTGGATCATTAGAATTAGATAATTATTTTATAAGAACATAATTGATATTCCTAACAATAAGACCTGGTACATTGCCAGCGTTCCTTAATTAAGAGGCTTTGTAACAAGCGGGTTAGTTGGCTAGAACCCAAAGATATTGGACGGGAATTAGTATGTTGGAAATTTTGCTACTACGTAGTTGGTTTAGGAGAGTGAAATATGAGTTGATAAAACATTCTTCTAAATTCCAGTAAGAAGGTTTAACGACCAAGGTATAACTCGTTATCTGCGAGTCCTGTAAGCTAGGTCAAACGAAGGTGTTCTAGGCATGTTTACATTACCTAAATTACGATCCGGGCGACACAGGGTCCATAAAGAGAAAACTCGAGGTCACGTTTAAAATTTTACTTGAAACCCTTACTACTTTACTGTTTGCCATTTAGCCCGTTTATTTTTATTTGAAACATCTGTTGGCGTAGGATGGTCGATAAAATTGTTCGTATGTCGTGACGGAAATGCCATGACGCTTTTATTCCTGTTATGTTTGTCCGCGATCACCATCTATATGCAAATTATTTTTTCATTTTGGGATTAAATTCAAAAAGTGAATGTTATCTATCATGCGTTTCAGAGCAGGCAAAAATATTTGTTATAGGTTAGTCCAAACAACTTAAGCCAAAGGCACGTAAGCAACGAATGTTGAAACCAAATGATTTCACTTTAATCTAGGAAATAAACAAAACACCTTCATAGTCGATGCAGCGGAAACAAACACTTTAATCGCAACGGTCCCATAAGCACCGCAAACAATCGCCACATTTATCGACTGTTTGTTTTCAGTTTGTTTACGTACGTCTAGACTGGAAATTTAATTAATAAACGAGGGTGCACCATGCTTACTGATTTAATTGTTAATCATTCGCTTTCCCTCGAGGATTCGCTCTCGGTAATAATGGAAATTTTGACAATTTTATTTAAATACTAATGTCACCATAGATCCGGAGAAGCACAACTACAAAATTTTCTTTCCTATTCATAATTCAAAAGCATATACTTAAAATAAAGGCGAGCTAAAAAAGGCAGATATAGCTTAATCGTATTTATTTCATATAGAATGCTGCCAATAAACTACTCATTGTACATATTCAAAAACAGTGAATGTAAATATTTAAAAAATTGACAAGTAGTTACTTAAAAGGCAATTGTTTGACGCACAACCAAAGGAAGAATAATTTTTAACAATGCTAAATTTATTTAGGTCCTTAATGTTTTTCAGTTACCAGAAAACACATACGCCTCAATAAAATAAGTTTGTTTTAACATTTTTGCATGGATATTTGTATTTTGAAATGTCCTGAAACAGCTGTTGGGGAGGTCAAACCAAATTCACAAGGGTTAAGAGGCAAATAATTTATTCTCGTATTTAGGAATTCGGGTTTTTCCTTTTAAAATTCACTTTCTTTATTAATTTATAGACATTAGTGGAACAATAAAAATATTTAGTCGGATCTGGGTGTTCTCTTGGAAAAAAAAATATTTGAAAATAAGTACTCAGGCTTGATTTGTGCGTGTATTTATTCATGATGATCTTCTACTTTTCATGAGCAAGAGTAATTTTCAATAATTTAATAATGCTATCCTCAAAACAAGTGCGAAAAACAAAACAAAAGCCTTCATCATAGCAAAAGAGAATTAACCTCAATAAAATATTTAAGTCGCAAAAAAGGGAACAAAAAAGGTCCAACTGTCAATCCAAACGTCAATATATTTGGCAAAAACCCACACAAAGATAATCCGTGACAGAAACAGGAACAAAGCGTGCACAGCTGATGAGATCCCGGCACGTCATATCACACTAATTGGTTTACGTGGGATTGTTAGCGTAACAATCATAAAGGAGTTTAGCTCGGCACCGACTCGCACAATGGTCCTGATGTGCAATGATTTGATCAATATCGCAGCAATGGGAGCCTGCGATAATGGCTGCTAATTCTCAGATGCTCATGTGACTAGTTATTGCGATACTGTTGTAAAACGTGCATGAGTGCGTGAATGCAGCATTGCATTAACAGCGATCTTATTTATAGGTATATTAAAAGATGATGTTTCTTTTACTGATAACGACTTAATTTTATATCCTTAAAGAAATTGTAACTTTATTTTTAACTAGCTTGGTAAAGCGACCGCACTAGAACCTAATAGTACCGATAGTAAATGCATTGCGGTCTTAATAGTATGTCGTTTAAACGTTTTACGCTTCTGTGAAAAATATTTGCACAAGTTTTTTCACATTCTGTGGAGGCGGAATGTAATTACATTACTCTAAAGCACTGAGCCCGTATTGGTATTAACTCTAGATATACATATCACGCCTGCATTCCCCGAAGGAATAAGCAGAGGTACATTTCTGTCACATTTCGTCAATTTTGTTTTGATCTCACGTAACTAAGATAAAGCCTATTACCGTTTTTCAGACAATATGCCAGATTCCATGCTGTTACTTAGATTTAAATGCGTACATACACACATAAGTATGTATATAGGTATATATGATTACAAGGAGTACGAATTCATAAATAAATCGATTGCAGTTTGCTACACAAAAGCTTTTTAAAGAGAGTCTTTAGAGTCGAGAATAGATTTTAATATTTATATTTAAATATGTTTTCCACGGAAGACTTAAATAAGTGTAATATACTCTTCTGTTAGATAGAAATAAATCGCATATTTTAGTAAGTTGATATAGGTCGCCTACATTCAATCTACTTCATTTCTAAATACCATGACAACGCCTAGAAGTATGCAGAGCAAAGCAACGGCTTCTGCATACCAATCTATCCATTTCTATCAAGGGGTGACGAGGAATTTATGCCGGTCTATTCACGACGCAGCATTATTTCCCTATGTCATATAATAGTGAATACAACGTTTATATTTTAATTGTTTTACCTAAAAAATAACTACTTCATAATGTATCGTAACTTTCTACGCTTGCAATTTTTGTTTAAAATTGAATCTAAACTTTTTCAAATCCTTTATAACATCTCCAAATTTTTCGGAAGAGTAAAATATTCAAAGTCGATGTATTTCACATGCATTTACTAAAAATTGATTTTTTATAAATATTTGAAAATCACAAAATACACTTATATTAATTAATATTTGGGCTCAAATTGAACAAAAGCAAATAGACATAGTCTTCGTAACACTGGATAGAGCTGATAAAACCACACAGATCGAGACTAAGGTTAGTGGGTTTTGCTAATATTTGGGAGGATTCAAAGATTGACACATCAAAACTAGATTACTTCAATCCGATATTGGGATGTTTTGAAGGCGCGTTGGTAAGTAAAATCCTAGAGGGAGCAGATGGTCTCTACTCCAATAAATTGTGTTGTAAGCTTATCATTACTGACCTCTTTACAGAGATATCCAATGTTATCTCACGTTTTACAATAGGATATATTAATATTATCTGTCTGTAGAGTATTCGCAACTGCTTGGATAGCCACTGTTGCATTCTAACAGTAAATCCCTGTATAGTAAGCGTCGCAAGTGTGTCATATAGTAGGATTATCCTGTAGAAGAGTCGTTTTATATAAGAAACGGTTTTGTAGCATATACGGCATAATATTCTTCGCGGTTTTCTCTTCATTGTAGTTATATTTAGTTTCATTTTGAATTTGATTTCTATATTATCTTAAGCCCAAAATTAACTTTTGTTTCTCAAATATTAGTTCTGGGTTTACACAAATACGAGTAGGGTCACTAGAAGTCCACCTCTACTGGCCTAGTGGGGTTTATTAGAATACACATGCCTAAGAAATTCCTTGACGTAAACTTAGGTGTTAAAGAACCTTGCAGTTTACCTCGAAGTTTTCAAGCGACACTTAGTTGAAATGTTATAGTAATTACAGCAAGAGTATACACAAAATGTAATAATGAAACAATATATATATATATATATATATTGTTTATTTTGTACTATTGTCCAAGCTACGGTCTGGTCTATTTATTAAACATATTAAATTCGCAAATAATTTGGATATAAAATGTTATTTCATTCATTCGGATTCTATACTTTTTTGCTACTAGTATAATATTGACGCAATAATCACAAAAGCGTCATTTTAACTAAATATATTCGATTAATTAATGAATTTCAAAAGAGCGTTTAGAATTATTATAAAACAAATTTCATATTGAAAATTTAATTACGAAGTATCTGCAGAAGCCAAATAAATTAAAGTTATAATTAGTTTCTCGAATTCCATTCAGAACACAATGATTGTATGAAAATAAATGGCCACTATTCAGGATATTATACTTAATTTTATGAATTTAGAAACATATAATGCAATATAAGTATCTCAAAGTAATTGGATATAATTGGTTTTTCCTTACTGACTTTATTATAACTTTCAGATATAGGTATATTTGCTTGCTCTTTTATAACTTTTTTCAAAGATAGCTTAGTCTCGTTACCTGCGCTGTATAAATAGACTAATGCGGTCGAATGGTCCCAAGATTAAATCTTCGATGAGGGAAAGTGATTCTAAGTTGTTTTACTGCGAAATGTCAAAAATCGGAGAATTTTGACTGGAAAGTCGTAATTATTTACCTACCCTATTGGATAAAGGTGGCAGTACCTATGTATGTTCCATTATATATCTCTGTGGATGTTTAGTTATATATTGGTTTGCATGATTCTTTTTTTTATATTTAAGTTCTTTTTAAAAGTCTACCAATGCATTCATATAAAAAAAAAACAGAGTTTATGTATTACTAATAAGTTGCCGACCGCCGAGAATTCCGTTTAAGCCCCCATAAATTATAAATAAATAAATATTATGCCTTGCATTTTAAAACAAAACAGCTGGGGCATTCTCAATATATCATTTAAAAGTACTGAAGCTATGTTTATATATAAACGGTTCAGCCGCGCATCCTGTTTCAACTTTAAAACACAAGATAATGCAAAAAACGCTCGCCGACGCCCGCGGCCGGTTGAAACCGTGTTTTTTATAAACATTTAAAAGATATTTAAGATTCAAAGAGCTTTTGGTTCCCTAGTTGGTATGTAAAAAGCTTATGTTTGAATCTTGTTACTATGAATTTTTCTCTCTAAATCCAATTGGCAGTGATGGCCTCGAGGTTTAGGCGCGCGGTCGAGAATCTCAGCGGTCGCGGGTTCGAACCCCAAGCACACACCTCTGACTTTTCGAAGTTATGTGTGTATTCAAATTGAATTATCACTTGCTTTAACGGTGAAGGAAAACATCGTGATTTATCACGATTGCAGGTTTTAACCTGCACACCTAAAAGTTCTTAGGAATTTCTTAGGTGTGTAGTCCGCCAACCCGCACTAGGCCAGCGTGGTGGACTATGACCTAAAACCCTCTCAATGGTAGAGGAGACCCGTGCTCAGCAGTGGGCGTATATGGGTTGATGAAGAAATCCAATTGTCGATGGTAGCAGTGGCATATAGTAAGTACCTTTATATTATTTTTTTAATGCCTTTAAAAAATTAAATGTACGTACATAGATTTAATGAATCCCAAATTCTCACAGATTTAATTGATATTTGTGTTTTTAACGGCCACGATAAAGTTTGTAGTAGGTTTCAAACATTTTAGACAAGACAACATTTGTCAAGTGTCTTTCACAATTAGGAACTTATCTAAAACTGGATATAATAAGTACAAAGGTCGTCCTCGCAAGGTACCGTAACGTATATAACCGCGTAGTTCATCTACGTAAAGTACTAAGCAAATGTCTCCTATATTAATAAACTGAGCAACAAATAGCCAGTACTTTCGGAAAGTGAAATTGCTAGAAGAACACAGGAATAAAACTGAGAGGGCAGGGGGCGTTATGCAAATTTGCAACTACTTGAACACTCGCCCATGTAATGTGGGAAATAGAGGGAAAATAATTGCATCATTACTGAAATTGCTACGGCCGAGAGTAGCGAGGGTGCGCGCCCTTCCATAGCTCCACTAAAACAGACGAAGAATGCGAGATGCCATAAAAATATATATTTGTCGCATATGTTTTATTTTATTGTATAAACGTGTCTAAAATGTATACCATTTATTATTCGCCCTACAAATGCAGTCCACTGCTTGAAGTAAGAATAATCTAGGCAGATTTTTAAAGCTTATCTGTTTCTCAATCTGACTTATTTTGTCACTCAGTTAGACTTTACATTATAAGTCAGTTTATGAAGCTTTCTCATTTTTTGTGGACCCTATTTTCTGATGAATTCGTTACCACCATATTCTTGTATATTGAAATTGAAAACATTTTTTGTTATAAATCACTAACGAGTTCATCGTTAAAAAATGATATGAAATAACATTAGTAATATTCAATTAAAAAAAATATGTGTTTCATACACATCGTTCCTCTGTTAGAATTAATACGAAGATTCATTATCATTCACAGGTTGGCCTATTTAAAACATCAAATGTAACATGTAAGTACGAAATTGAACAAAAGAGAAACTTTTGCAAATTATTGTTTCGAACTAAGCCCAGCCGGTACGCAGACTTTCATTACTCGGCTGTAGTTGGGGCGAGAATTTTACGAGTCTTTCTCACTTAGCGAACAATTTTTAAGTGCACTTTAAAATAATTAATTACAACAGTGGCACTCGACTGTCCCCGTCGGGGTTGCGGCCTCGTGTGTTAAAACGCTAAATTAAGAAGCTGCGGAACACATCGTAGCAGTCTTCTATTAGTCTTGTTGTCTCCTGTCTTTTTAGAATATGTTATATAGGATTTGATAGAAGCGGACTATTATTACGAAAAAAGTAGTGTGTAGTGTACGATCGTCGTCATTTCGAACATAAAGGTGTACTCCTGGGTGATAGAAGTTGCGTAAAGATATAATAGCTAGCCATCGATAGTTACACTTAAGCAGCTTACAAAAATTCAGAGTCAGTTCAGAAAATTCTTAATAGCAGCTTGTAGCATAGAAAACTGTATTTAAAACATTAATAGGCTCACTTATTTTTATTTAAGGTTTTGAGACTACGTAAGAAAAAATAATCGGTAACTTACTTACAACCTCTACACCTTATCCACTCTAACATACTATGGTAATAGGTTTTATAAGACAATAGAACCAGTTTAGGTTAATTAAGTATTCTAAAAAAAATGCAAGGAAATTTACTCACAAAAACTCTCATGACCGAATAAAAGACTTTCGAAAAAGTACATTCTGTTTGGAATATATATATTCGAGTTGTTTTTTGCTTGCTCATTTCTATTCAAGTTAATTCACCTCGGCGTAGGAGTCGTCACAGTCTTTTTATCTCGATTTATATTGCAAGCTTTTGCGTAGTATCGAATTCTTCAAATACATTACAATAGTATTTTCTTTTACGCAAAGAAACCTTCATTCCCTTAATTGACAGTAGGACATTTCAAGACCCGACGAAGCGAATGTCATATTTTAAATCAAATAAATAATAGATAGTCTCTGAGGCGTAATTGGTAAAAATCTTGTTGTGAAAAAAAAAGACAATATACCTTTCTATAAAATATTATAATATATGTACTTAGACATAATTAACGTACAATATGGTCGAGTATCCATTAAAAAATCTACTTTTAAAATTGATTAAATTTTTGTTATACATGGATACTTATTCAAGCTTGTATCCTTAACATCTAAGTTTTGCCGTGTTTTAAGATTATGTAGTAACTGATAGTTTATATCGCCTTCCCGTCTCCGCTCTTTTACTAAGAATATCCGATTTGAATCCTATTAGAACCTAACATTTTATTTGACTCAGTAAGGGAACCCGGTACCTCATTTTTTACGCTCTATTTCTTTCTTCAGATTTGAATTACAAACGCCATGTTGATATTCCGCCGAAGACTAACCTATGCCACCAACAATATTTTTTGAAGAAACCACTTAAATTAGGCTTACCTTAGTAACTCCTTCAATGAATGCCCTAGTTGCCAGTTCTCCGGGGCCGTCTACAGTCTTCCCGTCATCGTCTGGTCCCCACGACGCACTATAAATATCCACGTGCTGAGGGTTCAGACTTAAGGATCTCGCTTCTACTGCATCCGTGACGTCACCATCCAGCATACGGACTCCTGCAGCAAAAAGAAATGTTTTGAACGATCAAATTAGAAAAAAAATCACCAATTTTTAAGTATTTTTTGTCTACGTGATACTTATCAGACACATCTATCTGATTCTGTGAAAATTTTTTTGAACAAATTGTACTCGAGTTTTCAATATAATAATTCTTTTCAGCGAATTGCTGGAGTTTAAATAGAAATTATTACAGAGAATTGATAATTGGGAATTGAAAAGCCCATCGATTCATTTCCAAGAAACAACGTCTGTACCTTAAAAATATTTACTGATGACTTAAAAACTTAGTGCGTTTGATCTTAAAGTTTAATGAACATTTAACCTAAAGGTCACATTTTATTTGAAGAAGTATTTTAGAAGGCCTGTAAGATGGGAGTCTTGCCACTAAATTTGGACAAAATTGTACTTGGCACTTTAACTCCAGAATCAAAAGCGGCACGCTCGATATTGACGCCGAACATTGAAGTTCAGCTCATTCAAGCTGTGACTTTGTTATGAAATATGAATTTTCCGTTTCACATACATACATATATTGGATCTATGTATAATGTTTTCATAGATTTATTTTCGTGTTTCGACTCCCTAATGGCCCAGTGGCACATGTGTGTGCCGTGCTATTTAAAAGTACTAGCTTTGATTCAGAGTCAGTCAAAATTTTACTAGATATACCTGGATAACAATACTGAGTCTTAAAAAACCCGGGTTATAGGCTAACTCCATCGCTTAATTAAGTAAAAGTATAGATATACTGCCCCCATTTTATTACTGACACAACAACACTCCTAGCACTTGATTAAGTTCATCGCGGTCAGGTAAAATACAAATTGGCCATAACTATATTTCAATTACTTTGATTTTTATCGCTCAGCTCATACACGTGTTGATTTACTTTATGATAAATTTTCCATCATGTCTGGTGGCTGTCTGGAAGAGGTAATTTATAGAGTTAAGACGACCATTTGTCCACTATGGTTAATAAGGTAGATTCTGTATTCATTTGTTTCGTATTTATAATGAGTTTATCTATCTTAATAGTCGACAAAATAATGGCGGCCTTTTTATTTATTAGTCCCTCCTTCCTTTCCTTTTAAACCTTAAGTTTGTATAATATTTTTTGCACATTACCGTCATGAGACAGGCTTGGTATTACGAGAAATATTAAAGGTTGTATACAGGACTAAGAACACAGCTTTATAACTAATAACAGCAACATGACATTGAGCACAAAGACAAACTGCAACTTTCTTCCTTATGTGAGATTTTCAAGAATAAGATCCTAATGAAAATAGTTGAGAGTACCGCACGTCTATACAGCGATATTGCAAAACTCAAAAACATATTATGTTAAAGCGAAAAGTATTGAGCATATAAAGTTGTTGTATTACTTCAACGCTGCCAGATAAGAGACTGTTATCAGTTTAAAGAGCCTGTTTTTTTATTAAGTGGAAAGCCGATTATGGCTCTACTTCCCGCCTGCCCTGCGGGAGGACGCCTGGAAGCATATGTCGAGGTCGCCGGCGTTCCAGCTTGGCCGGGTCCCTAACAAAACTCCAATGCCCCAATACAGACCAAAACCTCCTGGTGGCCAACTCCACGCGATGTGAGGCGACCACGGTGCTTGGGCGAGAAAAGCCAACCATTGAAGAGTAGGCCTAGATCGAGATGTTAACCTATGACCTTACACTAAATAGACTCGCAGCTAGAACGCGTATGCAGAGATAAAATGACTATTTTGAGTAACTTATTACAATACTCAAACTTCGTGTATGTACTCAAACTTATAGATGAATGGTGCATAAAAAAAAAAAACAAATTAAGACATCTTGTTCTACAAAATATCTCAAAAACATCTTAAAATGAAAAACATAAAAAGCTGCGCTACAATTAAATTTAATACAAGCCTATAATAAAAAATTACAGCGCGTCATAAAAAGTGTATTCGCTATACTTGGAAACACTTTTTTACATATTCTACACATTTGTACGTGATGAAGATTCCCAAGACAGAAATATCTTTTACGAGTGTAATCCCTCGAGAATAGTCATTTCTACATTTTATGTCTACAATTTAACATCGCGTCTGATTATATTGGCGTGAGGCCTAGAAAATTAAATGTTTTGCTTAGTTTATTATCGCATAAAGTATTCTTGCACCCATTAGAAGAACGTCAAAGGTCAAGCTCACTATAAAAGGACTTCATCGAGCCAACTAGCTCATATCGTAGAGACTTAATTGTCTCTAGTGAATTCTCGCGTGTGTAAATTAAATGCGAGTAAATAAGGTGCAATATAAATACTGAGTGGCTCTTTGGTCTTTTAATTAATTTTGTTAACTACACAACACCAAAACATGTTTAATGCTACAACTTTGAATTAGAAACTTTCGTATGTCATGTTTTATTACTCTGATTAACTGTTTAAACAATGTACATAACTATTTTAATGGTACTAATGTACTTGCATGTAACTTGTCAGTTTCCATAAGCTAATTCCTTTTAATAACGGCTGAAGCAATTTGAGCTTGACTGTAATTTTCACATATCTTATCATATATAAGTCAATAAAAGTCTAAACGGTTACGAATAAACATGGAAGAAATATTTCAGTACTACGAATAGTCCTCTTCAACGATATTCTACGAATATTACCAACACACGAAGTCACGAGCTGACAGATTTTGCAGAAAATCAGAACACTGCGGTTAGCAAACTAAATAATGCAACAAAGTGCTCCTAACATTTCGAGTCTTAACTCCTACGAACTTCGCATCTAGATTCACCACAGCTTAGCAAACTCAAACTGAACTCGTCAAAATTTCAGTTAAGTGACACAGTTTCATCCCAGTAACTTAATATCAAGTGAGACATTTATTTTATAATCCAACGCTCGGGTCAAAATTTTATCTATGTGTTAAGTCGACTAACAAGCAGTTTCTGAAAGTGTAGTCGACGTAAAATTGAATAACCTTGAGAAATTATTCTGTTGTTTAGATAATTTTATTTTCTTTTTAATTAAATTCACACCTTTTCTCTGTAGATCTAGCAAGAAGTGTATTTCTAATGTTTTATTTATTTGTTATTTTTTACTGTAATATCACATAATTTGAATACTTAATGAGGTTTTTTATTTATTAACTACAATCAATCAGAAACTGGGTGTAAAGGCACTACCATGGGCACCTCAGAACATACTTGGAACAGAAAAAACATCTTTGCGCGTACATAATTTCACCATTACTGTGTACTAAGCGTACAGGTACAATTGCGGATCAATTAGTTATGTTGAATGGGCGTGGATTGTACCTCCTCGGAAACGCTACATCACTCTCCATTGGCACTTATATCTTATTTGATTATACATTGCGATTAAATGCTCTGTAATTGCTTCTTTGCTTGGAATTATGGTTGTCGACCGGATCTGCGCGATTTGGATATTTTTACATTTTTCTACATGTCTATGTACGTTTGCAGACTGTTCATATGTGTTTCCTAGCACTAACATACATAACTTAGTTACCACAGAGCTCAAAAAAATCTTACTATATACCGGGCGAGTTCTTTGCCGTTTTGAAACCATTCGAACTCTATTAGCAACGTAATTAGAGTTTACTCATAACTGTTCTCAGATATCAGTATCCAACCTTGTAAGGGAACCGAACTTCACTTGCTTTAGACAGCCCCGTGGCGATGTTGGCTAGACAACAGCTTGCAAAACGAGAGGCCGCGGGTTCGATCCCCGGAGCGAGACAAAGGTTTGTGTGATCCACTACTTACTCCATACTTGATTCGGGTCTGGGTGTTTGTGAGACCGAAAAAGTCTCTTGTATTCTCCCACGATACAGGACATGTATCCGAGTGTGGGGTCACAACTTACTGTTTGCTGTTGGGTATTTATTTATTTTACTAACATCCCTAATCATGCAGTTCACTAAGCTTACCTCCAACGCTAGCTCCGAAGGCGACACCGACGGCGCACTGCGAGTTGTTGGCGGTGGCCGCCACCTCGCCCGCGCACCGCGTGCCGTGCCGGTTCGAGTCGATCATATCGTACCGCGGCTGGGGGTCGGAGTCGTGCGCGTTCACGTCATACGACGCCATCGGATCCTGCGTAAAATAGTCATTATCAAATAAAAAAAAAAATATATTTTAGTGCTAGAATTATCTGTCTATCTGGGTATACCATAATTATTTTAATTGATAAGGCATTGCAATATACGGCTTGTAGGAGATTAGTCAGAACAGATTGAAAAAAGTACAGTCAACATTTATCGCCTGATGATTTATTAATAAATTAGTCCTCATTGATGTTCAATGGAAAATATTATCATAAAAATGTTTGGGATAAATTAACGCAGAAATATTTGTCTAATGATAGCAAAGCAACATGGTTTCCGTAAGGAATAACATTCCTATATCTGTACAAACAAGAGCAACACAGATCCCTTAAAACGGCTCGCATAAACATACTGACGGCACATTCATTAGCAGTAATCCGGTGATCTCCTTAAGCCTAAGACCTTCAAAGCATCGCTAATAACCCATCGATGAATTTATCCTCGTTTACGTACATTGAACGCGTGTCGCATACTTAGGGATTAATTACGTATAAAAAAGCCGCTCAAGCGCTGCTTTTTGATCGCTTAAAAATAGGTCGGAAGCGAGTTATGGCGCTGGGGTATTTCATAATTGCTTAGGTTACGGTTGCTTAGGTTAGCTAAATCTATGTACGTAATGCCTGCGATTAAATGATCTTTAATATTCGTTTCGAAGCGGAATGAGACTTCTGTGAGTATGAATAAAAAATAATATTGTCAGAGACGTATAGGCTAATTTCAAGTTGATGCCTTCTTTTTCTCGTTTTTTTTGTAATTCAAATGAACCTACTATACCATACTATGCAAAAAATATTCTATGTATTGATTATAGGTTATTTCATGGCTATTTTATCAAATAATTTACAATAAATTTACATTAACATCACCAATAAATTGATATTCCACACTAGACCTAAGCTAGCTTAGGCAATACTAAGATCTCTCAAGAACTCTACGCACCTCAGTATTACGTCTCGAGACACGCATTACGGTAACGATACGATAGGCGCGACCATAAAACTTCAGCGCTTACTGTCATTTCAACTCAATCCAGAGCGGCGCGCTCTTTATAATAAATCCCTAATCATTGTTGCGAGACGCTTGAAACGCCATATAAATCTCGGCATATGTATAAACGCGACCCAATTACCCATTTTTCCGAACAGTGAAATTAAAGCACGGTTTTGCACGGCACCGCACGGGGGAGATGAATCGTGTAATTTAAAACTCCGCGGCTTTTGTTCGGCGCACAGATGTCATTCCACGGCCTTTTATCGCAAGAGTGAAGATCCCTAGCGGATTATTTGCGCGTACTGATTCCATCGGAGCTTCAAACGTGTCGCCACACTAATGTTTTCTGAAAAGATCGGCCGAACGCTTCGCCGACAATTTACAATAAGGATGTTTGATGTCAAATGAAATTCGACGATTCGGTGATTGAAGAGGAATCGGCAGCGAGCCGTGATAATGTGACGAATTCGCTCTGTGTACATCATTTGCAAATGGATGTTCGTGATTTCTTTTATTGCTTTAGGAATTTAATAAATACGCTATACGTTGTGCTTTATATGTTCATTAAATGTTTTATCTGTTACGTCGAATAGAGTCAAATTGTTTAAGACATATAATAAGGTGACGTAAATCAGTTTTCATCATTCTTATCTGACGTTATCTGTACTAGATGAAATATTTTTTCTGTTGTAGTAATCGATCGATATATTACACAATAGCAATGTACATAGTATGTATGTACCTATGTAGAGAAAGTCAGACAATAAATTTCCCGACCATATCGAAGGCATACTCGCGCGATGCTTTTAGCTCAATGAGTCCATTACATTTAGCATTTGATCCAATCTTTACAATACACGAAAAGTCCTGGCATATCTATATGTTTCAAGATTCTAAGATGGGGGGGGGGGATTAAATTAGAAAACACGACTCATATATTTTATATTTTTGCTCTATTTAGAATACTCATGCACTTCTCTAAAATAGTTTAACCGATTTTTAATAAACTACAATTAAATAAAAGTAAAGATTACGAAATAATTAGGTCTCTGTTTTCACTTAAATTGAATAGCTACTATTAGTATAAAATGAATTGTCTCTTCATTTGTTTTTAAATTTTTGATGAAATACAATGTGTATTTGTTACTTACGTAATTGTTGATTAAATCTGGATGGTCAGTTTCCAGCCCATCGTCTAGAATGGTGACGACGACTCCTCTGCCGGTGATGCCTTCCCGCCACGCTGGGATCACGTTCATGTCCAAACCACCACCGCGATTCTAGGAAAACAAACGTAACAATGCTTTAATTATTAGAGTAGTTATATGGGCACGCATTAAAAGCATCAATTTTAATAATAATAATCTAAATGTAATGTTCAACTGGATATGAAGTCCTTTATCAGTAGAGAACTGTTAGTGAGACAGGTCTTTGTAGTCAAATCTTATACTTATAATATAACAGTGCTACGCTCATGCAAAATAAATGTCAATAGGTAAAAAGCATCGTAGATGACGAAAAATCTTTATTTCTGTCGCAGTCATGACAGAAGTAGGTCATACCCTAAACATATTTACAATACATCAGCAAAGAAATATTAATACATTAAAAATTGACGCACACCGGCATATCTGTATAACGGCTTCAGCAAGATGGAAATTTAATTTAGTAAATGTTGCTAAAAAGGGTTCGCAAAAATATATTTCAATTGATAGCAAAACGAAATGAAATATCAGCCGCAGCATCGGTGCGGCCACCGGAAATTTGTATTGACGGATCGTTTCGTAGATGTACCAAATTGGTTTTTATAAATCACTAGGTATTTTCAGTTTGACTAACAATCGAAAAATGCAAACAATTTTGTTTTTTGAATCAAATGGAAATTGATCTGTGGGAACGAATGATTTTTTTTCGTATATTCTGTATGAATCTATTCTACAAAAATATGTACGTTATAATTAAGCAGTGATGGCCTCGAGGTTTGGGCACGCGGTCGAGAATCTCGCCGGTCGCTGGTTCGAACCCCAGGCACACACCTCTGACTTTTCGAAGTTATGTGTGTATTCACATTGAATTATCACTTGCTTTAACGGTGAAGGAAAACATCGTGATGAAACCTGCACACCTAAGAGTTCTTAGGAATTTCTTAGGTGTGTAGTCCGCCAACCCGCACTAGGCCAGCGTGGTGGATTACGGCCTAAAAAACCCTCTCAATGGTAGAGGAGACCCGTGCTCAGCAGTGGGCGTATATGGGTTGATGAAGAAGAAGAAGATGTACGTTATAAAATGGCTTCAAAATCTTATAACTTGTTGTTGTTGTAATCTTATAACTTGTATCTTTTATTTCTAATATTCTATTATCACTTTTCACTTAAGGAAAAAAATATTCAGCAAGGCACTTAGAGTCTATAACTTCGCCAATACTCTTTAGACACGTTAAGTGTATTCGCAACAAGTTCTTAAATTTCCTGATATACAAGTCTCATGTATATTCAACGTAAAAAAAGTGCCCAATTTTTGATATCGCAAACTTTTAACAAGCGTCAAAGTATCTGTACCAATGTAAGCCCCAAAACATTTCCACTTCCATTACCGAAGTCAGTAAAAGTTTCGTGAAAAAATAACCTTCAAGGAGATTCCCTCGCGATATCTTAATAGAACTCAAATTTGGTCTCCATCTTGTCAATATTTAAGAGGAACTTTGACGAATGAAAATTAAACTTTGAAACGAAATTGTTGGAGCAAATCAAAACGGACGAAACGAGTGTTTAAAGCCTGTAACTGGGTAGCTTGACGTATTATGTTTGGGTTCGAAATTAGCATACAAAACAAGACTCGAACAAAATTTTGTCAGGGTGCTTATTTACAATCTTTCAAAGTGGCTTTTTGTTGTCTGAAGCGTGATTGGATCAACACAACTTAGTAATACCACTGTCTTCTTTTCTACAATAGATGTGAAATACTGTGAATAATATAAAGGTACTTTTGTCGGATAGAATTTAATTTTTAATTTTTATAAGGTTTTCCAAATCTGAATAATAACAAATTACCTATATGGAAAAATTATAATGACCGTGTTGTATTCACATAAACGACTTCCTTAAGGTGATTTATTGATTTATTCTTTGCTGATGTCTGACCATGTCTGGTCAATATCTTTGACCCTTATCGATTCTCCTGGAAATATGTTTCTTAAGAGTAGGTTTTCTACTTACTAAATACCACATATGAGGCCATTTGGGGTCATTGAGCTGGAATTTGGAGTCGGCAGCCCGTGGCCGCGCCTTCACCCGTGACGGCTGGAGCTCTCGTTTCATACCCGCATCCCGTTTCAACGCCGACGACGCCGCGGGCGTGTACGATGTTTTTGTTTCAGCTGTATCAAACACACTCGTAATTAAAGGAAAAATCTCTTTGTTTTCAACATAATGCCATTATCTCAAAACGGGAACGTTGTCTTTTTGTATAGGATTTCCTAACATGCCGTTTCTATTTTGACATTCAAGTGAAATTATGAGAATGACACAGTTATTTTCCTGGAATTATGTGGGTTTAAATTTCTTGTTCATTTGTAACGAATAATTGTAGAACAAGAAAATATATTTCGGTTAATGTTTTTATTTAAAATATTGATTAACTTTGAAAAAGTCTTCATATTCACGTTACCTGTAGAACTGAGGTCGGCGGGTATTGGTAAAAAATCTCTTTTCTTTCTGGACAAAGCTCGCTGCTGCCTCGCCCATCGGACACGCGCGTCGCCTTCCAACCTCCCATGGTGCTCGTGAGCAGGTGTGAGCGACCGCCGCGCGATCGAATGATGTTGGAAGTGATAGTGATTGTCGAATATCTGTTGACAAGGAAACCAAAGTTAATATTGCACGGAATGATGCACCTCAATACCTATGATGAAGTAATGAAAAACCAATACTACCAATATAAAGGTAAGAGCTTATATGTTTGAATTTAAATGAAATTGGGCTACTTTCTACATTGGAAAATTACATTTTACGTATCTTAACAAACTTATTCTGTACAAGGCTAGAATAACTGTTTTATATTGTTTTTATTTAATCATGTATCCGGGGTATAATGATTGATATTTATAGGGTGGATAGGATCCTCTCAGATAGCCTGAAATACCATACTTATTAGTTGGTTTATTAATTACGATTTCCTTTAAACTGTTACTAGCGAATCGTTCAAAATGTAACTACGTAATCGACCTATCCTCGTGAGGTCAGCGTGACAAATAGCATTCAATTGTATTTATAGCCTCTAGGCCATTTCTAGTTGATCTCAATGGAGAGAGCAACAGCCCAATTAATATTAGTTGAAACAAAGTATACAAAAACATAATGAGTTCATACGCATCGCTAAATAACAATGTTGTATGAACATCCGAAAAGAGGCCGAGCGTATCAAAACTTGCACAACATTCCTTTTGTACCGAAGCTTAAACTGAACAACGATTCTTGCATAATCGCATTGGCGTGACCTTTTAACACTAATTTTTCCCCCTCGCAATGTTATTTTATGAAAATTTGCAGATTACTTCAAATTAATAACTGAATTTTAATTATATTCCAATTTCAATTCGCAATGCAAAACGGTATAATTCCGGAAATGGTACTACGTAACCTATTTAAAATTAAATTATGGTTATCCTTTACCACTTCACGGTACAAATAGGAATTTAAAATTAGAGGCTGTGAATTTGTGGGGATTGAAAATAATATATAGCTAGGATGAAATGGATTTGTTCAAGGGATATTTTACTACCTTTATAACAATTGCACACTTTTTTACTGTCTAGATGGCTATGCTGTGATAAAAAGCTGTCGAATTCGTTTAATAACTGAATAGTGTCTAAATTTGGGCTCAAAAAAATAAATTAACGACTATTTCGCGTTCTTCTTCTTCTTCTTCTTCTTCATCAACCCATATACGCCCACTGCTGAGCACGGGTCTCGTCTATCATTGAGGCCATAGTCCGCCACGCTGGCCAAGTGCGGGTTGGCGGACTACACACCTAAGAAATTCCTAAGAACTTTTAGGTGTGCAGGTTTCATCACGATGTTTTCCTTCACCGTTAAAGCAAGTGATAATTCAATTTGAATACACACATAACTTCGAAAAGTCAGAGGTGTGTGCCTGGGGTTCGAACCCGCGACCGCCGAGATTCTCGACCGCGCGCCTAAACCTCGAGGCCATCGCGTTATCGCGTTCACACGTAAATAATTACACGTAAATAATATTTACGTAAATAAAACGATTTTACATACAAATAAATGTGACGCTAAACAAAAAGAGGTCTATAAAAGAAAAATGCGATATTCTATTCAATAAAAAAACGGAGCTTTTAGCATTACCGATTTCAAGAAGACCTAAAATAAAAGTTCTAATATTCATCGAGTAAATTTCTAAGCAAAAAAGGATCCTCTTTGACTACCAAATGAGAGCACAAAAAGTCGATGACACCGTAACGATTTTTAATTTAGGAAAGGTCTATGTCGATACGAGTAGGAGACAATTTATGAAATAATTGTTATAGGCTTTTGGCACTATACGGTTCATTATTAGAATTTATTATTATTATCAAGTTTAGGTAAAATTTTCAGGTGACGGTTTTACCGAAACTTGATCCCCATTCACTTTACCTGTCCAAATTAGTAATGATAAAAATAATGAAAATTGTTAAAACCAGAAATTCTATTAAAGCATAAAAGATTCACGTGAGGAAGAAATATAGGGAGAAAATAAAACTGTTCACGAACAGGTAAATCGAAAGAAAACAATTTTTCTTATCTCATATGTGGGTACAGTGGTTGTTTACATATTTACTAAATTATCTAACCTTATCATGTTTGCATCTTTTGATTCCGTAAGCAATATTGGTTTAATGTAAAAGATAACACAGTTCTGCTAACGCCCTTTAAAAAGGAATTTAGCGTCGTTGATAAGAATTCCTCCTTAAGAGATCTTACTGTAATTTTAATTAAATTAAAGGAAAAATATACCTTTGTTCACACTTATTGTGTGTTACTCTAAGATATTGGCTTTGTCTCCTAATCCGGGACTGTCCATTTCGTCTTTTGTTTCCACAAAATATGTATACGTTGGTACATGTAGCATATTATAGTGTTAACTATCGCTTAAATAAATCTGTCTTAAAGGGGTTTACGTATACAAATGAACATAAAAATGGAGTGAGGTCGAGCAACAGTAAAAAAAGGAATATTTTAAGCTTAAAATATAATATTTGCGACCGATGAGAAATTCCATAACCAGAACCTTAATATTTTCTCTACAAAAACAACAACTTTCCCGTCAGTTCACCTAGACAAGACAACTAGACAAGGCTTCAAAAACAACAAACAAAATTATCATATTGTTACCGAAATGCTATCGGCTAAAGAAATTTCCGCAAAGCCAGCAGCGTTCAAGTTTACCAGTAAAAGGCTTCGCTTTAAAGCAGGCTTACAGCGGGGTATAATGGTGTGGCTCCCTACGAACGGCCGCGGGGCGTCACCCGAACTTTATGAACTCACGTGGAAGAAGGGATTTCATACTACCCACTCAATACACCTTGAGGACACACTACGGAGAATTCGCTGCGTTTAAATCTGTAATATTGGTGTAGTTTGCTCTTTCCAAGGCTCTTCGCGTATCTTATCTTATCCAAAGATCTTATCTGTTTATTCGTAAATATTGGAGTTAGTATGCAATTGTTTATATAATTTCTAGATATATTGGAATAAAATACAGGAGAAATACTCATACCACATAACATGCTTTGTATTTATCTCTTATATTTAATGTACACCCGGATTAAAATACATTTATTTTAGAATGTGTGTGTGGGTACCTTTCTTGTTCCGTGGGTAGTTTTGAACAGATCACAGTTGACGATATGACCGTCTGTTATAGTAATTTTCCTCATTGTTTATTGAGTTGTATGGTGTACCAGAAACTACATTAAATAAATAAATAAATGCATGTTACTCCTCAAAAATTCTTGAATATATAATATTATTCGTAACTATTTTCGATCCTTCAGTGCAATTATTTGGAAATTCGTTCCACACAATCTACATTCTCATTCCTTTTACCTTACAAAGCTCAATG
Organism: Cephonodes hylas; assembly: GCA_030295005.1. Taxonomy (NCBI): domain Eukaryota; kingdom Metazoa; phylum Arthropoda; class Insecta; order Lepidoptera; family Sphingidae; genus Cephonodes; species Cephonodes hylas. The sequence goes on along the minus strand of AP025377.1, from coordinate 4,704,790 downwards.
CAATTCGAAACCTTAAGATATTAAACTTTGTCTGTCTTTTGACGACACGAGGTAGCGCAATTACTCTTCACACAATATTCTTTTTACAATTTCTAATGAAACTGATTTTAAATACGTATTTGAAGGCAAAAATATCTACAATTACATAGTCCAAACACTTACAACAAAGGATAGGGATTCAAACTTTTATGACTGTTCTTCACATAGAAAATTCTTTCAGGCGCTTCCTTACTTCTCGTCTTTTGTTTGACGCATAAACCCGTTCACATGAATTACATAAAGCGGATTCTCAGCATGCCCTGAGGTGACTACATTCTATTTCCCTTTGTTTATTTATAATAACATAGTTGTCCCTTTTGTGCCCTCTTCTGAGCTGAAAAAAGTAAATTTCTCATCGCACGTAGCGTTTTTTACAAGAGTATGTGCCGGAGGGCAGATCATGACCCATGCTAGTAGTTCAACTACGACGTCACAAATGACTCTTGGATTCGCACTGTTTTTCTTTGTTTTTATTTTAATGTCTCATTCTGCCTTGACATTTTTAATGAGTCGTTTATGAGAATACTTTTTGGGTCAACTACAATGTTGTCGGTCTTTGTGAGAATACCTGTGGTGTCGTAAAGTGGTTCTCCAATTAGGGATTTACAGGATAGTTAGGAGTAAAAATGTGTGTATCTTCAATAACTCAAATGTTTTATCTCCTACTCATACAAATTCTGAAAATGAAAGCGTTTTTATTTCTTGCAAAGTATTCTCACAGCCCACTCAATAATTTCTGGAAGCAATTTCAGCCCGCGCGATTTACGGTAGAAAATAAAAGTAGGATTTAAATGTGTTGAGTGTAATTTATCGGATGGTGAGATGTATCGGTCTCCAATACACGCGGAAGATTTACACATTCACCGCCTCTAAGTACTATATCTTTTATAGTGTTGTGAATGCTTCGATACTTTTTTCAATCAGCACGTTCCACGTTGTTTTATCTTTTTTGAGATGCAATCCGAAGCGCTCTACTACCGTTTACTTTATTTACCGAACACGTTTGGTAGAACATGAACGAGGTCGTCATGTATGCCTTTACATAACAGGCGTAACATGATTTGCTTTAGTGCTCGACAGTGACAACCTTGGAGAATTCAGCGAGTTACTCTCATTCGCTACTAATTTTGAGTTTAGGGCAAGGTCAATTCAACGAGTTAATACAATAAGTGTGATGTACAATGAAAGTTGATAAAGCGCTTTAAAATAGTTTGAAATCAAATAATTGAAAAATATACTTATTTGTTTAAGCTTTCGAAAAATTGTCATAAGAATAAAACTATCGATAACAAGAAACGATCAATAAAAACGAAATTTTATATAGTTCGTAATTCGTAAAATAATCAGTATGCTAAATAAGAGACCCAATTACACAACCAATAACAGAAACAACATCAGTTAGTCAACCTCCAATATTCATAATGAAACCGACAAAAAAAAAGGAAGATCCTATCAAAGCCACAAAATTGCTTTCAGAAGCCATCGCAATCAATATGAAACAAAGTAAGGGAAAAATTGTAGAAAAATATGAAGATAAATCATGAGTTACGGCCAAATAAGTAGGTATTACGCAGCGTTCGTCCCAACATCAAATTTACATTGACGATCTTTCCGGTAATGTGGTCCCGAGGGTCAGCCGAATCTAAGGCCAAAGTGGGCACGCTATCAAAGAAGAACATTGCCCTTGACTTTACGTACGAAATGAAGTTACTTATGAGTCCTTTCATTACTGAATGGATAAGGATATGTTAGGAAATGAAAGGGTTACATCCTCGCACAGATTCAAAAGATATTGAGCCTGTTTTGTGTATTGAATCACATCAATAGCTAATAGAAATCCTTGTTGTATATTTGAGTGAAAACTTTTAAATAAAATTATAGTCGCGGTCAGCATCTTAGCTGAATTCGAAACAAAAACAATCAGAAAGGCATCGTAGAAAATAAATTAATAATTGATAATTTATAAAATGTCTAAATAAGTTGTCAACTTTTTTGCCGCTTTAATTCCTCGGATCCAATTCCAGACTGCCCGTGTTGAATTCTCTCAAGCGTACTTCATCTAGCTTTAACTGACTTGCTTTTTTGAAATAAAAAGATTCTCTGTCATTTAATTTACGAGAAAATTTTAAGATTTTTAACACTCATACCCTCCTTGAATATACTCCTTTACATAATTTTGTAGAGTGCTTATTCTAATACGAGTACTCTACTCTATATGAGTATTTTCCTAAATAATTATTGTATTCATATTTTGATATTCTCTTTTCGATATAGTTCTGTTTAAAAATATAAATGGACGTGGTTAACATTCTACGGTAAGCATTCTTTGTGTTGTGGCTGTGAAGTGTACAAAAATCATTGTTTGAAAATGGCATGCCATCTCTTTATAAACTCCTACATTTCAACGCGTTCCACACAGCCGCACACGTAAAATAAAGCGACCCTCAAATTAAAAACACGCGGCGTGTGATCCCTAATTCTGAGCTACAGGAGCAACTTTCGGCCCGTTGCCATGACAACCGGTGGGTAATCTCCAAAGGACCTCCCTTGCACCATAACAGTAAATATTCTCCCCTATGTACGAGAATGGGAGCGGCGTAAAATAAAAGGTAAGTCGGGACGTTGTTAGTTGTTAATGCGCAACAAAGGTGTACTTGAACAAATACGTTTGTAAACTTTGTTATGGACTGCACAATTTTGTTATACAGAAGCTAAACCAAAGCGTAGATTTCTTTTAACAACGACTGCTTGTCGATGTTTACTAAAAAACTGTAAAGGTCCAGGCTTCGTCACGATAATTCTTATATGAAGGACATATACTACTTAAGTATACTCTAAGGTTGAGATAGTTTAGGCTTTAGTCCACCACGCTAGCCTAATGCTGTTTGATGGACTACACACATTCCTACAATTCGCAAGAACTTTTAGGTAGGCAGGCTCACGGTCTGAATACTCTGTGTAGTATGATTATAATTATGTGCATCGCTGTTATATTTTTTGCCAATCCACTAAGATAGAGTGAGAACGCAGAAATCAATTAAAAGATTTACCTAAGTCGTTGAAAGTAATAATAATAACAGATAATTGACGAATGATATTGGATCTGACATCAAAGAAAACAAAAGCGAATTAGGGGATCGCTCAGCCCTCTGTCCAAATATCGCAATTTGGGGGCTTAATAACCTGTGATGGACCATTATTTTTTTTCTCGTATTATACATATATCCAACTAGAGATCGCATATACTTGAGTTCCGAAGAGTGAAGCCAAGAGTTTCAATATGAATTGCGTCAAAAATCTTCTTCTATTCTTCTACTGTATTCTGTTTGTCCATTGTGCCATTTACTTATACGTATTGATTAATTATACCTTAATTAAAAAAAAGCACTTAAATATTGCACGTCACATTCTCTGTTACCCATCGATTAAAACTACTAAGGGTTGATAACAAATATATTTTTTCTAAATATCATATTTAAAGGTATTTAAAGATTAACAATATAAACATTATATATGTATATACGTATATATAAGCTTCTTCATCCAACTTGAACGATCCATTCTCAATAACTTAAGACAGTTACGGAAATTAAAGATAAGGATGAAGATTATGTTCGTTTCAAGTCTAATCTATTAAAGTGACCTAATTGTTTTGTGTTTACTATAGGTTTGTTAATAAACTTGCCTAACGTTAGAATTCTTAAGAATACTTTCAATAAACGTCAGAAAGAAAACATAAGAATTAATAAATTTTTAACGATGTAAATACTACAACTACGTGCAAAATATATTAATCCATAAACCTGCAATGGAATAAGAAGCTTAACTTAATATACGTGAAGATAAAAAGCCCCGTTCAGGTACAGCCATATAGGATAATGTAATTTAATTTAAAACAAAGCCAGATAATCGCGACAAGGTTCTGACGGCTCTAAGCATTCCACATAATACAGTCGATGTGAGTCAAAGAGCTTATGTTCATAACGGAGAAACTCAAATTCCTTTACATGAAATTTCCAGAAAGTTATATGATAAATAATGTGATTTTCTCATGAGCGTGCTTAAATTTCTTTATGTTTAACTTTGTTGTGAAATGTTAATATAACTCAAATGCTTTCAAAGTTTGTTACATACGTCGTAACTGTCACAATTGAATTTACCTTTTTTAAAAAAGGGCTTTTATTGAAAACTCTAAGTTATACTATCTTAAAAATAAATAGTTGGCCGAAGTGTTGTCATAATGTTTTGAAGTCAGGCTTTTAACACATTATTATTTTACCGATAAAGCAATATTAAATTTCATAGGCCATATATTTATTTACGACAATCAACATATTAAGGGCATAATATACTTTTTTGGCACACTACTGCAAATCCACGGATAAAAATAGTTCAACATACTGCCATTGTTCATAATATCAACACGAGATGGGTTAGTCGCAGTGATTGCACGTTCTATACACCAATTGAACACAACAAGAACGTCCTTTACTCCCAGTTATGTAATATAAAGTTAACACTCCCGCCAAGACCAGACACAACCAACGTTGGATCAAACATTTATGTAACATACGAATATCATGTCGAGTTGGGAGCTCCGGGACTAAGTTCTATTCATTTTCTCGTATTCAAAGCATTGTTAAACTAAATTACAAACCAAGGTCTGTCGTGTATGAAATTGAGTTACAATTGAAATAGGTTATTTCATTAACGGGAGTTTGCTCGCAGTACTATCTATTTTGAATAAAGCCTTTTATCTTTCCAAGTAAATTTTGAACCGAAAATGTAATGTACGTTATTGCAAATGTAAATGTATTAGAAATATAGAGAGTGAGGTAAACAAAAATGTCGACCAAATTCATAAAAGAGAAAAGGCAGTAAAAACAGATATTATTAAAGAAACATGCTTAATTCTTTTAAGAACAAAGAACAAGTATCATTGGCATAAATATAACACCTTTGCAGTGTCTCTTTCTTTACAACTTGTGATGTTTTGAAATATCATGACAAGTTGTACAAAATTGTTGTTGATAGATACCAAGAATTCCCTGGATTGCTCGAAAAAATGCTTCCATAAAACCATCAGATATCACAGTCAAAGGAACACATCGAAACATGTTAGCTTTACGTGCGTGAATTCGATGTTTATGACCTTTTAAATCAACCTCAACGGGGTTCTGTCGGGCGTCGAACAGTTGTGATATATAGCGTCCATATTGAAAAGTCGTAAATACTCGGCGACTACGCGTCGCGTATCCCGCTTTCGATCCTATGGGATTTACTCCAGTTATTTCAACTCGGAAAGGAACGGTTGTTTGTAAAAAAAATCTCTATAGATCTTACTGCTAACTGTCATTATGCGAATTTGATCTGATTGATCCTTTTTTTTTTAATATTTCCTTTTTTATTTAAGCGTTGAAAATAATCGTCACAGTTCATAAAATAGGCTTTATAATAACTTTGATTCGTTGTTCTTGTTATGGTATCTTTTGTTATTTGTATTATCTCTTATAAAATATTAAGTGTTAAGATCTGACGAAGATATATAGCAACAAAAAAATCTTTCTTCTTAATCACGTCTTTACATATAAATGTCTCATCCCTTTCGGTTACGTCACGTATCGATCATTATACCCAAACTATGTCTAAAGAGATACGCGTAATGTAACTTTATTAGTCCTATTCCTTGAACGAATTTGACATATTTACGACAAAGAGGTTCCATTGAATAAAATAAATCTTTCAGACACTGATTCGTAGATGACATTTATAGGGATATATATTCAACTCTCTATTGATCCTGTAAGTAAAAGCCATAAAGATTTGAACAGAATAAAACTGTAAGCTAAGGCGGTAGAATAATAAGTTATAGAGCACCAAGAAAAAGAAAACCTTATTACAGTTGTGTTCACAAGGTCTTGTAATAAATACTTTTATTATTTTACTATATTTCCCCACGGATACATAATAACGTTGAGTTTTTTGGAACCGAACTCAGTTGTATTGCTTTTGCAAATGTTCCTTTGAATTTAGTTGTGTACGGTTAAGAAATTGAGAACAGAGGTTATTCTGTTAATTGTTCACTTTAGTATTAATTATACTATTTCTTAAATTAAACTTCACACCACTGACGTTTATAATTAATGAATTAACTAATGATCGCTTTCATATGAACACAAATACGATATTATTTTTAGTGGCGTGGCAAGTAATTACTTTCGTTCTAATTTCATTTGTCTATTTTTTTTTCATTTTGGAATCATAAAAACCTCCCATAATATATTTTGTTTTCTGTTCACCTGATCGCACTTTATATCAATTTTTTCATTTGAAGTCATTTGTTAGTCAAGCCTCAAAGCAATTTATACTATGTACATTCTCTACTCTGGAACCTATCACTTCACCGGTAATCGATTATTCGGAAACTACATCAAAGTGAGTACATAACATCTTAAAGTGCAGTATCATCCGGTTGGAATCCGCTAACCAGAGACGGGTATCCTTTATCGCCCGATAATTGAACCGGCTTAGCAAGTTGCAACTCCGTAATCTACTTGAATATATGTCTATCAGAACATTAGAATAACTGTATGTATAAGCTATATGGATGGAATTATTTAAAAAATAATATTGTTTTATTAGGAAAACAGTGTTTCTATTTTGTGCTTACCTATAGATACTTTTTCTAATCAAAAAAAATAATAAGGGAACGCTTTGATGGTATAATTATTATGAGTGGTATATTATGGGTCTAGCCTTCTTTTCTATATATATTCTACTTCTATATCTAAGTTTTTAATTTATCGATTCATTCTGAAATCACTAGGATTGTCTGAACAAAATATGTGTTTCGCATTTCATACTCGAGTGGTTGTTTTTATTAGACCATCTCTGTATTGCCAGGTCTCAATACATGTATTTTTGCGGTGGCAACACGGTTCAGTTTCATAATAAAAGATGGCAAGGTTATTTGCTCCCCTTTGGGGCAACCGCTGTTGACTTCAGATGCTTAGGGTTGCTAGAAAATCCACATTATACCAGTATTGCGAATGGTATTCTTTAGTTGTAAGCTTTTATCTGTATTGTTTGTTTTGCTGAAATTATTTGAAACAATATAAAGTACAGTGTATTGTTTGTTACAATCTTTTTATAAGAAAATTGTGTTATGCAGTACACGAAAAACATCATACGAATTCCTCTACTAATAGAACTATACTTCGTAAAGAATATGTTAGCAACACTGCTACTTAAATCCACTTCTCAAATGAAAGAAGCTACTTGGTAGTCCTAGAAATGCTAATACGATACAAGTATAATCGAGTTTGCTTCAAGCTTTTGCAAGCTAGGTTAAATTTGTATGTCGCCATCGGCAACCCTGACTACATACTTCGGTTGCACAATATCGATGCAGAGGCCTCCGAAGAAAGTCTTAGTTTAAATAAAATTTGTACCTGGCAAAAGACCACATCCGAAAGGTAATAACGTCGAAAAATAATATGTGTCTTCTTTTTCGGAAAAATGCAGGAAAAAAATTGATAACCATTGATTTTACATTAAACTTGCAGACATATCAACGTCAATATAAAAACAAGTTCCGTTAGCATATTCAAGATTCCCATTCCGGAAGAAATTTCTATTTTTATGAAAATTCGATATCCCACTATTGTGCTCAAAAGTTTTGTTAAAAAAAATCTATTAAGCCCAAGCTGTGTAAAGGATGCCTCGCCAACGAATTAAAATATGCATGAAATAAAAAAGGCAAAACGAGGAGCAGTGGACGCATTTCAACACAACACAAAGACCGAGAAGAAAAATCTTGCAGTGCATAAAAATTGTGTTAATTAAATTAACATTGAGCACAAAGACGCGACCGCTGTGGCGGGAATGCGGGGAGAATCTTTACAATTCCTTCTGATGCGCTTCTGTTGTCGGGAATAAGTATTGAGGTGGCGATGGAGCGAGCTGATTTCAACTGCAACTGAAATTCATTGGAAATAAGATCTCGGGCGGACGTAATGTAGTGAAAACGTGCGCTATTGTAGACGGCAAGGCTTTTACGAGTGTAGCGCCCTCTGCCGCGTAGGCCTTTGCCCCCTCCCTCCTTTGCCGGTGGGGGGACTGACCTCCCATCCACGGCAGACAGCGTGGCGCGACCCTCCCAGCGTAGGTAGTATAGTATACGCCACTGAAATTGCATTGCTTTTCATTTACGATGCAATCTCGATGTCTTTGATTACTTTGCCTAGTATTATTGTTTCATTCATTGTACTAAGTTCTATGCCCGGCTGGTTTTGCAAAGTTTATTAATTTCAGTCGTGTTGTTTGTTTGTTATTGCATCTAAATGAAAGGGTATTGTCATAAAAACAAGAATATGTCTGATGAAATAAGATACGATTGTTCTTCAGGTTTGTCATTTGTATAACAAAAATTCTAAACAAGTATTGATTCTTAAATCCAACTCAACATTTATAAAATGGCACAAAGAAAAAACACATAATAGTGTATTTATTTTTCAACGCGAAACTATTTTTTGACGTTTGCATACGTGTAGGTACCTAATATGCAAATAATATAAATAACTTAATTGTACATTACTAAAACACTAACTCTTAATCAATTCTTAAGGGTCAATAAAATTCTGCTCCCAAATTATTAATTCACAGTATCTTAAGCCTGAGGGCAAAGGTCTTAAGGGCAGGATGCACAGAATCCTCTGAGCTAAGTAAACGCTTTTATCTTACTGAAGTGGGGCAAAAATGTCGGCAGCAATTAGGCTTGTAACAAGATAAGCTGCCAGTGTTACGTAAGGTGCGTTAAAAGGAATTCCTCTTAATCCACAAGATGAACCTCATTTCGTGCATACATCGTGATTTATTTCGGGCTATTAGTCTAATATTTAATACCCTTTAGGACCAGGGATTTTTGTAATGCTGGTCATAAAAGCGTACTTATCTTCTTCGGCTATCGCGGTGGTCCGTTAGTCGTTAAGAATTTTGTACATAAAGACAGCTATTTTGTTCATAAAATTAATTATCAAGTCAGGACTTTTAAATATCTTATAAGTAGGTAAGTAACTGTACTCGTAGAAATATATACATCCTGTACCGGTTGAAATTCTATCAGAGAACAAAAAATGAATAAATCTAAAAATCACATAAAGTAGATCTAATCATCTTTTGTTATATATTGAAATTGCTTGTTTATTAAATACCCATGGTGGCATTTCCATGTGCCCATTATTCGTTATTCGCAAGTCAGTTTAGTGACGTAGTTGGCTAAATAATAGCTTTGAAACGAGACACCATAGATTTGATCCCCGCACCTAAACAAATGTTTATGTCATCCATAATTTTTTTTTCGAGTCTGGGTACTCGAAACTTCACAAAAAAGATTTCATTTTAGTATCTTAGTTTGACAGCCCCCGTGGCGCAGTTGGCTAGACACCAGCTTGCGAAACGAGAGGCCGCGGGTTCGATCCCCGCACTGAGACAAATGTTTGTGTGAACCACAAATATTTGTTTCGGGTCTGGGTGTTTGTGAGACCAAAAAAGTTTCTCGTAGTGTTTGATACCCACAACACAGGTCTAGTAACCTAGTGTGGGGTCAGAGCTATGTATGTGACTGTTGGGTGTATTTATTTATTTATTTATTTATCTCGTCAGAAGTATGTACCTATGTGTCTTTCGAATAAATATTTTTATAACTTCATTTAGATCAAATTCTAACGCATAAGACTAACAAAACATTGGTACAAAAATATTTTCTTTACGATGACTTTATAAGTAGGACGTAATTTACCCAACTTTGACGCATCTGTGCAAATATTGGTCCACGCAATATGGGTTACTTGCAATGTTTACGCTTAAGATAACATCATCAATGCAGTCCCAACACTTTAATTAGATAATTATTTACACTGCGCTCTAAATCGATAAAAGTAACGAGGCGTGTCAAAGGAGTTAATTAAGACATATTTTTACCACCGTATATTTACTTCTGCACAAGTCTTATAATATGACAGAAATGAGCGCTGTATTCAATATCTTGTCTTCTAGTTCTAGTCGATGAATATTCAATTTTTATTACAACGTTTCTTTAAATTCTTAGGTATTATATAATAATTTTTAAATTTAGTAAATGATATTACCAGAAGTCTTCTAATAGGGATTTACTATGAAATGGCTATAGTGGAGACAGATCAATAATCTATTTCAATGTAACAGATCCGTAATAGATACTTGTACTTAAGGTATGTACATTTGGTAAACGGAAATCATCGTCTAATAGGATTTGCTATTACAAATGCATGACGCATTGTGAGCATGTTCCTTCTCCGCAAAACCCTTTTAACCCGATTCTTGCATAATGGGTTTCAAAGGATTTGCTGCGGTATTTTACACCTGATTTTAGTTTGACGTGTTTTTTTTTTTACTTCCCTTGAAAAAAAGCAATATATTCTTGGGTGTTTTCTAATATTAAAGATTTTTTTATATAAAAGCCCAAGACAATTTTCCCAAAAAGTTAGCAAGAAGTTAGTCTTAAGGTTTAGAAATTATGCTCTCTTTGGTAAGTGTGACGTTACGACACTAAAAAAAATCACTCGTAAAAAATTGAAAAATAATACGTTCTGAGAAATCTCACAGGAACAGCAGCCGTAGGCACTTACATTACATTTACTCAGCAATATGCATGTTTTGTCACTTACATAAATATTATTGTATATTTTGGGAGTAAGATAAGCTTTATCAAGGGTATGAGTAACTAATGGCCGAATACTGAAACGCAACTTACAAATTAAGGTGAACTTAAACGTCTAATCCCGTCTTATTTTATTCGGTTTTTATCGACTTAAAATTAAGTAGCGTTTCAGTATTCGGCCGTAAAACTTTTAATTTAAATAGTTTTATTTAAAATTTTAATCTTAGGTTCCAAGAAACGGGATCATGGTTGCTATTTGCGTAGCTGGCCATGAAAAAAACATTCTATTGTTATTCCGAGCATGGTTAATCACACACCGTACCGGTGGAACTAATTGACAATACTAATAGCATAAAGTACTTTACCATAGACTAATAGATTAATTACCTACTTATCGAAAACGGAGCTGATCATTGGATTTCATAAGACTTAAATATTAATATAATTGAAAATACAGCAAGCAAACTTGAATACTTGTAAGATCTTCAAAGAATTATTTGACTCCAACTGACACTAGGCCTAGTCTAGACTTGAAGGCTTAACCTCATCAACTGTAGAAGGTGACTCAAGCCGAGTAGTGAAATAATTTATAAAGGAATAGGTTGATGAAACGGTTTTTACGATAAAGAAATAAATTGAGTATTTTTCAATTCCAAGTAAATTGAGTGGAGGTTTCGAACGCAATATGCAATAAAAGAAATAAAAGCAACACGCGTCATCACTCTGACCTCCTTTATGTTATTTACATACAAATTACTCCATTGATGTTTTATTTTTTTTCCGAAATTACATTGTGCGGAAACTTTTAATGGAATGTGCGTGAAGATATCCATTCATTTATTCCCCAATACATATTTTACATATATTTTTGTAACACTGATTGATGTAACGTAAACGTCAAAATATTTAACAAATTTAAAGATTTAATTCCACCATGTTGGCCTAGTACGGGGTAGCGGTCTACTACTTAAGAAAATCCTAGAACTATTAGCTATGTAGGTTTCCTCATGATGTTTTTAATTTTTTAGGTAGCTATTACTTGATGGATGCTATTAATTTTAGTTTTACTATAAAATAGTAACACATTGGGTGTTGACCCAATGTGTTACTAGTGTACTTGTGTTGACAAGGCAAACATTTTTCCGTGTTAAAACATTTTTTTTTTATTTTTTGCATTTACCATGCTTGTTTGCTATTGCATTCATTAAAAAGTACGAAAAATATTATCCTGGGGATACCTATAAAAACGACAAAATTCTCATAAATATCAAATTTACCATGTATCGCAAAAACAGACAGGTAATTTGAATAATCTCTGCGCGTAGTTTTCACATTCAGGAGGTCAGTGAACGCAAACGGGGACAAAATAACTCTAACTATAACCAAGTAGCCTTAACACGTTAATACTGTATCCCTTGAGTAAGATTTCCTTTATCAAAACCCGCTGAAAATACACTCGGCGCAAATACCAACGAGGGACGTTGATATTTTACACTAGAAAGTAGCCTTTTGTAGCACGATGTTTTGTGATTTGATAATACTCATTTGAAGCTTTATTATTTGTATCTCCGCCAAGAATATTGCTTCTGTTTAATTAATTTTTACTCCTTTATGAAGTTGGATTGGAGTGATTAATATTGGAATACATGGTATTCGTACACTTCAAAAACTTATTTATTTATTTATTATTTATAATAATATTAAAATTTTAATCATGTGGTTAGTTATGGAATTTATATTTGTAACATGAAAAATATTCCAAAGCAAGATTTTTTTTATCAATACGCACTTATTAAGCTGCATATAATAGAATTCAGGATATAAACGTCACGACAGCAAATAAAACCAAAAGCATCAATTTGTCAGACCAGATCCAAACTTCGATGTTGTTAGTCCCATTCAATCCTCGTTAGCGACGGGTGGATTGCGTGTTTAACACCTCCGTATCGTGCGCTGCTTGTTAGATACCTTGGAAATAGCTGGGGAAATTGTCAGAAAACACTGCTAGTTGGAGCACGCGAATTAATTGACGACTCTATTGGGATTCCGTTTGAAATCTCCTCTAGAACATGTTAATTCTGTTAGCGGAAATAATCATAGAATTGTTTGTTTATATCATGGATGTGAGTAATTTTGTTGATATTGAAATTGCAGTTAAAAATCATTGCTGTCTCTCGTAAGACAAAAATTATTTTAAATTGAGTAGACTGCTATAAAATGATAATAAAATTAAAAATTATAGATTGAATCCATAAAATTTATGGCATTATTTTGGTTCGAAAAGTAGATGACATTAGTTTTCATAGATTAAAATATAAGATTTCATTTCATTTAAAACAGTTTACTCGTCACATGTGTAGTGTGCCGACTTTAGAGTAATGTTTTCAAGCCAAGCATGTGATATTTTTATGAAAATGCTGTTAAACAGTAGATCTCGAAATAATGCTTTCATATTTCTCAGAAAGATGGGCACAATATAGAGGGTAATATTCCTACCATGCAGTAGAATAGTCCGCTATCCAGCTGAACGACGATACTTTGAAAATAATTGTCAATTCAAATTTTTCATATATCCATAATCCCGTGCTCTAAATTGCATGGCCAACAAAATTACCTCAAAATTATTATCATCCAACGTCCAGCGTATATAAACATTCACCTAATCCATAATAAAAACGTTGGTGAAGCTAAAACAACCCGTTAATACGCGTCCAGTTGTCCATTACAATGGACCCGAAAAACTCAATGTCCCACCTTAAAAGTGGATTTATTTAACGTACCTAAGTATATATAAAACGGGGCCGATGCAGACTAATGGGCGAAAAATAAAACATTGCGCATTTGTTACGGCGCTGAAACATCTCCGGCAATGAAACCGACTTCAATTACATCGATTTTGCGAGGAATACGCCCGTAGCAGTGGCGGTACTTCCATAGAAGCCCGAAAGCCCGACTTGCCTTACATAGTTCCGAATAACAAACTTAACGATTGTTTATTTATAAAATAACGCTATAAACGTGAATGTGAGTACTAACCGGTAGGTATTTATTAGTCCTACGTACCAAAAAAAATATGCTGCTACTAAATAAACATTTGGGCTTGCCTTAGTTTGACACCCTAGGCACGCCACTGGCCCGTAGCTGTACTTACTTGCTTTTACCAGCCCATAAACATCCATCAGCTGTTTACGGGCCTTTTGTATGGGCAAGGTGTCAGGTTCTAGGGACTTCCATTCGTCCATTAGTACCATACTACCATATTAGTCCATTAGTATAAAGCCCACCTAATAGCTTTCGTCTCGCGATTTTTAATCTCATTACTATCCAATAGTGCCCATTGGAGGAACCCATTCACGTACTTGAGAAATTATTAATGCATAATCAGAACCTACGCAAATTTCCTCAAGACTCTCCTTTTTTTACTACTGAGGTTGGCTCCTACTTCCCCGACGCGTTACTATGCGTAAGCTACGCACACCTAAAGCCTGTTTATAAATCACATACACTAGAAATGATCTTGCAAATTTGCATACATGCAGATTTCTTGAAAACATTTTCTTTGAACTAAGTAACAATCTTGGTAACTAGAATATTAACTCACATAAAGGTAAAAAGTCAGCGTTGAATGCTCAGTCCAGTTGCCTACTAATTAAGCTACCGTCCATTCCTCTCGAATTTCAGTGCATTGCACAAAATCCTCTTACGAATGCTAAGAACGGGCTTTAGAATCCAACAAAGGTAAATAAAAGTAAGATTTTGTGTCAGCTTTTAAAACGTTTGTCGACTGCACATTAGCAAAGAAATCAGTGAGTTTGAAATTTAAATTTAGCTGCTAGCTTTGAATTTTAAACAACAAGTAATTTTTATGTCGTTTCTTTTTAATTTGTCGCATATTTTAATCCTGAACTATTCATTACTAAATAAATAAAAAGAAGTCATGGTTTCGAGGCGCGCGGCCTTTAATTATCTTTAAGGATGAAGTCATTATTAATTGTTGCATGTTTTTAATGAGACATAGGCGGTTATGCGATTTTTAGCAAAAATGTGTAAATCCTGAGAAATAGCAATTCAGAGCTCGATTCAGACACTTCATTAAACCAGATTACCAGCGCTAAAAAACAAATACTTAGCATCGCCATAGGCCTAACGGAATACCGATAGAGATTCCACACACAATTTACGTGGAAAATGTTAGCGAACACCCGAGAATTGGCCCCCTGGGCGATAACCACGCGACCGACATGACAGGTAGTAATTGAAATAATAAACACCGATAGAGTTCACCCACCTAGCGGTTTGTCGACAATTTGCCATTGTCAGGGCCGTCGTGGAATCGTTCCGACTTAATTATCGTCATCGATCGCGTGGATTTGTCTAACGGATCCCTTAATTGAACACGGCCGGGTTGAACGGCTTCGGGTATTTACAAACACTATTTTGATTAAAGGTGTTTAAAGGGGTTAGTTTGACTAATTATGATCGGTTGTTTAGATTAAATTATTTGGCATGGTTGTAATACGTCAAGAAAAGGTGTTGGCTTTTAAGTATTGAACAGTCCTGCGCATAATGGTATAAAGGACGTGATAGGATTATTTCTTACACGCCAGTAAATCGACTAACACCTATAGGTGGCAGGCCAGGCAGGCTTTAGTCGTTACATACATATGTAACTAAGCGTTACATAAATGTTACTAGAATTTATAAAATATTAATCAATTTATATATTGCTTCTTGCTAGCTGATATTTTAAAAGGACAGCCCTACGTCAGCTGCAACTTAATCAGTCTACCGTGTCGGTAAAATAAAAAACAAAACGAATGAAGCGTGACTGAAAAATATCACGAGTTTAACATAGTTCCATAAACTAAAAACATCGTATTTATAGTCATAAAAAGCCTTACTACAAATTAACGCATATATTCAACATTAAAAGGGTTGTTTATGAGAAAATAACTTTATATTTTTCTATAAATAGTACTGTATTACCTGTAAATAGCGCACTAAGCTGGCATTATCGCACCTTACTCGGCATCGCGCGATAATATCTTCACGCCAAAAGTTCAAGGGAAATGCTAATTAGGGGCATTTTCTGCTTAAACCACACATGTATCACGCAAAGCTTGAATAATTTAGTTTCGGATGGTTTGGCAATTTATGTATACCTGAACATGGATTTATCAAGAGTTTTGCGTGTAAATATAAAAGAAAAACAATCTGTAAATTAAAGTAAACTATAATCTAAATTATTTTCGTGGAGTAAAACAGGTATAGACTTTATTGGCATTTATAGACATGCACGTTGCTAATACTTTTACCTTTTGTAAAGACCTAAAATATTATTACACTTGAATTAAGCGTTACTTATCTCATTTAACACATTTTGTTTTTCTCATCCACTGATGACAGAGAAAAGTACACAAGCCGTCTAAAGGTAATACTTTCAGCTCTGTACAAATGAATTCCTTTCCAATCACTACATTTTTAACTGGAATTCTCTGCAACAATACGGCACCCAATTTTAAGTTAGCCACGATTTTTCGATTTACTCCCATTTCTTCTTTAATTAACGGTACCCGATGAATTGTCAGAGTTTCGTTTATTAACAAAGTAGGTCGCCGACCATCGAGGTTGATCAACTGAGCACTTGGAGTCAGCGAGGATATACCAGCTGATTGATAAGGAAAATATCAATGGATAAATGTTTTAAATATATACTTCCCGGAATCGAATGCCGATTATGTTTATGTTTTAAATTTGGCATATCACAGTAAATGTCCTTAGTTTTGAGATAAGATTATTGTGAGTTGTTGATGTCACAGACCACAGTCATTCATATTTACATACATATCTTCATTAAAGCACTTATAAGTGCCATGACTATGAATTCGCGACTACCCCAATATCCTAAGTCCTGACTAGGTAACTTTATTGACTAAGCAATCATCCCTTCAACATTCAACCTACCAACCCATAAAATTATTAAAATAATATCCTTTCATTCTTGGGACGTAAAATAAATATTTACGATCAATAAAAGTGAGTGTCGGGAACTCATTCAGGTTATCGCATCTACAAAGCACTTTTGGAACCGTATTGGGGGATAATCGTGTGTCTCTTGGAACAAATTTCTTCCCCAAACACTCGCCTGCATTTTACTTAAAGTATCCGATATCCGTAGATGCATATTATATCCGCGCGGTATACGAACTCTTATTTCGTTAGCTCATGGATTGCTCGGGAGTAAGCTGTTTAGACTCCCCAGTGTTTCCCAAAGTGCCTTTCTGTCGATTTAAGTACAAAGAGAATATTATTAATTCACATCAAACACTTCACAATTAAGAAGGCTTGAGTCTATTCGAAGGAACTAGTTAAAAAGCTTAAATAGTAAAACGAAATACTTTTAACAATTTCAAACGTATAGATGCTTTATGTTTTTCGAGATATTCAAAATTTACAGTACTAGTTGACAAAGAGTCAGTATAACGTAATAGATCGTCTATTGGTTATTGTGATTGTTTATCAAATGTCTTCTAATAATCAAATTCATTTCGTAAACAAACACCCGAAAAACCATTTAAGACAAAACAATGCGTAGAATATTTGAACACAGTTTGGAAACCATTGCGTTTCACCTTAATGGAATTTCTTAGGGAACGAACACACGCGAGCTCTTTTATACATAGTGTTTGTATTTGTAGGCAAATTTATTGTTTCAATTCCTGTGGACTCAGATATACAGAGTATTCTACAAGTTTTCTTATTTGTGTATTATATTTTTACAAACTGGGCGATGCACTTAACATTTACTTAGCAATTCGTGATTTGGGTTTTAAGCTGTAATACAAATAATCGTATAATAATAAAATTACAACTCCATCTAAGACGAGAAGTTATTTACAAATGTAAAATTTATTTGGACGGCGCCTACTACATGTTTAATCCAGCAAATGGCACCTCAAAGCGTCAACGGATCAAAGCCCAGTCCAAATATGCTGCCGTCATACCATTCTATTTTACGTTCAAACAAACGCCGCGAGATTTGTTCTATGGCTGTAAAAGCAGTGCGCTTAATAGACTAGTCTATTGTTTGAAATCGATTGAGTTGCCATATATTTTAAAGCATGTAGTCCATTGAAATGTTATATTTTTAGGCCTTACCCTGCGTTTTTTTGAGGATGTAATTTTATATTTTTGATGTGTAGAGTAATGCACGTGTTATTACTACAAATAAATTGTAACAATTTTTTAAATCTAAAAAATCTGTAAATCCCTCCTCTAAAAACGCAACCCCAATTTTTTCAAAATTCAAATTTTCAATGGACTAATATGAAAAGTTTGAGTTCACGATAAGAATAAATGGGTTATAAATTATAATATAATTTTATTTACTTTTAACGGATTATGTAGAGTGATCAACGGATCGTGATTGAGAACTAAGAATGATAAAAACGTCCCAAAAAAAAGTATCTATTGGCTATCCTTTTTTTTCAATCACAGCCTGTTTACACTCTTTTCTCCTTAAGTTTATGGTGATGGTGGTCATATAACGTATTCCTCGAATACTCCCTTAATAATTATTTTATTTATCCCACAAACGTATTGCAAACTCCAAAGATTACTGTAGATTAACCCCAGCAAATTCACACTTGGTTATATTGCTGGTCAATTTCGCGCTTGCTTTATTTTCTCAATTTCTACTGCAGATATGAGCTACGTTCTGCCCATTACTAAGAGCAATGTTCTTGGATCATTCGCAGTAACTTCCGCAAAGCGTGTTCAAGTGGGTCCTAATGTAATCTCATTCTCAACTTTTCCTCAACGCTGAGGGGCAAATCGAATGCATGAAAACATTTTTATTTTCTGCTGCAGGGATGAGCGTAATATCTCAAGCAGTCTCTAATTGAAAATAATTAAGATTAACGAAAAGCTTAAAGTGTTTCAAATCACTCGTGAATGTAGTAAAGACTTGTCATTATTTATGGGCTTTCGATACTTTTAAGCGAAAAAAATAATTATAAGTAAGGCTTAATTTGAGGGGCTCAAATAAGGCTAAAACCCTAATCAAAAATTAATATTCTGACTGATCATAATTTTTGTAATCAAACTTTCATTACAGTATAATTTGAATTTGAAATATCGCTGTCTTACTTAGAGATTAATTCGTAAAGTCGGCCTTACCCTAACGCGAACAATTGCCAAACTTTTTGACAAGTAAAGCGCTTGAAATTAACGTTGTGCTAAGTTTCATTCAAGTTGCCGCGGATCTTGTTTGTAAAGTCTCCTGTTACAATTCGACAATCTAAGGATACGCTCAACTTACAATCGAAACTTTTTCACAAATCTCTTTGATGTTACAATTGCCTGCTAATTTGGGCTATAAGATAAGTTTATAAAGAGTGCAAAAAATTTGCAATTAGACTTCTAGTCTATTCTACTGCTGAGATTGTGGTATATACGATTCGAAAGGCGCTTGTTATATAGCGTAATGTAATGATAAGTTTTACTATTGCGTGATTTGAATAATTACTAAATACCACTTTATCTATTCTCTATATAATCTCATATAATTATTGTTATTGCTGGGCTAAGGCCTCGTTTGCATAAGAAAACTTATTTCTCATTATTTTTGTAAAATATTTTTTAAATACATTGGTTATAATTTTTTTGTTTCAAAAACCGATTGCTATCATTATTGTAGTGATTTTAAAAAGTTTAATGTTTAAAAAAATTCTAATAGCATTGACCAAACAATTGGAATTACGAAAATTTTCAAAAGTACGGCATTAAGTCAACAGACTGTCATAACTCCGTTACCACGTGTACAAGATTTAATCATTAAAATTCTACATAAAATCCAGCTGAGAGACATTATTACAGTTGAGCAAAGTTTCCGCGACCCTGCGTTATTAAATAATTCACGTGGAGGTTTTATCACGCCCGAACTACATACGGAATTCACGTAAGTCATGTTTGATGCATGTTTTCACACCTGCCGTCATAAAACTTTATTCAAATTACAAACATCAGGATAGTTCCAGCTCCCAAGTTTGAAAATTTCAGTCATTTCTAAATTTCAACGACAATTTTGCTAATATATTCAGAAAACACAAACAGCTAAATGCAAGGGCGTAGTTTCTATATTTCAAAGCATATAATCTTTATGCAAAAACTTGATGCAGTGATTATTTATTTTATTTTTAAAGACTAACAATTTAATACAACTAGACTAAGGTCCAAAAAGAAAAAAAAGAGGCATATTCGTATAGATATCAATCTTTGACTGTAAAAGAATTTCTCTTCAGATTTTATTTAATTCTTCATACCACAGAAGCTATCGCCGCTTTGAAAGCAATTTCACACAATATTGGAAATTATTCTAATGGCATGCGGGTTTTTCGCTACATTCCCTTTTATTCGAGAGAGGTTTTGCCAATCTTTTTTTTTTCATGAAGAACACTAAGGGAAATTTTGGTTTCAGTATTTCAGTTATAAAAATATCTTTTTTTCTATACCTAGCTTTTTTCAACAAATAAATTGCCAATATATATTCTTTAATAAGAAGACTTATAGAGTAAGATCCCAGTGCCGCCAGACCTACGTTATTTTAGCAAAGCTGAAATTTCGATGATTTATAGTCTAGTATGTACTGAGGAGGGTATGCGTACTTACTAGCTCGAAAGCGGGGCCCTTTCACAGGTAGCGCGAACTAAAGGTGTCTGAAAACTGTACCCACCTACGTTAAAGTAGCAAGGTTCATATTTAAATATATTTTTGACAATATTATCAAAAATAGATAATCGTTATTGCAGGACCGTTTCCGTGGGCCATTACTTCCGCCAGACGTTATAAAAACTGTTTAAAAATGAGGCAAACTACGTCATTTTAGCAAGCCTAAATTTGACATATACAACTACGTGGTACTATTTCCAGACTCTTTCTAAGCAGCCAGACCAATCCAATGGGCCAGTTATTGTCCCAGACACCTCAAAGTTTCCCCTGTGAGTGCGTTATTCGTGAATCGTGCGCTATAATTCGAGTGAGAACACTACATGGCTTTATAATACAGATAATTTAAATGATGGTTATATTATTTATTGAGCTTGTTTAAAATTTTAAGTAAATATAGTTATGATCATTCACAGATATTCAGATGAAATAAATTTAAAGCAATAGGTGTGTATTATTTATGAAATAGCACCTTTCATTGGCAATAAATTAATAAAAATTAATTTCATGCCATTCTTACATTGTCATTAACAATAAAGTTGTATCTAGTATTGATCAAAATTTATCGTGTCCACAGCATGAAGAGGCTGACACGAGAATTATTTATCATGTATGCAATATAGATACTCAGGAAAACATTGCAATCCGATTTTCTGATACTGGTGTAGCAGTTATATGGCTGGGTCACATACATCGTTTGAAAGACATGAATTCACACGTTTGGGTACTTACAGGCACCGGGAACAATCAAAGATATGTTGATTTAACCAAGATCTATGACCGTTTCTATGAAGGAGCTTAATAGGCTTTAATGCAATAACAGGATGTGACTACAATCCTGATTTTTTTTTAAGAAAGGAAAGCAAAAACCGTTCAAAATATTAGAAAGATGCCCAGAATATCACCAAGCTTTTATGAAATTCGGTGAACTTGAATTATTCGTTAATAAAAATAAAGAAGAAGATGTATTTCATTTAATACAGAAATTTATCTGCGAGTTATACAGTATTTCAGGAATAGTTGACGTACATGCTGCTCGACTTCAACTTCTTATTATTAAATATACAGTTGTCATTGTAAATGAAGAATTCAACCGGAACAATTTAAGAAATTTTGATGCAAGTAGTTTAACACCTTGCAAAAGTGAGCTATTGCAGCAGTTTCGACGAGCAAATTATATTGCAAGTATCTGGAACAATGCTCATGAGAAGTAACCCAGCACCCTCAGCCCTGAGAACAATGGGTGGATACTGAAAGATAGTCAGTATGATTTTAATTGGTTTGATGGTGACCAATTGCTCAGTTTTGTTAGCGACTCACTAAAAATGAATCAGGTATTTTACTTTCACATTAAATTATTTTTATATGTTCATAGCTGTTCGCAACCTCATTAAATTATTTATCTTTACAGAGGAGCCAAATGACGATGACCATGGTGGTGAAGACGAATTGACTATTCAATATGAATGTGAATTTGATGAGGGAAGTAGAAACTCGAGCAAGGAAGACAATGGAGATGAATAACATAATAGATAATATTTTTTAAATCTTAATTTGTCAATTGTAACATTTTCAATCAAAATTTTAATAAAAAATAATACACACCTATTGCTTTAAATTTATTTCATCTGAATATCTGTGAATGATCATAACTATATTTACTTAAAATTTTAAACAAGCTCAATAAATAATATAACCATCATTTAAATTATCTGTATTATAAAGCCATGTAGTGTTCTCACTCGAATTATAGCGCACGATTCACGAATAACGCACTCACAGGGGAAACTTTGAGGTGTCTGGGACAATAACTGGCCCATTGGATTGGTCTGGCTGCTTAGAAAGAGTCTGGAAATAGTACCACGTAGTTGTATATGTCAAATTTAGGCTTGCTAAAATGACGTAGTTTGCCTCATTTTTAAACAGTTTTTATAACGTCTGGCGGAAGTAATGGCCCACGGAAACGGTCCTGCAATAACGATTATCTATTTTTGATAATATTGTCAAAAATATATTTAAATATGAACCTTGCTACTTTAACGTAGGTGGGTACAGTTTTCAGACACCTTTAGTTCGCGCTACCTGTGAAAGGGCCCCGCTTTCGAGCTAGTAAGTACGCATACCCTCCTCAGTACATACTAGACTATAAATCATCGAAATTTCAGCTTTGCTAAAATAACGTAGGTCTGGCGGCACTGGGATCTTGGACTATTATTGTCTTTTAAATACAGCAAAAATGAAGGGTAAAACTAAGTTATTAACCATGACTGTAATTTATTTTATTTTATTTATTTATTTACACTTTTTACACATAATGTATAAAGGCGGACATAATGCCAGTAGTAATCTGTTTTGGATCGTGAAATCTATGTTTCTAAATTGTATCTTTGACTGTGGTTAATCAGTTGTTTTTTTTTTTAAATAAATGAACGTAACAGTTATTATAACAGTCAATGAAAAAGAAATATTTTACAAAATTTTAAAAAGAACCAAAAATGTAATTCCCGACAAGATTACTTATTCTTTATCTTGCTTAAGTGTTAGGAAATATTAATATGTAGCTGCGAAAATTTTCAGCGAGGATTTTGTTCCTAAAACATGTGGATATATTAAATTCGTACACTAATAACTGTTGTCTTAAAATGCAACGTGACTAATGGCGCCCGCATCTGCTTGCCTCAAGACTAGTTCTATTACTGGATGTGGTAGCACGTATTAATTTAGTTATTTAACGATTTTTTACAGATAATTTAATGTTGTGTCACAAATATTAATATAATCAAATTCAACCAAAAGGTATCCATTAATTATATATTAAAGTCAACAAGCTCTTAATTTTGCCTAAAACATCCTCATTGAGTGTGTTATTTGAAATATTAGAACTAACTAAAAGACTTTTTAAAACCGCAAAGTGAATACCTTGATACTACTCTTCCTAACAATATAATAATAATGTGTATGGGGTTGTAGAGACAAAAACGCTGTTACCGATTAGGAAATCGACTCCAATTGTATCATGCTTTACTAGCTGTATTTTTAGCTACCCACAGAAATCATAGTAATGAATCAAAGTAGATGTAATAATATAGTATTAATGCGAACAATTATGCTAGTTTCCGCCCACCCGCACAACACAACTGAAAAGGCTATATGCCTCATAAGTTATTTAATAACTTGCTTTATACTTTTGGCATTCGGCCAGTATAAAACAACCGCTAGGTAAACAAAAACCTGCAGAATATATGAAAAATTAATCGACGCAGCAAACCTGAAATAAAAAGTCCGTTTTATAAATTTTCTGTTGGAGAATAATGACTATAGTTCATATCTGTGAATGAGCCTTTGTGAATTCTCATAAACGATGCCTGTATGTTGATAAAAACACGCAATGTATAATATTCCCGGATCAAAATTATTTTCATTTGAAATGTATCAACCCAGTGATCAACAAAAACGGTTGAAGCCTGCAAAAAAGTATAAATTATCACATAGGGATGTACAACACAAAAGCCAAAATTTTTATATTGAAAACGTGTTTAGTTTCTTTTGTAATTTGTTTTCTGTATCTATTTGTATTCTCTATCTTTATGAGTTTTTTTATTATAAGCATTGCGTATGGTAACATTCCCAAAAATCATCAATCTACAAAAAAAAATAGTTCTTAGTGCATGTGTAAAAATATTCTAAATGTTATAATCTTTATTATAAAACACATCCAGTACTCTTACATCATAACGAGCTACATTTGAGCGACCCAGTGGCGCGACCTATAAACGCGGTTAGCTAATGACCAGGGAAGGCTTCCATAAAATATGACCTATGGCAGGAAACGTGCACTTTGGCCCTCCTAAGGGGTACATAATGCACTGTTATCGGATCCTGCATGCCTGGTAATGAATGGCCGGTTTTATGTGACCAACCGTTCTGAATTTAAATTGCATTGTGCAAGATATTAATAACTGAATCGCGGGCGCAGACGCTAGTAGTTTTGTGAACTCGTTATCAAGTTTCTAAAATGATAAATGTTGGAGTGAATTATGTTTCTGTGCCTTTATGCTGTGTCTGAACTGCGAGAGATGACTTTTTGTCGATGGTTGGCCGAATGAACCATTTCCATGTGTTGGTTGCATGCGCCTGGTTTTTGCGGTAATTTTTTCTGTAATGTTTGTAGTATGTATGGATTTTTGGAACATTAATTTAAAAACTTTTCACAATATTCACGCTCGTGTACTTCGAGAAATTCTCGTTGCTGTTTTCGATGCGCAAATTGGTTACAGAATAATATATAATCTGAATTTGACTAGCTTATTAATAATACAAACCAATTGTACCACAACGCATCTTGCGTTTGGACTAGACATATGTAAATATGACAAACATTTGTCACTTCTTAAAATAAATCCAAGATTTCATATCTCGACATAAACCATAAAATTTACTATCAAATAGAATTCCCGCAGTAGATCGTATTAAAAGGTTTCATGCATAGGTGTGCGTCGTGGAAATGCAATTTCACTCGCATATCACATTTAATACATTTAGCGTCGCGTCCCTAGGGAGGTTGGCTTTCTTCCAGAACGTCAACCAGATATAACATCCTATTTTAAGTACACGGATTTACTATGTGTTCATTAATAACAGTACGTGCACCAGAACTGGGTCATATTGTTACATCTATATACTATACGAGCATGCGAACAATAAACGATTGATATAAAATCTATACATTGGGAATCCTTTGACAAATATGTTTTAAGTATAAAATAACGAACTTTGTTCGATTATTTTGCACAATCAGGAAATTGCAGTTCAGGTATGATCCATTTTTAAGCTGTATTTAGCTTTTTTATAATTTATAACATTAATAATTTTGTATGAATTATCTCTAATGAACCAAAAAATATTTTTATTTGAGTAAAATTTTAACGCTTTCCACCGAATATTCGGGAATATTTTAAGCCTAAAACGCCAGGTATATTAAGGAGAAACATCTATCTGGCCACTGCAGCTTCGAAAATTGCAGCCTCAAATAAATTGCAACGAACCTGCCTTGTATGGATGCCAAAACTTCTGTCATTTTGTTTATCCCAGCTTGGGGAAAACTAAGAAAAAAGTTGTTGCAGATAGTCGGAGACTTTCTGTGAGTAATAGGTTCGCGACCGTGGCAATAAACTTGGATACCTACGTTGATTTGGATAGCTACCGATGGGATAAACTCTCAGTAGGGTAGGTAGTAAACCGATGGGATTCTCTTAGGCTTTGCACATGGGGAGATAATGGTCTGGAATATAAATATCTAGAAAAATCTAGATCGAATGCTGGCATGAACAAGCTCTCATTTTTCTGATTCTGTAATTAAAAATACTCGTTTTTTTAATACTTTAGCTTTAAAAATTTTAACTATGAATTTAATTCAAAATCTGAAGAAAAATTATTCTATGTTATTCACGTAGTGTAGAACGGCCTGAAGCACGTTGGTCCAACGACTTTAGAAAGGTATCGGATGGATGATGACGGACGCTGCTCAAAATCGAAATAGTTGGCAATTTCTTAGGAAGTGGATGACGATAAGTTGATTAAATATACATAGTATACATTCAAGGCTCGTTTCATTAGTGAAGAAATTAATATGATAAGATTAATGGTTTCTAATTAGATTTGGGAGTATAATAAAATTAGCCGCATATTTTATTGTAAGATTAAAAAAGGTATCTCAATTATTCCTACATGCATACAATACCGTGGTAAAATTCCAATACAATTATGTGGCAATGAATACTAAACAGAATATAATGAAGGCGCCAAATATTGTCCTCATCACATGAGTACGAAGCGATAACGTCTCCTTAACATTTGGCTCTTGATAAACTTACATGTCAACTATAACAGATAAATACGCAGTACATGTCCATTTTATTGTTTAACTAGTCAAACATGCGATATAAAAGCGATAAAAATCCTAATGGAACTAATTAGTTCATGTTTAATTAAAAATATTTAGCAATAATAAAACGTGACTTTTAAACAGCAGATTAGCTTAAGATAGTTATGTAATATTAAAAGTTACAAAAACATCTAAATAAAAAAAGCGATAAGTGACTTTTGTTACTGATGAACAGTTTGAAGTTGTAATCAATAAGGACAGTGAAGATTAAATCAAATAGAGGAATGATGAAACAATTAATGACATTAATACAGAGAACGATATCCTAGTAACGGTTAGTGTAATATTTGAAAGAGACGAAAACAAAGAGCATAGAATAAACGTTGACCCACATCACAAATACCATTAAAGTCCCATTTTACTCCAAACGGCAGAACTAGGCATTGTGTATTGCCCATACGTCATTACAGACGCGGGCGCATTTTTCTAAGCGCTTCCCTAATGACATGTGCGCTACGTCCATCATTTGTAAGCGAAGCAAAGCATCGCCTCTCAACTTTTACCAAATACGAAGCGACGAAATCTCCTGGCGTGATTCCAACTACATATCGACCGTCGGCGTTTGTATCCGTACTGCAATGAATATCTACTGGACGTGACGTAACGAACTTTAATGTTTACACTATAATCAAAAATGTTGGTGTAAACAAATAAGTGTTGCCATCTTTTATTGTAATCAGATCTTTTTATAAAGATGTGACCATGCATAAATATAAAAATTGTGAAGAATTAAGCCTCAATCTATTATCCACATTAGGCTCAGGGGTTAAGGTCATATCAGGTTGTTTTTATTAACAGTAAAATGTCTTGGCGTTTTCTATTATTTTATTTCGTACGCATATGAACGTAACCTAAACTCGATAAAATTTCTATTAGGGTTTGAGGCACCTAAATAAAAAGTTATTTCAAGATATTTTTAGCACCATAACTTTGGCACAATTTGTTACAACATTACTCACTTCTCGAGCGATTTGAACAAACATTGATATAGTAATCCACGAAGATAGTCTACATTTTCCGTGTCCTATTTCTTGGGACATGATAGACGACGATCCAATCGCCATTTCGGGCACGTGTACCAGGCGTTAGGCATTACATTGAAATATTATGCAAATTCTTTCACAATATTTCTTGTTTTTCTCTGGGCACCTTTGTAGTACAAGGGTAATGTGAAATAGCCCAGAATTTATATATCTAAAGGATTTGACGTGGTGATTTTTTGATATTTATAGCAAAAAATAAATACGTAGAAGAAGTAGTAAAGAATTTGGATTACTAGAAAAAATAATTACAAAAATTAGAAGAGAACAACATCAGTTTTATACTGTCAAGCTTTATTATTATATTTATTTATTCCATTATTTATTTTTAACTTAAGTTCTATGTGTGTTATAACATTACAAAATAAATATGTATTCTAGTACTTTAATATTTTTACTTTATTAACCACTTATACTAACGAATAAATCTTAATTTATTAATAGCATTCCCCTCGCGATTTTAGTAACAAATAATAAAGCACATCAGAGACAATTTATGTTCGCACCACGCAACCTTTAACCCGAGATGCAGTCGGGACAGCTCAACAGATATATTGCACAGCGTCATATTAACTCAGTGTAGGCTGTTTATCTCTGTCTAGTTAATATACCCGTTTATTAATACCTACATACATACCGTGAACATATTGTAGCTGTGCCGCTTATGTTGTACTACATATTTCATCCTAAACTTCCTCTGGTGAGTACAACACTCGTCTTGATTATGTGTCGCTATCTCTACTATCGTGAACATCTGCTTTTGTCGTTTTATATTCCGAAATATGTACATAGCCAAGTTAGTATGTGAAATAGCAAGTTTAAGTTCAGAAGCGTACCCAGCGTAAGTAAGGGTAGAAAGAAATCAAAAAGTTATTTGTCTATAACACACTTCACAAAGAAGCTAATCTTAAGGATCGGCACAAGACGTACATCAATGTATGCGATGTATACAAATCCATAATAAACTAAAACACCATTCCCTCTATTAATTCCCTAACATAAACACATTATCATAATTAATAAATTGTATCGATAAACGTCAAATGATTTTGTGCTCAAGCATTAAGACGTTTGGGTTGAAATTGTTTTGGGTCTATAGACTTGGCGGTTGTGTGTATAACGTTGTATCTTATCAAGTGTTTTACTTGAACACAACTTATGTTATCCCTTACCATTTGTTTGTCAAGCACTCCAAGAATTACTAGATATTTATCTCTATCAGTCTCAATTTAGTACAAGTAGTTTGTCCTACAACAATTTACCAGGAGAGGCTTATTCTACTTTATAAATGAATTGACTATAATATCGCGCTGTCTGTAGATTTTTTTTTATTTCTAGGATTAGATTTGGTACTGTTTCTATGCGGGTTGTGATTTTTTTTATTTAATTCAAATTTATACTGTTCAAAATTTACAATACTTTATCTTTTTTAACTAACCTAATTTATATTGCAGGTTCCTTACAACATCAAACCTAATATTCCACTTCCATTCTCATCACTCAAAGAGCAACTAGACATTTCTGTACTCCTATATGCAGAGGTTTCGTGGACAAATATTATGTGACGTAGATTGCATGACTTGAGCCTACAGAGGCCAACACCGTGTTGCAGTTTCATAGCAAGTTACGTCATGAGCAAACGTTACTTCACCCTGTCAAAGTCTAATTAAAGGGTGATGCCAGAATTAATTTCACACTGGCAATCCAGTTATTATCTGTACAAGTACGCATGTGTTGCCGAATTTCAGGAAATTAACATTAATGACATACGTAAAATGGCGTTACTTTTGCCGTCTGTCGGGCACATTTTTTATATTCCGGATTGCTAATAAGAATCATTTAATGGAAACACCCAATAACACTTTTCCCGACTCGGAAGCGCACTCGGGACCTTTATATGGCATGGGACATTTATGCCCGAAGACTATGAGACAGTTGCAGCATTAATTGATTTTGTTAAAGTAACTATTCGTAAGGTGGCTGGCAGCGGTTGGATGAGGAGAGCCGAAGATCGCGCCTAGTGATGATGATGAACTATTCGTGCTTAGATATTTTAATGTTGCATTTAATCTGACCAATATTGGTATTTACTATTTAATGCATTTCAAAGAATAAAACACTCCGTCCATCCACCAAATTTAGGTACATACAAAACCGTAGACAAGTACAAATTTAAAACTAAAACATGCCACGTGATGTGATTCAAAGTTTTCACGTAAACGCCCCTTGAGCCGCAACGTGCACTGCAGTCACGTCCAATTTCGATGAATGCAAAGCTACTCAGTCAATGCCACTTTATGTAGTAGGGGCTACCGATCGTCGTCGGAGGGCTTCCAAGTAATTAGTGGTTGATAGTGTTATCTCAGTGGCGTTGAAGAGGTCATCGCCGCGGCCAGGAGACGGTTGCATCTCGCACTCTCTCGATTCATTAGTAGTAATGGTGAGGCTAATGCAATTTCAACGATTACAATGCAACTGCACTGTGGAACTTTGAACGGCTCAAAATAGATTCGAATTTTGAAAATTAAAATACTTATTTTAATTCATTTCTGTCTATGTACGACGCGTCGACGATGTCGTCGGTATAACAGGCGTAAAATTGTATACGTTAAAATGTAGCCTTAGCTTTATATAGGTTTGGTATTTTATGGGGATCCTTAATAAATAAATAAAAAAATAATTTCATATACTTTCTTGTATGCTTTATTGCACAACGTACGGAAATCCATATTCCAAAGTACTTAAATCTTTGCTATCACAGATAGATGAAAATTATTGGGCTACCTCTGCCTTGTAATTGTTTTGTGCCCAAATATAAAAGAGTAGTGAATATACGGCAGTTTCATCCTATGTACGCGATGCTTGGATATTAATTTTGGAACAGACAAGTCTGTGAGCTAAGCCTAGTAATTATATTCAGTCGCCATGACGTAATTTCTGCGAAACGCTCAATGAACTATTTGTGTTAATTATAGATAGTTGGGGAATGTCTAAGCAGACCCATTTCGTGGAACGGAACGTGCCATGTGTTTGAAAGGAGTCGCGTTGGAAATGGATGAAAGCCATTCAATATGAGTTTACAAATTGAACTTATCGAAGTTAAAAACACAAATATTATTATTAATGGACGTTTCTTTTTTATAAAAGGTAATTAAAAGAAAATTTGAAAAAGATTTTTTTTTTAACTAATTTCATATAGCATGCTTATCCAAATTAATTGTGGCGATCTAAAAAATCTCAACATTAGATTTTTGTCAATTTCGCAGGCTCAAATCTATTGCAGTTTAAAAGAACTGCTAATGTGTTTACTAACATAAAATGGCGGATGTATAATTATACGCTCTAGAATGAATTATCAATTTTATTAAATCATCTGAGGATTCCTATATATACACGAAAATCAGTATACAAAACTTTAGCAGTGCATTTTAATGTTTAAGCCCAAGGAATAAAGTAGAAATTTGGAGAATCAAGTCCGAGATGACAAGCCCGTGGTTAGTGAACCAGAACCTTTTAAATTACGCCCGCTGAATATTTTATTTGACACCAAACGATGCTTCGATATTTCCGTGTCGTGCAAATATACAGGACTTTTTTTTTCAAACGTTCCATTTTGTGTCTCACATTTATCGACGTACCTAAGCGTATAGGTAATGTTTTTATAAACATTGGAACAACAACTCATAGTTTTACGATAAATACACATCGGATATAAAGAGTACAGTTAAGACTTAATTTTTACAGAAGGCGGTTGTATTGCCAAGGCGATTTATTACAGACAATTACGAATATAGAAATTCCTACATAAAAAGAGAATTGAAAGTTAAAAAAAATTGTTATGAATAAAGGATATATAAAAAAGGAAATAATTAATATCCATACTGATTATGAAGGAATTTTGGTGACTATTGATCAAACGAAAGGTGTAAGTAATTTTAAGGTCCGCAATAAGGATTGGTTAAACTTTAAGAACACTAAGGCTACCAAGGGTTGATTGATTAAGTCACATATATCCTATATCATACATATATATATCCTTTCCCCAAAAGTCTACGAGTTAAAAGAAAATTATACCAATTTACAAAAAACATCAATCTATGTGAAATTAATGAATAATAATATCTGGGAGATCTTTACACTGTATAAATAACTGAACAGCGGCAGCTTGCAATTAAAGCACGTCATCGGAGGAGAGTGAAAATTATTTAATTATTCAGACACTTTACATGTACACAGTGTAAGCTTATGTAAATTTGCCCAACAATAATTGTGCTTGCTTCCACATTGTGCAAACCTCCTTTGAATTACCTACAGTCTTAACGAATGCAAATTTACAGAAAAGATTAACTTTAATTGATAAGTATAGTTTTTCACAAATGAGGAGGATTTGGTTTCGTTAGGAATTTGATAAGAATGAATGATAAGCATGAATTCGTAAACGGACGAAGAAGACTAAATTTGAAATGGATTCAATTTCTAACATAAAACATAAATGAAAAAACGGTATATAAGAAGGCTATCAAGTGCTATGTATGTATAGTAAACGTACTGCAAACTTCGGATAGAATTGGGAATTAGGAAGCGCAGCACGCTGGATTAAATAGTTGTTAGAGTTCATGTACCTTTCAAACTCATACTAAAAGTAACTGTTCTTCCTTGGAGCGCAATAATAAAGTATTAACGCAACTCCGAAACTTTAGTAGAGAGTCTTTGTCCGAATCAATTTTTGGTAAAATTTACTGTCTCACAATATCATCTGTCATACAAAAGACTCGAAGTATTCTAGATAATATGTACCTACATATCTACTATACATATAAATCTACCCAAACCTGATGTCAGGATATTGTCTAGGATCAGGATAGGATGTACACTGAATGTTGTTTACCTGTAACAAACAAGTATTTTGTTAAACATACATTAAACACATATATTAGTAATTTATACCTTAATAGAAAATATTAGATTAAGTCTGTGACTTACAATTTAAGAATAAAGAAAAAATATAGAGACAATTGATGCAATAATTGCAAGGCTCAAAAAAATAGCTATTATTTTAATAAATACTTCTTTAGTCAGGCATTAAATAGTAAAAGATTTATCTTTTTATTTATATTCATACTAGAATCCCTAAGGGCCTCCCCTTTAGTACTTAGTGAGAAGTGAATAGATTTTCTCCTATAATTAATTCTCCAAGGTTTTTAGTGATGTGGTAACTACCCATACCACACCAAAGGAAGACTTCTGTACATGGCTCTTAAGTAATTGAGCGTCTGTCCGACAACGATGTGTCTGCATTTAATGATACACTACACTGCTCCTGTTGGGGCTATTACTGTTTTAACAGTGCCATTCAGATAGCCAGCTTAAGAAAATGGTCGCTCAGTTATCTCCGGTGTAATAAAAGTCAGCCAAGGAAAAAATCGAGAAGCGTAGGGGAGCTTCCTTCGTAAATCTCGGTAAGGTTTTTTGCCTCGATTGAATAGTTATACATGGATTAATTAAATTTAACATTATTTCGCTGAATAGTTTTCATTCTCACTCTAAATAGAAATTTGACAGCACTCGTGGCGCAGTTGGCTAGACATCAGCTTGTGAAACGAAAGGCCGCGGGTTCGATCCCCGCACCGAGACAAATGTTTGTGTGAACCACAAAAAACTCGACGACCGAAAATGTCTCTCGTAGTGTCTGATACCCACGACACAGGTCTTGTAACCTAGTGTACGGTCAGAGCTATGTATGTGACTGTTGGGTGTATTTATTTATTTCTTTAATAGAAATATTTGTCCATTTAAGGCGTATTTCTGCGGCCACCTATCGTTAAATGTATTTAATTTCACGAAAAAGGGGGGCAAGCCCAGTGCCGTTTTCGGGTACGTTTCCAGACTACGCAGTAGTACTTTTGTTAGCACACCAAAAGTTCACTATTACTTTGGCTGCTAGGAGTTTCGTATAACAAGAAAACCGGCTCCTCTAGATCGCGTGGCGCACGCGTGTATTCCGTGAACACGAGGCAGTCATCGTTAAGACTGTTTATCAACAGAAATAAAAAACACTTGACAAATCATAGTCATATATTTAATGGAAATTTTACAAGTCGCAACAAAGACAGATTATGAGTAATATAAATTCATTATAAGGAGTAATATATCTATCGCTTTCGATTCTTAACCTTTCGCATTTTTTTAATCAGTATTAAACAAAGTATAACCTTTCTACATTAGAAATGAGACCTCTCTTTCCCGGAACGCCGAGATATGAAGCTTGAATGAACACTTTTTTTTAATTTTTGCAATGGGTCTTTTTATTTTTATCAGAGCAAACATCCATTATATAATGAAATGTTTCTCGAGACGCCGGCCATTAGGAAATTTGTTAGAATTTTAGCCGCAATGGGTAATACTTTTTTGCGAGCTTGCAAGTTACCAAAAATGGGGCGTTAAAAGGAACGGTTTGCAAATTTTCTTTTATATTTAAATGATTTTAAGAATATTCTTATATAAAGCAAAGAGATTAAAGTATACATTATCTTTATCTTTATAAGTGCGGCCTCTGGGAGTAAGCAATTACACTGAAATAGTAATTAGTTATTCGCGCTTTGTTAAAAATTCGGAGAATTATGAATGATAGTATTTTCAAATCATGTTTATTGCTTGATTTCTGGAAATGTAGGAACAACACTAGGAAATTGATGAATGAGGGTAGTAAGCCTAAGTAATTTTATTCCTAATAAAAACATTTTAAACTTTTATACTTTGAATTTTCTGGTGCAACTTAGAAAGCAAAGGTTACCCATTCCATAGAAGTCATCTATTTAGAATTTAATTCATCATTTTATTCAGTTATCATCAGTACATTGTGGCAATAATAAAAAGACATTCAAAACTGTCTACCGACACATTTCTACGTATTTTTTTTATTTTAATGGCAATTCTATTTAAAACCGACACATGCCATTCTACACTTATTTTCGAAATATTTATACATTACCTAGCTACCTATTCATATCGAATAGTATTGAAATGAACCGAGACGATCAAGTGACTCAGGAAAGGCAAAAATAAAATAACATGGCCTTGATTGGACCAAATCCCGACGGATTCCTTTTATTATTGTTTTACTTACCGTAATTAAGTGATCCAATTTATTCGTAATACACTGAGTAATCTATACCGATGTGAAATAAAGAGTCAAGTATGTATGTTAAATTTTATATTTTTTATAAAATAATCGTCGTTACCAATGAAAATATTTTAACAATGCATAAAAATAGATCACAAAAAATAAATTTAACAGCAAATGCAATAAATTTGTCATCGTAAAACGTGAGATACTGCAAATCCAGATGAATTGGGCAAATCGTTGTCATAAATATAAAACATTCATAAAAATGAAAGTGCAAATGATGAATGGGTTTAATAGCAAACTATGTGCGATACGCTGCCAACGGGAGGAATTATCGAGCGATCCTACCCATCCGAGCAACAGCACGTCACGCTCCAAGTGCTAAGAGGACACAAATAAATAGAACGATACTTTACAGAACCATTTAGCAAACTCCAGTGTAGTTTATTAACGAAACCCTACCGAGAACATTCAAGTTTGAAACAGCTCGCCGCAGCTTACTCGATCGAAATGATTCTGGAATGATAGTGGACACCGAACTGCCGAGTAGGCGACGCTGGATCTATAACACGAATTTACAGCGATTAAACTTCGTCTACCGGAGCAGTTTAAAATCGATTTGGCAATAAACAGCAGAGACGCTGGACCCAAGTAATATTTAGTTGCGTATCCCTTGGTCATTCCGTGGAAAATCTCGCCGAAGTTTGTTCGAAGGGTTTCATTTTAAGACCAACTGTCAACAACTGGAACGGTAGTGGTATGGGTGAAGTTTTGAATTTGCAATCTTAAAGCGATTGGCGATGTCCGGAACTAAACCAAATGAAGGACCAACTTTGGAACCAGATAACTTAGTACGGGATGTCAGAGTGGCGAGATAGGCTAACTTAAATAGGCGGCTATTGAGCGGCAACGCTGCACGATAAACAACTCGGATACTACAACTTGGGATTAAGAATAAACAAATATTTCCGAAGCTGCTACTATTTTTAGCTTTATTTAGTCTTGTTGCTGATTGAGGGTTACTAAAGTAGGTGAACTATTTTGATAAGGGCCTTATTCTTTTACTTTTTTCTTGTTTTAGATTTACTGTACTCAAGATAATAATAATGAAATAGTTGAAAGGAATATCGATACATACAACCCATCATACTCAATCATCAACAAAATATGGTAAAATACAACAACAGTCCAAAAATATTATACTATTTATTTTTATTTTATTTCATTCAGGTGGCTCACAGCTTAACTTAATTAAAATACTTAACCGAAAATCGACACCAGAGCGCTAAATATTCTGTAATGTTTTACATCAAAAATAATTATTATGCTACGCCATGTTTGTTCATGTTCTTTACGTAAAGTAGCGCATCTCAAGTATGAATCGATTTTCGTATACCTAATTCACTGAAAAAAGTAATTACAAATCTAT
This sequence comes from Cephonodes hylas, assembly GCA_030295005.1. Taxonomy (NCBI): domain Eukaryota; kingdom Metazoa; phylum Arthropoda; class Insecta; order Lepidoptera; family Sphingidae; genus Cephonodes; species Cephonodes hylas. Next base: position 4,668,787 of record AP025377.1, on the reverse strand, counting down.
TTTGCCTCAGTTATCCTACAAATAGAAAATTTCAATAAAATTATTCTCAATCTCCAACTATTGGAAAAGTAACCGAAAGCTTTAACCATTTAAACTTCGGGAAACATTTTGAGTTTGTATTTTGTCGAACTGAATTACTTGTAATGAGTTATTAACTTAGTAAAAGACAAACGTCCAAAAGAAATTAAGTTATTAAAATCAACATAAACAAGATCACATAAGGCGTTGTAAATGATAATTTTATAATAGCTATAGGAATTAAACGCTCAATTGTCTGTACCTATATCACCTTCATGATCGCGGGTAAAACATTAAAAAGAAAAAGAGTGTTGTGTAGCCGAGCCGACTCCTATTGGAATTTCTTAAGAATAAGAAGTCTGCCACAGCCGCTAAAGAGGTCTATGTTCAGCAGCGGAATGTATACGGGCTAAAACGTTAACCGTCTTAAATTTTAAGAAAAACCAATTGTTTTACTCAGTCTTTAACAACTATTTCTGATTTATTTTACAACAAAAACATACTGAACCACGTAAAATACAGCATCTTGTAGTAATTACCCAGTTCCTAATACCAAAGGAAACACTAATGAAAGGTGATGATCTCCGGACTGTCAATGTATGCAGTTATCGGTGCGGACAAGTTAAGTCGAGAGCCCATTCTAGCAGATGTTCGCAGGAGGCTGACATGAAATTGGGTCAGTGTGGAACTGGTCTAAGCGTTGCATAATTAATAGCCCCATCCATTCGCAATCTCTTAAACCCTCCCGGATATCACTTACAATCGGTCCGTGGCGTGTTGCTAAATCTGTCACCACTAAGGCGCCTGTAGTGAAATATTCTGCCGGGGGATTCACGCGGGTGAAATATGAACCCGTGCCTGCAAAGCTGAGATTAACGTTTATTTAAGAGATGACGTGATTTTGAATAAAGAATAAGAATATTTAAAAGGTATTTTTTGTTATTTAAAATTAACCGTTTGATATGTAACGTTTATAAAATAGCATACGAAATCCAAATGGTAATAAATAAATACACTCACCAGTCACACACATAGTCCTTACTCCATATTAAGGTTCGAGTCTTGTGTCGTTGGTATAAGAAATTACAAGATACTTCTCTGTTTAGCAAACACCCAGACTCGAAACAAATAAATGTTGATCACATAAGTATTTGTCTCGTTACGGGAATCGAACTCGCGGCCGCTGATTTTTTTATGTAGTGTCCAACTACGCTACCGGGTTGTCAAATAAAACTAATCGCTGAACTTTATTTTTTTTTACCCCTTATAAAAACTTTAAGTTTCAGAAAAATGTAAAATCTAAATTTAAAAAATTAAATGCCTTAAAGTAATTATATTTGCAAGTCCAGTTGTCCATCCGAGCTTGCCACTATATCTACAAGCCTGCACCCGTACTTCTGCAATCAGACTTCATTGTAATTCCAAAGGCTTGCTGCTCCAGTGGCCGTGACCTCATTCAGAATGCGTACGTGCTACCTACTACCAATTCTACTAACTGCAATAGCTCTTCAAAGGAAACTTATAATTTCAAACTCACTTTGTCGGCATTATACACAACTTGTGATATCAGCTTTTTATATCTTTTAAGAATGTTTTATTAAAGGTATTTAATAGTACGGTTTGATAAAATGATGAATATGTGAATAGCAAGCTTGCAGCTTTTATTACCCATCCCATTTGTATCTTTGTACCAAAATGTGAGGCGAAAAAGCGTAACAAAAATACTCATTTTCTCATTTACATCCTTTGAGGTCTACCTGTAAGAACAACTTGCTGCGCTGTCATTAGCGGTAGACGCTGAAGCGATAGCCTCGTCATTTCGGAAGTTTCATAATGGATCGTTGAAACTTTTCAAATCAGTCATGTACACGACATATGCGACCCAGCTGGGGATTTTTCTATCGCATTTTTCGCAATTATTTCCGCTTGATGACTAAAAGATTTGTGTTCAGCGATTGTCATCTGTGAAACTGGGTCAGGCACGCCCTCGAGTTAGCGCATACTTAATTTCATTGCACGCTCCCGAATCTCTGTGAGAGGTTGAACTTTTTGATGTGTTTGTATCCTTGGATTCTCGTATTTGCATGTTTTGATTCAACGCGACCTCCTTTTCTATTGTATTTATATTAACTAGAAGTAGAAACCCCAATCGTGTCATAATTTATATTGTAAATTTCAAGAAAGTTTTCCGTTTCTGAGTGACTGGAGTATTAAAATAAAACCCACTTGAGAGCAGTAGGTAGTTGAAGAGTTGAAAACAATTATTATTCCATAAGTTAGAGGGAAGTTTTGATTAACTTGAACATCGATGACTTTATTACTACATCGATGATATTACGAGAGAAGCAGTACAAAGATATTATTCATCAGAGTTTCAAAAGTTACGAGAAACGACAAGACATTAAACATTCATGGAATATCAACAAGACCTATTTTCGAGGCAGTTTTCATAAAGAGTTATTCCAATTGTCCTGTGGAACTATCTTACGCAGAACTAATTTCAAAGTCGGTGATAGGTTCGATTCCGTGGAGCTCTTGTACCGAAGTACTTCACAACTTTGCATTGAATTCGAATAATGGGAAATATTTTCTTACTTTAAAATAATTGAATGACTATAGAGAATGGATTGTGCCTATTAGAAGTTTGGAAAAGCAAAGAGGTACTAGGAGTTTTAAAGTTCAAACTTATAATGGCAGTTGAAGGACAATCAGAAACTAAAGAAGCAATTAAATTTTTATCTTCTTTTTTTAATTATGGATTGATGATTCAGAACTTTCAGTGACTAATACATTGTCAGAGACACTAAATAAAAAAATGCTTCACAATACAACCTTCCTATATTTTTATTTAATCATAGAAGTAACATAGAAGTAACTCTAAACAAGGTAGAGTCACAAATGGCGGCCTTGTCGCTGTCGGCGACTTCTTCCAGGTAACTGTTAGATGGACTATAGAGATTGAAAAATTGAGATTGAATTGATATTACATAAATGTTTATTATTTGATATAGATATTATCAGTATAGCTTTCAACTATTTGTCTTGATGGCTAACTTACTAACCGGTGGTAAGCTTAGCTAAGTTAGTCTAATTATCCTAGTTAAGTATAACTAGGGTGATCTCTTAAGAGATTGTACTGTAGTACTCTTCACTTTATCCGATGACTGCAACGCAGAACTGTTTTCCACCTCATATGAACTTTTGAATGACTAGCGAAGCCGAATTATTTTGTAATACCTAATCATTATAGATAATATTATGTGTCAGTGAAAAACAATAAGCCATAACACGCCCATATAAAGAAATGTCCTAGTAATTATCGTAAAAGATATCCTATTTACCTTACGTACACTGCACGAGACACTGTTACTCACACCGGCTGATATCCAAAAATACACATTGATCTAAATAAACATTCTTTATCGGAACGATGTCAGAGGTCGCGGAGACGCTATAGGGTTGTCAGAGTGAAAATATTCTAAAAACGCTTATATTAAAAATACTTCAATAACACGGTTAGCGTTCGTGCATATCTGTGTTTATTTAGGCATCCCAGTTTTGAGATTATTGTCGAAGTGGCGAGCGCTTCGCTTATTTATATTGCAGTGGTACATTTGTTCACATAGTATGGATGAATGAAAAATCATAGAATGAATATTGTAAATAAAAATTGTAACAACACCATCTAGCGACAGAATCAGAAACCGCATGCGCATTTACATTTGAAAAGTTAAGGAATTATTCTGGGTGTTCAAAATGGTAATATAACTATAGGTATTATAAATCCACCCTGTGGATTGGGGGTGTAAGAATTCCGCCACGGTATCCCCTACCTGTCGTAAGAGGCGACTAACAGGGGAAACTGGGGTTGCTGGGCGTACTGCGGGGGCGGTACCCTATGATAGCAACCCCGAGATTGGCGGCAGAGGGCGTGGCCTCTTAACTGTCGCGGACGTTCACGAAAGGTGAACGTCCAAATCGAGTAAGTGGAGGGCATACCAAGCCCTCCCAATTTGGAGGGGTCCATAACTGGACGGTGCGCTGGGCGGCAGCGGATCATTTAGGGCACCTCTGCCCTGAGATGCCGTAAAACCGCCCTAAATGCGCGTGATGGTCACCGAGAGGTTTTAGTCGGTATGCTGGCGTAGCCAGAGACCGCGACATACCCCTCAGGGCCTACCCCGAGGTACCGAACAGGGGAGCTTAAGGTGCTTTCCTCTCGTAAAAAAAAAAAAAAAAAAAATAGGTATTATAAATACACTCCAGCTTTTGACCCCAAAGGTATATTTTTCACCACTACGTCTTTCCAGCTCTCACTTAGCCGTGTCATAAACAAGGCATAAAAAGAATATCTCATTATATTTAAAACTATCATCAAACTATCTTTCCCATTTTTAAAAACGAAAAAGCTAAAACTAAAACGAAAATCCTTAAATTGAAACCCAAAATCAGCTACAATAGAAGCATGAAACCTTTTCATTCTATTCACATTTGAATCTAAAATTCAGAGTTCCGTTTACATAGGCTTAAACATAGGATCGGTTGTTGAAACTGTGATATTACTATGCCTTTATAGGACCTTCGTAACCCTTTTAAACCGAGCTAATATACATTTACGTGAATATTTTACTTAAATACTCATTGCTCTACAGAGACAGGTACATGAAATCCATTAGTAATGTATGTGATGAAATTTGGACGCTTTAAAGTGATTTTCGGGATAGTGAGTAAAACGGTATGGTGAGGGGTTACACTTTTAATAGATTCATTGAGGTGCATGACTTATTGATCATAATTTGTCGTATGAACGCAAGTATAAATAAAACTTTTTAATATATGGTGAACTTATTACATCAGATTGGTATTATAAATGATATAAAATGAGTTTTCGAGGGAGTCTAAAAAACTCATCATCATCATCAACAGCCAATACTCGTCCACTGTTGGACATAGGCCTCCCCTAATGACTTCCACCGGGAACGGTCGGAAGCCGCCTGCAGCCAGCGACATCCCGCGAACTTGACAAGGTCGTCGGACCACCTTGTCGGGGGACGTCCCACGCTGCGCTTTCCCGTAGGTGGCCTCCACTGGAGAACTTTCTGGCCCCATCGGCCATCAGTTCTCCGCGCCATGTGGCCAGCCCATTACCACTTCAACGAGCTAATCCGTTGGGCTATGTCGGTTACTTTAGTTCTCCTACAGATCTCCTCATTTCTGATTCGATCACGTAGGGAAACCCCGAGCATAGCCCTCTCCATAGCTCGTTGAGTGACTCTGAGCCGTCCCATGACGCCTTTAGTGAGAGGCCACGTCTCAGTGCCGTATGTCATCACTGGTAACACACAACTATTGAAGACTTTCGTCTTCAGGCACTGAGGTATATTGGACGAGACGAACTTTCCGAACGCTGCCCAACCGAGTTGGATTCGACGATTGACCTCTCTCTCGAAGTTGGACCTGCCTAACCGGACCACTTGTCCCAAATAGACATATTCGTCTACAACTTCGAGAGTCGAGCCCCCAACTGCGATTGGGGTGGGCACAACATGGACATTCGACATGATTTTCGTCTTGTCCATGTTCATTTTAAGACCCACCTGTTGGGAGACTCGATTGAGGTCTTCGAGCATAGTGCTAAGGTCCTCCAGCGATTCTGCCATGACTACAATATCGTCGGCAAACCGAAGGTGTGTGATATACTCGCCGTTGATGTTGATGCCGAATCCTTTCCACTCCAAGAGTTTGAAGGCGTTTTCCAGCGCGGCAGTGAACAGTTTCGGAGATATAACATCTCCCTGTCTCACGCCTCTCTGTAGTGATTCCACTACTAATCTAAGGCTATTCAGCCTTCGTGCTCTGAACTTGTACTCGGACCGACATAGTGGCGTTGTTGTATAAAAAACTAATACCTATTAATAAAGTAGAAGCCTAAGAACGGTGTTCTAAATATAGCCCCGTTCTAAACGGTCGTAATAATCCAGCTAAAATTTCCCAACAGAATTAATTCATAAAACATCATCAAAGCAAACAGCAGGTCTGCATTTATAATACTGCTGAGCGTAAAATCCGCGAGGACAGTTCGGATGAAATTAATAATTGAAATTTCTTTTAGAGTGTTATTGGAAAAGTTAAACCGAATCCGCAGTCCCTCAGTATTGCACTGCAAGTTGAACGATATCGCACTAGAGAGAAATTACTTTGAAAACTATTTTTTAATTTAAATAAATCCGATATCAAAGGACTTATGAAGTATTCAAAGATTTTTCTTATTTAAAATATGTATAGCCTCCTTTCTGCTCACTTCGTAGAGCCAATGTTAGAGCATGACAAAGCAGTTTTGAGTTAAGAAAGACCTTAGTTACTTGAGAAACGCAGCTCATTTGTTTGTGTATATCAATGTTACCTATACCTTAAAATGCTTCAAAATTTTGTTGCAAGTTTTGAAACAAGGTAATATAAATAAGATTAATAAATAAGCACAGTTAATGAAGTAAAACATGAAGAGAAGAAAACCTAATAACTACCTTTCCTTCAAAAACAATCTAGATTCTAGACCATTCTTCATTATTAGCCGACATTAATATGCAAGAAAATTTATATTACAAAGTTTTTATAAGCGAAACGGTAAGGAAGACTAATGACGCATCACTACCCGTATTCAGGAAATTCAAATTTACTTTTTCGTAGCGGCCGTGTTAATTCAAGTTGATTTACGTCACGGCTCGTTTCGCCACGGCGTCAGTTGAACCAGTAATTGGAGGTCTAATCCAGGAGGGACCCGTCCCTTAGGCCCTTTCGAAACCAAGAAAAATGCACCTTCAACCGAATTGCTTTATCCCCCTCAACTGTACCTACAAAGATGCCTTAAAATATTAATGCCATGCGTAAAATATACAGAAATAAAAGGCAACAAACGTTGAGATGAGAAAAATATGCCAGCTGAAATATTACGATAACAATTTTGTGAAATGTTTGTGTTTGGAAGAGAAAATCGCGCAGTGCAGCGGTTTTTTTTTCAAATATTTCTGTTTCTGATGAGTACAGGTACATTTTAATACATGTGAAATGGCAGAATAAAATAGCAACGTGTGTTTCAACATTCAAACATAAAGACCTTTAGAATTTGAAATGAAATTAGGATTTTTTAGACAGGAATTAAATTAAATTCAATTCTGAATAAATATTAATATTAACTTTTGTAGTACAATTTATTTGTCTAAAAACATGACGATTTCTTGCTGAGAAAATGCTTCGCCTAACCGTTTAAAAAAATGCATAGAGGTACCATATAACAGCCGTGTCACATTAATAATGAAGCAAAGATCGTCTTTGTACCGTGTCTTCCCCTCGTGCAGCGACAAAGCACAGGCAGACATAACATCGACATGTCATTTAGCGTAAAGATCTAGATTTTTTTTAGTATTCTTCCTATCTCAAAAATATACACATCTTAACTGATTCGCGATTAAAGCTGAATTTTAAAGCGAGAATTTAAAAGTAAAATTAATAATACACATTTAGAATCACCGCCAAAAACACCACGTAGACATAACACTACATAAACTGTCACAATGTGAAACTAAAAAACGTTATTCAAATTAGTTCTCGCACTCCCAAAAGCGCGTCCACACGGAATTTTATTTACACAAACATAAAAAAATATTTAATTCCCAAATGAATGTATCAACAAAAATAAATTGTATTGCGACGCGGGAATGTCATGGAGGGGAACTGAAAAAAATATCCAACACACGAAGAATTAATTTGTCTTCTTTGAGGCAATTTATAACGAAAGCTATAGCTCGTGCTTAAGTGTAAAATATTTGCAAACAATAATGCGGGAATAGTAGTCGTGTTTGGAATGCCAAGCGGATAGCGTGCGGTCGCAAACATTTATTTTGTCGCGAGAACCTTTCGAAACAATATTAGGGGCTATAAAGAACGAAATGGCATGGGTAAGACGGGGGTTGGTTCGCGAAGTAATGAGAAATTCTCCCCTAAATATCCCACGTCGAGCAGATTTCAAAGCAATTTTACGGGAGAAAGTAATCATTTTGCTGGCGAACAATAAATGTAGTAATAACGCTCTCGTCGATTATTAAAAAAAATGTGACCATTCAATATTCGAACTATTTAACTTTATATAACTTTGTAAATATTACTTTTGCAAAAAAACAATCACAATAATAGCTATTGCCATAGCAAATAAACAATGCAAGCCAAACAAGGTAGTATAAAAATCCCTCTGCCTTACTAATCATATTTTTGTATAATTGTCATGAGGCATTCACTACTCATTAGCCTCCTTTAATGATTTTTAGGCTGACTTGAATCAGGCTTCCATCGCGATCGTGTGTGGATCCTAATTACACGTTACCTTACTCAGCTTCGCAAAGAGCACAAAGCAGTATAAAACAATTTGAAGGCACAAATGCATTTAAAAAAAGAACGAACCATTCATACAACTGGCACTTAAGGATTACGTCACTCAAAAAAAAGAAAACACTAACGCTAATTACCACCAATTGCTCAATAACAAGGGGATATAATTTTTACCAGAATTCCTTTACCGAAATGGCAACCCGGTGACGCGGTCAACGCACCTCCGAGTTATTTATACCACGCGACATCTCACCGCCTATCGTATATCAAACCACTGGACATCGACGATCTTTCATCACAAAGTATAAAGTAACGATCACTTTAAAGCTGTTTACACACAGTTTATTTTAGTTTCCACGATGAACTTACAAGCGTTGACAGGGACACACCCGCCTTTGGTCTCGTCGCTGGGAAAACAACGTGTGTTCCGAACGTTGACATGAAAAATTTCATACTAAATAATGTCGCACTTTAAACCCATTTTTGTGTATAAAAGTATAAAAAATATTCAAGTTTTACAAAATATCTAGCAAAATTTATCCAGTTTACGTTTTTTTTTTCACATACTGATCACGGTACTAAATGTTTATTTTTGGTCAAAGAATTCTTGGAAGCAATATTATATATTTGGCATTTTTGGAATGAAAAACGCACAAGAATAAATAAGAATGCATTTTTATTTTTGGAGCTAAGTTTAATTCTAGCAATGACCGTGGTGTAAAACCTTTTGTAATGTAAGCAATATAAACGTACTATACTGGACAAACAGTAAATTGAAAATCAAAAAGATACCTATATACCACCATGAATTTACGTGCAATCTACGTATTGACCTCCTAAACTTTAAATAAGAAATTTGTGGCGCAAATACATAAGCTGACCATACATATATCGACCTATGCATAGAATAAGGTTACTTATGACTATAACACCAAAGTACTTTTTTATGTCTATAGAGAGTTAAACTTGTTTATATATTGCACGAGTGAAGTAATAATGATCATACATTTTGTTGTTGTTTGAAGAACACAAAAATTTACAGATAATTTTGTGCCCAATTAAGTTTAAATCGCTGAGAAAGAGAAGTTGTCCAAAAGCACATATAACTTTATTCTGCGCATAGGTCGATATGTACCAAATTTAGTCAGCTTCCCATAACATATCTGTAATTAACTCTATTTCAATGCATTAGTCAATTGTTAACAGCTTCGACGTTCCATTTAATGTTATCAATCGGCATGCCATTTACATTAATGCTACTATTACTCAGCAAATGTATAGGCATATGTTTATAATTGACATCAATGGGGATGCATTAAAATGTTATCAGATTTTAGTGATAATATTTTTAGCTGATTAGTTATATAGATTTTGCAATTAATTTGAGAGCTTGCTCGTGTATGTACATATGTACATGTCCTGGAATCATTTGATGGTTTTTATTGCAACGAGTAACAAATTTGAATACAACTAGAAAAAAATATATTTTTATAGCCTTCATTCTTAATACTCATTTACTAGTTTTTCTAGAGCCGTTAGAAACACTTTTAAAGAAATATTATACCTAAACTTGTATTCACAAATATGACTTGCTTAAACGGTGAAGAAAAACATCGTTATGGAAACTTGCACGATATAAAGTTCTTAGGAATTTCTTAGGTGTGTAGTCCGCCAATCCGCAATAGGCCAGCGTGGTGGACAAACGCCTAAAACTTTTCATACTAGAGAAGGTCCGTACGCAGCAGTGGGACCTTTATGGGTTGAAGTTTGAATACCTAAATCTTGTCATTATAATAATAGAGGGTTTAGGTTTAGTATTTAAGCTTACACTGCTGCTGCTTTTTACAAACACGTCAAAGTATTAGGGTGTTTCCCTTTCCTTTGAATAGATAAGTGCAAATTGACATAGAAAAACAAAGATAAACATGTGACTTTGCATTTACGATAACCTATCGTTTGTAAACACAAGAAGGAAAATGCATATAAAGCATATAGGTATGTAATATACGTACGCCAAGGGGAAATACCCGTTACATAGGCTATCATTTTTTTATAAATAATACCTTCCAATTACTTCATTTATATGTATCATGATTTCTATTAATTTATAAAATGCAGTTCTTTTCGATATCGTCTTTTCACTGACGAACAAAACAACGAACCGAAGTTCTTTCGGTGAAGTATACCCTACGAAATGATGGCAATTGCGCTATCATTTACCGGGTTCATCATAAGACTCGGTGCTGCATCTGAGAATTTCTTTACTGATAGACCCTGTACCTACTCCAGACGGAAATTGTGCACCAGAAATCACTAGCCTCCTACAATTAATAATGATGGTGGTATGAACAATTGATCCGCCTCTATGGGGTTAACATGACAGTCTTCCTAAACGTTAACCATGTAGGTAGCGGTTTTTACAATTACGTCGGATGAGTTAAAATACTGTAAAAACAAAATCTTCTTTCTTAAGACGGTAATGCTCCTTCTTACCAGTCATTAGTTATAATTTTTGTCCATATTCTGACCCGTATATCAATGTTTTTTTGTCATATACACTAAGTTTTAACATTGAATGTACAGTACAATTTATTTTAAATACAGTGCAACATGAACGAGAATGTAATATCATGTCAAACGGCTGACTGACATCACAAATGACATGAGTTCTAGTGCATATTTCAACCGAGACCATTGCTAATTGGTAATTAACAATTTGTATGCACACTGTAAGTATTTACTATGTGGCAGCGGAATGGAAGTAGGCATCAATGACAATATATTTATACATATGACATACATACATCACAACAATGAGATGAAGACTACATCATCTAAAGAAGTAGTGATCAATCCACCATGTAAGACTGACGATGATGTATAAAATAGGATGTCAATGAATCTATTCCGCGTTCAAGGTCTCACTGGAAAGTTTAAAGGAGATTGAACATTGATCTTGTTTTTCTAAACGTAATGTGTATATAAGCGATAATTTAAGATAAGACGCCTCTCGCCACTTGAAGTTAAGACACAGTCAGATGAGGTATAGTTATTTTGCCCAATTACAAATTTCACAAATTCTATCCCAAAAATATTTGCTAAACCCAAGAAAACCTCTTAAAACGCCAATAGAAACCGTCCATAAATATCAAAACACAATCCGACTACCTCCAATTACAGATCGAACAGATCTGCGCGCCCCAGAGAAGGAAGCAAAAAGTTCAGTTAATTTCCATTCTAGCTGTCATTTCCGCGAGTTCCGACCAAGCAGGCGGAAATAGTGAGGAGATTTCTTCTTCCACTCATTATTCAATTTTACTGCAACGCAAACCCGAGCCACAGCTTATAACACTCTATAATTAGGAAGAACTCAATTTTTCAGCTCCATACTAATATAGTACTAAGACTTTTTTTACGTATATTTTTCGCTGGATCAAAGCCCTATCAACGATGCCATGAATATAATCATGCGAAAGTGAATCGGTACAATGATAGGAAAAGATTTTCATAATTGTTATATTGTTAAACTTGTAATTTAGATTACAGCAGTGTAGTTCCATGGCATAAGTTGGTGCAATCGATTACCAAGTCAGAAAATATTTTAATTTTTTTTACCTGTACCTTACAATATTGCATGTTAAATTATTTAAATGAAGTGCTTCATTACGGAGGAATGCGATAGAAATAGATATAGCTACCATGCGATAGCCAAACACAAACAAACACAGCCTTTGTGAGATTAATACACATTCCGTTTTAATTGTCTCAATAAGGAAAGAGCTAACCGCTTCGGCTAAACGAATTGCTTCCTTATGACGTCGTGTGAGGTCCACAAAAGACGAAATTTTCTTGATAGAAGCATCAAAAACAATTCATTTGGATTAAAATCGTAACATTATATTTGAGGATCTTTAGTATATTAAATTATTTTTATTTTCAAGCCTTCAAGCCAATCTTTAATATTTTGCAATCAACATAAAATGAAATATGAATGAAGTTTTACAATAACCTCTAAATAACAACCTTTAGAGAAAACTATTTAGTTATTAATGATTATTTAGTGTGTACGTCTAAATTACTTTACTGACTTTAGCCCTTTAACTCCACAAAATAAATTAATTTATTAAAAAAAATCAGCATGAACAGACATAACGGTAAATTCCCCACTATCTATTAGTAGGTGCTTAAAAGAACTGGCAATTATACGTAAACTCAGTTATACAAATCTGCATACTTCTTCAAGATTACAATTGTGAGTTTGTCTATATGTACAACATATCTCCTTAATAAGGGAACAAGACAGTCATGAATTTACGGCTATTTAACAAAGTAATTATAACAAGACACGTTAAGTTCCGCGCAACGCGATCCTTGCAGCGATGTGATAGCTATTTAATTGCCTAAAGCACCCAAACTTGTCCATTAAACAGTACTTAATGTACTCCTTGAAACATTACGAGAACTTTCTTTATAGTAGGCGCTGCTAAATCATAATTAGCATTGCCCGCCCCACTTGTTTCGGGGTAACATTGCTCCAAGGCTTCTCGGAACTTATAATTAGCACGTACTTGCTTACTGTTGCCTAAGAATTGGCGTACAATACACACATGTATACATATTCCCGCGAGCTGAGAACTTTGCAATTAGTAATCTCCCGTCTTTAATGTGTGAAATAAGAATGTCTTGTTGTGGTATAGTCCGCCTAGACAAGGCCCCGGAGTGTAGTTGATACACGACTTTAAAGCGAAAAGTTAGTAGCAAAAACTTGTCTTTGTAGTCTACAATTAATTATTTCAATCTTAGTAGTTGTATGAAAGAACATATTCCAGCGAGCTGTTATAAAGAGAAAAATATCCACATAAGCTAAAATTATAAAGAAATGTGTAAGAAAAACTTCTACGTCTCGGCAGCTGCAAATTTAAAGGTCATCTTGTAAGGGTCGGGTCTATTGTCGGTTTTCGTGAATATTAGCAAATACTAATGGAATGGAGAATTCTCTAACGGAAAAATTTAATGACTATACTAAAAACGAACTGAGGATCTCTCGATCACACGCCGCCTAATTATACCACAGAATCAGCAAAGGAGTAACATATAATACAATTTAATAGTTTATTAATTTAATAATTTCATGTAAGCATCCACAAAAGGCAAATCTTATATTTCTACCTCCAACACAACCAGAATTACAATTTTCATTTAATAGTGAAAATGAATGTATTTTGCCGGCGGTAAGTCCGTTATCAAAAGCATATTTCAAAATTAATTAACTTAACCGCGAAAAGGTTTCGCCGTGAAAGTAATTGGCTAGAATATAACTCATCTTTGAGGAACACATTCATGGAATGAAACCATCCAACACTCGCACAATTTATTCCGACGTTTTGTAAGAATGGAATATGCCATTTTAGTCGTAAATGAGAACGCTTGTTCTATAATTCACAAAATAATAAAGTACCCAAACCAAGTCATTTGATATCAAGGTAATTGAACAACAAATTCAATTAGGGTAAATAAATAATTGATTGGATTAAATTTTGCACGAAAATTGTTGTTAACGCAATTACGAAACATCTTTACGATTAATCAAATTTCACTAGTCGTATACTTCAGTACAAACTGTCCGAACTTGTTATACAATAATATGTTTATTTACTTCAGAAACTCGTCGTCACGTCAAATCCAATCCAGTTGGTTTTAGTAATCGAGGAAACAATCCACTTGACCCAAATTTACGAAGTGGGCGAATTATAAAACAAAAGAAACATTGAAATTGGGCCATTAAAACTTAATTGTTTCGCAATTCTCAATGGAAAACCTTTTGGGGAGAACAAATCAGCTCGTAAAAAAGGGATTTCGCGTTCACAGATCGTTTTGAAAATAAATCTTAATTACGTATTAATAAAAAACATGAGTCTTAACTTTGAGTAATAGCTTGTATATTCAATACGAAAAAAATAGTGGTACCTAAATATGCACGTTTGCATTTCATGTGTTTCTAATCTAAACATAAAATTCAAATACTCAATAATCTGTTGTCAGATATTTTGAGACTTGTCACCATGCTTATAGCGATGTGAAGTACATCAATACTGCATTTGTCATATCATTTTCAACTGTGCAACAATTCAATCCGTCAAAAATAATAGGATAGCAGATCAGGATATTTTTTTATTGATCGTTTATCAGACTTTTATAAGTGATTATAAATAAATAAATAATAAATAAATAAATACACCCAACAGTCACATACATAGTCCTGACCCCACACTAAGATACGAGTCTTGTGTCGTGGGTATCAGAAACTACGAGAGACTTTTCGGTTTCACAAACACCCAGACCCGAAATCACACAAACATTTGTCTCGGTGCGGGGATCGAACCCGCGGCCGCTCGTTTCACAAGCTGGTGTCTAACCAACTGCGCCACGGGGCTGTCAAAAGTATGGATGGTAGGTAATATTAGTATGGATTCGTTGGGCTGAACTTTATATTACATCTGTTTTTGAAACCTATCATCTTTAAAAAAAAAATTGTGCTTGTTAGTAAACAGTTCTTTGCTCTTATTAGTTACTGTTCCTTTTAAATGCCATTCTCTTTATCTCACTTCCCGGAATAAATGTGATTTATCAATTATACGCTGCAAATTATGGCAAGTATTTGATTTGTGAGATACATTTATAGTCTGGTATATATCAGTTTCCTTTATTAATTGATAGACTCTATTGGGTTTCACTAAGTGTGGCATTCTAAATATAGATTTATCTTGAAAGATTTATGACATAGCAACTTGACTGCATTTAAAACAACTCCAGAAGTTATGTTCTTGAATACATAAGTTGGAATATTCCTCTGATTTTCCGTAGCTGCAACATTATAAAGATAAGCTTTGTTTTTAAATCGACACAAACCACTGGGGTTTTTTTTTTTTTTTTTTTTTATTCATTAATTCAATAAAGTATTGTGTGATGGTCTTTGAATGCTGAGCTGTTAAACGGTGCCCGCGACATGAAGGTGAATTCGCTATTTGATACGGTTTCACCTTCCTTCGCGAGCATTTAGTACATAGATAATGTGTGGTGAAATTTGATGTGCGTGTGAGTGTGTTACATATTTCTTAAATTAATATTGATACAAAACAACAAACTAATCTATACACAATAAACACAAAAATCAAGAAGGAAAACACAAAGAGAAAAGTACAATGCTTAAACGAGAAAAAAAAACAATAAAATAAAGATAAAATAATAACAATAATAACAAAAAAAAAAAAAAAAAATCAAAAAAATCAATAACACTGGGGTTTACGATGTTACTGTAAAACGAGCGTGCGCTTAAGACGCTTTAGTAAGAACAAAAGTGGCAGCAACCAGCTCAAGGGCGCCTCTATTAAGAACCTCGCTGCAGGCGGAGATAAACTGTTATACAATTTGTAACGCCAAGAACCAGCGAATAATTTAGCCAATATGCTGGATATTTAGCGTAAGCAAAGTACCTTAACATATTTCATCAACGAATCCAGCCAAATCTGCAGCGAACATAGAATAGTTGAACCATATTTTCACCAGCAAATTCTGGTAGCACAACCTTTACAATTTGATTCTGAATTTTATTTTGTTATCCCATTCAATACGGTACCAAGAACGTGCAAAATGCATTTTTTTCCTGTAATTTTTCAACGTTGCAGTAAAGAAAAGCTGGCAAGGCTTTTCAAATTTAAAAAAATCAGGTTGCTGTTGTGACGGGCCCGCTAACGACCCTCGTGCAACTGAGAGCACTTGCGGGAATAACCGAGAATTACCGCCTTTAGACCTAAACAACACGAGCTCTGCGCTGTTAGAATCAGTTGGCTCGTTTTCCAACTAGGCACACTGACTATGCTTTTGAAGACATTCTTCGATCATTTTGCAACTGTATCCCATCGTGTTTGAGATCCTATTCTACAAATATATCCTAATATTAATACAGGCGGTCAGATTTCTGCAGTATGGTAACTATTTATCAAAGCATTTCAATAGCCCCTTAACGTCCCTTTGAGCAATATGATCTAACGATTCTGAAAATCATACCGGCTTCACTGGTCTGGTATTCTCTACAAAGGGAATGTTCGACTTAGGGGTTGTTACTTTGTATTACGAATAACCTTAGTTGCAAATTTCTGATTCACAGAAACAGAAATAATATTGTTCACTCATCGACACAGTATATATTGAACGCACATTACATTTTTTAAATTTATTTGGCTCAGCAATATAATCCATTTTGATAATATAAAAGGCATCATTCAGTCTCGAAAGTACATTTAAACTGAACCGCGACATATCCATTCCGATAAATCCAGAACGCAATATAATTTGCCAGAAAAAATACAAAGAGAATATCACGATTGTAAATTATATCCATGAGGTATTTGTTTTCATTAAATACGGCACGGGTATTCGAGGGGATCTCGATCTGTTCGAATCCAAACGCGGGGAAACACGAATTACGCGTTTAACAAATACCCCACAAATTGCAATTATTCTAGAAAAAGGGGATCCAATTTCTCAACAGAAGTTGCTTTGTGCACGAGATTAAGTAATAAAATTTGAGATGTTGGTTTCGTGTTTCTGAAGTATAATCTCATTTGAGCTGTAATAGTTTGCAGAAGTTTAACAATAAAGTGAAGAACCACTGAATAGCGCAATAAACAAAATATTTAATGGTATTTAAATAGCTGTTAAATGTTCTACATATTTTTTATTTACTATGACTACATACATTGTGCTGAATTGATTGTGATACGATGACATAAAAAATGATTGATTATTAATTTATCTTTCATATTTTGTAACTCGATTTAAAACTTATAACTAAAAACTAATTTGATACTTTATGTTCTTAAGTAGTTTCTTTTATCGGTTCTTGTTATATCTATACAGCGTCCCTCAGCAGCAAAAGTTTGTCTTATCGCCTCTAGAGAAAAAAAATATTTAAATAAAGAATATTCCCGGCTATATTTTAAAGACAAGGTTGACAATATCAATATTATATTGCGAGCAATCAATAACAAAGTCAACAGCGGATACATAAATGTATTTCCTGATAAATCTTAAGAGCTTATATGTCTCGCTGCTGAATACAAAGCTCCACTTACGCTAAAAGGTTCGGTTGATAGATGAGTCATCTTAAATTTTACAGGTTTATATTGTTAAGTTTAATTCTGAATTTTTACAAAGACCGATCCGTCAAATCTTAATGAAGTCGCAATATCGAGTGATAAGTGTGCCTTTATTTCGGAAAATTATTTGTTTTTAAGAGACAAGATACAAGTTGGAAGAATCAAACATAACACAAAAGTAGCGATGAAGCGGTATATAAAGTTACAAAAAACACTTTACAGCAAAACTTCAAATTCCTGTCCAATGCAAATGCAAACAGAGCTCACGCATCTTTTAATTATCTTCATTACATCTCACTAGCGACAGAGTACGCCAAAGAGGAACAAATAATTAATGGCAGGAAACAATGAAGTACCAACAAACTTGTTCTATGAAATTAGACAAATGAAAGTTAGAGAGGTCACACCACACGGGGCTTGAATTACAAACAAGCCCCAACACGGAATGAGAACTTGGAGCTCGCTCATTTACTATGTGTTAACGAAGAGAGGCATCACTGAATGTAACAAGGACATTAATTCTATCAAAGTGTTTGGGGCTGTCGTAAGAAACTTTCCATCCAAGCTAATATCATTAGGTCACCGCTGGTGTAAGGCTCCAAAGTTTGCGTGATTATTTCTCCTGTATTCGATGCAATAAAAATAACGCCCCAAGTTTCTTTTTGAAATATAATCGCGTGGAGAGTAATATCCTTCCGACGACATTAGTAAGTTATCGAGCACTTCTTCACTTAAAACTAACAGCAATAAATAGTCTGCGTAAAGTTTACGTCGTCCTCGTTCCGTGGAAAAGAATGTATTCGCATGATAATTTAACTTGTCTTTGAACATAAATGTCGATGTTTTTGCCATATTATCGTTATAAATTTCTTTTACAAGTGTATAAAACGACGTTTTTATTACGCTTTGATATGTGGAATATTATTTTGCTTCTGAGAATATAAGTATTGGTATTTAATCTAATACTTCGAAGCAATGAAGTTCTCGGAAGGGTTATCTATCTATCCATGCATGTCTTTAATAGGATACGTCAACTGGCTGGGAAGAATTCTTAGGAAATAAACTAGGACAATTTATCATCAGGTCGTTTTTCCCCTACTGATTGTCTACATCGCCAAATAATGCCTCGCGACAAATGAAAAAGGATTCTTGAATACAATTTTTTTTTGCGTATAACTCGGGTGTCAGTGAGGCATTACATATGCCAAAAAAATATGTTTTTCTCTTGAAAAATTTAAGATGATTTAAACAATCAACTCATCGACAAAGTCAAGGTTAACCGCTATTATTGCACTCAACTTGAAATTTTATATCCATGTTTTATTGCGGTAGCTTAATTGAGACGTATAAAACTAAATTGATCAAAATATTATTTCATCAAATGACTTTATATTCAAACAACTGACAACGTACAATTCAATCATTAAAATATCTGCGCAGATACCGGTGAAGACAATTAAAGTATATATACTATACTATACTATATACTGATCACCAATTAAGTCACACGCGGTATGTCGGCGTTTGAAGTTACTATAATATATGATACAAATATAATTGAACGTACAGAACTTTTTGTTTGCAAAAAAGGGATCGAAGCTACATACTTTTTGTATCGAAAGCTAAATGATCTGCTTTAAACATCTCAATCGCTATATTAAAGACTTAATGAAATAAAATGTTCTTTTAAAAAATACATAGTTTTGAATTGGAGGTAAATTAAAACATGAAGTACAAGTAAGCTTAAACATCAACCCGTCACAATTGCACCTTCAAGTCTTACTGCCAACGAACAAGGTTCAAAGGAAAATGATCCTAAAGTACATCGTCAGGGATATCTAATTCCCGTGCGCTTAACCGCACGTCCGAAGTCCGAGCTATGTAACCTCTGATCGCTTTCCTACTCCGCTGAGTAATTGACGCAAATTAAAGTCATTAGTTTGCCTCCCAACTGGACCGTTGTGTCAATTACCGACAAATGTAGATAAAATGACGCCCACATAAAATCGACAATGATCTAGCGTGTGACTGAACAATTGTGCGTCTAGACGACGTCTACCTCATCCTCCATTAATCGGTTTATGGGTTTGAGGTTTTAACGACTTCTATAGAACAATGGTTCTATAATAATATAATCGCCTATGATTTTTAAATGAGTGCTGGTGGCTGAAAATTGCGATTCACACACCTCTAATACAATGCTTCCAGTAACCTTAGACTTTGGTGGTTATCCTAAACAGGCAGTTTAGTTTGCCATTTGTAACTCCCAGAAAACGACTAATAATTCTTAATATCCTCCATTTGTTACATACACCATGAGACGTACGTCAAACTTTGAATAAATAATACACCCAACAGTCACAAACAAAGTTCTGACCCCATAATAGGATAAAAATCCTGTGTCGTAGGTATCAGAAACTACGAGGGACTTTTCGGTCTCGCAAACACCAATACCCGAAACAAATATTTATGGATCACACAAACATTTGTCTCGGCGCGAGGATCGAACCCGCGACCTCTTGTTTTGCAAGCTGGTGTCTAGCCAAATGCTCTCATTTTGTTAGTAAGCGTTTTTATAATTGTAATACATTCGTTAAAATCGAACCTGCCTCAGCCATTGAAACACAGTAAAATGTTTTATAAATGGCAATACCATTACAATAATATATTGTGTCGCTGAATAATGAAAGCAACTGTCATGAGACACATTTGTCCCTATTCATTGACATTTAAAAGGATCGAACTTCGAGAACAAACACATCAATACTTCGGGGCGAATGAGGTAATAAAATATTCATGACTCCATAAAAACAATTTCGCATTTAATTTTATATGCAAATAACGTACGAAAGGTAGCGACAGGTGTAAGTATCCTTGGTGGAGTATAAAAACAGGAAATACGAATTATTTACGCAAGTACACACGCTCCTTGAATGGCCGTCGTGACTTCAAGTGTCGCAACCCAGCGCCGGAATAACAATGCATAAGTTCCACAATGCAATGCAATGGAATTGACAATTAGATGTGCTATTTGCCTATGTTTGAAAACTCTGCACTGATCGTCGTTGTAATAGAAATTATTCGTATTGCAAAGTTTGGCTGTACGCGTCCGAACATTAGCTTTTAAGTAAAAAGTAATTCAGGGACTTGGAAATCGACTTAATATTTCTAACATAGGTGATCATTAGTGAAGTCTTATTTTTTACGTTGTCATTCATTAAATACTTGAACTTACCTTTGACTATTTGGAGTAGTATTAGTTGTAATAGCGCATTGTAATCCAATTTAACACCAAATAAAATAATACAGATAAGTTGCTCTAGGTGATTTGATGCTAAGGAATTACCTATTATGTAAAATTATCTATGAACCCGCAGTTAGTTTGGTTAACCCCAGTTAACTATAAACAAGATCTTCAACCAAAAATATAAAAGAATCAAGCTCACTGTAAAGGCATAGGCTAAGAGAAATCCTGATCAGCACTACGGTAGCTTTATTAAGGAGATGTTGTGACAACACTCCCATAATTTTTGGATTTATTGTTTTTTTCCCGGAAACAAAAAAGGTTATTGTTATTTTAGGGTAAATAGTTGCATTAAATACATCTACGACTGAATCTCTATCCTTCTTGCAAGATTTATACTTCATGATCCAGTGCGATAGTTATTGGGCGGTTATATGTCAAACGTCATTACGATTGGCTGTATTGAAATATGAGCGCAATTTATTCTCTGTATTTGTTACGTGACCTTTCTGAAGTCTGTTGAAGACGAAGTGTTCTGCAAACGCCAGTAATTGAATTGGAAAATGTAATATGGTTAATACGTAAATGCAGTATCATTACGAATACCAAATAAACTCAGGATATTAGAAGTAGCCACTTA
The DNA here is from genome assembly GCA_030295005.1 of Cephonodes hylas. NCBI lineage: Eukaryota > Metazoa > Arthropoda > Insecta > Lepidoptera > Sphingidae > Cephonodes > Cephonodes hylas. Next base: position 4,647,345 of record AP025377.1, on the reverse strand, counting down.
ATAGCGACGATCTGAAGTAATTTATTTTCTGAGCGCGAATTTTTATTAGTCTTTTTAGTCACTACAGCATTACAAACTTTAATGTTTAAGAAAAATTTAAGTTTGGTATAAAAAGACAAAAATTATTGTTAAACCTGTGACTCGATCTACTTCAATCGACGATGTATAGAACCACGAAGGTTAAAACTGCTCGTTATTTAAAATAAATATACTTACTGTCATACATACTTTAAAATGTGGTTATTATATTCTATTCAGTTATTCAAATATTTTAATTACACCTCAATTAAATTGGTTGGGTGATAAATGATAATTCAAGATAGACCTTTGCACATATTTAAAATATTTCTCTCATAATCTTTTTAATTTTTACTTTAAATTTGAAAATTATTTTGGTATTATGAACTCATCATTATTTATGCTGTAGATTTGAAGGAGAACATTTCAACATTTTTGCAGCATAAAATGTAATCACATAATCCAAAACAAACATAGCAACAAGCTTGCACTAATGAGCAGGGCTGTCTAAAATCCAGTTTATTCCAGATTATAAAATCGTTGCAAAAATCCCTGACGAAATTTATATTTGAAAAAGTTTTCGATTTGAACATAAAATTTGTTAATTATGTAAATGTAAAAATGATTTCTCTTAAATCATTTTATCACAAGTATATATTCATAGATCGTATTATTTGATTGTGTAGAAGACTGGTGAAGGCTTAGAAAGTATATTTAGGTGCTTCTAAACTTTCGGTGACAAAAATATGATAGCTATCCTCGTGAAAAATATAGAGAAATTTATGTTAGCAAAAATATATCAATTCTTATGTCGCAGTAAAATCTAAGCGAGTATATTCTGCTAGGGGGTCTAAAAATCAGAATTCGTTTCGCGTATGCTACAAAATTTCACGATCTACAAATGATTGACAGCTTCTGTGTCACAGTTGGATAGACGCATACCTACAACAAAGCGAGACAATATAACGAACACTCAGAGATTCGATCTTCGGCCGAAATAACAGTGAGGGAATTCCATAAAAAAGTGATTCGATAATGTATACAGCACAGGACTTTCAATAGTAGGAGAATTATTGTTGGAATGCGTTAATTTATTATACAATTGTCTGGAATTTTCACCCAGGATATTAATAGCGAAGTAAGAAGTAATAATGAGTAAGACATAATGTAGACCAAACTAATAATCTCATTTAAATTCAAAACAATAAATAAATCGCCAGAACTCTGTACCAATTGTTCAAGGACGTCGTTCTTCATGTAAATGTAATCCAGCATCTCAAAGTTTACGATCAATGCATTTCAGTAGACCAATGAGGCAACACCAGAATAACTTCTCATTTTCCTAAACTAACCCGACGCCATTCCGAGTATCATAAAAGGATTTAGTCTATATGAGATCCGACCGACATATTACTCCAAAATACTTTTACGACGCACTCTATTATATATTCTCATCGTCATATCAAATATATTACATAACTTAAAGGGGAAAATTCCTCAGAATTGAGAACGCCATAATGAATTTTCTCTCAAAGTGAAACATGGCAACAGCAAAATACCAATAACGTAAAATAAAGAAGAATTTCTTTGCAAAATAAAATTCTTTTGAACTCTTACAATATTCGGGGAAAGAATGTGTAATTTCAGTTTCTCTCCGACATGACATGCCAAATGCAATTATTGAGATGTAACCCAATTTCGTGTCATGACTTGTTTTTGAGCCAAAAGTTTTTGGTGTGTTTAGTATTATATATCTATTGTACTGTGGCTGGTATTCTTAATTCAATAAGTGTTTCAAAACATGTTCCATAATTCTTATTATTTAAGGAAGTGAATTTTGCGACGTGATAATTACGAGGATTATATTGACGTTAAATAACGTATCAGTATTAAAACAGCCAAAATAATTCCACTGCTGGACATAGGTCTCCGTCCAAGACTAAAGGAAGGTTTTACCATAGACGCCACGCTAAGCAGGTGGGTTGGCGAGCGCGGGGCATAGTATTTCACCTGTTAGTTGAATTTGCCCACGGCAAATGTGATAATTATACCCCATCGAATTGGGATGTAGGGTACTCTAAAAACCATACCACTAGATAGAGGTACACCCTGCCGACTAGCAAGTGAAGCAAATATTTTGTATATTAAATAAAACCATAAACCTTAGTCCCACTACACCAGTTGTTTATATACCACTCAAGGATATTTCCTTTGATTTTATTTTGTCAGTGTTCAAGCCCGAGAACTCTCCATCACAAGTGCTATTTCATGCCGAGATACCAACAAAGTATTAAAATTCGAAATGACAATTAATAAAACAAGATAATATAATTTAATAATGCCAGAGCACCTGTTATTGTCACGTTACATCTGTTAATGGCATTATACATAGCTTTTGGCCTTTCTGCATTTTGCTGACGCCTAGTTAAACATAAATTAATAATTTTAGTGCTTATTAATAAAATAAAATAAATAAATAAATACACCCAACAGTCACATACATAGCTCTGACCCCACACTAGGTTACAAGACCTGTGTCGTGGGTATCAGACACTACGAGAGATTTTTTCGGTCTCACAAACACCCAGACTCGAAACAAATATTTGTGGTTCACACAAACATTCGTCTCGGTGCGGGGATCGAACCCGCGGCCTCTCGTTTCGCAGGCTGGTGTCTAGCCAACTGCGCCACGGGGGCTCTGCTATTAATCCGCATATATTATGATATACCGTTGTTAAGCTACACATACTCTTTATTCATTAATTTTATCTAAGCAAAAGAAAGTATCTCTTATTTAACTCGACTATCAATGTAAAAACCTTCTCGGTGGGCATCACGAGCAATTGATGTAGTAATACGGCATCTCAGAGCGCAAAGCGATCTACATGATTTCCCGATGCCGCCCGACGCTTCTTCCAATGATGGTTTTCACAAAATTAACAATGTAGCCTACGGTTTCTTAGTGATAATGATACTGATTGGAAGAACTTTAAAAATCGATGTAGTAGAAATTCATCCATGAATCAGAAAATCACCTTAAATGTCGAGTTTAGTAAATTATATACTACGACCCTTGGTAAAACCATAGAATATGTGGTAAAGTAACGTGGGTTTATTTGTTATTAAAATCGATGATATTTTCAGTGCGCAAAATTTCGCATGAAATTCAATAATGTAATTACAGGTAGCGCTAGGAATGACCGTTAATATTATTGCGCTTTTATTGCTTCACAGCTTAAAATCGAATTTTAATTTACAAAACATTTTTTCATCTTGAAACCACTCTAAATATAGATTTCGAATAATTCTTATCTTACTCAACTTTTCTGGGAATAAAATAGAATAAACAATAAAAAGTTTAATTTTTAGTGTACAATTATTATCAGCACTGCACCAATAAACATAAGTGTGATAGATTCGACTGCAAGGCTTTAACGATTATTCATCATCATCATCGATAATTATTGCACATAACTATTTATTCGCAGTGTTAGATCTTACACTGACACGTGGTAAAAGTCTTATAAATTTGCTTAAAATCTCTCAAGAATTTACTACGAAAAAAGCTTGAACATATTATCAAGGTTAAAAATACGTGTCTATAAAATAGTTGAACCGAAAGGCCAAGTGGAAATACTAAGCCCTCGCAAAATACGGCCAGTCTCGCCAAAGTAGTCTAAAGCCACTGTAGAGGCACAAAGCCCTCAATGCTTCTAATATCTTGAATCGCGGCAGAACACAGCCGCTTCAACAACCTATTGTTACCATATGTTTGTGAAAGGGTTGGCATAATACTTGAATATCTTGTGCTGTTCTTTTTTTTCGTGTCTGTTTCTGGCTGCCGTATGTAACCGTCATTAAAAAGAAGTGTCATATAATTTACGACAAATGCAAATTAGTCACTTTTCCTCATAGAACTCTCGATCGACCGTGTTAGGTATTAACATTAATCGTGGAGATTTTCCTCAATAATTATTTCACATTAAATTTATGCATGGATACATTGGCTAATGACGAATACACTAGATTGAGTATACACAGTTTTCTAGTCCAACTTATTACACATTTTTTTCTCAGTTTCTTAAAGCGCAGAATACACAAAAGCAAGCCTATATGTGTTGAGTGAAGAGAAATCAGATCTCGCTCATCACTTGATAAGTACTCTATTTAAACCGCAGGTACGATGCAGTGTTGATATTTTCACCAATATTGATTTTTACAAGCTTTTATTTAACTTCACTTTTGTATGTATGTATGTATGTATGTATGTATGTATGTATGTATGTTTGTATGTTTACAAATCTTGCAATGAAGATTTGAACCACTTCCAATAGACCGATTGTGCTGAAACTTGGTATACCTACGTAACTTGGATGACAATACAATAATATGGTACCATGGAGCTGGTCTGATGATGAGGTTGGAAGATGACCATAGAAACATCGGTTCTTGTGGACCGATTGAGCTGAAATTTGGTATGTCTTTGTAACTTCGACAACAATACACAAATATGGTATCATGGTGCTGATCTGACGAAGAGTTGGAAGATGCCCATAGGAACTTCGATTTCTGTGGTCCAATTGAGCTGAAATTTGGTATGTGTTCGTAGCTTCGGTAACAATACAAAAATATGATATTATGGAGCTGATCTATTGAGGAGTTGGAAGAAGCCCACAGGAATTCCGATTCCTTTGGACCGATTGAGCTGAAATTTGGTATACCTATGTAATTTCGGTGACAATATAATAACAAGGTATCATAGAGCTGATCTGACGAAGAGTTGGAAGATGCCCATAGGAACTCCGATTCTTGTGGTCCAATTGAACTGAAATTTGGTGTGTCTTCGTAACTTCGGTAATAATACAAAAATATGGTATCATGAAGCTGATCTGATGAGGAGTTGGAAGAAGCCCATAGGAACTCCGATTCCTGTGGACCAAGTAAGCTAAAATTTGGTATGCCTTTGTATTTTTAGTGACAACATAATAACAAGGTATCGTTGATCTGGTGTCATGAGAAGTTGGAAGGTGCCCATAGGAACACTAGTTTTCATGGACCGATTGAGTTGAATTTCGGTATGACTACGAAATGGATAGACTTAGAAATATTTCCAACTAAAAAGTTAAAAATAAATTAACGGTGAAAAACACATTTTAAAATCAAGCTTTTATTATGCACGAAAAATTAAAAAAATAAACTAAGAAAACATTCATAAAATTCGTATTTTTTTAAACTTTACAAGTAACAATTTACAAAAGTGTTCGGTTTATCAGTAGAAGTATGATACATAAACATATATTATCTATAACTAGTATATTAATATTCTTAAGTGATTTAAAAGCTTGTCGCGCAATTTCGTTAATGCAAAGACCTCGGCTGCGACGAGCTTTTAGATCACTTAAGAATATTAATATACTAGTTATAGATAATATTTGTTTATGTATCATACTTCTACTGATAAACCGAACACTTTTGTAAATTGTTACTTGTAAAGTTTAAAAAAATACGAATTTTATGAATGTTTTCTTAGTTTATTTTTTTAATTTTTCGTGCATAATAAAAGCTTGATTTTAATTTTATGTATTTTTATACTACATGATCACGAATTCTAGATGATAATAACGATTAGTAGCGTTGCGACTCTTAATCTAGCTGGTAGTTACTTTCTATTTTTTCATAATTTTAACCTGACAACTCCTTGAGTTTACACAAAAACTCCTATGCACATGATTAAAGATACGACGTTACAGTTTTATGTATACCAAGAAGGCCATTGAAAATTGAAAAATCCTTTGTCTTCGAAAACCGGTGGCTGTATTAGCAGCGCCAAGAGTTTATACAGAGCCGAGAGAGCTCTCAACCGTCCGTGTAGGGTTTAACGACGTCAGTCATTGATAAGCTTTGCGCCCTCCACTTCTAACCTACAACGGGTCTCCTGACCATATTATGATATTATCAACGTTTTTTAATTCTATTCAGTCTTTGTGCTATCTCCTATGGGATTTCGCAGAGTAAATTTAATCCATCGGTTATGTTGTTCGTCGTCGTGAATAGCCGTTGTCAAATACATGTTACTTCCTTAGAACAAAATGAATAGTGGTAATCTCGTATGAAACATCGGATTCTCTCTTTAACTCTGTGTACTATTTGACTGTTAAATATGTTTTATTTTTCATTGTAGTTATTGATAGACGAATATTTGTTAAGACATAATTTCGAAAACATTGTTTACCATTGATTCTTGCGTGCTCGATTTGGCCCAATAAACAAATATAGCATGGTATTTACAATCCATATTACAATTCAATACTTCTAGAAGTTTGAAAGTGTACCTATATATGGAGCGATGTCCTTAACATTTATATACTTGTAAATCTGCTTACAACGCCCAGCCTACCCCAGGCCGACCAAGGTCAGGCGGAACTAGTATTCAAGCGACATTCAATTGGCCGATTACCTTCACTTGAACCACTTTTTATGCCGAGATCACTTACCCGACATTTAAACGCGAGTAAATAAGGAACAAGTGATTTTTATCCATTACATATGGCATTTTGAGGATTTAAATTTAGAATTAGTGTTTTTTCTTTTTAAATTGTTTTGATCACAAACAAAGTTGATCTTGTCTATAAATGTAATGAAAATTAAGCAGCTTTTAACCTTTTCATGCGCCGCAATGACATTTTATTTAAAAGTCAGTTTTATGAATGTTCATTTTTATCTAGCGTTTCAGGTGTGAAAGTGTCGTAAACGCTTCAATTGCATTGTTTAAACTATTACAAAAAAGTATTTATAATCTCTAAAGGCCCATCAGTGTAGACATCAAGTCAAATTAATCAATATTTTTGTTTAACGGTTTTGGTGCAGTAATTCAAGAATGAAAAAAAACATACTTTTTCATTAACAATAGTATAAACGACGGATTGGACGGTAATCATTTGTTCTTAGTCATACACTACAGTATATACGAATATTACATCACAAATTCAATTCTCAAAAGTGCAAGTACTTCGATAAAATTATCTGCCATATCTCAGTACACATGTCGCGATATTGCGGTGCTTCTTTCCGCGAGTTAGTGAAAAATACTCTGAATATTGAAAAATACTATTAATACTAAAATAAAATATCGAACCGGATACCTACAGACTGATCCCGGACGTCGATGCAAATTTTAATATCATAGCAGTAATGATAAACACGAGCCACTTTTACAGGAAAACATATTTCATAACATGAAGATAAGAACGGCAATAAGTGGTAAGAATGAAAAACATTATCGGGTAATATAGTGTGCTAGAAGTTAGAACTCCGCCATTGTGTTCAGCGTTTATATTTACGAGTCTAGTAAACTTTACGTGCTGTAGGTTATCGTTAATGTGACACGTGATAAATTAATATTCATAGCTATACTAGCTAATGAAACGACTTCTTCTGCGAAAATATACTTGTAATGTTGATCGATTTCTTGTCGCTTGAAATCCAAAGACCTAAATTTCGTATCTGATATTGAAATGACCTATTTTTAGATAGTTAGGTCTTTAGTTATTTATCTATTCTTCGTAATTCTTGGTATTTGCCTAGTGGGTATTTTTGTAATTTGTTAATTGTACTTATCAAATTACCGTAAAACCCCAATATGTGTTTAGGCATTTTTTGAAGCATACCTATCTACAATTTTGTTAGGCATCATTCTTTATCCAAGTTTCATAAGCTTTGATTTAAGTAGCACTTTAATCTCTGACCTCAATTCAAATCGTATGGCACTAAATTTTATGAATGGAAAATCCTGCTAATCTATTCAACCCAAAAATCGAATTCTGGACCTCTAGATCACGTAAACTGCTCTGATAAAAATTCAAAAATACTATATAAAATCGGCATCTATAGTCAAGAAATTTCTGTTCGATATAAATTAAAATCATTATGTGTATGATGACATATGGTTCATACATACGTCACAAATGGACGCTCAGCCGTGCAGTGTGGCGTTGATTACTTTTGTCAGTTGGAATCTCGTCAGCACAAAATGTCAGCAGTTTGTCACTCCGGGTGAGACTTTTAAAACTCATGTGACAGTTGTAGGGGCTAACACGTCGGCGGAATACTGGGTGGTTTTTTAATTTGAATAAATAGCTAAATTGCGACAATAAAGGAAACTTTGTGGAAGAAACCTGCGTAAGAATGATTTTTGCAAAGAGGGTAATATACAGGCACGCCCATCAGTGGGATTTAAAACATACATAAATGACGAAAAATTACCAAAACCCCTATCTACATGCAGGCGGAAGAGTCTGTATCCAAAAAGACTAAGATCGTAACTGGTACTTTAAGTTTTCACTTTTACATTTCATTATATATTTTCTTGTGCATGACGATGAAGACGAATCTTCAATTTGCATCCTTATGACTATTCATACTTGTAGAATAGAGTGGATCGCAGCAAGATTGTCCCTGATTAATATTTACCTGAAACAAAAAACGCATTTGTTATCACTGTGTTAAGGTTTATAGTCGATTTAATTACGGAACTTTTTACATTTTATTACTGTTCTGATAAAGGCTGTTACAATAACATCGGAATGTACGAGTAATAATGGATTTTCCACAACACAATGTTAAACATTTTTTGGTGATATTTTTGATATATTTGTTTCATATAAATTGTATGATCAATCACTTTGACTTTGATTTTTTTAAATCTTGATAGTGGATTCACTTAAAGTACAAGAATTTCATATGAACTATAAATCCTAGTGCAAACCAAATTTCATTTAATATATCATTTACTTCTAATTAGAAACAAGTTGATTATTTTTTATAATAAGTAGGTCTGAAACTATGTTTACGTCTCTTTTTTATGATGTTATAAAAATAAAAAAATGTTAACGAATCACAATATAAGATACCGAATAATTAAAATGTCTACCAAATATGCTACATCCGGCGCCGAAACGGAAACAACTGGATCAAAAATAAAACACGCCCATAAAAAATAACCGCCACGGAACTCAAATCAAAATTAGATTTACGTTTTAATTCAAACGACAAGAGAGTGTGAAATGGAAACTCCGAATGGGTCCACGATACACGACGCGACGCCAACTCTCGCACATATTAATATTATTTTTCCACATCCAGATATCCCCATATTATCACGCACATCGGATTTTTGATAAGGGGACATTACTCGCAAAATGTTTCGAATAAATACCGAATTTTCCCATTCAGCGGATACCTAAGTTATAAAATATTTTTTCAATGCGTAAAGGACTTGCGTAATCCAAGAAGCTCGATTTAATACAATACTAAAAGAAAATATCCGATACCCAAAGGCATCGATATAATCTGTATTTCTGGTAAAAAGACAATTTCCGATAAGCAGGTGACGTCTTTGTAAAATAACATATAGAAAGACGAGGAGGAAATACGTATTTATAATAAAAATATTCGGTAAGTCTTCAAAGAAACATTCAGTAAGTATAATTATAAGGACTTGGCTAAATAAATAAAAATCAATTGAAAGAAATAAAATAAACGGAGGTTAATTTTGTTTTATTGTAATTCAATTGAGCAATATCCCAGTTCGATGTGACTGTACGTTGTAGGTTCGAGTGCTGATTTTCAAAATGTTTTTCGAACTTACGTGCTTATACATTAGCAATTCATTGTAATTCACTTTGACGGTGATAAAAATAGTAAAGGGCCTGCCTACATGCCTAAGAACTAAAGCAGTGGAAATGGTAATGTATTTTTTACTTGATATTAAGGTTCGGTCCGAATAAAGAGATAATAAGCAAGCGATAATACTGGGCCAATTCTTTGCTGTACACAGTACTTTAAGTACCAATAATTCTGAATAATTTGTAACTCAATTTATGAATCTATTTAATAATAGCATTCGTTTATTCGTAAAGACATCTTAATGATTCCTATTGTGGTGCGTTTGATGTGGACGATCAGTAAAATTGTTTGATTTCTGATTGCTACCGGATTTATGAGGAAGCTTAATTATCATTGACATTTAGACTAATATTCAAATTTTATTGTCATGGACGTTATGTCCAGGCTGAAAAATTGACACAAAAAGTATTAAAACATATTTTAACAGTAATTTATTTGTGCATTACATAACCCTCTTAATGCTAGCGGTTTTCTTATTTATTTCCTAATAAAGAAAAAAGTTTCTGTTGGTGTTGTCATCGAAATAACTGGTCAAGAGTTAAGAAATGTTAGAAGTAGAGCTAAGTCATAATCTAACTAGAATGTCATGAGAATTTTGTTGTGTAATTGTTGCCTGTCACGGGAAACAATTATGAAAATTCAAAAACATCATTCTCTTACCCTGTTCCCAATTCCATAAGGGTCGAAAGCATGATTTTATAAAATTTCTAAGATTTTGTATAATATAAGGGTAAGGCCGTAGATTTTGCCACTTTGTAACATAGAGTAACATAGACAAGTCTACGTTACGGTTATATAGAAGTAACGCGAAAGTATCGCATAATATTTGTAAGGCCGATTCCATAATACGCAATTGTAGGCGTCATAGGAAACGTTCGGACCAACTTCTTTTCATTTATACTAAAACATTTCGTCAATTATGAGAAGATTTGTCGTAAAAGGAAATTAATAAAATGCAGTTGAATAAAAAAACAGCTGTAATATACAACCATGTAAAATCGAAAACATCAATCCGTACTCGGACTACAGAGTATAGAGCTGTCTTATGAATTTATAGATGCAGATGACTATACTAGTACATTGGTTAGGGATTTAATTACCTGACTCGCAACACATACATATTTCGTAAAATGAAAAAATATATCATTTGAATATCTTAAGCAAATATAAAAAACAGAAAAGCATAAAATTTACAATATGTATAAACCTTAACAAAACTTCAACGTTACCTACTACGTTACAATCAACGTTACCAGTAACATACAAGTAACATAGAAGTTACATAGAAGTAACAAAGAAGTATTCTTTTTATGGCTATAACTTGGCTATTATTTAAAAAATGAGGCAATTTAAACCATGTATACATTAAAACGTGCTTTTTATTCAATTACGCGTAGAAATATATAAGGTAAGTGTAATAAAAACGAGTATTTACCTTTGAAACCGCTAGAAATCACCAAGAAAATTTGTTGACGAAACACTCGCGTGTACCTTTCGCAAACGTCACAGGCGACAATATGGCCTCTTTTTTTCTGTTATTGTGTTGAATGGATACTTGGTGGTGCCATTAATATTAGGAAATACTACCATAAACTATTGTAGAAAACTAATAGCCTAAATTTGGTAACATACAAAATAGTAACATATAAGAAAAAGTTTAGGGTAAAATATTTGAATTGTGATAAATTAAAAAAAAAAGCGTATTTAAACATGATTGTAGCACGATATGTCTGGTAAACTTTTAAATATTTCATAGAGTCAAAATAACTTAGACTTCTAATACAAAAATATTAAGTTTTATAACGCCAAACGTTTGGCGGAACCAAAAAGACATCGCTTTTTTGACAAAATTTCAGGGTATTGCTGAATGATTTATTGTATAAATAATTAAATAAACTCTTATATTTAATTTAAGAATATGTTTCATAAAGATTATGAAATACATAAACTAAGTAACTTATTTTCATTTTAGTGTCTTCAGTATTTTGTTTTTAAATAAGCAATCAAGTTATGGGACAAATTTTTTTTCAAAAAGTGGCAAAATCTACGGCCTTACCCATAAATCAATAATATTTACCTTTTATTCATGATTCCCTATTCTCTTGGAATCATATTTACGACTGAGTAGTTAGCGATACGGCTCCAAAAGTAATAAGAAAATCACCCTTCTAAGATGACTTATAAATTTAATCAAATTAAGTCGAAAACCCATTAAATTCCCGTTTTTGCAACGACATAAAGCAACCCTTTGTTCAACGTTCCAAGTACACCAGATAAGCCGGTGAAACTTATTAAAAGTATATAAATAATATTGTGCGGTAAAAACTTAACGTTTCGAGCAGCCACACTCAAAACACCCCTTCACTTTACACTTCAATAAACAGAAAATGTCTTCGCAACTTCATCCACCCGTAACTGTGTTAAGATAATTGATTTTGCAGTCTTCGTATGAATAGGAGTACTTCTTCGCCCCAAATAAGATTCATTTTCCCGCGTAGACCACATATAAACGCGCTTTATCAGATTGCCTAGAAGCATGACAGTGTGTATTAGGAACGAGAGAAAATATAACTCGCGGTGTATTTTACACAGACAATGCACCACGGCTCCGTAATGGACAAAGCATTGTTTTCTTCGCGCATTTCGTTTTGATGGTTGTTTGTCTTTACTGCTTCCAAATTGTTCAACCACATCTGTAAGACTTTAATGCGGTTTTCACTCTAAATAAAATATGAGACTTGAACACGGTTTGTTTGTAACGTTTCGGAGCTTTTACAATTGTCTGATGAAAACTGTTTGTGATTTTCTCTCATGTAAAAATATACTCGGCCTTATACTGGAACGCGTTACGAGACACACTTGCGTAGCTCGAGTACTCTAACACGAATATTGTATCGTCCTTCAAACTATCCTTTACTTTCTTTGCTGACACTTGATCTTTTGCATTGTTAATGGTAGAGGACAAATAAAGAAACGAATTCTTAATCACCCCTATGAACATTTTCAATTTCATTTTGTAAATAAACCATCGTCATCAAAGATTTTATTAAATCCATTCTCCTAAATCTCCATTTATGAGATGTAGTATTAAATGCTACACAATGTTTAAGTGGTGCATAGAATTTAATATAATTTGTTCAAAAGCAGCAGCACAATTAGCGCTAACTGTGGAGAACTAACGCGAACGCAGAATTTACAACATGGGATGGCTTCAAACGAAAATTAGCGCAGCTGAAACGTAATCAGAGGCAATTAACTTAATTTGCTTAGAGTTGAAATTAAACAATCACTATTGATTCGAAGCCATGTTAGTGATACATGACAACATCGAATGAAATATTATCAATTATTTTAACGGTGAAGGAAAACATTGTGAGTAAACCTGCACACCTAAAAGTTGTTAGGAATTTCTGGGTGTGTAGTCCGCCAACTCGCACTTAGCCAAGGCTTATGGACTAAGGCGTAAAGAGAATCTTGTAGAGGAGGCCCGTGTCCAGTAACGAGAAATATACGGGCTGGTGATAACGATGATCGGTAAATACTATTTATGCACATGCAAGAGTTGATGGATGTTTTTACAACCACATTTCGGGAGTTATAATGTTCTTACAAGATGACTAAGATATTTCGATCTACATCCATTCAACATATCAAGCAAACGATGGCTAAACATATATGGTAGAAATATTTCAGATATTATTTATACTAAACAAGTCTTTATTAGAAGCTTCAATATCAATCAAAATTATATGGTCTTAAAAATCCAATACATAAAATGTATCTTTATTAGTCGAGAAGATTTTTATAGATATAATAAACATAGTGATAGCGCTGCGAAATTGCACGTAAAGGCGTTTAACTTGAGTTAGTGGTTATTTCATACCTAGATGGTTCATGAAATGCCATCAGCTCATGAACCGTCTAATTAGGTCTCAGACAAGCCATCGTTCAGCCTTTGACGTGGGAAGTTTAAATGTCGGTTAGCATTCCGTTTAGATGTGGTAAAACGCTCAAAGCTAGTTACTATGACTAGGTAGTTTTCTGAAGGTGTGATATTTTCTTCTACTATTTATATCTTGGCGTGAAACTAATATTAAACAAAATTTTATAATTTTCAGTCAGCTGTGTTTAAAATAATGTTATTGTAATGAACATATAATAATAACATATAAGCAGTGATGGCCTCGAGGTTTGGGCGCGCGGTCGAGAATCTCGGTGGTCGCGGGTTCGAACCCCAGGCACACACCTCTGACTTTTCGAAGTTATGTGTGTATTCACATTGAATTATCAGTTGCTTTAACGGTGAAGGAAAACATCGTGATAAAACCTGCACACCTAAGAGTTCTTAGGAATTTCTTAGGTGTGTAGTCCGCCAACCCGCACTAGGCCAGCGTGGCGGACTATGGCCTAAACCCTCTCAATGGTAGAGGAAACCCGTGCTCAGCAGTGGGCGTATATGGGTTGATGAAGAAGAAGAAGAATGAACATATTGAAATCGTCAGAAATTTATTCACAATTTGAAACAATGTTAAATATGACTAAAACAATAATACATAGATCTTTATAGTTTATATTCCTACCCGTGTTTATTTCACTACAAAAAATTCTATAAAAAAAACTCATGAGTTGTTTTTAACGTTATAGAATTTTTTGATGTTACCATGGTAACATCGGTTTTCTGCGACGAATTTAGCACAACCAAACCAGGAAAACACACCGCATTACTGTCGCGAGATACAAAGTAATATCACTTTACAACAGACTTCAAACAAGACACCGTCGCATTTCGTCAATCGTTCGAAAACCAAGCATCCCTGAGGACGCTTCGCCTTACACCACGGGAAATCCTCGAGATAGCTGTAAATTATACATTAAATCCTTTTCACGAATGGAAACGCGAATTCTCCCATCCGGGGTGAATGGACGTGCGTTTATCCGAAGCAGTTGAGTTGGCGTGTTATTCAGCAATATATCTTACTCGATAAAAGGCGTGTAACTCAAGCGAGGTGGATTTATCGCCGGGCCTCAGTCTGCCTTTCACACCCTGTAGGTACAGTAATACACGTGCCCAAGGATATAAGAGAAATCTCGATAGAATTTCAGGAGTAACATTCTTAAGAAATTGTGACTGTATCCATGATTTAGGACTGTATTCTAAGTTTGACGTTCTCCTTGTGACCCTGTTTAACCGTGTGACGTATGATTGAGAAGTTTAAGATTCGATGCCCGAATCGGTCATTATTATAAGGAATTAATGTACCTTATTTTTTTATAAATGAGGCACGTCATACAGTTTCGGTAAAATTACGTAAATAAGATCAAAATCGATCGAACTCGCCGCTTCTCATTATGCATGGACCACACACTGATTATGCCAACACTCAATCTATACCTATAGGTACTCAAATCAATCAATTATCCACTTTTCTTATAATTAGCTAAAATTAAGCTGATGAAATTAGCTTCAATTATGTTTATCCACAGTAATTAATTTTTTAATTACTCACCAATATTAGCTGATAAAATACATGAAAAAGATTGAAGCATGATACGATCGAAGTTTGCGACATAGTAATTCGGTTAAGGCAATGGTTGCACTCGATAACAACAGAATTCGACGGTTTCGAAGGCGCGGCCAGTTTCGCCATTCCTTCCACTATGTGCAGTGACCCATAGCTGTAATGACCGCAAATGACGTCCCACCGCAACGAAAATATCAAACGATATTTTTGTAATACGTGGAATTTGTGTCATGCCGCTGAAGTAGACACAACCGGACGAGATATGAAAACGCATTTTACCACTGTATCATGGAAGCCACTTAAGTACCATTTTGAGTAAGGCATAACTAATTCTTTTTAAATGTTGATTGTTAAACAATTACATTCATAATAACTTCTTACATATAAATATAAGTTAAACGATTGCTTAGAAAATTTAGAGTGTTTTCTTAGATATCTGGACCGTGGTAAATTACATCGGAAGATGAAAAATCTTGATACTCGAAAAACATTCTGAATTTAATAATAAACAAAAGAGAACAGAAAATATATTGAATAAATGATAGGAATAACGAGGATACAATTTGTTTCCATCCTTTGAACCGTTCAACTAGGGTCTCATCAGTATACGTCGAATTTAATGGCTCACGGTCAAATAAATCAGAAGGTGTACGGCGCGCTTTAAATCGGCACACAAAAGAATGATAACAAAGGCTGTATGGACGGTAAATGAAAAACTGTAAATTATTTTCACACCCTCATTAAAACGGACAATATTAATAACGTGATAACTCTGTGATCAATGCAATTGAAAGTCGTAAATTAACCAAAGAGAAGTCGAAAACAAATACGCATCAAGATAAATAATGAATTCATTTTTAATTTACTGGAAATTCTGGAAAGCTTCATCGACAGAACACACTGAGTGAGAATATACTGGTGAGACAGTTAGTCGAGCATTAAAAATGTTTTTATTATTGTTGGAAAATTCTTTAGTCGGCTGGTACATTATATGGAAAATTATGTGTGTCTTGCCTCCCTCGCTCTCCTTTAAAATTTCGATAGATCTATATAATAATTTAAAGATACTTGTACTATTTTTCGCCTAAGGCTTTATAAGTGGATGAATAAATATTTCAGTGCGGAAACGTGATTTACGTATTACAAGACCATCAATCATACAATACGCGATAAGTAAAAATATACACATTTATCAAGCCTTTGTCACGGAAAGAATCCATCTTAAAGCCTTTTAATAAGATATAGTGTATATATATTTTGTAGAAGATTTTTTAATAATTTTTTTTTGTTAAGTAGCGTTGTTTTCATTTAAGGTTATGAACCAGTTTTTGATGGTACTTTTTTTTTATAAAGCAAAAACTGTTATATTGGCAATGGTGCATAAATATAGGTCCGTTTGATATATAATTAATGTAGATCCGCCACCTATTCTGTGTGACATAACTCGCAAAGAGTAGGTGTCGTAGCACATTGAAATTGTTGAGAATAAAGCTTAGACTAAAGCAGTATTATCAGTTCCATTACGTTTAGGTAATATACGTTATACTCTCTTCAATATTTTAATGGGAATTATTTGATTATCAAAATCAAAAAATTTTGAAACATCATTTTGTGATAAACTAAATCATGATGGCCTTATGGACTAGGAGTACGTCGAAACATAATCATATATTTGTGTACAAGTATTCACAATGAATAAGCACGCACTCGAATTGTGAAAGTAAATGTATGTCATGATGACACCCATCTCAAAATTTCTCTACACAATTTTTTTAAATGCGTAATCTGCTTACTTGCACTGGACCAATATAAACGAGCCCGTGCCCTTAGTGGTGCTAAGATAGGATAACACAAGTTTATTTACACGTAATAATATGACAAACCTGAAGGTCACGACATTGACTTTGCACTTGGTCTTTCAAAAGTGACCTGTGAGTTGCGAGTTCGCACCTACTTTTTACGATCGCAAGCAAGTAATAAATAAGTTTCAATGTCACTCATATTCACGCTAGACAAGTAACACTTACGCATTTAGTCCTCTGATGCATGTTGTGACGTAAAACATATTGTGTAAACTAATAACGTGTATTACGTCATACTGTACTCGAAAGATATCTAAAACGGCTAATAGATCATGAATGCGCCATTAATAAACCTATGAAACTTGGAGTGGACATTGATGATGTTATGACGGTATTAAAGATGATAATAAGGTTAACCCAACAACGCGTATTTTCCTCATTCCGTATATTACAAAATTTTTCTTCGTGCATATTAAATGCATACGCATTCATGCTTATATTTTCCGGATGGTTTGAAATTTCTATTCATTTCTTCAAATACTTTTGTCCCACATAACAAGAGACTTATTGCCAGTTTATAATACTTTTTATAATTTAATAGAAAATAGAAAAGGTCACGGTTTCGTTGTTCTACTTACACAGAAACGTGTGTCTAAGTACGAGTAAGCGATTTCTTGTCCATAATGTCGTTCTCTATGTACTAATATAACAGAACCCGTGAATTTTAGATAACCACGTGCGTGTCTAATATACTGCACGAGTGAAACATTCAAATACTTGTATCGATTCTATAATACGAGTATTGTGTACTGAATAGCAGTCATAACGGAGAGGTTATGTGACTGGTCCTTACGAAGCATATGAAATGGAACGAGGACCAAACTCAGTGGCGTGCGAATATTGAAGCTAACTTCCAACAATCAAAACCCAATTAACATAAAATCGATCTACCATCTCTCATATCCATTATCAGCGCGTATATTTGCGCAGCCCATAGAGAAATGATTGGAATAAAATCATTATTTACCAACCGCGCCGGCTCGAATGAATTGTTAACCAACGTAATATCGCATAATGCGGTTATTATCGTTCTGTGTCCAGCAAAAAAAAACATACGACACTGGAAATGATCCCGATTTACATGTTAATTGAAAAATCCCGCCGAGTTTACATTTCATAGTCCATAAGCCTCGTAAAGAAAACAATTTTTGATTTTTGTTTACGGAACAAATTGATTAGTTTGCACGACGAGTTAATTTGCGCGCCAGAGTTTGGTGTTCAAACGGATTTGTTGTTTTATTGGCTACTAGAAAGATTAAAATATACTTTAATATGCCTACGTTGCTAATGTCACAATCCTGATTCTAGACACTTGTTAAATAAAATTTATCGATTAACAATATTTTGTAAGAGGCGTTATTACCAAAATCTTGATAGAGTACTCGTATAATAACAAAACTTAAGCAAATTTTAGGATGAATCAAATACGTGTTCTAAAGAAAATCAACACAAATTAGAAAGATTACAAACCAATCAAAGTTAAACAGCAGTTATGGAAGAACACAGTTCTTAGTATATTAGCAAGAATTAAAAAATATTTCAATGCTGAAGTCATCAACTTGTTATAATACTGCAGATTGCTATAAGTTTTCATTTTGTATCATTTTACAAGAATATCTTTTGAAATTTACTAACATTACTCTGCGTACAGTCAATAAACTAAAACGGCGTTCACGACCGATCAAAACTAAAGTAAGCTATTTCAAAAACATATTTATTCAGATGCGAGATTGAATTCTCGACGCGACTCCGGTTCAATACCAATACCCCTTATTATCTTCCTTTCAATTTCTAAAACTATAGTTTTATAGACACAACTGTGCCTATCGTTAACAATCTATATGCTTCCAAAATTTTTGTACCATTTAAAGTCGAAACAATAGGTTTTGAATACCATTCTGTTGTATACCTATACATGGTAATATTATTATTTTTTTTAAGTTAACAAACGTCATTCAGTGGAAACGCGGGTGGGATTCATACATCACTGAAATATCTCTCATGATTTAAATTAATAAATAAACCAGAACATACATGATTGTTTTTATATAACCCATATCAACTACTGTAAAGTAGTCTTCGTCTAGCTGGTAGACTGACTTTAAGCTTGCTTGATACAGACAGGACACTCTACCACTAGATCATCTATTGTACCCACCGGTATAAACGTTTCACAATGAAAACGTTAAATGCCCTATGACAAGCAACCTACAGTAGCTAAAGACGCTGATCTCAATATAATAGCGTTAAACCTGCCAAGTTCAATATTTTAAATACAACAACATACTTAAGTAACGGCACCATTATTTACATTTCTGAACCCATTTAGAAATTTGTTTTGTAAACTTGAATATGTTTAAAGTTAATGCTATATCGGGACATTGTGGAATTCACCTTGTTAAATATAAACATGATATATTAATAAACACGGTGCTGAAGGAAACCAACGCTGAAGTAATGAGTAAATCCAGAAGTGCACGGGATACCTACGAATCCTACTGTTATAATCAAGGGTATTAGAATATTAACGTGAATGAACGGATTTATATTTTTATATCAATCAGTCAGCTTAGATTTGCTAAAAATAATCAAAAAATACAGAGTACAGTCAATAGAAAAAAAACAATCGAATGAATAGTTAATTACTGACAAACAATACTCGTACAAATTTTTTTATACGTGGGTACCTACAATTTCTGACCAAATAATCTACTTTAGCACAATAAAATCCAATCTCGCATAGACTAATAAATTGATGAGCAGGAACTAACATGAAATTTTTATTACTTCATTTCAACGGAAGCCGTCAAATATTAGAGAAAGCTAAAAGCAAACAATCTAACAAATCGATTGGCGCTGTTCGGCTAGCCAGCGAGTTATTAAAAATTCCAATCATTGTAATTTGCGCTTTGTCTACCAGACAATCCGATATTGTCCACGAAATTAATGATGTCGAAAGCCGACGCTGACTCGGAAATTTAATATCCTTAAGACAGAGCTTCAGGATCAATCGTCATGAAATTTTAGTACGCCGCGATTTTGGGAATCAGTTTGTTCGGAGTTTACAGCTTTGTGTTTGTTTGATCATGCTGATTTATTATTACATCGAATTCTTAAGCATGTCAATGATTTACTTTAAAAAAAACTACCGTCAAAAAGCGAACTGTTATTGCTCTTTTCATCTAAAATTTATTGCTAACGGAAAGAAATATGTATGATCTGAATCACACAAAATCTCTCTACGATTGAATAAAAGTATATTGATTTTTATTATCTTTTCGGTAGTCTATCAAACTTTATGGAAAGAAGTGTAAAACTGTACAGTAAACATACCTATATTTTTACATAAATCTAAGGGTTTAAAAGAAAACTTGTAAGTTTAAGTTACTTTTTATTAATTTGGTAAAGCAATCACTAAACACTCAATAATCCAGCTATTCCGGTTTAGCTAACGCGATGAACTAAGGTATAACACCATCATTTAAGATCAATGAGAGAAGGAATAAAGGAATGGAGCAAAGACACCTCAAAGAAGAATGTCAGAATCATAATTTTTCAGTTCTATACGTTCCAAATTAAATATCATATTAATATTTAAAGCCATGTTTCCTTTTAGTAAAAACCATGTGAATACAAATACGGTTTCAGCATTTACCACTGAAATATTCAACAGTCTGTGGATAATGCCTTTTAAAATTGTATTGAACGAATATTTTTTTGCAATACTAGGAAATATATTTAAGTCTGAACATTTGTGATTCTACGAAAGCTTGTTCTATTCTATTAAATAGAATACTTATCGAACATTATTATGTTATAACATTATTATGTTCGATAACTTTGGTATATAGAATGCCTGTATTCGATATTTTGTCCGTGTAGGAATTGTTTTTGATCCGCGAGATAGAATTCGTAATTAATATGGGATTACTGATGCATGCGCGGATTTGCATTTCGTGTTATTGTTTGTTGAAACACGTTCCAGCTCAATATCATTCGATTACCAGTACGCCTATATTTTTGATTAGGTGCACGCGTAGAATTTATAATCCGTTAGTTTACTCGTAATCATTTATATTCACATTGGACCTAGTTTAAACGGATTTTTAAAGAAAAAAATTACCACCAAATAGTCACATAGTCACATACATACACAATAGTTTAAAATATTGTTTATATAAGATTTGCTACTGGAATTGATTCCATTGAGTAATATTATTCATTTCTCTAAATTTTGCAGCCTTTTACAACACCAAAATTACAAACCTCAGGAGGCATTGCAGCATGATGGTATAAAAAAAGCAAACATAATTTACACCAAAAAGCCATAACAACACTCGTAGGTGCGTGTCCATTTAAATATAAAGTGTTTTATGTAGCAGTTAGTTACACAACAATAGGGACAAAGAATAAAGCTCAAAAGGGAATATCAACGTCGGAATTTAAAATGCGAGATTTTACTATCAAAGTCAACATAAATGCTGGAATGTTGTTTATCTACCAACGCTTTCAAAGACGAAGAAACGACGGCGGCACGAAGAATTGGACAATTTATCTTACTTACGTACTACGCTTATAGACTGCCAAGAATATTTACAGTTACTCCAATTTCTTTATTGTGCTCATTTAAATTTTTGCATTGTCGTCTAAAGTTGACAGATAAGAATTTTGTAAGTACTACCTTGCGGAGAGATCAAGGATGGAATGGAATGAGATTAAGCATTCCAACCTTTTTTATAGTAGGACTTCGCTCGACCAAAGAACACACTTCATCGTAGACGTTTTCCATCTTAATGAACCTCAAGACGTTTAAAACACAGAATGTAAGCGATCCCACATATATTATGGCATATAATGCATCAGTCTAGTAAGACGGAATGTGGATTGCGTTGTCTTTATCCTTTTTTGCTAATATATTACGTAAGCGAGAAGAATTGAATTTATACTTAATTTAGTTTTTTTGTGGGCTCAGCGTTAGGTATTTACGACTATTTTATTATAAAAATGATTTAATTGAAGCGAGTCCGCTTGTTATACGTTGCTATGAAATCAATTTAACCGCATCCGTGGACGTAATGAACGTGTGTATACGTGGGAATAGAGCCAGTTGATGAATAGATGGGATGGAAGCACGGCTTGGAAATATTGCAGTGGAAGATGAGTGTGCTTCATGATCCATACCTTTTTTTATTATTGAATCTGTGCTTGGTAAGGACAAAGCAGACTTGAATCACAAACGGACTGAATGAAAAGTCATATATGAATACTAGAATTGTGCGGGCCCTGTTTGTTGGTCCCTTAGTTCAAGTATTGCATAAGTCAGTATGACAGGTATTACGCAATAGTTACTCTTTTGTTAAGGACTTCTATTCCATTATTAAACAAATCATGAGTTTTAAAATCAAAAAAGTAATTGTAAATGACAGTTAAATTAATTGAACTAATAAAATTCCAAGACATTGTCAGCCGCTTATCCCAAGGACATACCTCTGACTTTTTGACGTTGTGTGTATATTCGCAATTTCTTATCACGTACTTTTGCGATGAAGAGAAAATTTAATTGAGGAGACATGTATAACTACACGTTCTTAGAAAGTTACTTCAGCATGTGTATCACTAAATCATAATACCGGTAAAAAAACATTCGAATACATGGACACATAAATCTGGCTTAAACTTCATACATATTGATATTTGGTGGTATGTAGGCGTATCGTTAATTAGTGATGTAAATGCGACACATGGTGATCTATTAGTACACGTGTTAATCTCAAGCACCTGCTACATTGATTTATTACCTATAGTAGACAATACATAAGATGCAGATCCTAAGAGTAGTACAACTAAATTCAGACAACAGTATTTGCTAATTCAACTGTAACATTCAACACAGTAAGCCAGGACAGCGTGATGGAGTAAAGCCTCGCAATAGCTGAGGAGTCCCGTGCCCAGCACTGGGACGTATATGAGCACATGATGATACAATAGGTACTATAGAAGCCCAAAAGCCCAGTTTGTCTCACAAAATTCCGAAAATACTCATAAGCTTTAAATCTTTGTTAAAAAGGAGTAATATTACTTAAAAATATAATTTCCTGACCCCACAATAAACAATTATATATTATATACTTAACGCTCTTGAGCTTCCACGGAAACACCGCCACTAGCACAATACCGTGCAGTGGCTTTGCAGAACAAGAGATTTTCCAATACAAAAACACTCGAGCCAAAATATTTTCTTGTGGTGCCACAATTCCCTCGATGCGAAGATAAAACATGTAGCCTCTCTCTCCGAAGCCATAAAGTGCACTCTAGAATCACTAGGTTAAGTTGCAAGTCACTTGTTTCTCGTAGGATTTTAGTTTCAGAAACAAAAAGGAGCCTATGTTTAAGTATGAAATGTTTGTAATGTAGAAGGTTTGAATTTGTTAATATTTATCTATTTCAAAGCCAAACAAAGCAAGTAGCAATCTGCATAAAACCTATTAAATTCAACGCACAATAATAGTAAGCTCACAAATTAAACCCGCACTAGTATTTCAAAACAGAACATAAATGTGGATGATATGAAATGGATTCAGATATGAAGCAAATTGAATATATTGCAGGTACATCCAGCGCCCGGTGCGAATTTCACTTTATGCACTATTCATAGACGCAACGAATTTAACCATAATGGTGCATTAGATATTGTAGCGTAGGTTACGCTAGATAAACGTCATTATAACTCGCCAGGGCTAGCACTCACGGAATAATCACCGATACAAATCTTAGAAAGGGGAATGAACGGGATGATACCGAGATAAATAACGATAAATTAACTTTTATCTAGTTAGGTAATAACAAAGTCGATCTTCCAATTAATTGAGAAAACTTTGCAGATATAGCGTGGATCGTTGAGCTCGATCAGATTACAGTTAATTAGTGTGGCGTCTAAATTGTGGTGGGAACCCTACAATGGGCGAAGTATTTCGAGGCGCGCATTGTGCTAGGGCGCGGGATTGGAGCGTGCGGTTTGCATCCGGCCGAACACAATGGCCTTTTCGATTAGTATCACGATGCGATCTGGACGCCGCCACGCTGACACGTATTACACATCCGTGTTAGCTTTGTACGTATTGCCATAAATCAAAATTCTATTTAGCGCACCTCGATGTTCGATTGAAACATTATCTTAGGTAGTTTCGCTTTGAAAGATTAAGTTTTTATATGATGGTAAACATATAGATCCTACAGCTGGCAAAGGGGTTCCCTTCATTTGTGAAAATAGAGTATGATGCCTATTAACTAAAAATATCCCTATGGGACCTACTAGGTGGACAAGTTTCATTCAGGTTTAAGTGAGCGATAAGTAACTGAAAACTCATAAATCTAAAAAGTCAAATGGGATTACAACCAACACCCGCAGGATTTTGTCTTGACCATACAAGTAATCTTTGAAATCATAACGATATTTTAGGGAACACTATATTTACGTGAATAGCTAATAATGACATCGCGAGGTCTCCTATATAACGATTCCGTAAGTTTATATCTTTTTAGGACTTTTTGCTCAACGCTCACTCCACTAAATAAGAGTCCCGTCAGAACATAAAACCATACATGAGATGATGTAAATATAGGTATAATATTGAAGCGATAAGTGGCAATCTATTTAATATGGTCCATTAAGCCACGCTCAAGCGGTCTTGCACATGTAAGCGCGCGTAATCTTGCGTGACATACCTGATACTAATAAGTACTAGTCTAGACTTTATGTTTATTCGCATGATAATAATATTTATTAGTTCATTTCAGTATCTTAATCTCTTTAAATATTAAGTTTGAGACCTTTATAATAACTTGTGCACACATAATGAATTTTATTAAAAGTTAATTTTCGAAAAGTATCAAAATAAATTTAGCGTTTTTTAACACATATTTGTTTAGACTTATAGACCACGTTTGTCTTTTTATCAAAGGATATTTATTTCATTTACAGTAGAACACTCGTAATACTTAACTTGAGTTGCCAACCAACGGAATTGAGGACGTACCAAAACAGCTTAAAAGTTCTTGTTAAAAAATCAAACAACCACCCGCGAACGGTTTTATTGCACATCCCGGAATATACAGTCAGCCCGAAAACAAGAACAAAAGGGTTCTACCGCCAGAAGTCACCAAAAACAATATTCTCTTTATTTTGAAAAGATTTTGGCAGCGAATTTTTTTTAAATAATACAAAAGCAACCGTTGACAACGCGAGTACTCTGAAACATGTCGTCATTTCGTGGAATCATACGTGGAGTTCTATACCAGTTACTCTCAAAATATGCAACGATATTTGCGCATCGACATGTATGCCTTTAAGTAAAATTACACTCCCGTTTATTTAGAAATTCAAAGCAAATTGGATGCAACTTCAGCTATTTGGACCCAAATACAAACTACTGATAAATTTTTGAAAAAAACTTTATTGGCGTAACTATTAAAGGCTAATTAGACAATCTATGAAAAAAAACTAAAAAAAAAAATCTCCCTTATATTAAAAAAAACACCGTCCTTAAATGGGGCCAATGGGCTTATGTGTGATATTTTTCGAAGCACCCTTTTTCAATACACAGTGTCTTTATACACTTCATACATTGCCGGCGTGCTTTCATATGACACACTATGCATCGGAGCTGACTTGTCAGCTTTTGGGGAAAGTGTCCCACACTGTCTTGGTTCACACTTGGCACTGCCGATGATGGTTTACGGCGCATTGAATCAGTTCTATCAGTGTTTGCATATTACAGTCCTCATCTAGAGACCATTACAAACGTTCTCGTGATAGTGTGTGATATCCAGTCAATAGTAGAAACCCAAAGAACACTTTAAGCTCGTTGACGGTTATTTGGAAGTCAAGGTTGTTGTGTTGTGCGAAATACAACTTCGTGTACGCAACGGTCATTTCATCTTTGAAATGATCAAATATCAAATATTTTTTCAAAAATTGTAAGAGGCGATTCATGTTTGAGCTGGTTGATGAGGTCTTCCCTTGGTTTTTGGACGTTATTTTCTGCAGATGGCATCTCAGAATAAGACGGTTCACATCGACGCCATCGGGATAGTACCTGAGATTCAACCTCAACTCTTCTGTGTCTTTGTAACGGTTCTTCATTGCTACTATCCCATTCCTCGTTGTTTCTGGACTCAAACACTTCAACTCGACTTGGTATATCACGTGGAAAAGTATGTTGTAAAACATCATCTTTATCACCCTCTTCTTCATCCGTCCAAACACTCGGGTCTGGAGGGATGGCTACTATATCGTAACTGACATCAGAACCATCCGCTTCATTCAAAATAGTGTCTAGAGCTTCTTCTAGTCCACGATAATCTTATCCAACATCAAACCATCGTTTGGTCACGTTTTACTACAAAAATAAATCTGAAAAAATATATAAAAATAAGTTGTACATTAGCCCATTGGACCCATTCGGGGACACCATACTAAATACCTCCTATTATTGTCAAATTTCCATAAATAGTCAATGAAATGTAACTTACTACTAGTAAAAACTATAACCTAATGAACTATTAACAAAAATAATAATATATATAAATATTAGTGAAAATATTATTACTTACCTTTTGGTAAACATCATTTTACTATATTAAGTAAATAAAATAACTATATTTGTCCACTTTTTGCATAAATTCACAAAACTGCAGTTGTAATTAAGAAGCCACACTCGTTGACACTACAAATTCGACTTGAAACAAAACTAGCCTAAATTAAATAAAAAAATGTGGGTACTTTCACTAACGTTCCCAAATGGGGACAGCGGGCTTAAATGGGTTAATTAAATTTTATTAACATACGTTACATAAATTCAGTACCTACACAGATTGTAAATTAATAAGAAATTTTGAACAGTTAAGTAATAAATAAAAGCTTAAATTATGTAAATATTATGAAAACTCCGTTTTTATACATACCTATATTTTTAAAAATATTTTATTCAAAGTAAAAATTTTAAAAATATTACGAATATATGCAAAAAAGATATTTCCACACAGCCGCGGGGAACAGCCAGTAATATAATAAAAATAAAATAGTATTAATATGGCAGAGCACGTATGCAGTTTAATTCCAGGATTTCATCGCGAATATCAGCAACTGCCGATAGTTAGCGTAAAATTCGCTGCGCTCGACCACATTTCAGTGGCTGCAGACGAACTCTTCGCAAAAAACGGTTTTACGTATAAACGCGTTCATTGCTCCAACTACCTCGCCTATACATCCAGCAGATTGGAATTCTTAACTACGAGCCGACGCAAAAACATTGCAAGCGTTTGTCATTCTAAAGCTGGACAAAATATTGGGGGTATTCGTACTTCCACACATGCCTACTAACGCCTGTATCCTCGAAGGTAGGCAAACAAATGCATATCTGCAATCACGTGTCGTCAATTGTTTTTTTAGTTCCCACGTCAACGTGTGCGAAACCAGAGTATGTGCTGGTATTGAGATTTTGTTATATAAAAACCGCAATAACACTTTTCCCGATCCGAAAGCAGGATCTGGAAACTTCATAATGCACAAGCATAAGGCACTCACTTGTTCTGCAAAATTAAAAACCAGACAGTGTTCGCAATTGAAAGCGCCGAAAAATAGTAAACACAAATATGCCTGGGTTGCCAACTTGTAACAAATAATTAATAAAGTTACATACCAGAGTGTTTCGATTCACGAAGCACTTTATTCGGGTTACCTACTGACCCGTGACGATTTTCTAGGATGAATAAAAAGTTTTGTTTCCGTTTTGTTCGAGAACTAACAAACTTTTTTACACCCCGAATACGCTCATTACAGAGAATTCTCCTTGTAACGTCTTTATTTGCCTCACAAACACTAGTTTTACTACTCCGGGTGCTCTGAACAAAATTTGGTATCATGTTCTAAAAATGGTTTCGTAGAATGTTGTTTTTGCAGTAATATTCGTATTTGGTTGAAAATCGATTATACTAACTCAGAGCTTCCCAAACTTATTTACACTACGATGCCCTATAGAATTGTTATTTTTCTTGCGACGCACCCCCCCCCCCCTCATCAAAACTACCTACTCTACTGGAAATAAAACAGTAGTAGTTAGCCTAATATGAGGTTATCAGAAAAATACGGACAGCGAATGTTTGCCGATCGCCTCGCGACGCCCCTACGATGTTGTCGCGACGCACAGTTTGGGAAGCCCTGTACTAACTAGTAAAGTTAAATTAAACCATATCGTTTATAAATGACAACCCCCGTGGCGCAGTTGGCTAGACACCAGCTTGCGAAACGAGAGGCCGCGGGTTCGATCCCCGCACCGAGACAAATGTTTGTGTGAACCACAAATATTTGTTTCGGGTCTGGGTGTTTGTGAGACCGAAAAAGTCTCTCGTAGTGTCTGATACCCACGACACAGGTCTTGTAACCTAGTGTGGGGTCAGAGCTATGTATGTGACTGTTGGGTGTATTTATTTATTTAAATTTTATTAAAAAGTCCGTAATTTTTGTGTGCTCCGATGAGTGATAATTTCTCAGTAATCGATTACTCTAATACTTTTGCCAAAAAAATGAGTTACTATATTTATTTAGCTGTCTGAAAATAACAAAACCCAATTAGGGTTCTTATAACCGTAAACTTAAAATGTTTCAATAGAACGTCCGGTTTTAGGTAGGTCAGCGACTACTAAAATTATGACAAATCTTTGAATTCTTTATTTTACAACCAGCCGTTGGTCTGCAGTTAATATCTTTCAGAATATATTATTCAGAGGTTAACTGGAAATAGTTCTCTATAAAACTTGATAGGTTTGCGAGGAGTAAAAATGTCGGGATCGTGGCACTGAGAAATCCGAGGATTCCTTGGTCGGGCAAAGACTTATTTGGCTTTCTCTCTTATGAAATTCTCAGTAACACCACTGACTTGTAATAGACCCGAGTAAAGACATGAGGCTCGACCACTATGATTTAGAACATTAAACATACAACATATCTGGCGATGTGTGATTACAGAAATAGAAAATTCATGGCTGAGATTTGGGCGAGAGACCGTTTGTACATATATGGACGTAGATATATTAAAAAAGTTAAGAATGTTTAGTTGGTCCCGCACCATAAATGAACATACCTTTAATGCAACAAATCCACAGGTACAAACAACTATTCACGTCATAAGATCTACAATTATCCTAACAGTTTCAGCCCATAAAGTTACTACCAAAATATTAAATTATGTACCCTATATGGTTCCTACAACCAAAAGATTTAATCATCAAATGGCAAAACGAGATGACAAAAATATTTTTTTTCATATGCAGCGTAGTATTTTAATTCAACATTGCGGACTGCTTGGCACATTGTCAACGGTGCACCCACACCGACAGTCGCCGGACGCGAAGTAATGTTTACACACAAGTGATTTTTGATGTGCCAAAAATGATTAACCGACATTTATGACGGCCGCGTGAAATATTCCGAATTGTTCTACAGTACGTTGAACCCGCAGTGTTTTTGGCAATGCCATTAAACTCGTGTTTATTGTTTTCCGGAGACAAATGGCTGTAGAAAGTTAATTATATGGATTCAGTTGTTGAAGTTATTGCCATTATTAATGAAGTTGATTTACCCGAAGCTACTTTAGGTTGGAGTTATAGTCTTGTTAAGACATTTTCTCCTGAATTTTTTTGAAACTCGTTTTCAAATATTGTCTGATCCTTTATCCCGGCCTTTAAATTTCTAAGTTTTATTGTTAATACCATTAAATCTTGTACCAAGTGGTAAAAACTACACAAATTTACATTTTACAATAAACTTACTTCCATTCTTTAACAATATGAAAAAATGTTACATCCGCCATATCAAATTTTCAGTTCATTTGAGACGAATACAAAATCGCACCACTATTATTTATATCCAAGCAATTAACCCAATTAAAAATACTTTGGGTGCCTTTTATCACGAATCGTCAAGAAAGTTGAAAGAAATATTGTCCAATGGCTTGTGTTTCTGTATAATATTATAAAAATATAGAGCTCGACGAACGAAGCGCTCGCTTATTATAACAAAAATATCTTACTAAAATTATTCTTATATTATACATACATTTATACCAAATATCAAATTCTTTAGAAGTAGACTATTGACAATTCTTTCGTAAATAGAATAAAAATAAATACAATATTCGTTTTCAATCACAAACATGTTATGTCTATTATATTATTTCTTTAAGCAAATTGTAGTAAGATTTGTGGAGACGAACTCGCAATTTCTTTTCAAATAAAGCACACATCGTAATCTTTCTTATTAAAACCTTATTATATATAAATCTCTTTTAGCTATTTTCTGTTATACTGCGATTTATTGAATGTATTTCTATATTCCTTGCTTAATCTCAGATTTTTTTTCGGCAAGATATAATGGTAGTTATTTCAACTTTACTCATAAACAAGTGTTATTATAATTCTCTATCTAGCCCATTATTTTTAGACTTTAACTATCTATGAAATACGAAAAAATGGGGCCGGTTTAATCTGAAATTCCTCTAACGTTTTTCTTTACACAGCTTAAGACGCACAGGGGATATGAGAATGTTCTTCTTGATTGAAAAAGGATCACAATGATTAATTGCCTCCCAGATACATATACTGGATCATTAAAATATAGCATATATAACTATTTACAACACATATATGTATTATGTATGTAAAACAAAACAGTAGAAATGATATATTGACCAGACCCGCATGTCACGCAATGCTGATAACAGCACATACGATATTTGCAAGTGACGTCATTAAAATACACACAAGTTATAGGGCGAATCGTACTAAAATAAATTCATATGCTTGTTTATGACTCTTACTTATCGCTTCATTAGTGTGAACAATATTGGTAGAAGCTAGTAAGTCTGGCATCAAATCTTTTAAACATTTAATTAAAAGGAACATTTCAAGTTACGTCGTATTCTCAAAAAATTAAATTAGCACCTAAATGATGCAATCCACAATAGTGGCGCTTAAAGGTTTAGGTATCGCCTCAGAATATATCTGTGTATTTTTCTTAAAAAAAACCGTAAGAATTGTGTCGAATAATGAGATGTACTGGTAATATTACTAATCTGTATTCACACTGCAAAAAAAATCCGTCATATTTATGGCAATTTTTTGCATATATTTCTTTGGAGAAATGGTATTTAAACACTGTCCTAAAACAAAAATAGAAATTTTAAAAAATACCTCCTCCAAATTTATTACCTAATCCTTTAAAAATCCAAACCTCAAAGAAATGTTTTAAGTAAATAGACTCAAAAGTCATAAACAAAAGAAGCCCCGATCATCAATTAACTTTAGGAAACCCGAACACATGCAAGAAATTTCATCCTCAATAGGACAGTAATGACCGACGACATAGTTCCCATAATTATCTACACACAAAAGACATCGACCAAGTTCAAGACATAAAGAGAACTAATTCAAAAATACCGTGCCGACGCTATTGCCGGTTCGAACAATCTTCGTCGCGTCTCAAATAGTTAACACATCTCACTTTGTCGAGTACACAGAAGTTCTTATTTATTAGAAAACTTTGCCGGCCCAAGATTACAACTCGGCGCATTGTTCGCTTTTAGATGTAGTTTGATTAAAATAAGTTCTTTGGTAATGGGCATAGTGAAATATTTTCATTGCGATCTAGTTCCGTGAATTTTACTTGCACAAATGTAAATTGTGACTACATACAGAACATCACGGTATCATCGATCACTCCGTAGAAAAGCATTGTACTCGTATGTATATAGAGAACATCGTATGCAGGGAAAGAAAATATGTAAAATCATTTTTAATCATGAGGGCAGATATTAAATAAAATGCTAAATATGTATCCAAACATTAAGAAGTAGATAAAAATATGCGAATTTAAGGTACATAAAGCCATTTCCTTCACAGCGCATTGACCGTCGTTGCAAGATCGCGGGAACTTTGCCAAAGAGTAAACGTGAGGATTTATCAATAAAATGACGTACGTAAATAAGGTTTTATTGGGGTAATAATTTTTTAAGAGTGCCATTACCCCGAAATGTACGTCACTGCCTTAATATGAGGTTTTATTCGATGGCCAAATGTGTACTTGTATTAGAATTATGAAGCAATTATATCTTAATGTCCCTTTGATCTTATGTGTGCTATTTGCACGAGTCCGGTATTGACTCCTTGAGTAAAACATTTGCTCTTCCACGAACATCTTATTATTACGCATGTAATTTTAACATCAACAAATCAAAGCTTAATTTGCATACGAATGTAATAAATATATTAGTCTAATAAATATATTAAATTTGTTAATCAATTAGTATTATAAACAAGTATGTAAGCCAAATATAATGTCTATTATTAAATTTTTCTTTGATACTTAAGATCTTTTTTACATGCCGGATTAGGGGACTAGATATTTACTTCCCTTATAAGCGACCAGCCTCTAATTGTGCCTTAGATCCAAAATATGTCTAGCTACTGCGAATATCATAAGGTAGATAGTAATCCACAAACGTAAATTGATAAGAAGCAATATATTAATTT
The DNA here is from genome assembly GCA_030295005.1 of Cephonodes hylas. NCBI lineage: Eukaryota > Metazoa > Arthropoda > Insecta > Lepidoptera > Sphingidae > Cephonodes > Cephonodes hylas. Next base: position 4,614,674 of record AP025377.1, on the reverse strand, counting down.
AACGTAAGTACGTGAACGTACAATCGCTGTTGGATGGACACAAATTATATCATTTAGAATCACAATGATGTATTGTTTAAACAAGATAAAGAAGCTAGATTAGATAAATTAATTTGACACAAAACGGCCGTTGTCTTTTATAATTGCAATAATTAAACACGACCATTTCTTCTCTTTAGGGATTAGCCGGAATAATTTCAAACAATTACCTATTCATCTTTGTAAATAGATAATCGGTCTAATTAATTTTCAAATATGACGTATTACAGGCATATTTCTTTTTGGAATAACTGAAAATTTTGGACTTGTTATCGATTAGGCTTTAATATTATAGTTCCTAACCTACTAATAACGAAGAATAAATTTTGTTTACCTTATCTACAAATATTTGTTTGTATGGTAATGATAAAGATAAGACTAAATATATCCCAGATTTAAATAGCCAAAACAAGTCTTAAATTATAGCACTGCAATTTTTTAAAACTCTCCTATTATGTAACTTAAACCAAACCAGAATCTGTGCTTGAAAATAGCAAACAAAAGACAAATGCAATCTCGAACGTACCAGAGAGTTTTAATAAAGTTGTATACAGCGGTAACAAGTATGTGACCTAATAAATTATGCGGCATACTGATCTGAGAGTTTGATGAGGTTCCGACAAGCTAGAGACTGGGGCCATTCATTACCGACCTTGACTTTTAATAAAGCTCTTGTTTAAATATATTTTTCAAATCGCCCCGAGACTTTAATCTTCCTATTTCGAGAGGACATTTAAAAATACTAACCCAGGAATTAAAAATTGTAAGGAGACGCCCTCAGGGGGCGTCCATAAATTACGTGAGATGATTAAGGGGGTCGAGTTAAATCTCATCTTATATCACGTTGGGGAGAGGGGGGGTCTCGACAAATATCACGCAATTTTTTTTCTGATTGAAACAAAAAAATATATACTATTTTGGTCCGTTAAATCCAAATTGTATGTGCATGCTTAAGATTTAATCTTAAGCGTCATCGTAATACGATTAAGATTAACACACACACACACACACACACACTAATTCATTGAAAGACAATAATTTTATTCATATTTCGACGTTATACATCTACTGAATGCCAAACCACCACACACTATTTCAATAATTTCTGTATAAAATCTGCATCGATGGTCTCGCGGAATAAGCGCTTAATGTGCGATTGAAAGGCCCTGTAGACAATTCCTTGGTCAGACGAAGTTTTATTGTTTTTTTACTATTGAAGAATTCATAATAACAAGAGTATTTAAAAGTCTGCTAGATAACAACACAATTAGCTCTCTCGTTACGATTTGAAATACAGCTGCCTAAATACACTACTTATCTAAAAGGGTACCTAAGTATATCATTGAATATGTTCACTCAGACTCTAGTCATATTCATACTCATTTATTAGTATTTTATACTCCATAATTCTGCCACAATAATTATATTCCAAGTTATAAATCTTAATGTCATATAATTAAACAAAGAATGTTGCATAAATAATACAGTGCAACGATAAATGAAACAAGTTTACCTTTGCCTCTAATGTTACCAAGGCGACTGCTATTGCTTGCAACTAAAGCTAGCCACTCCATCACTACACCGTTGTTAATAAAGTCATGCATTACAAATACAAGGAATTTAAATCCTAGACTTTCAAGACAAACCGCATTCTTAAGTTTTAAACATGGGAGCAGGCGTGTAGGATTCCAATTTTTATTCAATATGCCATTGTATTGCAAAAAGATTGTATAGATCTTCGAAGATTGATGATTTGAAAGAAAGAAGGCGTTAAGTAATGAGAATAGAGAGGAAATATTTCATTTCGCCTACTTATCCTGTGTTCTACTTAATGAGACTTAAGTACATAACGAGATGGACGAGCTGAAGACGCTTAAGGCAGAATAAAAATCAAACTAATTTAAAATTGTATCTGGAGGAACGAGTTTAGACTTCCCTGCTGACAAGGGAGAAATAAAAAGCATTCAAGTACATAATTGGACTGGAAGAAGTGACGGTAAATCCGCCAGATGCTGTATTTTTGTTTTGTTCGGTTTGAAGAATTATGCGATACGATGACGTAATTTGGTGCTCTACAGTTCACTTTTATATTCCACAGTATAAATCGTGACTGAAGATATGAAAGAGAAAGGGGTAAGTAATTGAAGACATGACGGGTGATGTAGATATTTAGACTGATGCTGCTGATGATAAAAGGATTATTGCAACTTAAAGGATAAGAAAAACTAAAAGCGAGTTGTAATAACCTTGAACAATACTCAGTGGTAGGACTATTTATATTAAAGAAAGTTTTACATGCGTAAGAGTGAAGTTGATCACCCCAAACAAACATGAAGGAGGTGGTAGTAGGCCTGACCCTTTTAATTGTCAGCAGAGCGAGTAAATGAAATTAATATTACTATTAATTTAACGCGGTCAAAACAATGAAACATTTGGCAGTTATACAATGAAATCTTATTATACATCGTGGAGTTTCAGACAATCGGCTCACACGAGGCCTTTACAAACGTACGCTTGGTTCTGAACATTTGTGATCCCGTATTTACATGTTTACCTCTCCCCGAATCCGATACACTGGAATACGTAATGTTATAAACACTCCTTATTTGTGGTCGCGGCAAATCGGCGTTAAACTCTTTCAAACATTTTACAACGGCTGTAAAAGAAGTAAATTTACCGTTGGACTATTAAAATCTATTCCCGGATTAACCAGGTTCACATGCGACCGTTTCAGTTTTAAACTAATGGATGTCTTTATTCACGCCAGTTTTAAGTTCATAAAATTAGCTAAAGATTTTTGAAGTTATTATATTACATTTAAGGTAGTCTAATGAAGTAATAAAAAAAATTTAGTTTTCCTATGTTTGAAATACCAACCAGTATGTTTATCGTTCGTCATCGTTTATTATGGATCTGTAACTCCGTGTGACACTACATTCATTATTTACAAATCTAATATATTAAAGAATTATGTTATGTTTTCCAATACAATCAGTTGGAAGCTGTATACAATGTTGGTTATAGAAGACTGTCATTATTATTAGTAATAGAATGAACGTAATGAATAACGTCCTTAAAAGGAGGAAATTAAAGATACTGTATGACGAAGACTCCTACGTAAATGTACATACATATGATTCACACGGAAGATACTAAAATGTATAGTTGTAAGTGCTTTAAAATCGCTGACCGCAAATCAATAGCTATACTGAGCCAAAATGTTAAATTGTAGTGGTTTTATCACACCTTTTACGATCAATATGAATGGTCCAGTACTTTTTTGTTTCGTATGAATGTATAATGCGTTTACACGTGGCATCTAATTATGGGCTTCATAAGACAGTCCAAAGTCCCAATTTGATTGTTCCAAGACAGGAAGGTACGAATATTTTATAATTAAAAGTTAAGAGTTACATGACAATTCGGAATAACAATAAATAGAAGGCAAAGGATGACTCAAGCCGTACTCTAACAAAAGAGCTGAAGAGTAGGTCTCATTTACATTTGTGAATCCCCAATAGTTCACTGGAATATAACGTAATGTATCCTATAAATTCAAATAAGACTATCTTCTTTCATACGTTCTGACATGAGATTGGAACTTTTATTCACTTACAAGAGTCATTAGTTACCCCGCTTCATAAAGAACGATCGTAAAAATAAGTAAAAAAGGTATCGCATCTTATTTTATAATACAAGCAGTTAGTTTTAATTAAGCCTCCAATATCCATGTGTTTGGGTCTTAATGGCTGCTGGGAACACATTACAACTCGAAATAGTGTTAATGTTACAACTTTACTTATGACCGCTTTGAAAATCGAAAATAGCTGTCACAGCATAGCACCGGGGTTTCATTAATGTAAATCAACGAGTCGGTAAACAAACATCATTTTCGATGAGAGCTCTGTTTGAGTCTCTCTTAATTACATTCTTGGATTCGTTACAAAAAGAAGTGTCATATTAAATTACATTTGCTGGTTTATTTGGAATTCATGGCAATATCGTATACATCTCGGCGTTGATGATTCAACTGTTGGTTTATTTTCTGCTAGGATAAGTAGTAAAAAGCTACCTTATTTCATATCTGAATTTTAATAAAAACTATCTTATTTCCGTTTAATATCATGAGCATTTGTAGCTTCGGTTATAATTTGGATTTTATGAGCATTTAGCTTACATTATAACAATATCATTAATATCTTTTAACACTGTTTTTTGCTACATACTTAATATCGCCCTAAAGAACAAAAACTATAGCAACCGGAGCTCATAAAAATGTAATTTAAAAGTGCTCTAATTCCGTGTGAGTTCGCCGTGAGCCGCGCAAAGCCATTATTTTAGAACGCAAACACATTTCGCAATCCATTGACTTTCGAATCGACAGAGTACATAAATGAAATGAACTACGAAAAAACATAAAATACCTTCATGCAGAGTGCACTAATAAAACTAAGTAACGTGTTAGTTCGACCCAGGGCTTTACAAACTACAGTCAACTTAAAGCGTGGCGGGGGGAAAAACTATGAGGTACTGAAAATGTTGGTAACAGTTCCCCTATTATTCACGTATCGGGTGGGCAATAACTCAGAGTAGGGAACACCTGTTCTTCCATTGCAAACAAACGGCGTATGATCGAAATTCATGCTGAATTGGATACCGTCGTGTGTCATCACAAAAGACTGATGGGATTCGTGTTTGCTGGGTCACGATCGATCGAGCTGAGGTTAATTTTATAACCAGCCCAATGGAAAAGTTTGATGTGAAAAGTATTAAAATTGATATAATAAATTAAGTGCTGCAGTAAAGAGTCTGAACAGAATACGTTGCATTATGCATGATTAATATTTGATGCGGCAATTGCGCATGCAGTTTTGCACGCAGTAAAGTGACTTCTATACTTTGAAGACGATCAAGTGACATCTTTTACTGTGATTTTATGACTTCAATACTCAGTTTTATCCAGCATTCAATTGGATTTACGACTGAACACAGCACTGGTGAAGTTACTGTTTGTAAAACTCTTACGAACACATACATTCAATTGTAAATATTAAATTAAAAATATGAGCAACTGCCCAAGGATAGGAATAACAATTACCCTAAAATATGCTAGCAAGAATTCTATTAAGATTAAATGTCTTCTTCTTCACTTCATCAACCCATATACGCCCACTGCTGAGCACGGGTCTCCTCTACCATTGAGAGGGTTTAAGCCATAGTCCACCACGCTGGCCTAGTGCGGGTTGGCGGACTACACACCTAAGAAATTCCTAAGAACTTTTAGGTGTGCAGGTTTTATCACGATGTTTTCCTTCGCCGTTAAAGCAAGTGATAATTCAATGTGAATACACACATAACTTCAAAAAGTCAGAGGACGAGAGAGACCATCGAGATTCTCGACACCCCCCCCCCCTAACCTCGAGGCCATCACTGCTTATTGCTGATTAAAATACTCTAAGACTAAATAGCGGGAAGCCGCTAGATGTAAGCAGACCTTTGAGGAAGGCCTATATCTAGCATGGACGCTTTTCTGCTGACGATGATAATAACGACGACGACTCTCAGACTCAAAAGGGACCAGCTTTTGTGCAAACTCGAGGTTTTGCAATTCGACTAGAATCTTCATGCCAAATCAGTTACCCCACTAGACATAGCTTTACAGTTCTATTTAATATTAATATATTCCGTCATCTATTTGCTTACGATATTTTGCACATTTCCTATCAGAACAAATACTTACAATTTGAAATAAAAACGATTTGATTTACATTTATGTTTGACTCTGTTTTTTCATCCATAATGGCGTTTCATTTATAGAAAAAATTTAATGCAAACAAAAAATGATCTCAATAACGCATTTTTTTGCTGTTTGTATTGGGAGTTCTATTTTTATACATTAAACTCGTAGCTTAGTTTGTAACGTATTTGCACTGCTTTGGGCCTCCCTGAGCCTGAATAAAAAATACTTCACTCTCTGTTTGGTCTCTATTTATTTATTTAAACTTCAATGTACACACAACACTTAAACTAAGGAGTACAGAAGATGAGCAAAGTGCAATGGAACAGATAGAGAAAGAAATGCTACTTAAAAGCTAGGCTAGGCTACTTTAGTGACAAATTGTTATGTTAACCCTGCAAGCGACCTGAGATTTCCAGAATAGATTCACTTTAGGGGAGTCTTATTGGTATTATTCAATAAGATATTCTCATTAGCACCACAGAATATTGGACATGTACCCGAAAAACGGTAACCCTCCCAGCAAAGGCTTGAGAATTATTAAAAACATTGCAATTAATTCAGAGATGACTTTAATTAATAAAAAGTAAGACGTCGCAAGATGACGCTGCAGAGTATTCTTATTCGATTCCAAGGACAAGGTTGACAGTTGAATTAAGTGTACACAGCTTGAGTAATTCTCGGAAGATTCGCATCTGCCGACATTTCGAGGTGAAATTGACGTAATGCAAATGAATGTAACGCGGCCAAAAATGCAATTGTTACTGGACATTATAATATAATTATATAGAAAATCATATACGTCTTCTTAAATAAATCTAAAACAACAGTAAACTTCCATCTCATAGAGCACACTAGAAGCAACATTTCACTTTTATTGTAGCTTTTAATAACTACCCTTTGAACTAGTTTTTTTTCTAAACCCTCGATTCGTAAGTTGTGATTTAAGTTATCAGATATTATCCAGAGTTTGCTTTAAGAAATTCCTAAAGTAGAATCAACAAAACTACAAAAAATACTCAAGCCATTCAAAGTTACCTACAAATATACCAGACTGGCATAAACGCAAAGAATAACTTAGAAAAACTATCTCGCGATACTAATCTGCAGGATAGCAAGAATTTTAAAGGTGTTCATTCAGAAGTTAATACCTCGTAATGGCCGGGTGATAGCCGTTATTAAACTAATTAAAGGTTAATTAAAACTTAGCCGTGGAAACTTAAAACGCGTACCAGCAATCGTTGCGCTCGGGAACATTTTAAGACTTCTTTAATCTAGAAAATTAACTAAGCGTAAGGACATAACCCCTTTAGCGTTTTCAAATAACGTTATAATCGTATTTACTGATTGTATTAAAGAATATTGTAAAAGCAACATACATAAAATCACGCTTGTAAACTTAAAGGGCAAATAGAGGACTATTTTACCTTTGTTTCAACAAGTTTTTCATTTTGTGAAGTTAGGATACATTTCCAGATTTCATGCTGGCACAAAATATTTGTTTATAAAAACTCTAATAACACATGCTAGACTCCGGTGATTGATCCCGTGACAATGGAATATAAATATTCTACAATGACAACAACGTATGACTTAAATTTATTCATTCTGAATCCTTTAAATATTGAATGTCCACGAATGTTATTTAACCCGTGACTGCGCTACAAAACAAAATTGCTTTTATTCAAATATTCCATCGCAATATTATTAAACAACAATGGTTCATTAATTTACCATACTATACGTACGCTGACGATCACCATGCACCATATTGTTTTTGCCGATCCATAAAATGTCGAGTCGACATGTCCATCAATTGCAAACGTACCTGCAAAAAGATAAAGAATTATTTTCCAAGTGTCGATAACTGAACAATAGATCAACCTTACAGTTCATGTCGTATACAAGAAGGTGCAAATTGTCAATAGAAATATTGCCGAAATGTATTTTGCTACACGATTCGCTCAAATTTTGTCAGGCGATTTTGTACCTTGGCGTCTTAGCATAAAGGATTGTTTGGATAAAATTGCATTAGATTGTCATAGTGGGACGGATAGAGAAATGTAGCGGGTGTTTTGTCACGGTCCACTCTCAAAGTATTCCGTTTGTGCCGTGACAATGATCTTTCTGACATAAAATAACTTTTTTCTTCACCTTATGAGTCATTTCACTGCTATTTGCGTGAATCATGCATTCGGAAGTTTTGTGAATTGTTAAGTGAAACAATTAGGGGAAAACGTATGGTCAACTGCACTGAATTTGGTGAATATATTTCAATATTTTATACAATAGTAATAACACAAAATTTTACAAGTAGAATTTTTCAAGCACTTTTGGATCATCAGTATAAGACATCGCATCAACATTTAGTAGCAATATTAATAAAGTTAAGATCTTGGATAATATTAAACTAATTCATCGTTAATCGTTGTAACATTTTCGTCAACCTCGTTCATCTCATCTGATAGATGATTGACGTTAAATGATACACAAGCCCCACATTAAAGCCTTGTTACTTTCCAAACAAGATGTCCGTAACGTCAAACTAGATTGACAAGTCTGTAAACATTTCGAAAGAAGAAGATCTTTACTCCACGTATCCCTTTGTTGCACAAAGCGCTGACAGCCACTTTTCAACTACCTAAATAAGAATAAATAAAATTACGTCATAAAAAGGCGATCAAAGTATTGAAAGAGGTGGCCCCGGACCTAATGCGATACAAAAGGAACAAAAAAGCTTTTGAGAACATCTTGGGAGGACATCATTCATCATTACGTGGCCCGAGAGCGACAAGTGGGCGCGGATGCGATGCGGAAACCAAAACTTGACCAGTAATATTTTTTACTTGCCTGTTTTTGATTATTGAACTGATTTTTATCCTTCACTTTAGAACCCTAATTTTAGTTCCACTCGTTACATACATAATTATGTTGGAAAAAATCCTTAAACCTAATAATCATTACCCACATATATTTTAGCCGTTTATACCTCAACTGAGCCCTTAATTCCATGTAGAGGTAAAAGTAAAATGGTTTTAATAAAAAAAAAGACTGAGAAAATAAAATACTGTCCCATATCGACCACATGAAATTGAGGTACACATACGAATAGAATAAGGAAGGTAAACGTGTCACTTGCGCTGCGCGTTCAACGGAGCGGGTCGGTCACGTGGTGCGGGGTCGAGGAACGAAACTTTTTATATCTACTTATGTAAGCGGGGACCCAGAAAAACGGCTTGGATGTACGGAGCAATTTTGCATATTACTAGTAGATCATATGTAATTTGTCGGCGATTTATTAGTGACTTGCGATGGCTTTGAGAGTGATAGGTACTTATTTCTCTCCCATAACCGTGGGAGAAAAATGACACTATTTTATTTATTTATTTACACTTCATACATTAAGTATAGGTGGACTTAATGCCAATGGCATTCTCTTACAGTCGAACCTAGGGTGATGTAGAGATGAAGTTAGGCAGGTGTGTAAATATAATTACGGTGTAACTACATACATATATAATACTATTCACCTATGTAAAAAATGTAAATACTTTGTTTTACTTCAGCGCAAGTTCTAATCGTGTATCTTAAAATTTTATTCGTAAATTTTCATTCTCGTCTCCCTTTCGAATGGTATGGAATTTTTATAACGTTTAAAAACAGCACTAACAAAAGCTTTTATAAAACTGCAACAGCAATTTGGAATCTAATTTCCACAAACGCACATAATACATTCATCATCTCACGCCTGTTTCCCTGAAAGGCTAGGCAATTCTGCACCCAGAATTTGCCTTACTCATTACCTCATTATTTCGAAACTACTTGCTGCTACTGGGAATTTCCGAATAGAAAGCACAATAACACCTTAACGCGCATTAAAATAAAATAATAAAATTAAATAAAAAATTAAATTAAATTTACACAATGTCGTAATTTAAATAAAATGTAAACCAAAGCTGTTAAGTACTTAGTAGTTACACTGAATAAGTGAATCCGCAATAATTTAAAGCGAAAAAATACCTCTTCATTTCCACTTAAAAAGCTAATTACTGTGACAGCTTAGTACTAATTGGTTTGACGACGTTGGAAATAATTTTCTGTGATTAGCTCGTATTCACAAAAACGTGACTTCCACGCATTCAAGAGCGTGTAACATAAAGGACGACTTCATTAACATGCAAATGAAATAGAAGCGAAGTGGCGAATTTAAAACGCACCTGGGCACAGTAACCTACATAGGGATTTGACCTTTTTACCTTCTCGATAAGGCCGGGACGCAAGGAACGAGTGACGATGTCCATTTTCCACAGATGGGTAGGCAAAATTACAGGCGACCGGCGCTCAATAGCGAGTCAGCCGCGGTCATTCAATTTTAACCTAGATATTCGCGGTGTAAACATAAACTTAATGAAGTTTGCTGAAATTGCGCTGCTTACTCAGCCAGGTGGCGATTTTGCTAGAAATAGCTCGTAATATGAATCGTTTGCTGTCTATATTTGTTCGCAAATCGTGCGTGCCTACAATTTACTTCATGAATGTATTTGATATTAAATTAGTTATGGGAAAAAAATGTGAATTTTAAATAGCAAATAAGTATGCCAGCTTTGCAAAGAAACGCCCTTTCGCTACAATAATATTATTGTAATTTAAACCTCATTAAAAACCAGAACAGCATCACCATTGTATTCAAAGCTAAATATGAATGTATTTTCGATTTTCGTCTCTAGAATATTAAATTTAATGGAAATGCTGCGGTTTGGATCAGTGACGCAGACCATTGCTGTTCTCGGAAGAATGAACAATAAAACCGCACGCAAATGCGGGCTATGTATTGTCTGTATCGCGTCACAGATGGATGAAGAAATAAGTCAATAAGCCAACATAAGGCAACTCGCCCGAAATCAACTACACCAGACCGTCTGGGAAAATCGGGTGCTTTGATATACAAGGATTGTCGTATTAAACCTGGCTTTGGTGTTGTCTCTAGTGATAACAGTAATGAACTGTAAAGTTCGAGTTTCGCACGCCTTAAGAAAACTTAATGCATGTGTTAGCATTACATTGTGTTACGTCTAATCAAATAATTGATAAATTTGATGTTGCTTAAATGGCGTAAATACTGTAGCTGATAAAATATCTAAAAATCAGTTTCTTAATATTATAAATGTAATTAACATTTTTAAAAAACACACTAAAATTTTTACACTGTATTGAAATTTGTTTTTAAAGATAAATATATATTAATATTGAAAGCGCCAGTACCAAAAAAACAAACATTTAAAATTCTCTTCACAATCGTAGACTTGTGGTCATAGGCAGGTAAACATTTGTTTTTGCTATCGACCGACCGGCTCAATTATTGAAACAACGAAATGTTGGGTAAAAGAGTCGGTTAATTATTCACTGGGTTCTGTAGACGAAGGCGGATTTATTTGTTTGTGAAAAGACTTACATAGAATTATGTATTCATGAGTTAAATAAAATGGATTGACACAGCCTATTGGCAGATGCTGCGGTATAAATATTTGAAACCGGCTAGGATATGTTAGTTGCTAAACAAAAATAAAAAAATATGGTGATTATTTTCAATACAATGACTTGATTTGATTTGACTTAATCTTTAACAATCTTTATCTTTGACAGCCCCGTGGCGCAGTTGGCTAGACACCGGCTTGCGAAACGATAGGCCGCGGGTTCGATCCCCGCACCGAGACAAATGTTTGTGTGATCCCCAAATATTTGTTTCGGGTCTAGATGTTTGTGAGACCGAAAAGTCTCTCGTAGTTTCTGATACCCACGACACAAGACTCGTGTCTTAATGTGGGGTCAGGACCAGTGGCGGTACTTCCATAGAAGCCCGAAAGCCCGACTTGCCTTACATAGTTCCGAATAACGAACTTAACGATTGTTTATTTATCAAATAACGCTATAAACGTGAATGTGAGTACTAACCGGTAGGTATTTATTAGTCCTACGTACCAAAAAAAATATGCTGCTACTAAATAAACATTTGGGCTTGCCTTAGTTTGACACCCTAGGCACGCCACTGGTCAGGACTATGTGTGTGACTGTTGGGTGTATTAATTTATTTATTATTATTATTTAACAGGTCCTCGAATCTTACTATCACATGAACAATTTCAAATAAAAGAAAATATTACTCATCAGTGATACATATTTCACCATAGTAAACTTACCTATTTCTAATCTACAAACAGGTCCAAAGTTCGAGCGACCCTCCAACCACAAAGTACTAAATCATCATTAACAGCCACAATTGGTCTCGCGGTTCAGCGGATCCCCAAACCCCCAGTGGTTGCGATTAGCAGGTGGTCAAATATCTGAGCCAGGTAGGGCCTGTTACACCGCGCCGTAATGCTTGCTTTAACAACGTCATTAGACCCACCTTGATCAATATTTTTGTGGTGAAACTATTTACTAAGAAGTAACGACAGGGCACGTTTTAATTTACAGAAGTAATTCATGTCTTTCGAGAAGTTCTGATCTGTTCAAATAGGAAATTATGTCCTGAATTTATAGTGAAATTAGCGTCGCCGCTGTTAAAGTGTGGGTGCACGAGAGACACTTAAATTATCAAACAACAAAGATCCTATTAACAGGTATTGCTTTAGAGGTGTATATTTTTGGAATCACGTTTCGCCAATTATGAATAATGAACAAAGCAATTTTCGCCAATACTTCAAGACTCCGTGCTTATACTGCGAATTTCCTTATTGAATAAACAACAACACGGTCTAACATGAGTCTCAACCTTTCGATCGTCCACAACCAGCCCCATATTATAATGTACACGTTATATATATTTGAAAGAATTATGCAAATACAGAATTAAAACAGGTTATAGCAGATAATAAAGGTAATGAGCTAGTTTGGAACAAGGCTGGGTTTTAGTGACCCAATATTTTAGCTGCAATGGATAATGTTACGAACATTGGATTTAGCTAGGCACGGTTTATGTTCAGTAACCTGATAATGGTAGCAAATACTTCTAATTTAGTTCAATGCGCGAGTAAATAGCTAATCAATACCAGCATAACTAAGTTTTAGTATCAGAAAATAAGTAGCCTATATATTAATAATTTTGAGATAGCTATTGTAACGAAGTATTAAATTAATGATTATAATCAGTAACAACCATGGCCCAGCTAGTAAAACAGGTGACCGCAAGTTCAGTACCGCAAGTAAACAAAACATGCGTTCCATTTCTGTTTCAGCTCTAAGCATTTTTTTTAAATAAGTGCATCGTAGTGAGAGGTTATAGTTAAGAAAAATATATCCTTATAAAATTCTATCCCTAGGCTATTTTTATACTAAAAGCAGGACGAACACCTACCTACATTTTGTAAGGGAAAATACTTTAATATAAAAAGTAATCAAGGCGTTCCCAATTAGGCAAAACAATCTCGCCAGTAAATTAACTATTACGCACTAGGGACGAGCAAGGACGGCCAAGCTGAATCGACAGCCTTCAACCGTCTTATCTCTTACTCCGATAAGGACCTCCGGTCCTATCACGTACACTAAGCCGTCCCAAAAGACCTCTTTTTTTTCCTCAATCAAAATTGGTAAATTGCCTGATACGTCTCGGTATAAACGTCGGATAATTAAGATGGAAGGTATGAAATTGGTTACAAGTTCATCAAGCTTTTATAAAACAACAATAGTTGAGAGAACAAACTGTCTATTTGAAACCACAATGTGAGTTGGTATCAATAGATTTTAGGGTACATTCCATGTCACTTAGTTAATGGGTTAGAGTTTAGTTATTCTCGATCGCAGCATGGAGTTTGATGATTTATGCTATACACGGTATTATCTTAGTCCCCAGTTGGGCTGGCCTAAGTAAATACATCCTATAGGCAAGTCTATTACTAGTAACACGAGGTTTTATATGACATTTCTTCGTCTCCCACTTTAAGCTAACAAATATTTGTATATTATTTGCTTAAGTGCAGGCATCGAAGTTGCAACATATCATTATAACCTAGTAAAGTTTGTAGCAAATGTAAAAAAAAATGCGTTAATTCGACACGTGACTTCATTTTATCGGTAATTTCTTCTAGTGGTCATAAAGACACGCAGTCTTTCAAATCTGTAATAATAAATAGCGGAGAAATATCCATAGAGCATACCTAAGAGTTCCGTACAAGGCCAACTATTCAAACTGCAATAGCCCAGAGCAACGACTGAGACTAAATCACTCTTGGTTTATATAGACTGGTAAAGATAGACCTAAAATCTATTTCACGGCGTGGCTTCCAAGCTTTTTATTTGCGTTTCATCCTGCCCGAAAGGATTACGAAATAGGGAGATTTTTGCAATCCCATGCATGGCTATGATTCGTATTAAAACTACTCTAGAGATACATTTCAAATGGAACACGAAACCTACTTCAATTATTAATTGGAATTCAGTGGGCAGAACAGCCGCTCGTGAAAGAAATTAAAATATGATCTCAATCGCATCCTATTGAAAATATTAAATGATAGAATTTCAGAGTCCGTCCATCTGAATAAGCTGTGTTTTTTAGACCCAACTCGAGAAGTGCTCTGGCACCCAATAGTTTTTTATATTTCTGTACGAATTGAGTTGTTTTTTTATGATGGCGAATATAGAAAGCCTCTTCTCTAAGATAGATAAGCCCCGTACCCAGTAATGAGACATATTTATTAGACTGATACAGTTTACTTAATATGATAAATGATTAATAAGAGTATAAATACTTCACAAATATTTCGTTTCTGGGAATCCGATTATGCAAAATTTTGTTACAATTATGACATAAAAGAATTTCTAACTTACGATAATATGAAAAATTAATTCATGATAATGCTAATTCTATTCAATTTTCATTAATTAATTCATATTAGCCTGATATAACACCGCTATAAATTAAATCAGATCTCATCTACATTACTATTAATATCGCTTATACATATCAAATATTAATTTATTCTTGTGTTGGAATGGCTCTCTCTACTATTACTAGGAGGTGAGTCTCAGTCCCTAACAATTATACCACTTACAGAGTTTAGGGTATGCGTTGCTGACAAGACAATTTCTTTTATAATTTAGAGGAAATGAATCATAAAATAGTTTTTAATAATAAGTTTAATGATGAATGTAAATAGTCTTTGTTTCGTTTCTATGAAATATCATAGAATAAGATGCGCTATCTACTATGTGGGTAAATAGCGGTGAAACTTCGATTAGTTAAAGCAAAGACTATAATCCTCTAAGCTAATTAATATTGTATAATTTATGTAATATATCACCCGATATTTTAATTTATTATTTTTCATTGAAATTCACATTTATTATTCAAAAAGAACGATATTTTTACTATAAACATTAACTGCATAAAAGTACCTACATCAATACCCAAGCAGTAATTAACCCTAAAACTCAGTAAATCTAAGTTCCCTACATCAGAACTAGCTCACATTGCCAATTTGCCGCTAGTGAGTATCTTTACATGTGAAAGGGCCAGGTTACCGTCGTGCAAGCATCTCGTCCTTTGAGGCCTGAGAGCACTTAGTTAGTTCGCAATACGTAGCCATGTTGTGATCCTGTATGTGAAACCTTTGGAGAGACTCTACAGTGAAAAAACTCCGAGGAAACGAACTTAATGTAGATGCAGATGCTTTGGAGTGGCGGCGGGACCGTGACGTCATAGGCTGGAGTGGTCTCATTGAAAGGCCTCGACGGCTTCGGCCTTACGTGGCATGATTAGCAAAGATACGAGATTGGAGCTTTAGGTATGCTTATGTATGTGGAGTAGTTCATATAGCTACATATACTTAATTTGAATCGCTGAAAGAGTAAGCAGAACTACATCTCTGCACCCACAACCGTACAGGTGTGTGAGTTTTGCAATGAAGAAGCATTTCGAATATTTTTTGAAATTATTGTTATTTCAAAGAAAAAGTATATTCTGGTCTTGAAATAAAATGCGGCATGATTTTTTTATGTTCATTAATAATTTTCCTAATAGCACTAAAATCTCAACTCAATAACTCTGCACGATTCTGGACTCAATCTCGAGACATCTCAGTATGCCACATACTTGCGCTGTGAGACGACGAGACAGTGTGGCGATTTTATTATTACATCGGCGAGTCCGATATACCTGAGTTGCAGACTTAGAGACGACATCTCAAGGGATTGCCCGCTAAAAAGGATAAAAATACCCAATAATTTATTCAAAAGATCTGCATCTAAGTGTGTAACCTTTACCCACAAACAAAGCGAATGTAACAAAGAGCTAATCCAATATCAAGTTTTAGAATGGACTTGAACATCGAGGCACACTCGCAACTTTTAAAACAGAACTGTAATGTAATTCTCAGTCTTCAATAGATATTTAAATAGAAACTTTGTGCTCAATACTGGCTGAATCCCGTTCAATATTGTGCCTTTTAGTGATTTGAATGTGGTTGGCTTGAATGGTAATGAAATGTTTTAGATAATGATCAGTTAATTTGTAGATTTATGATTAATTCATATGATTATTGGGTTAGGTAGTGATGGCTTCGAGGTTTAGGCACACGTACGAAAATCTCAGCGGTCGTGGGTTCTAATCCCAGGCACACACCTCTGATATATCAAAGTTATGCATGTATTCACAATAAATTATCAAGTACCTACTTTAAAGGCGAAAGAAAACACCGTGAAGAATGCTGGAACCTCAGGAACCTAAAAGTTCCTAGGCAATTCTTAGTTGTGCAGTCCGCTAACTCGATGGCTACTAGGCTAGCGTGATGGACTAAGGCCTAAAACATTTTAGTTATAAAGGAGACCTGTACCAAACAGTAGGACGTAAATGGGCTAATTATATATTAGAGGGACTTTCTTACTACACACCTACAAGTATAATAGTTGATGTAAAAAGATTCTAAAAAAAAAAGTCGACCATCGGCGGTCATCTTACATACACCAAATTAGATAAACTTGATGAATAATAAGGTAACACTAAGAACAACGTAAGTACTAAGTTAGACGCCGCGTAACATAATTATAACAATACGTCTATAATCTAATATTTGTTGGATGAAAAACAAACTGTTTAGTCTAGTCTAGGCACTTATTATTTACTCTCTATGTAGATAATGTGAGACATTGATCGATGTCTCTGTTATCTCAAGATTAATGGGCTCTCATAATGCTCCTTATTAACGTAAGTAACGTAATATTTGTACAAACATGTTTTGTTTGAGCTGCGTGTTTATTTTTGCATTATTTGCGAAGATAGTGCCTTTTTACTTGATATTTCTATAACATTTCACGATATATAGACTATTAAACATGAGTTTTGGAAGTCATTTATGTCTGAGCTTTTCGCATTCAAGCAACCAAATTCTTCAACTATATAAGTCTATACTTATATAACGAATCTATATTCGTTTACACTATTTTTCTAAAGGACATCTTTTCCATTATATTCTGAACTGAAAAGTTCTAAGAATAAATTTTCTCGCTAATTACTCCGCTATAGTGGTGTTAATTACTTTATCAGAGTCTATCCGTAATTAACATTCAGCATTCAACTGTGATTCTTTATCTAAGAGATAAGAAGATACTGCATCTTGTCGGCATGTCCAATTAACGTGGACAGAAACACCGATCTCCTGTCAACTATATATTGATATTTTTATTTTTACAAATCCACAGTATTTGAACGTCTGATTTTGGGTTTGAAGGCTTTAATATTTGCTTAAGTGAAATAAAATATAACTCATTTTATAATTTTTATCCTCAACAGCCATTCTGATTTATTTATTATACATAATAAAAGAATAATAAATACATAATAAAGCATTTTTAATTCACTAAAAATATTTATGCCGATTTGGATCACAGTAATATTCTTCCTCTTTATTCCATACAAAGTATATTTATATACAAACTTTAAATCTAAAAGACTATACAAGTGCGACAAATTTTAGTTTTATTTACAATGTTCGCTTTTCAAATAGAATTGATGATCCTACCACCTGTAAATGTTGATACCTATCGATATAAAACTGAAAATAAATAATAATAAATCCTCATCTTTGCTTTAAAATTACAATCTTTTGTTTATTATCAACTCAGTCTTACATTGTTTATGTCTCTGGAAACATTTCACAACATTCATACTAAATATGTCAATAAATATTAATGCTCAATAACACAATCGCCGCACGTAGCATCGCGAAGATTAAAGCATCCCTAATGGCAATAAAAATCATTCCTGATTGTTGTAAACGGCCGAATATATTGATACGGCTCGGATAATTAACACGGAATACCCTAATAATCCCTTGTATTCCGTCCCTTTATATAGCCCCTTTTTAACATACTTTGTTAGTAATTTATTTTGTCTGAGTTCGCATGGAAACAAAATCTGTATTATTGAATGGCAATTTGGAGACGTGGGAATATCAAGCAGTCGTCTGTGGGTGGGTTATTGATCCATACTCAAATTCTCGACTACAACATAAATAAAGTAAGTAAGTAAATTAATGTATATTATCATGATTCAAAGTCATCGACATAGTGACCCACGCTTGCAAGTCCGTTCCGCATGCATTTGAGTAGTTTTCTTTGTAGAACGCGTAATAGAATCAAACGAAACACAAAAAACATTACATTAACTCTCGCAAAATCTCAAATGAAGACTATAAAATGTCAACAAATTGAATAGAATAAAATATCCAGGTCATAAACCCTCGCTCCACATGTTTTATCATTGACAATGCGATGACACCGGCTGAAAAAGATGATACTCTAAACCCAATTAAAAACTTAGCATTCAAAACAAACGAGGGCGTACAAATATGAGGTCTGAATAAAAATGTAAATGAAGCCCAGTGCTGCGTTTGCTGAACTAAAAATATAGCCAAGTCGCTGGGGAATTGCAATTAAGTTAAAAGTGTAAATAAAGAGGTATTATTTACTCGTATCTTGGCGGAGCGTTTATAGAGCGCTAATTGTGTGCAACGCAGCTGCCGTGGCGCGTCTGCCGTGATAGTTATTTGACTAAGAGAAAACGTGGGAGCCAATCTAAAATCTCTGATTTGGTTTTTAATTTTATTAAAGATAAAAAATCGCTTTACGGTACGTAACGCTTTACAAGTCTACGGGGGAGGCCTGTGTTCTGGCCTTCAGCAGTGAACGTCTTTCCCCTGATGGTGAAAAAGAAATAAAAATGGTTTGTGATAACCTAGACCCTTACTTGTAAAATATGTTTTGTTATTACGTTAGAATGTACCATTTCTATATAGCAATTAACAATCTATGATCAAAAGGATTAAAATTTTTATTTAAAAAAATCTATTCAAGACTCGACAATAAAATGTGAAAGTACTGTGACAAAGTGCTGCCAACCTAATAACCACATGCTTGCCATGGCATTACAAATATTTCATCAGCTCCAAAGAGGAAAAACGACTATGCAAGTTTAGACAGGTATCCTGACGGAAAGCTTTTAGTCATAATATTTTAGGCAGTCTAGCAGCTAACTGGTAATTTTATTACATCATCAATACTTGCCCATATAGATACGTTCCAATATTGGGCTCGTATCTTCTCTTCAGATGCGTTTTATTAAATATGTTAAGCAAACTCGTGATCTCGCGGTGCAAATATGTTTTGTGAGATCTAGAGTTTCCTGATTCGATTCCAGTTTGGCAAAATTGTATTAGGTTTCTCCATAACGAAATTCTTAGTAGTTGCACGCGGTCTATAAATGTGCCCGAAAAATAAAGCAATAGGTGCGCCCAATATTACTGATACATTCCTGGGGAAATGTGGATGCAGAATGGCGTGTCTACCCACCGCAATCCCTTGGGGAAAACAGACTTAAGATTATGTGTATGTTAGTAAATCAACAAACTGTTATAAGACAGATTTTATTTCGTTCCGGTACCCACAACAATTTACCGCTATGAAAGCCTAGAACCCGGCTTATAATTTTATGACCTGCTGATACAACCTAGTTACCAACTGCGACCTAGAGATAAGTTTTATATCCTTTGTATGTTCATAGATGGAACCGTAAATAGATGATATGGGGCTCATCTCTACCCACACTTTCCTCCAAATTTAATTAATGATACATTGGTAGACTACGTGACGGGGTAGGTATGTCTGAGGGTAGCGAACTTATGAATTCGATCTTTGGACTGAAACTAACACTTGTTCTTACTCATACCTAAGATGTATGTATATCAGCACTCACATTTGGCTCATAGATTTTGTGCCTATAGCAATATTTTGTGAGCTTATTCTGTTATATTCCAAGTGGGATGGATTTCGTAATGATTTTTTTTTCCAAAATAAACATTGGCATTTAATATTTGATACGCATTAGTCGATTTCATCAAAGAATTATATTCACAAACGCGTTGATATAGGATAGATCAAAAATACCAAATGACTAAATGTAATTATAAATCACACCGTTCAAACCGTTATTATTTTAAATACTCATTTGATAAATTTTATTTGAATTGCTAATCAATTTCTATAAAACAACGCTCGTAATCACATTCAATATCACAAATCCATACAGAACAAAACGTTATTAATCGGCCTACATAAAATTTGTATCGAATTTTGATTATCATTCCCCGCGCCCCATTAACCTCAGATCGGCCTTGTCTAATGATATATTAATGGAATTCATCCCACAATACCCACATGATTACGGCATCCGAAGTATTTCGTTGCTAAGCAACTGAAATGATTAATTAGCTTTCATGAATGTCACATAGAATATTTTACTTTGATATCTGTAGAACACAAGTTGGTATTCACTTTCTTTTGAAATTAAATAATATTTATCGAGCAATCAATCAATCAATCAATCAGCCTATCACCGTCCACTGCTGAACGTAGGCCTCCCCAAGAAAGCGCCAAAGTGACGATGATATTTATCGAGCAAAGTGACGATCAATTAACAAAAGTCGCATAAATATTGACGAATCAAAAATATTATTTATTCTAAATAAAGTTACAAGATCGATAGTATGTTGGATCCAAAAGCACAAATTGATGCTGGCAAGGTAATAATTATATACTTGTACTGTTTATATATTATCTAAAGTAATAGACAGCATATTTAAACATATTGGTAATAAATAGGATGATACAACTGAGTTGTGTTGTAACTAAAATTAAAAAGGCCCTTATATTTTCTTTAAGCAAAAAACATTTATCATTCAATCAATCCTTCACCAATTGTATTAGGTATATAATTATATAAAAAAATCTTATACCTTTTTTTATGTAAATACAAACTATTCACGAATAAGTAAATGATCACTATTTAGATGAATTCCGAGAGCAAGCTACCGCTCTGTATAATAAAGTTCGTGGTATCGTGGGAAATGTTTCCTGGGACCCGCAATGAACTAAGGGAATAAATAACGTATTTCAATGAGGTAGCATAAGTGTACACGACGAAGGTGGAAATGATAAAGCAGATAATGATGTAATGGAAGTGAAACTTGAAATAAATTTAAATGCAAGGAAATTTACTGAATGTATGAGTCAACAAACAAATGTGAAATGCGCGCATAGGCGATCTGTATAACACGACAAATGTCACACTAAACGATCATAATAACTAATAATGAAGATATAAATGAATGAAATTTACGTAACATATGCAAATTGACCATTCATACTCTGATATCAAACTCAGGTATTGCTTTTAATGTATTATGGATATTCGAAGTTAAGGGCGCCAATTAGTATGGATAATTCCATAATTGGCAATATCTATCGCTTGGGTACCCACAGTCATTATTAGCTGAGTAATTATCGTCTTAATCAACATTATTTCCATATATGCTGACTCAGTGTATTACAATATTCAATTTGCTGATTGGCGTTTTGCATGCTCCTAAACCAAAGCTATCAAAATATTTTAAGAGCATCATAATTTATGTGGCTTAGTAACCTAGCTATTCTTTTTTTTTTTTAATCCTACATTAAAACCATAGCTAAATATGCTCCATTAAGAATAAAAAAATAGCTTCATTCAAAAAAAGAAACGATACACAATTAATGTCTAACCTAATATAGGATTATCCTTTTAAAGTTCCTTTTTGTACAACAAAATATTAGTCTGTTTAATTAAGAGATTAGATAGATGCAAATGGAAATCAGGAAACGGTTTGTGTTATATGCCACAGACATATACTTCCATATTATATGAGTACTGATTAATATTAACAGGTACAACTTTAAAATACCAAGCTTTTCTGAGTATTTCGATACATACATCTACATGGTTACTATTCTAAGCAAAATATAAACGTCCCTTCTCATAGTATCTCATAAACCTTGCAATTAATTTTCTATCTAATTTGGACCTACATATTCAACGCTCGTAATCTAATCACTTCTTGTTTCCGTATCTTGTTGCTCTTGGAACAAGATTGTACCCAATAGATGTTGGGTATTCATCATTACCCCGATCCGGATCTCGATAACAGTAGCCTGATAATAATTTAACATCACGAGGGCGGGGCCTATTTCCTTTGGAATCTTGAGAGCATTTCGCAATAATTGTTTCGAGACTACGATAATGGACCGTTAATGTTTCAGAATTGTAATTGTTAAGAAATTTCGAGTCTGCGATAATTGGTAAATAGGCTTTTGTATTCTAGCCCTTACGCAGTGATGGTACGGCTAAATTTCGTAATAGAATAATTTTGTTTTCTCATGTTTTTGATGTCGGGACAAATTTTGTGAGTGTTAATCCAGGATATACCTATATGAATATTATTTTATTGCCAAATTTTACTCAAATTCTTTCCTATTCATAACTTACACATATTTTTAAAACCTAATCGATTAAAATGAGTACAATATAAAATATTTTAAATTTTATTAATTATATTACTAAATCACCAAAGGATTCATATATGTATTTTGGTGAGGTATATAAATCTTGGAGAATAATTATTAATTATTATTTATAATCGTTGCGAATGGTTAGCCAAAGTCTATATCACAGCGACCTAACTTCCCTAACATTACTTATGGCTATCATTTGAAATGACTGAAGCTCATTACACATTATCTTTACATGTCGTTCAGCTCGATGCTGTTGTGACTGCAGACTAATTTATCAGAGACAAGCGCAGTAATTACGTTCGGTTATAAGCTACTCGCAAGTCATGCGACGTGTACCGGGCACAGATAAATTAATTAACGGTACCGCAGGTTAACATCGACGTCGGGACCACGTGCGCGTTCTGTCAGGTGACTCACATGTTCGAGTGCTGTTGAGGCTCCAGGCCAAATTGGACTGGTCTTGAATTATGTTTTCGACGAGGTTTTTTGATTAATTGAGTTCCTCATTGGTCGCATGACATCGAGCCGTTTTTGAATCAGAGAAGTGCTAAAATGGTTTTTGGGTTAATATTCTAGCATCAACAAGACTAAAAATGTGCCATAAATCATAAGGCTCGCCTCTATGATGTGAAACTTAAGACACATCTGGTAAAACATCCTTGGTGATACTGGTGTGAGTCAGTGGCGTGCCTAGGGTGTCAAACTAAGGCAAGCCCAAATGTTTATTTAGTAGCAGCATATTTTTTTGGTACGTAGGACTAATAAATACCTACCGGTTAGTACTCACATTCACGTTTATAGCGTTATTTTATAAATAAACAATCGTTAAGTTCGTTATTCGGAACTATGTAAGGCAAGTCGGGCTTTCGGGCTTCTATGGAAGTACCGCCACTGGTGTGAGTGTACTGTTAATTCACCTTAACTTAAAGGTACTTCTATTTTTTGTGATTTATCTATATTTTTAGTTATAAATTTCTTACCGATACGAATGAATTCCACCTTTAGATTTGTTAAAAAATCTCAACGATTATGTCATACTGCTGCTTCAAACAACTCTAAAGGAACACAGCTTTACTTAAGCAAACACGTACAAAATTTCAACAAGAAGTGAAGCAAAAGAATTATACCTCGCGAATGCTCCAGTGATTATTGTTCGAAGTTCTATAAATCCGTTTTCTGTGTACTTAACCTACGATTTCTTCGCTGAATCAATTCACTTTCAACGGAGACTTGAATAATTTCACCTCTAAGGCTATTTGAACCGGGGTTCCGCTTACTCTGCTGAAAATGCATCCGTATCTAAAACGAACATTGCCTTTTATATAAACTGTTGTCTGTAAACTACCTCTTCGTTATCCTCAATAACACAGTCTCTTTTAATTCATTTCAATCTTAAATCACTTTTAAGTAATCCAATTTGGCTCAATAATACCAATATTTTCGGTCTCGATGTTGACTTCTGATATTATTATTTTAACTTTAGCAGCTTGTCTCAGTCGGATTACCCGATTTGTTGTTCAATC
Source organism: Cephonodes hylas (assembly GCA_030295005.1). NCBI lineage: Eukaryota > Metazoa > Arthropoda > Insecta > Lepidoptera > Sphingidae > Cephonodes > Cephonodes hylas. The sequence continues at coordinate 4,590,506 of AP025377.1, read as the reverse complement.
ACATTCTATTAATTCCTGAAGTCAATAACTGTGGATAAAGTAGGTATCCAAATTAATCATTTTACGTTTATTTTGTTACCAGAAGCACAAAATAGCGCCATCGAATATCATTCTTCAAACTTCAACAAAGGAGGATTTTATCGAGCCGTAACACAAGGGAGACAATGAGAGCTGCAAGTAACGGCAGAAAATGTTTGCTATTTTCTTCATATTTCGATATTCCTACAAAAGAAGTGGATTTTATCAGTAGCTCAGCGGACTAGTTTGGTACATCGTGGTCCAAATTATCACTTCGCGCCAGCATTTGCCAAACTATCTAGCAATTTGCCAACTGCAGCGTTCATAACCAAGAAATTAATCCCACCAGAGCACAATCCGCGTTGCCGAAGCACACTTTTAACTTCCATGAAAGTTTAATTAATTTTCTATCAGAAAATATGCGAACTACGTACATTAATTAGTGTTCCTGTGTGTAAGTACTGCACTGCATTGTGTCCTCGGCTTACTTGTTTTTCCTTACTATTGTGCATTCTTTAATTACCGTATAACAGATGCTCAGTCATAACAAAAATATTAGTACAAACATGATCTTGTTAAATCCGCGTGTAAAATGTTGAAAACATGTTTTTACTCGAAAACCCGGCGTTTCATTCTCGAATTATCGTTCCCGAAGTAATAACAATAGAAAAGCGATCCGCTTGCAATCCATACTCTCCATTTTTATTATTAGAGAATAGAAACGTTTTCTCGCTCGAGAACGGTGGCAAGAAACTACAAAAGGGGCCAAGTGAGCCGGTCTTACGGCGGCAAAGAAAAACTGCGAACATTCCGGTGAGCAAGCAAGACTGCTTTCTGCTTATTGAAAATTGTATTACCTAAGAATGGTACATTGAAAATTTTCTCCATATTCTTTTTATATATCCGTGAGTTTCATATATTGAAAGCGGTAAATTAAAGCCGCAGCTAATACACTGGGATAGTAAACGAGGAACTGTACTTTAAAACTAAATTGAAATTGTACGTTATGTCCAAAACAAAAAAATATCAGAGAGCCAGAGCAAAAGGAGTAAAACCACAGCGGGCGAAGGCAAATAAAAGAAAATAAAGCAGATTGTTTCGAATGGACTTATTATAATGTTGGCGCGCGACCTACCGCGAGAGCACCGCTCCACCGTACCATACAAAGCTATAATCCTTCCCACAAAAAATCGTCTATCACTTATTTCTTCAACTTGTTTAATATTTAGTTCAATTTATGTGCGCCACGCACACTCCCTCCGAAAGTGTTATTTTAATATAATAAGAATAATTAATGTAAGTAGTAATTAATAAGTATTTTAATTAATGAGTAATTTTTACTAATAAAATTAATCAGCTATGTTATAATATAAGCAACTTTTTTTAGAACATCATCCTAATTGAACACTAATTAGCGCATAAAATACAAATAGCTTCAAATTAAATTTATAAGTCGTTATACTTAGAATTCTATCAATATAAGCATTAAGCAAACAAAAGACCCTATTCAAAATACTGATTTAAAAGCATATTGTACGTTGAAGATCGAACGGTGCTGTTCAAATCCCCTGGAATTATAATTTAGTATGACTGTACATCCGTTGTGGATAATAACATGTTCCCAACCGTGACCTTCATTAGGACAACAGGTACAAGGTTTTTCAACTCGACGCTCGGACCTCCTTATTATCTTGTGTAATCGCTCCCTAACGTGTATCACGACTATTTTATTAGTTAGCTCCATAATTGCTTATTGCTGGATTTTGAGAGTTCCTTCGGATTTTAATTGAAACTTTTGAGTGGATTTATGTAATTGGTTAATGCTTTAAATCACTACATAGTATAAAACCAAGTCGCTTTCTCTGTCCCTATGTCCCTTTGTATGCTTAAATCTTTGAAACTACGCAACGGATTTTGATGCGGTTTTTTTAATAGATAGAGTGATTCAAGAGGAAGGTTCATATGTATGATAAAATCCATTAAATATCAGCATTGCACCCGTGCGAAGCCGGGGCGGGTCGCTAGTTTCTTAATAAATTGAGGATCGCTACACTCGAATTTTTTTTGAGTTGAGTTGAGCAATGGTTGTTATGAGCAGTGCTGTACTTCCATAGTAGCCCAAAAGCCTAGTATCTCTTTCGATATTCCGAATAATAATCTTTAAGCTTTAAATCTTTATTTAACAAAAGCAATTTGACATATAAATGAGATTATTCTGACCCCACACAAACTATCAACGTTTATTGCTTGTTAGGTTCTATAGAAAAACTCTACTGGTTCTGAGTGTTATTTACATCAATTCAAAACCGAAATAGAATTATTTCTGCAGGTCTAAATTTATCTGCGAAATAAATAAATATCATATGCATCGCTAATTGACAGCACGCGGGGGCTTGATGTTTTGGAACGAGAGACCGCGAGATAGTTCCTAAGCCGAGACTGGACTTGTTGAGTTCATATTAAATTTATTTTAATATACTTTTGTGTTTAGTAATTTCTACCGCAAGTAGTCGTAGTTAAGAAAACACAATGAATATTTAACGGTATACGAACAAATCTTTTGATCTGATTTTGTACTATTTAATTTCAGCGAAATGCACACCATTCTTAGTAACTAATCGTAATACAAAATTAATTTCGATTCTATTGTCGACCGGGAAGTCCATTTAAAACTTGTCAAATGCAAACATCACATAATTAAAGCCTTCGTGCCGCCGTTAAAGGATTTCTAGCATTGTCACTATTGAAATTGTTATTTATTTCGCATTTCCGTCGCGTACTTTATTGTCTCCAACATTTATTATTCTATGCTGAATAAAGGCAGAATTTTTTACAAATATACGCTAATTTTGCAAGAAAACAGTTATTGATATAATGTTGATAAACAACAAAATTGAGGACATTGACAAAAACAATTTAAACAATCTAAGCCCTCGGGAAATTAAATTATACAATTTTTATTTATTTCAACAAATCACAAATAAATGAAAGCCTTTAAATGCCTGTAGTACCACTAATACATACAAACACATAAGAACAAGTAACTACAACATAATTGCGACAAAAAATAGACCAACTATAATTTCAGACACGAAGGACTTGGGTCTATGATGATACGATTCTACTAAATACTAAAAAAAATATCTCAAAAATATTAATCCCCAAATCCATATGAATGAAATTCACTCACATAAATAAGCGATCGCAACGACTCGAATGTCCATTATAAGGAATCCGCTCAGCAATATCCATAGTTGAAAGTAACACAATATTCCAATAAACGTGGCGTCGTATCGATAGCATTAAATCACGTTTTTGCAGCAAGTGCTTGAACTAAACCCGCGAATATTCTGGAAGGAACATGAAAAAGCTTTATTGAACCCCTTTGATTTGGCTGCTTGGTAAGATTGCGATAGAGGTGCCCATTTTCGTCCCAAATCCCGGGACCCCGAATGAAAACTCGTTTGCATAATATAAGACAAGCCTAGTATCGAGACTAAACGCAAATAAATGGTTTCTTCGAGTTAAGACGACAATTTACCGGGTCAACGGAGCCGAGATAAATTTGCGACCAGACCTTACGGAATACAAAATCTGTCGTTCACGTTTTTGATTACGACTGGGTAATGTCGAAGGAGATTTTTTTTATCAACCGAAAGCTTGTAAACATTGCTATAAGTGAAGAAAGAATTTCTTATTTCGAAGGAATTCGCACAGAAAATCACACGAAGTTTCTGGACATTACCTATAAAAGAATGGGCGAATGCCTTAACGGATTCTTCATTTTATTCGTTCACAATTTTTATACGGCTAAATTATTGGTACTTGTCTTTTATTCTCGGTATTTTCTTTCATGAATTCAATTTCGTTGTGCAATTTTTCACTTTGTACGACAGTTACAGGAATTATTTGTTGTTTAAACAAACTTTGAATTCAAAATGGAGTCCGATAGTTTCAAGTTTGTACGTACAAACCGTTCTTTGGACGTATTTCTAGTAGCTAGATTTTATTGCCGCAACGTAGCGAGAGATAACGCAATTTTTAAACAAAAACACTCGAGGAATACGAAGTAGGCTCTAGCTGAGAAAAATATTAGATACCTCCTTTCTAAGACATTACACAACGATATTAAACCGCCATTCTAACGGTGTTTCAAATATTCAGAGCATATTTTCGGTAGTAATTTAAGTTTATTGATGCAAAATACGTGTGTTCACATTGTTGAAATTACAGTAAGTTTCGCCGCTGATTTAGTAGAATTAATTTTGTAGCTATGCTATAATAAATTCATCACAAATTCATAACTAGTAGATATTAATTATTCAGAGAATTATCAAATATTATTAAATTACGTGTGTACTCGTTCATACACATGTACATTGTAGCCACATGCCTGGACAGTTATAACGTAGTTCACAAAATTAGTTCAATTTACAAGATATGTAGTGAAAAGAAGACATAAGATCAAGCAAAGGACTAATATATGTATTATCACCATCCTACCTGGTTATGAAAGATGAGTAAAGGATGTTGGACTGAGGCGTTAATCCCTCTCGGTTGTTGAGGAGGCCCGTGGCCAGCAGCGGGACGTATATGGGCTGGCAATGGCGGTGACATAGATTCAGCAAACTTAATTAATGTAGAAAAACAAGACAAATAAACGATGAGAATTATCAAGTGCAATAATTTCACTATCTAAACTAAGAGCCATTTCTCAATCAGTTACTTCAAGCCAAGTTTTCTATTTTGTGATGCTAATAAAACAATAAAATACAGATTAATAATTCAGTTCACAATATTAGTTTACCAAGATAACTCGAGAATTTAGAAAGGGACAAGTAAAGAGCAAATAGCAACTAACAGCAAAATCTGAGGACCTTTAATGTGCGTAGGTTTTACACGAACACTGACTTCACTTTGTTATCTTATTCATAAAGTTCCATTTTCAAGAGTAATGTAAACTTAAAGTGTCCTTTATGAAAAGAAACCTTACTTTCAATTTACCTTTGTTTATTTATTTTGTTACATTTAAACTGATTTTTTTAAACTCTTTGTACTGAATTACTTTTTGTCACTACCCAGGACTTGCCTCCAAATGATTTTATGACTGTTTTGACTGGTCTTAGATAGTCGTAATAATTTACTTCGTTAGTTAAGCGCCATAACTTAAGGCGTGCGATTGGGATGTTCATTGGGTATTGGTACCAGCAGTAAAACCCAAGATTATTTGTGAAGATTATTGAGTACATACGATACACATAATACTACCTCTTTACGGCGTATTAGAAGAAAGGGATCTAGAATATACTATTTCTAGATACGGTACTGATTAATTTAATCTTGAGAGCAATATGTTAAACTGTTACTATTTTAACGAGCAAATGCCTAAACGATAACCTTAAATAATGTACGTTACTTATCTTTAAATTGGCTGAATACAACGAATTGAAATTAGCATTTTATATAACTAGAATGTTTTATGTAAATTATTGGCGTCTTGTATTGTTGGCGTCGCATTCATTGAATAAATTATGAGATCATTAGGCGTAATAATGTATTAAATATATTTTTAAACCTTACTTATTAGCTATTTAAGAAGGCCTTTGTAATTAGGCGTACGGTGACTGTAAAATTAGAGGACGCAGGTTTGATTCCCACAAGTAAGTTGTATGTACATACGTATATTTGCCATGGATCTCAGTGAAGTAACGCAGTTTAACATTACGTCAGTAGATACGCGAACATTCGATATTCACATAAACCGCAAAAGCATTGATTGTAAGACTCACAGGCGGTAAAATCCTACGATGAGTAAGTCAAGATGTAGAAAGCAGATAATGCATACGTCCGCGTATCTAATTGTAAAGAATCATCTTTACAATCAAGCAGTAAAATATTTTACTGCCAACAAAACAATACTTGGTAGAACAACATTTAAAATTTTTGAAGAAAAATCAACATATGCTTCTATCACAGAAAGGATAGGCTGAGGTGTTTTTGGACACCCACTTTTCGATATTAGTGTTTTTAAGTCTGTTTGGGAGCCAGCCTATTGCCTTATTGTAAGTATGTTTCTACAGTTCTGAATTTTCAAGTCGAAGAGGCCTAAAATACTCGCCGTACTTAAAATCGAATTCAGGAGTTCTCGATTAAACTCACGGAATAAGTGTCGTAGAGTCGACAAAGTAATCATAAAAAAATGTATTTTGTTGAAATTCCATTGCTTTTAATCACGAATTCTTGTTTTTCAAACAATTTAAACCCACCAATTAGCGAGCATTAATGTATAAAATTAAATTATTAACATTAAAACTTGCCAATTAATAAATTCCATTATAAAAATAGTTTCAAGTTATATAAAAGCTGCCTTCACTAAACACAAAAACGTACCTACAGAACTCGTTGTAGCGACGGAAAGTACTTGGAAATACAAACTCATAAATATTTTCTTACGGAACAGCAATTTAAGCTTCAAAAATAATACTTTTAAAAGTAACAAGACACAATAGTTCTCCGAAATTTTCTTTAAATACAATGTTACCTAAAAATATTTTTTCAACACACCGAAAACAGATGTTATATTAATTTATTTATAAACTTCTAACAATAAGTATAATAATCTAGACAAAGAAAAACGATACCCTATTTGTTTCGTTTACTGTCACTAAGATATTCCTTTGGTGTACCAATTCACTTACTTTCACACTAGGAGCGTTCGCAAATCTGACCAATCGTGTTTGACAAACATGAAGTGGGCGATGTTTGCGCAAAGCATATTGTTACACGTAAATAATATGGCTCATAAACATCAATAGCTTTTAGTAATCTACACCGCAAACTACTAGCCAATTTGCAACCATTTATATTTCGTCATGGATATGATATGGTCACTTGGGCACGCCGCGGTAAAACCACTGTTTTAAATATACGGAAGCTGACCCAGGAATGAGAATTACACTATGGAGGGATTTACATGTTTTGTATGATGCCTTCTAGTTGGGTGCATACTGGTGACTCAGTCAGACCAATCAATGTTATCCGTGATCCAGACTAAATAAGGCATATCTATGCACTCAAAATAATAATCAAGTTAACTAAACCGCTTGCAAAATTTTTGTGCATAAAAATAACAATAGCACCCTTAACATAAATGAATCTCCAGAAACACATGAAATAAACATCAATTGGTTCGCAAATATTTGCGACTGTAAATTAATTTGAAAACTAAAATAAAAACAACGGTCAACTTTCCTTGGTCGTTACGGAATAGTTTCTTAGTGCAGTTAACGCAATCGTTTTAGTGAAGGCTGGGCGTTCGGCAGTGTTTGCGCCTGGTCGAAGATAAAGCCGGCGAGCACAAAGCCGATGCCCCACGGCTTGTGTCTACACCCCCTTTGCTCCGAGGCCTCGAGAACGTTTAAGCGAACGACGATTGCCCCTCACAAAAGGCATCCGTGACGCCCCTCCGCCCCGTTTTCGACTGCAGAATAGAATCGAAAGAAAACGAATCTCATTCCGTACCGACTTTCATTGCTTGAGATTTCACAATTGCTTTTTCAATTTTACATTTCTCCGCTACCTTTAGTTTGGCAGGCCCATTCGTCTGACTAGTTTCTGTGGTCACAATTGAATGTTCTAAGGTGCGTACAATCATTACTCGCAAAACTATTTATTTTGGTGTTCCTATCATGCAGTTGGCTGGCCACTAGCTTGTGAAACATTAGACCGCGGGTTCGATGCCTGCACTGAGACAAATTTGTGTGTTCGGGTCTGGGTGTTTGTAAAAACGAAATGTCCCTCTTACTCGTAGTTTAGTGTGGAGTCAGAACTATGTGTGTGACTTTTGAGTGTATAAAATTTTTTCTTGCTCTAAAATTGCACTTTTTCAAATCATATTTTTAGAACTAATTCAAACAAAAGAAAGTACCAAAAGTGATTAAACTTTTTATTATTATTTGTCAATCACAATACTTCATCCAGCTAGACAAAAAAAGTTAACAAAAAATCCCACGATTAAATCTCGAACTACCAGAGTGCCTTGTTCACATCCTAATTACTTTTAAAAAAGCGGTGTGAATGACTCTCACAATAGTGACACAGTTGGGAGCGCGGATCAGATGCATAACGCAAGTGTATCAGTGGGTTTTTATGCGGCCACTTGAATGATGTGTGTCGAGTCACGTGTCGCGACATCTCGTGCCACATTTATGCACAAACACATTCTATAAGAAAGTCGCAGGCTAATCTGAAACTGAATTGCAACACGCTACGTGACACCGCGTCGGTAATAACATTTTATTATCTGTATCCATTTTATTGCCTAGCTGCATTTTGAATTTCGAATAGATTTTAAACGCGCGATAAGATCCGAGAGAATGTCTTGTGCATTTTGCGAAATTTGTATTATTCTGAAACATTTTATTTTTAATCAGAGTAATTCCAACTATTGCCAGCATTTGCCAAGTGATAAATCGACTTTTAATTACCGTTTTTTGCAGTTATATCGATCTTGTAACAAAACTAAAAGCTTTTACAGAAAAATACATAAAAAGATAGATACGACAGCTTACTGAGCCTCGTATTAACAGACAATGGCCACTGGGGAAAAATAAGTGTCCTTATAGCTCTGCGCTTCCCTTTGTTTCTTACTTTCGATTGTCCGTTCTTTCGACATGTTCCAGTTTACAAATATTTTTCAAAAGCCACATAATAAAGACCGCCTCATCTCTCTAAGGACAGCACATTGCAATGTATCTTTACTTTTAGTTTGACATCCTCAGACCGGAATAAATACCGTCGCAATGTATTTTTGTTCTTGTGACAATTACACAATCGAAAACTAGATTATTTTTAAATGTCTTTACCAACAGAATTTCTCGTAAGTTAAATTTGTTAAATTATATTTATTGTAATTATTTTGATTGTTCCGACCTCAATACCTCAGTCGCGATCAACAAACACTAGAATAACGGCGCTACAGATGTGCATTTCACCTACAAAGAGTGACAATAAGATAACACAAATATTGTAGACACAATGGCCATTAGCCACTTAACGTAGCATAACGTGGCGTGAGTTAAATGTGCCTGCCATTTGGCGTGGCGTCGCTCCCGCTCGTCGTTTGGCGCCGACGCATTTTGGCAAGCCGCCGACAGTTTTGATGAGTGCACGTATACAGAGAGGAAGCGACGGCGAAAACAAAGGAAAATGCAAGCTTTCTTACTAATGTCGCATTTTTTATAAATTCCGCTTTGGTTTGGACTTTTCGAAGCTATGAGTTCAATCAAATTTATCACTATATAATATATTATCACGTTTTTAACGGTAAAGGAAACGATCATGAGGAAACCTGCACACCTAAAAGAGTTGAGGAATTTCTCATGTTAGTCGTCCGCCACACTAGTCCAGCATGGAGAACTAAGGCATAAACTCTCTCAGTTGTAGAGGAGGCCCATGGCCTAAAGTGGGACAACGTATATGGGCTGAAATTGAGTGAAGGTAGGTAAACAATTGTTAAATTAAAACTCTGTATGTTTTCTAATATATCGTAACATTATACCTATAATTCCATATATTGTAAGCTTATACGCTCTCTGTTATTTCTGTGAGTGTCATTGTCGATTCTCATGTATTATGTATTGTACAAGCGGATATATCATGTGAATAGTATGCGATATAATGCGCCTATGTTTCCTTATTTGATTGAGATGCTTTTGCATCTAAACTACTGAACAAATTAGTTCAATTTTGAATAGCTGGGAAGTGAATACTGTATATTAGACGCCGTTTTATAGTTTTTTTTTTCATTATAATTTTTTTACAACATTTGTTTACAAAATGTGTAATAAACAGACTCGCGAGAAATGCTTAGCTGCTTTTTAATTACCAAAAGAATTTTTAATAAAGAGTTTGTATTCGTAAAATTAACGAAACAAGTTTAATCACGCGGTTTAACAATGTTTATCCTGTTTCTAATTATGTTGTTTCATGGACATGTTATATTCATGCAGGAAAAACGCATTGCCCGCGAAACAGCACATCCGCAGCGTGTAAACAAATATATTAATGTAATAATTAGACCAATGTATGTTTTTGCAAACGAGTGTTTTTGTAACAAAACACTAAATACGTCGAACATGTTAAATACATTACGTCATTAATCTGGGTATTCTTCTATTCAGAACTAAATAGTGATTTTTTACTAGCTAGCGAGAAAATTATATCAATACTAATGTATTAAAAATTAAATTGTATAGTCCTGATGTAAAATAAAAATAACTATTGACCCCCACTATCTGTGGGTCATAGTAATATTTTATAGTTTAGAATAAATAACAGAAATAATAAATACTTGCACTAATAAAACCCAAAAGGAACCCACAAATTACTCTCAATAAAACCGAAGCGCGCCAGTTACAAAAAATAACAAAGGCACATAAAAAATCGTGGACAAAAAGCATTCGTGTCCTGGCAATTCGTCAAGGACAGATTGAAGGAATACTAAGTATGCCAGCCGATGTATCTCCGCGCAGACAATGACCGTGCTGTAAAAAGAGACGCCTCGCAAGTCTGCACTACAATGATTAATGTGCCTGCAAGTGGCCCAGTCATTACGCTTTGTTTATAAATAATTGCTTTAAAATCTGTTAGGATGCAAGCTGTACTTATTTTTTAATCCCGGGCAAAGAAACGCGGTAAGTTTAAAAATAATGGGAGCTTTAAGAAAACTCAAGTGCGGAAAGGGATTACACCGCTTTTTTCAAAAGAATGGTGTCATTCTGTTCAATTATAGATAAGAATTTTTTAGTTATGAACAGCAATTTCGTTTTCTAAGATTTTGATAGAGCATCATCAATTCATATATGTCTCACCGCTGGGCTAAGACATTCCCTAGACCTGTTTACGCCTTAGGCCACTATGCTGGTTTAGTAAGGGTCGGCAAATTAGAATAAGCCTAAGCACTTTTAGTTTCTTTACCGAGCCTTAACCTCGAGGCCATTAAACTTCAAATTTGCTATATACATGTTTCGAAATTATTCAATGACCAATATTTAATCAGCAACTACATTCATAATTAATTCTAATAGTAATATTATAATCAAATGCTTTTTTTACAATAATTCTATCATTGCTACTAGCAAGTTAGGCCGTAATAATGTTTACTTGTTCGGAAATATTAAACAATTGCGACACATTCGGAACGAAATTAAACAGGAACACAATTGCAGAAATATCGGCTCTCAATAGCCTGTTATACCAACTAGTGACTAGACAATGCGAAAAGCTGGCACACGCGGCCTTCGCTGGATGAATTTACACAATTACACCAAACGCTGAACTCCAGTCGACATGCATCCCACAATTCTCATTATTCCTAGTTCGAGAGGCATCTCACACCGCCGATAGCTTGAAATTATCAGCATTAATCTACCAATTGAGATCGCGCCAGTTGAAAACAATCGCGAGCTTTTATGCAATCTGATAGTAGGTTAACTGCCATCTGTTTTGTTATTTTTCTGGTTTTTAATTTATTAAAGAAAAATATTACATACTACATAAGTACTTTAAGCACAAAGTGTGATGATTACAAATAATAAATTATTTGATGAATTGCAGTGTTATGTATGTTAAACATATTGCAATAACTCGAAAAATTTAGTCAAGAATTCATTTTAAGGAAAGGCGTCCATACTATTTTATATTATTTAAATGGGTTTAGTACAAATTACAATATTTGTACTTAGTTGTTAACCACGTCAGGTCGTACGTAACACCAGGTCAGGGGATGCCTTTTCCATTGATCTAGCCAGTCATGGAACAGGGCTACGAGTACGCGAGCTCGGCCCCCCGAGCTGTTACAGTCTCCTAATACTTCCTTATCCGGGACTGTAGCATCCTTACCATCAGGCCAAATATCCTTTCCCTCAATATCTTTTACCCAAACTCACGCTATCCCCACACCATTCCCTTTAAAACATAGAAATTCCCAAGGAGGGTTGGCGTCAGGCAGGCGGCCGGCCGTAAAACATCTGCCAAAACTCTTATGCAGCATGTTTTGTCCTTCCACACAGGAAGGAAGGAAGAACAAAACATGCTGCGCCGACCCCAAACAAGAATTGGGATCAGGGCAGGAGAATGATGATGAGTTGTTAACCACGTAAGTCTTATTATCTACTATTAATTACTAAATGATATTTTTTATGAGGTGGAGCCATTAAATTGGCATTTCTTTCGTGACCGGAATAACCTTGGCTTATCGTAACACGGAGAAAGTTAAAGTAAATTTCTTCTTTACATTTTTTTACTCACCGAAAAATGTATATCAAAAATGTGAAAAAAAAAATACAAATTAACTCGAAACAAACATACAAGTCATATTAACAGTCATGTTCAAACATACGACTATTGTTTACTTCCCCATTCAAATTTAATACTCAACTTATTTTGTATACTAAATTTTTGCCAAATGTTTTAGCAATGTCGCATGATCTTCGAAAGAATAGTGTCGAAAAGTGGGAGTTACTGGGTGACGTCAGGTCGCGCGATCTGTTATCAGCCCACATGACGTCACAGAGGTCTGGCTCCGGCAACATTTTGTTATCGACTGCACGGAATGACAGCTTTTGTATACGGCCAGCTGGAGTATCAAAGCGTCTATTCTTCGCCCCTCCATCGGACACTGCCGTTGTATTTCTATAACAATTCAACGAGTGAATTTCGAGGTCGCTATTGTTGAGTCCGATGACGTGCTCGCTTCGATGTTGGATACAAAAAGTTAGCACCAAGAGCAAGGGATTAAGAGTCTAGTATCTTTGCTTGCTTGAGTCTTTCAAGGTATTCGTGGAAAAAGTTACGAACCTTTTCCTAGTATGTATACTTCTTGTAAACATAAAAATTCGTAGTATTGACCTATTTCATTTGGTCTTATTATAAGTTATTTATGATATGATTAAAATCTCAATAAAAAATAATTACACGTAAAAATCACCTAAATAGTTCTGCCGCTACACTAAGATATGAGTTTTGTGGCGTGAGCATCACAAAGTACGAGACATTACTCGTTCTCAAAAGCATTTTTCTCATCTTATATAATACAGTTTTTATCTAAACATTCTTTCCAAGTCTTTACTAGGCTAGTAGAACCCTCCAAAACACGTAGGTACATATATCCATTTCAAACTACCAGAAATACAATGCCAACTGCATTCGCTGTTACAATTTGGTTTGGCTTACTTAATTGACCTTACAGACTCCGACGGATAGCTATTACGTTGCCAGGGAATATCTGGATATAAACGTGCTATTTTGAATTTCAAAATCCATTTCCTTGCGGTTGAAAACGGATATTAAAGGATTATCTCTTTTTGTTTCATTATTTTGTGTATACTTCATTATTAGTTGTATATTTGTTAAAATGAACTTTATATTCGCGAGACTTAAAAAAACTGACGAAGTACCTTATATTAAGATGGAAAGCAGACGAAAATATACCATAAAGAAAAAAAAAGTCGGAATGCAAGAAAGACCACGTGTAAGGAGCAGTCTTAATGAATATAACCAAGAAGATATTCGTAAAGTAAACCATATCAACGTTCAGGAAAACACCACCGCATAAAAATAGTGAACTGTAAATGGATGAAATCCCGTTGTCACTTAAAATAAATAACGCAGCTCACTTAAATTTCCTGTTTATTTTCGTCCCCCCACCGAATGGAGCGACGCGCGCTATACGTAGACCACCGAGCGTAGATTTGAGGAATAATATTTTGAATTTCACGCACGCGGAATGTTCATAGGAAAGTGAATAATGGAATAAAAGTAGGAAGTGTGAGAGTAAATATCTCAACGGGCCGGATAATGTGGCCAATTAATTTGCATGTTTAGACAAAGTGTTACGCTGAGACGATGAAAGCGCATGAGTCGGGAGTAGGCGGCTAAATGGTACGTTTCCTCAAATCTGTTGTTACACCAGTTTGCACCGTTTACTCGAAATAACACTCTAATTTTATCGCAGTGCAGCACTAACGATGCGGTTCACTTGTTACGTGATCTCGACAATTCTGTACCTGTCTCTTTATATGTATTTGTCATGTTCAAATTGGACAGGTCATAGATATAACTATCTAAAAATTAAGATATCATAAACTAACATCAATATGAAAATAATTGTAACGACAAAAATAAGCAATGAAATAGTAATCGATAATTTTTTCATATGGGTATGAAAAAAAAATCCCTAAAATAGTTACAAAACAATATTAAAATAACTGAGAGAAAATAAAGTAACTAAAAATTTTATACAACACATTTGTTGTTGTACAGTATCTCATATGATGTCCATGTGACTGTATCTACATTCAATAAATGCGCTCGTATTACACACGACAGATTCAACGAAACTTAATACAATAATTTGAATAACAAATTGTATCGAGATGAATTTTAATAGCGCACTAAATAATCCTTGTTTTACTTTCCTTTGAGGTCAATTACTTAATTAACCGGTCAATGTCAAAGATTGTCCATTGATTTATCGGTTCGCCCACAAAACAATGATAGAATGGCTGCCAATAATTTTGAATGAGCAAATCATTCAAGGCTAGATGGCTACAACTGGCAATGACCGTTTTAACTAGGCATGCGCCTAGCTTGCATCCGGTCTGCTTTTATTGACGTCGAAAGCGTGCGCTTAACCATATAGGTTTCCAGTAAATGTAGCTTGGGGAACAATGTATATACTTATCGGTTGAATAGCCAGTACCACAGAACAGTTTAATAAGACTAGAAAATAAGCTTCAGCATCACATGTTTGACACAGGCGTTTTTTAGTAATTCAGATTGCGCGTAGTATCAAAACTTTCAAAAAACTATGTGTGACCAATAGCAGCCTTCAAATTTTGTTTGGGATTTTTTATTGGATGTGTCATCATTGTAGAATGAAAAAGTTCGTTCGGTATAAATTGACGTATGCTTAAGATGCCTCTAGTTTGATTTCCTTGTCAGTATAAGCGTTGTTACGTTAAAATAATCCGCAGATGTAGCTCGCAGTTCAGAAATGTGCCCAGTAAAATGTAATAGGGTCGCTCATTATTACGAGGGACTTCACATATGGCTCGCGAATATGCAGTAGGTATAAAAATACACGCCAACTCTTTCTTTAACGACACAGGCACATGTATATTTAAATCCTGCGGAATTCTCTTTAAAGCTGCTTCATTGAGCGTGAATGTGATACAACTTATTAAGAGCAATCTGGTCGTAGTCTAGACTAAAATATGTGGCTCTACCACTTCTAAAATTTAATTACTTACGCTGGTGTAGGCCTGTGTAATAATATGTAAATTAATATAATGACAACTTAGATGTATGTTTTTTATTCGATAACATATAACCCTTGAACCCGTTGAGATAGTGTTTTCCAGTGTGATAACCGTTACATAGATATGTATAATATTTCTACAAATATGAGTCTTATTGTATACAAAAGTTCTCAATTCAATCGTCACAAATTTTCGCTGCCTATTTAAAAAAACCCGCAACACTAAAGATTTTTTTGGGTTTTATTTTCTTTACGAATGTTACCAATGTATTAAATTATAAAAGACTTTTATTGTTCCCACTTTCTTAACTATCCGTACGGTTATGTCGAAGTAACTTTAAACAAAAAACATCTGCACGCTCAGCTTCTACCATTTAGATTCGTTTTGTTTATTTATTCATCAGTTCATAATTTACGTTAAACGATACTTGAAGATATTACGCCTTAGTTCATCATAATGCGGGTAATGGAGTTCATGTCGTATATATGAAATTCTATGTGAGGATCTCCTTAAGAAATTCTTGAGAGAGATGACATGCCTGTCTTTAGTATTGGAAGCCTATAACCAGGACGACCTATTGAAAGGCTAGGCACAGGCTTCTAATACAACTGAAAGAAATTAGACCATAGTCCACCACAGTGGTCTACTGTGGTTTGGCGGATTGAGAAAATCCAAAGAACTTTAAGATATGCAGGTTGCCTCACAGTTACAACCTATAGTAGCTGATATAAATGATACTTTCATACAATTGGATATCGCGTGTCTGGCGAACACAAAAAACGCTTTCAAATCCAGGTTATTATCAATATCAAAGCAAGATAGCGCAATGATAAAGTAACGTGTGAATTATAAGGAAACAACACGTCATGCTGGTGTATGCATGAAGTATTATCTTCCAATTTGTACTATTGTACAAATTACTAATGATTATACTATTTACTAATGATGTCATGTACCGATTTACAGAAGATAAGGATGTTTGATCTGGTAAAGAATTTTTTAAGAAGAGCCCTACTGGTATTTTTTATATATCATTAGTAAAAAAAATATCATTATGACAGAGCATTGAAAATAAGTTATAGACGGAATAATTCTAGAACGCGACTTACGATAACAATATTGTGTCTTTATTTTACTTATTACAAACATTTAATGTAAACAAGAGTACCTATTAAAACTTTTATACATACTAATATTGGTATCTGTTTATACTCTTATTTTATATAATTATATGGGTTTTGACACCTCAAGTTTTGAAAACGCTTTTAAAGTTACAAAGTATGAGTTCGTTTCAGATCATCGTGTAGATGACAAATTCTAAATCACCGATGTTATTCCATAGCAAAACCACCATAAATTCACCAGGAATTTTCGTGGTATAATACAATTTGATGTGGAATGACCGCATGACATACTCCCGCCGAATTGTTGCTGGATATTTGCATCCACGCAAATATGTGCCACGGTACGCAAGACGTAAAACTTGCTATAGTGATTCACCCAAATGTAGCGCACACTAGAATCAGCCGGTGTTGAAAATCTGAGGTAAATATAATTATTTATTGCTAGATACTTTATTATTATACCTAAAAAGTGTCAGTGAGAGAGTCTTGGAATAAAAGATAATTATATTACTTTAGCATAATGTAGGTCCACGAGTGTATCCAGCTTTTACCCTCGGAGTTTTTATGGGAAAGGAGCAAGTGAGCAACCTAATATTGAGTGATCTCATAAGAAATGAAATAGAAGAAATTTCTTGAGTGAAGTCTGTCGTGCTTGCTACTTTAATGTATATATATATATCCTCATCCAGCCGATTTCGGCCATGGCGACCACTTCTGATCATACTTTAATATATGTTGCATGTAGAAGAATGAAAAAATGCTAGAGCTTGAAAAGCCTGTTCCATAATTCTTAATAGTAAAAATTGGATACTCTACTTGTTTTTAATAAAACAACAGCCTGCCCTCCTTGCGATTCTTGTTTCGAAATTGGGGTTTCCCTTTAGAAAAGTGTGACGAACAGCTCGGAGTCTGTGTCTGTTTGAAAACGGCAAAAGGCACTGCCCTTATTGCGCAGGACGTAAAATAAGAGATAAGGCAAAACGTGGATGTAGATTTACAGTTCTGCTCACCTGATTGACATGAAGACCTATAGAATATAATATGTATGTAAGTTAACTACATTTTACCTTAGAAAAGTTTCGGCTTAGGTAATGAACATGTATTATTCGTGGATTTCCCAAGTATATTTAGATTATCAGTCATACGTATATAAAAGAAACTTACCTCTCCAAGATTGACGAAGCCGTGTGTCTTGGCGACTGCGTCTGCGGCCTCCTTCCCCGCCGGAACATGGACGGCCCATGTCGAAGTGTAATGCGCTAACGTAGTCTCCAATAGCGACAAGATGGACACCAGTATGGCCGAAAACACTAAAGCACTACGCGCCATCGCACGCACTCACCAACTAGTACTTGTCAGCATGGCACATACAGCGAATGTTTAAAAGTGCAATTCAATTTTAGTATTCAAGCAACGTGTTGAGCGGTGTTTTGACGGAATACGTCCATGGCTCGCGGTTCGCAAATCTGGAAATAACCGTCGGATACAATTTTGAATGTATGGAATATATTTAATTGTATATACTATGGAAGTCGACGTGGGCTGTGTGCTTGGGATATGTTTTAATAAAAAAAAGTTATGTTTTTATTTTGTTTGAGAAGTTTTCGTAAATGATTATAAAATTATTTGATGACTACAATTGTTTTTTTTTTTATTTATAGGCAGGTATTTGGACGTATGCTTAGTATTCTCGACGCCAACAGAATTTATTTTTATTTAAGTACTTTTTTATATGTAAATTTTCATTCCGATTTAATATTTTTTTCATGAAAACTCCGTTTTATTTTGCTTCTAACAATGCTAGGGAGACTTGCGCTCAGTGATACGCGGATGAATAAATCATTCTCTAAGCGTATGCTATTTCTAGTTGTATAGACTTCAACAATAAGCATCTGATGAAAATTATTGTCAACACAATTCCACCTAGTGAATAAAGCGTCGATTGCGAACAAACATTTTAACCGAAGTAAATTACCAATCAATCGGAAATAGGTTTCCGGCAAATTAAAACTTGGACGAGCGTGCGAGGCTGCGTTGCCAACACTTCCACAATAAGTGGGTCAAGTATATACGAAGGACAAAGCTAGAGAACTCAGGGGCTGTCTGTTATGCCGTTCTTTATTATTGTATCGGAGGGAAGCCATTAATCACTATCATCGATATACTCCGTACTTTCGCCGAAAGTATTGTCTGATGGTTGCCCTTTTTCCCCATAAACAATGCACCCCCGTCGCTCCCGGTTTAATTTGAGCCTTTCGAGGGATTCTCTCTTTTTTATCCCTACTTTACAGCGGGAATCTTTTTGTACTGTTGGCATAGTTTTTAATTTCATTTACCTCATTCTGCAACAACCACGGTAATTTCCAGACTCACTCATGCAAATTTTTTGAATAGCAACAACTCGGTTCGGTTGCGTGTACTAACAATGAGGTAAATAACCTGCGTATTGCAATAAGGTATCCTAATGATCGCCTTCCAGGGAGACCACCCACTTTCTCCGTGATTTATTTTGGTTCCAAACGCTTTTAGTGAACACATCGCTTTATTACGTATGCACGGAACGTGCCGCTCTCCATATAAAAAGATATTAAAATATTTTGATGTAATTTATTTTTTGACACAGTTTTTGGTCTCGTCCTTATCAAGTTTACATTAGCAATAGTATAGAAATAAAATAGAAAGGCTTGATATCAGTTTAAATATAATAGATATGCATAATATCAATGGATAAGTCAATGAATAAAATTACAATATACATATCTACAAATGTTGACCTTAAAACTATGAGATAATGTTTCAACAAGGTATTTCTTTGTCATTCAGTGACTCAGATTAAATTAAATGCATATGATTCGGCGATATTACGTAGTGTTTGAGAATCATAATTTTAGCAATAAGAAAGCTAACTCGGCTGTATTAAATACTGACAATATTTTTTTTAAGTGAAATTAAATCAGTATAGTTCTAAAATAAATCGAAAATATCGGACGAAATGTATTGCAGAAATGAACCTCTCCGTACCTCTTTGAGAAATACAACCATCAGGTACGGTATATATATGCTTATTAAAAAAAATTGATCTTATTATTAAATTTACAAGTCCCATTTACAGACTATTGTTAAGTCGCGTCAAACGGATGACTCAAGAAATCTTATCTCTTATCGACACTCTGTACCTGAGTTTTGTTAACGTTTATCCATTCCCTCGAAAACGAGGTCTAACAATATATACCTGTTCGTAATATTTACGTTGCAATAATTGTTATAGATTATAAAGAAGTTTATTTTCAGTACACATGTCGAACAATGTACCAAATATCAGTCGTTATATACACAACGATAACCCCAATGTATAATAAAAATATAAATTGTTCAAAATTATGTCATAGTGTTATATTGTATGTATTTTTATATAAAACAAACACGTGTCATATTGTGTTCATTTACTACTTTTATTACTATTGTATTGAGCTAACATTCAATGTATTTGTTTTTATTTCCTCATGTGATCTTGAACTGCAAATCGTACGGAACCCACATTATTACACTACAAAATTGAATGTAAACAAACTTTCTCGTGTACTGATAAACGTCCCGAGATAAACTAGTTTCAACTAAGAACTTTAGTCAAAAACACACATCAAAAACGAGTTCCGTTTTAAATGAAAAAAAGAGGAGTGTTTTCGTTTTAATTTTACCTTTAAAATGAAAAAGTAGGACAGTGTCGGCCACAATCGCACGTTCACCTAGGCTGCGGAATCTGTTATTTACAGTTAGCATCGACAATTATTTATCAAGCAATCGCATACCATATCGGCACGTAATTTGCATAGTTATTTAGTAGAAAAAGACAATCCGGCTTGGCTTTTTATTTTATATAATCTTATCTGCGTCCATTGTAAACATGAGTGAGGGAGGCGTGATTTCGCACACAGCCCACGTCGAGAAACGGATGCCTCCATCGATAGAATCCGATGGGAAGGACCAAGATTCCGTGGCACTTAGACAATAGTCCGGTGAGAGTCGGCGCCGCTGTGACGAGCGTTCACCCCTCGCATCCCGGCCTCGAGATATCACTAATGGTAACAACTGCTCACGTTTTGTTTCACAGCGACAACCACTCCGTTGTACTGTGATGCACTACTGTCATTATAATACACGGCACAACTGTCAAATGGCGCGTGAATATTGCACGCGCGGAGCCCGAGACACGGCCGTCACGTTCGCGCACGTGATGCTGACTGGTTCGTTTGCTACTTTGCTCTCGGTCGCTCGCCGCGATTGGAGCCCAAACGGTGCGAGTGTTGCCAGCGGCGGGAAACTTTCCGACAGTTGGGGAAAATTACTGGACGATTTCGACTCTACATTGATAAGTCTGCAACTCTACATTAGGTTCTTCGGAAGTTGGTTTTGATATATGTAATCATTACATATGTCATGTGTAGTAAAGTTATTAGTATGTAATGTATATATTTTTTCTAATTAAAATTATGGGATAAAGGTAAATTAGATATTCGCGTTTTTCTTATTTGTTTTCTGTTTATTGAGTGCAAATTATTAGCTGATCTTATTATGTTTTTGCAAACGGTAGAGTAGCAGCGTAGTAACTACTCAACGTAACAATATAGTGTATGCAGTGGTAGGCAAATAATTAAAAATCTCAAATCGTCGGACGATAATAATTGCTTAATATAGCAATTATTATATAAACCATACAATGGGGAAACATAAAATTTCCCCTTACCTATCCATTTTGTTCTAACCTACATACCTAAATTGTAATTATGATTTTTTTCTCATTTTTTCTAACGGCACAAGACAAAACAGGATACAAAACCCCCTTTAACTAACTAAGAAATAAATGCCATACATAAGACACAATCTTATGTATCAACGTTCATAGAATACAGACTCTACCTCAATAAAAACACCAATATATCATATCAGCACCTTGATATACCGTTAGACACACCCCGGAGACCTTTCCCTTAAATTGGACAGGGGTGTGTCGCAAAACACCCTAAACATCATTCAAGGCTACCCGCATTTCTCAATACTGACAGCGCTAAATATTGAAAGGTAGCGAACACTTATTGGCACTATGCACACCTGAAACATCAATGTACCTCAAATAAATCTTTCCCTCTTCGACGGTACCAAAACGCCACAATCTTATATTAGGGGTGGTCGTGTTTTTGGGGAGGAAACGCGCTCTGAATACGTTATTGTGAACTTACAAGAAAATGTGAAGTGCGCTCTACATTGACTAAATTATTGATTCCGTATTTTTTTTAAATACACCAGACAGCCATACATAGTTCTGACTCCACACGTATATCAGTCCTTTTTGTAGGGTTGTAACTACAGTACTTTTCGGTTTTACAAACATCTATACCCGAAACAAACATTGTCTCGATGCAGAGATCGAACGCGCAGCCTCTCGTTTTGTAAGCATGTATCTAACCAACTGTGCGAAGGAGCTATTAAATATAGATTTTATTAAATTATAAAACATAATTGATTACTATAATATAAATAAATTAAAGTATGAAAGTTTTAAATACGTTACTTTTGTGCACTTAATAAAAAGAGTTATCAATGGAATAGAAACTAGTGGTTCACAGATTTTCCATAACTATTAAAAAGTTCTACCTGATTTAGCGCCTTTACACTTATCATAATGAAGCATGTGACAAGTGATGAAAAATGGATGTTTCTCGCTAATTTGAGCAGCTCTATATTTAGTTGTTGTCACTAGTTTCAAATACCGTATGGATTAAATGTGATCTATCATCAATTAGTATACGAGCATAGGACAAAACTTACCTTGAAATGTTTGAGAAAATTATGTTGTGACTATTTAATTAATAAAATAATTAAAAAAAAGCATCAATATTAACCTATCACAAAGAAATTAAACAGAAAAATAATCAAGCTTAATTGTCGTAATACCATAAAAACTGGTATAATACGAGATTATCGCTTGTGAACTATCTGCATTCACACTAATACAAATAAAAGAGATTGGTGACAAAGAGCATAATAAAATTTTCTCGGAATAAGTTTCAGTAAATTAGTTCAATTCCTGGTATAGTTTCATTGTAATTATTAAATTCGTTTACGTAATTAAAGGTTTTTTAACTAATAATAGAGCGAAGTAATTTTGACAGCCCAGTGACGCAGTTGGCTAGATATCAGCTTGCGAACTGAGAGGACATGGGTTTTACCCCCCACAGAGACAAATATTTGCGTGATCCACATATAATATACTGTATATAACTGTAACTGTAAGAGACTCTTGAATGTATTTGTTATTTATTAACATTTTGAGTTTTCTCAAAAAATGTCTAGCATCTCTTTCATTTTGGCTTGGGTTGATAAGATATCGGAGGGTACTGAAGGGTTATTAATTGAATTGTCAAATGTTAGTAACGGACCTAATAACCCTGTTATAAGGTTTTATGTAGATGATTATATTTTGTAAGTTGTAAGTGTGGTTCTAACTTTCGCTCTTCGAACTTAATCGAATTTTGGTGACAGTTTGGCTGTAAATCCTTACAGACTTACCTTCGCATTTTTAATAATAAAAAACATTTCCGAGTTTCGATACCGGTACTTAAGAAGATCGTATTGCTTTTTTATTTTTTTTTTTTAATCAGAAAAACATTCTACCCTTATATAAGATAGAAAACTTGGAAAAGAGCAAAATTTATTTTAAATAAACCAAAACTACGAACCAAAAATTTGTTAATTGACATGTTCCAAAAGAAGAGAGGTTTTTTCCTTCGAACAATAACTCTACACGTAGAGCTGCGGTCTTTGACATGTGACATGTTTAGTCTGCGTATTATCACTTAATTATTAACAGAACTGTTAAAAAATCCCCACGTTGCTTCTATTAACAATGGCGTGATAAAATATATTAATTATAAATATATTTTTCTTTTATTTATATGTTCGTCATTACTCTATTTAGAATATTTAGATATAACAAAATCGTACTATAATTTTGTCCTTATAAAAAATATCGGAAAAATTCAAACTACCAGCCTACGTTCCTAAACGCTGATTCGGAATTAAGTCTGTTAAATGCAAAACAAATGACATTAAATAGTACTAAAGTTTATCTAAAGCTTCATGTCACAGCAAAATTGTTCACAGCTGTTATATTAAAACAAATAATGCACCATACCACATGTGCGAAACGCTAAAAATAACCCAGGGACTCCCAACATCTTTGATTTGTGGAGTTGAATATACCCCGAGCATCCCTACGGTACCCTAAACCGCCCTTCATACTCCTACGTTGCGCAACCGAAGTCCTTTTTCAAAGTTAATAAGAACTCTGTTCACTTAAAAGATCTTTAAATATTATTGAAAGTTTTTGCCAATAATACTAGTTGGCATAAGATCTGCAATAGGGTTTCATAGTAATGTACATATTTATAGGCTGGATGATAATATTTTGAATATTTATTATATGCAAATTATTTACATGAGTTATATCAAATCATAGTAAATATAATATGTAACAAAGCGTATCACGACGACTTTTTTTATAAGAAAATGCAAATTCAAACAATAAAAATAATATTTTTAAACACTTTCCCCGTGTTTCGACTTTTAACCTTTAAGCACGTGGTGAACTGAATTAAGATCGGAGATAAAATGTTCCATATTCAAAAGCTCTTTTAAAACATCTTAAGCATCAATTTACTCCCCTTCCTATGTTACATCTGCGGAGAAAAAAAGCAATCGATCCAACGTGCTGTGACGCTTATGTGCATTTGAGAAATCAAGAGCTATTGGAAAAAAGGAACACAAGGTATAAGTTATAAGACGTAGTAAGTTGGGGTACTTAATCATCAGAATTTATCGTCACTTAATTCTAAAATACATTGACATGTGAAAATTGTGTTTTGTTGGCTTTGTTTTTCAATAATGTAAAAAAAAAACTCTATGATCATGTCTTTAGGTTTTTATTCTAAATCATCGATAAAAACGTAATTCTAAAAAACAAATTTGGATCTGCACAGTTAACACTTATCGTAAATAATCATAAAACAATTAACAAGAGTTATATATCACCATTAAACAAATTCATTTTACAGTTCCATAAACGCCATCACAGAGCAAAGGCGAACGACCTTTGCGTTTGAAATTCTCGAAAACGAGTGCAAAAAACTATTCTTAATATGCACAGGTACGTATTATGCAACGTTTCTCTAAAAATTCGCAAGCGCCCCATATAATCTCAAAAGCTTCAAGATCTTAATATTTCAGGGAAGGAAGCGCCGGTGTAGCTTATATTTTGAGAAAATTTCAAGCGTGAATTGCTTGTGAATTATTAAGAGCTACTAGAAGAGGGGTGGTTCGGGCCCCTCGCAATATATCTAGCTACGTGGCTGCAGCATGAAGCCCGATGTATTTTTGTTTTACACACAGTTAATGCCGTTAGACTGACCACAAAATGGCGCAGACGTCGTTTGCGAGGAGTAACGTTTTTTTGCGCGGACAAAAAGTGTTTGTTATTATAAAATATGTAGCAACATCCGTTCTAAGCCGTGACCAATGTTGCCTTTGGTGATTAGGGTTCCGTAACTTAAAGAGATCACAGGGATTATAAGCTTATGTTGTGGTAAAAATAACTGGATAAAAAATATACGGCTACATCCAGTGAATTGATAATGTATTGGAAGTCAAGGAGCTTAATAGGGAAAATAAAGAGGGCGAAATTATTGAACAGAATGCAACATCAAAGTTGATACGTCAAATGATGTATTCGATGTATATATATGTACGTATATTCGATATATTGTTATCAAAAATTTGAATAAAGATTTTATGTAGAGTAAGGGGACAATAACTAAAGACATGACGGTTTTGGTAATAAAAAAAACATCTTTACTATGGTATAGCAAGACTTTATAGCGTCATACATGGCGATATCTATTTATCACGGAACCCTCCACGAAAATCCTACTCGCCGTGTTCGTTTTTTATTAACAACATGGCAGCTCATTCGTATGGGGACAGGCAAAGCAATTTTATGTTTAGAACGAAAATGAGTTGTTATCCTTTGGTTCCATATATCTACTCTACAGTCTTTTTTATACTACCTTCATCATCAGAAGCAAATACTTATTCATCATACATACGTCCCAATGCTGGGTATGGGTATTCTCTACAGCCGAGTGGGATCACAGTGGCCTAGTGCAGGTTCGCGGACTACGCACCTAAAAAATTAATACTAAATAACTTCGAAAAGTCAGAGGTCTGAGGTTTGTACCCGCGACCGCTGAGACTTAACACGACTCCTCGCCTAAACTTCGGGGTCATCATTATTTAGATTATTTTAGCCTAATAATCAACCCTAAGTATTAACCAGTTTGAAGCGTCCATGTAGATGTGATTGGCTTTTATGTTAAAATTATCACACTGGTACATTCTAGCTACATTTCGTTCAATAGTAATAGAGATTCGATAGCAAGAAACGGTTAAAATAATCCCTCCTTATTTTTTTATCGACAAAATTCTGCCGGCAGATTAATTACATGGGTAAGTTAACAACCATACATTTAATGCGTCTTACAGATCTAAAAAATATAGTCAATGGTGACATAGATAGTTCTCGCCCCACACTAAGACACAATTCTCAGATACTACGAGAAAGAGAAACTATGTATTTGGCTTCGAAAAGAATATTTACGGAATTCACAAACATTTTTCTCGGTACGGGGATTGAACCAGCAGCATCTTTTCTCACAAGCCAGTGTCTAAATAACTGCGCCACTAGGCTGTCAAAACGCATTTATAAACTCTGGCATAGAACGGTTTTCGTTGTTTGCCTGCGGATCTATTGTATGCCAAACTAACCTATTATTGTGCAATTGTGTTTAAAACTACTTCTAAAGATTTCGCATTGTTTTAAAGTAACCCGCAACTCGTATTCATTATGGCAGAGTATCCAAATCAATATACTTCGTACTTAATAAACTAACGTAACTAAGTGAAACCGAAACAATAGATTTTATAATAAGTGGAACTCTCCATTTTCCATACATCCTACTAATATTATAAACGCGAAAGTTTGTGAGTGTGTATGTTTGTTACTCTTTCACGTAAAAACTACTGAATGGATAGCTGGATGATAGCTTAGCTTATACATCAGAATAACACATAAGATACTAATTATCCCGGAAAATGTAGTATTCCTGTGGGAATGGGTATTTCTGGCTCTACCAAAACGATTTGAATGATTTTTGGTGTAAAGAGAGGTAGGGCTCACAGAATTAACATGGGATAATTTTATCCTGGAAAATGGGATAATTTTATCCTGGAAATGTGGAATAGACATGTTATAAATGCGAAAATAGGTCTGTCAAAGTTTTACTTCTTTTGGGCATTAGGAGACGCATTATAGATTTACTTATTATCTTTCTGCACTCAACTCTAGACTCTACGCGGACGGAGTCGCGGGCAAAAGCTAGTACATTATAAAGGAAGCAATATCCATAATAAAATTATTGCACCTCATAAAATATCGTCGATTAAAAATGTATTCTGAATGTGTATTAACAAATGCAATTTATGAAAATCTATGTTTATATATATACTGGTCAAAAGAAAATAAGGGCCACGTGTATGTTTTTAAGTTACTACTAAACTATTGCCAATTGATTTTACACAAGTTCTAGATTCTATTGTGACATGTAAGTTTAAGGATCTGGCAACACATTTTCATCACATTCACTTGCATAAGTGTTTAATTGGGTAGTTTTTGGATTTTTTTTTGTTAAGACTTATTTTTGCCCTACTTAACCTCTAGGCGGAAGTTCACTTTTAATCTAATTTAACATTTTCGTTTTCTCGTAAAGAGTTTATGATTAAATATTAGAGTGTACATCAAATATTAAAAAGAACAATGCTACGAGTTTAACGGCATATGGATGTGGTTACTACGAGTAGAGCCATAACATTGATTCAAGAGGATCATTCGCAGCGTTCGGTTGCTTTACAGCTGAATTTTTCGCGAAGAGCTATCCAAAATGCGTGGAATCTGCTCTAAGAACCAGGAAAAGTCATTAAACGACAGTGGTAAAGCAGATTAAGAGTAATTGCAGCTCAGGAAGACCGATACATACACTTGAGTGCACGTAGAGTCACTGCCCGCACTTTGCAAACCCGCTTGCGTCAAACAACAGGGACTCGCGTAAGTTATCAAACCATTAAAAATCGATGGCATAAAGACCAACAGCTCTCTAGGAGGCTAGAAGTGCTGATTCCATTGACAACTGCTCATCCTGCAAAAGGCTTAACATTTATAAGGCAATATTTGGATTGGGGTATAAGTGATTGGACCTTGGTACTTTTTACACACGAGTCTGAAGATAATTTTTTTAATGATGATCGTCGCATTGGAGCATGGAGAAAAAAGTTGAGTGATTGTCAGAAGCTGACATTCATGAAAGTGATCGTTTTGGAGGGCCCAATGATATGGTGTGGGGAGGCATTAGCCTTGCAGGAAGAATTGAGCTGATAATTCTTAACGGAGACACAGTAACAACTCAACGATAAGTCGACGAGGTTATGAAACCCCCTGAGGTGCTATTTGCACAGCGAGTGGGTCCAGGATTTCGACTGATGCATGACAATGCTCGCGCGAATACAGGTAGAGTCACTAGAGGACCACTGAAAGACGCCCATATATAGGCTTTGCCGTGGCCCGCGAACAATTCAGACCTAATTCCTAACGTATACATGTAAGACTTATTGAAAAAGAGTATCTGAGGGACTAACCGACTCGTCCATAAAGAAAGACAACTCAAAAACATGCTGAAAGTGAGTTAGGAGCAAATACCGCCGGAAAAAGTAAAAGCTTCCCCTCTAGACTACAAGAATGTGTGCAATAAAAGAGGACGACATACCCGTTATGTGCAAATCAGGAATAATTTGTTTAAATTAAGTTTTACTAGTTTTTTTAACTTTCCAGTTAAAGTGTATTTTTTGTCAAAATCTTAATTTTTACATAAAACATAAAAAAATGCGATTTTAAAGTGTGGAAATTGTAATTTTTGGCCAGTTAGTTAAAAACAGTCTGTTTTAATTATTTCAATGGTCTGCAAACCCCTAAAGCTCATAATTTTGTAAAAATCTTAGAAAAATCAAGTGGCCCTTATTTTGTTTTGACGAGTGTATATAGTATTTACCTATAGGTCGCGTGCCGCTTTTTTCACCTTTTGCTCTACGAAAACTTTCCTCGAAAAAACATCTTAATTTACCACCAAATTCGTTTGCATTCTGGCTGCATGCTTTAAATAAAAGCGTACCAAAGCATTGTGTGGCTAAAGATTTGCATTAAAGGAAAACTAATATGTACTACAGTATTTGTAAATACAAGTAACGCCATCTATTGATTCGGAGTGGAGTATGCTTTGTTGAATACTTAGCAATGTTTTAAGTAGTACTTATATGTAGTAATCAGATAAAATATGAATAAATAGGTCAGTTATTGATAAATTATTGTTATAATGGTACATAATTTTAAGCCGATATTGTTTTCAACTGCCTCTTTGGTTCTACAGTATATGTGTGCTTGAGGTCTCAGGTTGAGTTCTTAAATAAGATGGGGACTTTTTTGGTGTACTTTTAAGTATTATAGTAAGTCTCAGTAACAGCACACATTGTTCAAATGTAACCGAAATGTACAATAACCTACCTGTTCAGGGATACAAGCTTGGGTGTATGTGTTTTATGATTTTTTGACTTGTTATCTTACTGTGTTTTTTTACATATAATAGATAAGATATTTTTTATGTATGTAATTATATATCAGTGATTTTCACAGGTTTCTTTTTCGTGGTAAAATTGTTAATTTTTTTCATAGCTTTATATAGATGGCGCTACTTGTATGCAGTTTTATTCTTCGAAAGAAGCTCTTCTAAAGCTGTGTTTCTAAGTCAAACTAAACTTGTATAAAAGAACCGACTCTACTCTGTACGACAGCACGTTACTGACTCAAGGAAATTCGAAAAGTACTCTTCAATTCAGACCCGTCGCTAGGTTTTTCGTCGCCCGCGTGATTACGTACCTTTCAACCAATTACACCTACTTACTTCGAATTTTGCCTAAAAATAAGGTAACTTAACTTAAATTTGCCGTTTTCCTAGACGTGCCGCGACATCACTACAAATCCAAATTTCCTGCGACCCTACATTTTGCGTAAGGCATCTTTGATATCCACGTGTATTCTTGGGGCAGTCTTTGAACATCACGTCTCGTACTGGCTTACTTTGCCTCAACAAGTTCTTATGAACCAGTAAATATCGAACACCCGCATCATTACATTAGTTCGCCTTTTTATTTGACTTACAGTTTAAGAGCACAAATAATCTTAATGATTTAATTATATCCGTGTATTATCAAAAGCCTTAAAATAAGCGACATGAGCAATAATAACACGACAGTCTAAATTAAGAGTAAGATTATAAATATTTTTTCATTTGTTACCGCACAAATGACATCTGCACAAGCGCGTGACTTTCCTTAAAGTCTGTAGATTAGTGATACGCCAGACCGTTCAGTGCTTTTTGAGGATTTGTATTGAGCAAAAAAGATGTGTAGTTAAAAGATATTAATAAAAAACTTGGTATTGAATTAAAAATACCATACACCACACACCATACAAAATACATATATTTCGCTACGTATAGGTATATCAGTCCAACGTAATTGGCGGTTGAGCCTATTGCCGCTTTTTGGGCACACTTCAAGTCTCCGAGCTACAACTGAGAATTTCCTCCTGAAAGAAATTGAAATACAATACACTCATACTCTAATCCCTACTCTACACTAAGAGTGGACTAAATCTATTATATTTTTTTAATAAATGAAAGACAAAGGCAAAATGTTCGCACAAGATCTTAGTTGAAAGCGAACCGGACTGCCAAGATGCAAGTCACGATTTCTAAATCAAGATGCAACAATGTATGTTTGAGGCCACAGATTATTCTATATCTTACAATCTAACAATGAAGGAAAACAAAGTCCAGGTACGCAAATAACAAATCGGGTGCATTCGTTAAAGAAAATTGTTTTCTTTATTTCTACATGATACAATTTAAAAACGGCAGTACGTTCGCCCTCTATTACTTGGGATTTAAAAATAAAGTTGGTGAACCGCGGATAAAGAAATATAGAGACCTCTATGTATTCCGTCGGGGATTGGGCTATAGATATAAAATATAATTTTATGTATTCGTCATGATTAAAATCGCATTATTTTTTCTCCTGCATGACTGTTTTAAGCATTTCTATTTCCGAGTTAATTACTTAATTGTTTCACGAAACGGTTTCACTCCAAGCGCCTTTTCGTGCCAGTATCCTCTTTGGAACAAATACCGCAGTAAGGCTAACGGTGCTGTCGATTCCAAAATTGGCTCGTTTACTAACGTTGCAGGCGATCAGCGATGTTGCAAAATGTATTTTACAAACCACAAATTTACGCCCGCATTCACAGGGAGGAATGCCATAAATTCTATGCCTAAATGTTTCAAGTGCCTTTGCAGCCACGTACAATGACAACAACCACTTTAATTTGTGACTTTGGCCATCGTAAATAACACGAAAATCTGAGGATTTATTTAAGTAAACTTAAAAATATTAAAACTCTTTTCACTATGAAAGAAAACGTCGAATGTGTTAAGATACGTTAGTGTTTGAAGAATACGTACATAATATAAATTAAGGTTTGGAAGGAATATAATCGTGAGAAAACATACATAGGAGGATGGTAACTTTTTTATATTCGTCTATATATCAATCAAATATATTTTCTATAAATAAATAAAATAAAAATATTTTTCATGTAACATATCACTCGTTTATGCAATCAAGATTTTTTAGAATGCTAACAATAAATTTAATCAATAAATTGCAAGCTTGGGTCTCGTGGTATGCAAGCTTGGGTCTCGTGGTACGAAGGAACTCCTTCTCATTGACATGACTATTTGTCAGCAGGCTCGACAAAATAAGAGGAACTTATCGGTTGCTTGGATTGACTATAAAAAGGCCTACGATTCGGTGCCTCATACCTGGCTTAGGAGAGTGCTTAATTTGTATAAGATAGATACAATTTTATGCAACTTTCTTGAGGCATGTATGAGGCAGTGGACCACAGTCCTGAAATATCCAGGCACCACATGTTCTTCTATTTGTCTTGAGCCTATAAGGATTGAGCGGGGAATATTCCAGGGTGACAGTCTGAGTCCTCTTTGGTTTTGCTTAGCCCTGAATCCTCTCAGCACTTTACTTTTGGATTCAGGGTTAGGATATTGCCTACGGAGAGGGACTGAACCAATATCTCACTTACTTTATATGGATGATCTCAAGTTATTTGCATCAAAGAACTCTGAATTGATTGAATTGTTAAAAATAACTCAACATTTTAGCAATTCAATTAATATGGAGTTTGGTGTAGATAAATGCGCGGTTATGCATGTAAAGCGAGGTGAGGTAGTGGTTTCTGATGACATACAAGTCTCAGAAACTGTTAGGTTAAAGTCCCTCTCTGACGGCGAAACCTACAAATATTTGGGTATGCCTGAATCTTTACGTATATTAAGTTCAGATGTAAAACTGTCGTTGAAGGAACGTTTCTTTAGCCGTCTGAGAAAAGTACTCAACAGTCTTTTGTCAGGAGGTAACAAGATTCGCGCCTTTAATGGCTGGGTTATGCCTGTTCTTATGTACTCTTTTGGCGTACTCAAATGGACTCAGACAGAGTTAGACTCCCTGGATCGAAAGATCCGAACTCTGTTGACTGCACATCGTATGCATCACCCACGTTCATCTGTGATGAGATTGTATATTCCGCGTCGATGTGGGGGTCGAGGTTTTCTCAATGCCAAAGACCTCCACAACCGTGAAGTATGCAATCTCAGGGATTATTTCCTACACAGTGATGTGAGCATGCATGGTGTTGTAGTTATGACGGATAAAGGATTCACCCCACTCTCCTTAGCGAACGAGAACTGGCGAAGACCTATGGTACTGGGCATTTCGAAACGCAGGGAGATATGGAAGAGCAAGGAGCTACACGGGCGGTTCTATCGAGCTCTTAACGGGCCCGATGTGGATCAGCTCGCATCTGTGACTTGGCTACGTTTCGGTAACCTCTTTGGGGAAACTGAGGGTTTTGTCTTTGCAATTATGGACGAAGTTATCAAGACGAACAACTATCGAAAATACATCATGAAGGACGGTACGGTCGACATTTGTCGGGCATGCCACCGTCCCGGAGAATCAATCCGACATGTGATTTCGGGTTGTTCGTATCTTGCTAACGGCGAGTATTTGCATAGACACAATCTAGTAGCCAAGATCATACATCAACAACTTGCTCTTCGATATCACCTTGTGACTGAAGAAATGCCATATTATCAATATGTCCCGCAACCGGTTCTCGAAAATAGTCATGCAACGCTGTATTGGGATCGATCTATTATCACAGACAGGACTATTGTTGCAAATAAGCCTGATATTGTGGTAGTGGATCGACTGACGCGCCGGGCAATGTTGGTTGATGTTACTATCCCACATGATGATAACCTTGTGAAAGCCGAAAAAGACAAGATGTCTAAATATTTAGATTTGGCGCACGAGGTTACTGATATGTGGGATGTTGACTCAACCGTCATTGTCCCGATAGTCGTTACTGCCAATGGGCTGATACCAAAGAGCCTCGACCAACATCTTCGGCGGCTCTCAATCGGTTGTTGGGTCAAAACCCAGATACAAAAAGCAGTGTTATTGGACACGGCACGTATCATGAGACGGTTTCTAACTCTTGGACCCTAACCACCGGTGGCTTGGGTCGTAGACCCCGCCATCTGCGGGTTTAATTTTTATATTTTTAAATGTATTTTTTTTATAAAACTTTATATTTAAAAATGTAAAAAATAAAATAAACACATGAGGAATAAATGGTAAATTTAATCAATATTTTATCGTCCGTGTTATACATACCTACTTATAAAAATATGTTCCCAAGTTTTCGGCTTTGATAATACTCCAAACATATAACTTTCTAATATGACATAGTCTAGACTAAATTGAGATTAAATAGGATTATGTGAACATAAGATTATTTTACCACAAAATGGATCATAAATATAATAATACAGCGAGCGTCTGGGAAAAATAATGAATCTTAAATAGTACCTACACTATTCAGTACGTTTCACGTCATATTTATGTACATCAATCAGAAATACTTATATAAAATGTATGAACATTTGCGGTATGTATATTCGTCGGTATATTATTTATATTGCTTAGTCTTTTATTTTAATTGACTGTGCGATATTATTATTAAAGATATTTAACATAGGAACCAGGAGGGACGAAATGCTGCTAATATCTACTTCAATGTCATTATAATTGAAATCATATAGGTACACAAAAAAAATTGCAACACCAGATTTTGCCAATACGGTTTTCTTTGCCCCCATACAAATTTAATTCACTGCACCACATACTCACAACCAAAAAATTATAGGAATTATTAGTGTTATTTAGAACAATTCATTTCATAACAATAGTCATACTGAAAAACGACGCGACATCAGCCGTCTGCGAACCAGAGACACTGAATTCTCAAAATAGACTCCCAGACCTTGTTTACTGACTCACTATTGACAATTGGGTTAGTATGGCGTACGGTTCAAACAATAATGTAGTGCAGTAAACTTTTTACAATCCTGTGTCCTAATGAAAATAAATACCATGGTAAGAAACAGTTTTATTTCCGTCTCGTGTTTTATTTCGCTTCGTCTAAACTCTAAAGTGATTGACAATAGTATTTCTGTCACACTGACAATTGTTTCAGATAGGTTATGTTTCACTTTCGCTTTCAATAAAGCGGTACTAAATCATTCGAACTAATTTCTCATATTCCCACGATGACCTTGTATCATCAATATCATCCTTTACTACCAATACCATTCAGATTATTTTATCATCATCAGCCTATAGACGTCCTACTGCTGAGCAGGGATCTTTTCTACAGCAGAGAGGGTTTCGGAATTAATCAATCACGCTGGCCTATTGCGGGTAGGCGGACTATAAGCCTAGGAAATTCCTAAGACCTTATAGGTAATGTTGATACTGTTTACTTTAGCTAATTTCAAGTGTATGGACTACTACGTTGGTCGCGCGCCAAAAGTGTGTGCTGTGCGGTCTAGAGTTCCCGGGTAGAGCAAAGTTCTAATGGGGTTTTCCATATTCAATAGGCTTGCTCAGAGAACGTAATAGATTACGTGTGTCTACTACTACTACAACTTTGGTACAGCGATTTACCCACGTTTTAGGGAATTTTTGTGTAGTTAAAACTTAAAAACGTCTTTAAAATTAAAAAATACTATAAGCATACCTTAACCGTTCCTTACCCAATGAACCACCGCCTTTTTAATACATATTCATTTTATTTCACAACTGCACAATAACTAGATATGATTTACTCTTGCTAATGCACTTAAATGATGTACCTATTAAATAAAATGTAGAAACACGACGACCCCGCGCCAGTTCATCACCTTCCGGGCACTAATGGACCATGCTACGTTCAGTAACTTACACAAAGAGCACAAAAGCCCTTTTGAAAGTGCACAGTTTCGAGAAAAATTGAACCACTCCTGTATCTAGTAATAAAATACGAGATTTTTTACACCGCAGAGTGCTTCGCTCACAATTATATTTGCTCGCCTTCACTTAATGGATTTTACCTTTATGTAGCAATGGTCACTTTATCGTATGTAACATTAGTTTCATTTTTTAACAGATATAGTTTATAGCTGTAGACATAGGTAATGAAAGCTAAGTAATTGCTTTGCAGGCGCATTTCGGAAACCGTGTCATTCCTAAAAACACGACTAATAAAAAATCCAATTAAAAAAAACGAACGACATATTTCAAAATGGGGGAAAATATTTCAGGCTCCGGGAGATCAAACACGCCAATTAAAGTTTTCCTAGTTAACTAAGCAGTGATGGCCTTGAGGTTTGGGCGCACGGTCGAGAATCTCGACGGTCGCGGGTTCGAACCCCAGGCACACACCTCTGACTTTTCGAAGTTATGTGTGTATTCACATTGAATTATCACTTGCTTTAACGGTGAAGGAAAACATCGTGATAAAACCTGCACACCTAAGAGTTCTTAGAAATTTCTTAGGTGTGTAGTCCGCCAACCCGCACTAGGCCAGCGTGGTGGACTATGGCCTAAACCCTCTCAATGGTAGAGGAGACCCGTGCTCAGCAGTGGGCGTATAGGGGTTGATGAAGAAGAAGAAGAAGTTAACTAAAGTTTTCTATTTTAACATGTTTATCGATAGACAGGCCCTGAAATAGTTCTTCCCGTTTCGAAAAATCCTGAAAGTCTTTTTGTCTAAAAGTTTTTCATTATGTATGTATTCTGATGTGGCAGTAATGGCCTAGAGGTTTAGACACGCGGTCAAGAATCTCGAAGGTCGCGGATTCAAATCCCAGGCACAGACCTCTGACTTCGAATTTGTGTAATCACAATGAATTATCACTTGCTTTAACGGTGAAGGGAAACATCGTCATAAAACCTCCACACCGAAAAATTAATAGGCCAGCGTGGTAGACTATGCCCTTAACCCTCTTAAAATGTAAATAAAAAAAGTGGTAAATATATGGGCTGATGATGATGTATTTTTATTTATATTAGGTATACATTGTTAATGTTACATTGCGTTACTATGAAGTTCACAGATTTTTAATAATTAAAATTAAAAACACAAACTTATTAGGATTAAATGTGCATGCCTCATATTCGCCCCGACTGCTGGTGATATTGTATTAGAAAAAGTTCAATACACCAAACACATGAGCATTTACTGAAACAATATGAGAACAATTCGCTTCCACTATACATTCATATCTCTAGTCGATATTGTAAAAGCGAACAATACCTAAGTCCGTTTATCGCGATGTAGGAAGCCGGAATGCTTAACTGATTTCTAATCTTCTTCTTCTTCTTCATCAACCCATATACGCCCACTGCTGAGCACGGGTCTCCTCTACCATTGAGAGGGTTGTAGGCCATAGTCCACCACGCTGGCCTAGTGCGGTTTGGCGGACTACACACCTAAGAAATTCCTAAGAAGTCTTAGCAGTGGCGTGCCTAGGGTGTCAAACTAAGGCAAACCCAAATGTTTATTTAGTAGCAGCATATTTTTTTGGTACGTAGGACTAATAAATACCTACCGGTGAGTACTCACATTCACGTTTATAGCGTTTTTTTATAAATAAACAATCGTTAAGTTCGTTATTCGGAATTATGTAAGGCAAGTCGGGCTTTCGGGCTTCTATGGAAGTACCGCCACTGAGTCTTAGGTGTGCAGGTTTCATCACGATGTTTTCCTTCACCGTTAAAGCAAGTGATAATTCAATGTGAATACACACATAACTTCGAAAAGTCAGAGGTGTGTGCCTGAGGTTCGAACCCGCGACGGCCGAGATTCTCGACCGCGCGCCCAAGCCTCGAGGCCATTGACACTTGATTTCTAATGCAGAAACGTATATGAGATCCTGAAGTTTATTGTGGACTTCTTATTAAAACAAAATAGCCTTCAAGTAATAAAAATGTATAATGGTGGCCACTATTTCGTATTATTCACACCTTAAAACTCAATTTTAAATATATGCTCAAGAATACGTAAGCTTAAATCTAATATTTTAGAATGATTCGTTATCTAAAATCCTGAAACATTCCCTTCATTATTTATGGATCTTCACGGTTCTAAAATTGTCATATATTTAGGTAATTCTATTTCGCTAGTGCCAGAATACATTATTTGAAAATAATTTAGATAGAGAATGGATCATTGCAGCCACCGTCTATTGTAACTATTATGAGTCAAGAGTGTGGCGCGCGCGAATATAACAGTACGGAAGCTCAATCTCTTATGAATCTTAGCCTGTTCTCACACCGTAAAAAAGGGAATAAAGATTTGAAAAAAATAAAATACATATTTTAGCAACATCGTAATGAAATAACGTAAGGTAACCCACTTCTAAGCGACCACCATATTTAAAGTGATATATTTTTTTATTTTAGATTTTCGTTATCACTGGGCCAAACACGGCCACAGTTAGTCATGGTTGCCTGCAACAGAATACTACAATAAGTCGTTAGAAATTTTATATGAAAATATTAAAAAGGGTGCGGAAATTTAAATCATGTAAGGAAAAGTAAAACAAAAAAAATTACGACACTACTTATTCTTTGTCTTTCAAATGTCAAGAGTTAAATGCATATACTATTTGGAATCACCGAAACCTAAACACTAACTGGGTCCATTTGATACAAACAGCCGGTACCGGTACTATAATTCTTCATTTTCGCTAATCTTTGCATAACACCCACTGGTAACAATATTAAAATAAAATAAACTAATTATGTTTTACACGAGCCCATATACAGGCGTATATATACTGCTGCGGTTAACACGCCCACTAGGACTCCGGACCCTGATGGAGCAATAATATAATAATAATTCCTGGAAAGGCATTATTTCAACGAAATTAAAGTATAAAATTATAGTTACATTATTTTTCTATAAGTTACCATAACAGAATTATCGGCTATTTAAAATCGACAACACAACACAACTTCTCTTTCTCAGCGATTTAAACTTAATTGGGCACAAAATTATCAGTAACTTTTTGTGTTCTTCAAACAACAACTAAATGTATGATTATTATTACTTCACTAGTGCAATATACCTAATATAAACAAGTTTAACTCTATTTTAGACATAAAAAGTACTTTGGTATTATAGTCATAAGTAACCTTATTCTATGCATACGTCGAAATTAAAAAAAATATTCGAAATTTATAATTTAGGGCACAACCTACAAATGTATCCTTAAACTTATGAAAGAATGCATAAAAATATAACATG
Organism: Cephonodes hylas; assembly: GCA_030295005.1. Lineage (NCBI taxonomy): Eukaryota > Metazoa > Arthropoda > Insecta > Lepidoptera > Sphingidae > Cephonodes > Cephonodes hylas. The sequence continues at coordinate 4,552,062 of AP025377.1, read as the reverse complement.
GAATATTTTTATTTTGTAAATATTAAATCAACAATAAAATGTTCACTGATTAAAATTGTTGAATATAAACTATGATTATTTTCTGTGCTTATGGTTAATAACTTCGTATAAAGGAACGTAACTATTAATTACATGTTCTATCAAGAGATGGCGCAAGTAACCCTGACTGTTTTAACATGAATCCCACCAATCATATTCAGAAAAGTGTCCTACTTTCATGACGTCATTATTTCCACGTTGGAAATAGTCAGGGAATGTCATGTTCCTTTTTATTTTGTAAACTATTCTTTGAATATTGTAAATAATGATGTTATTAAATTAGATAACGTTATTCCGTTAAAGTGATATTAAAACATAAAATTAGTGCAAAGAAATTGAAAGACTGTTTATGATGACCTCTGTGCGGTTCTTATCAGATAAAAATGACTTTCCACAATGATGACATGAACAGGCTATTAGAATGTCTCTCGAGAAATGAACAACAATTGGAAGATCTAAATAAGAAAACGGATAAAATGGATTTTCAAGACGGACTTATGGTTAGTATTAGCAATGTAATCTTAATGATAAGTTATCAATGCGAAGGAGAGTACTTAGATTACAATAGGCGAGTGCTCTGGTAGGCGTGCGGTGAAGTAATAATGATCGTGGCGATCGGACCTTGTTGAACAACTTTCGTGAACTCGCGCCGCCACTTTTACCGTTATACGTTCATTTCATTTCGTGAGGGGACGTTGTTCGCTCGCCGATTTACCTGCTTACCTTTCGTCCCGTGTCATCACATTCTAATTAGTGCTAATTGGAACAAGGATATCCCCGGAGGAACGCATTATTGTTTAATTAGTACACAGTGGTACACAGTGTAACTCAGCCGCGTCATACGTTCGGTCGCGGTGCGCCGGCTACATTCGCGTAAACAAGATAGTGCCAGCTAGGCACCATGCGGTCGCTGCCTTTGCCATATGCCGCGTAATTTTTTAAAAATAATTTCACCTGTGAACTGTCTAAAAATTGCTTGTTAATTAACGTGATCCAATTAAAGTGTACTGGGACTTTCATTAGTGAATTTTTCAACTGTTTTTATACAACTTGTGATTCATCAATGTTGATGTAACAGACTAAAGTGTGGTGCAAAGATGGATAAAAAGGTTGACCTCCTGTCACTCATTGAGGTATTAGACAAAATTAATCATTTAAATTCCTTTTTTCACAATTTTTCTTTTACTATTTAAAACTTAATATGTCATTTACATTCAAAATAGTATTTAGCAACAACAATCTTCACTTTAGATAAACTACCTTGTAAATAGGCTAATATTTATCAGTATTATGTATTTAAGATAACATTTAAGACTTCCACAAAAATATCATTGATAGGTACAAGTGTGTACATCCAGCACAATAAAGTGTTATAAAAACCAAGATAGAATGCAATAAATTTATGGATTACTTTCTACAATAAAATTATGAATTATATTTTTCACACAATGAAACATTTCAACATCTGAAATTGGCCACCTTTCACTTTAAATGCACTTAGCTGTCGAAAATGAAAGTAACAGTATCATGTTAATTTAGAACTGAGATGATAGTTGACTCATATTTATTTCATCCTTGATCTTGTATATTAGTCATTGAGGAAAAACATGCTAAATTCAACTTTAGTAAAAGAATACTAACTTTCTAACTATAACAAAACATTGCACAAGCCTAACAAGAATTTCAAAGACAAGAAATTTGACAAAAATAATTCAATGTTTACAAATTTCATTTATAAAATTTAAATTTATTGTATCTTTTATTCATGACTTTTAATTTTTAGAAAATATAAGAGTTACTCTACTCAAATATATCTTAATCCACTAACATGATGAAACATTGTACAAGAGTAATTGGAATGAGCAATATGTAAATTCATGTATTCACATATTTATGATTCACATAGAAAGTTTTTTGGGCTGTATGTGTTTAACAAATTATTTCTTTGAATTAAATATATGCATTATGAAGGATTAAAATATTATATTATGTCATGAGAAAATAGTAATCAAACCCTTAAAGTTAGTTTGGATCCAATATAAATTCCAATAGGAAGCTTAAATATGGACACTGCATATTATATTACAGATACCTCTTATAATTTATATATGATACAATTACATAAATGCTATTTAACATCAAGTTTTTTGATATTCTGTAAATATATATTCTATATTCAAATTTTATTAGAAAACATTACAAACATCCATTTATTAGGATTATCTAAGAAAAAAAGTAGAATCTTTCATTAAATTAATTTAGTTACTAAACTTTCATTATAAAATTACAATACAACAATTAGCTTACAATAATATACTAATTACTGTTGTAAAACTACAATACTATTAATGGAATTACACTCAACAATTCTTAAATTATCTCATTCTGTGAATCTGAATAACTAATCATTAAAGGTCTAATTACTTTGTGGCTATGTAAATATGTTATAAGATGAATTATTAACATTCATGTCTCACAGAAGGTTACTGTTGAATTGGGGATTTCCTTGTATGATAAGAGCTAAAGGGTAAACCAGATGTAAATTTTGTTTCCACAATGATTCATCTTACATCATCTCTTTACTTGCAATATTAAAACTTCAACAGACATGTAATGAATTATCAGTAGTCAACTACAAATTATTTACTTATTTTAGGCTTTTCCTCAATCCTTAATTTTATTTAATCACAAATTTGCAAGTGCATAAATTGCAGCCTCCATTTTGGTGATATTTTTTAATTAATATGAAAATTATCTACTGTTTGTTAAACATGTTTAACTCACTCCAAAAGATAGTTATAATAAACTCTTATCATTGTTACAACATATATGACATTTCTTAAATTCAGATATCACACTGTCAGTTCCTTATCTCTTTGTAAGTAGTATAGGTCAGAAATGTTCTTGTAGGAATTTTTATTGATGCATAATAATGCACACAATAGCATACAAAAACCATAGTATAAATGTACATGGGCTAAGTAACTCATGTGTAGCGTCATCATTATTATTAGCCCAAATAATATGTCCCACTGGTAGGTATGGGCCTCCTCGACACTTGAGAAGGCTTTAGTCCAGCATCCTGGCCTAGTGCGGCTTGGTGGACTACACAACTAAGAAATTCCTGAGAATTTAGTAATCCTAATGTATCAGTATCACCTAGGTAAATTGGAATTGCTAATAATATAAAGATGTTTCTTATCATCAATTCATAGTAGTCAACTATCAGGCCTTTAATCATCTAAAAAAGTTTGCTAAGTTCTTTAAAAAAAATGATCACTAACTGGTCATGTACAGCAGAAAAAATAATTAAGATTCACACTATTGTGTTATCAAGCTTATTCTGTGATTAATCGTTTTATAAGAGTGATTTTAATACATTTAGTAATTGTGTAAGATAAGTTATTAGACATTAGTTAGTAGTAATATGGGATCTCATTTACACACATAACTTTAAAGTTCTTATAGTACCACGTTTATGATTATTTTCGAATAGGGCGCTTTGACCCTTATACACATTTTCAGACAGCTTATATCGATAAAAAAATTCAATAATATTCCTTGACTTGAACCGAGTCCTCTTGGTTACTTGCTCCAATCTATGCTTTGTTGTCGTGTTAAAACAAAATAAATAGCATTAAATAATCTATAAACAGAAAATGAATACTTTGAAGTGCATCTACTTTAAAACTTCCGATTTCTACTAAAAATGTTATCCATTCCTAACCACACCATTGCTTACATATTTCAGAGAGACAAATAACCAAAAAGCAATTAGTATCTCGTATGTTGCACCGTTCATGTATAATTATAGTAACACTTGTGCCGATGTAATGGTTTCTGTCTTATAAACCAAATGTGGAAATCAGGTCATAATGTCTAATATTTGTATGCAATACGGCCGCAGTAGTCAAAAAATGGTTACGAAATATTTATTTTTTTCTAAAGAACTCTTGTAAGGGCCCTCCCTATACACAGTATAAAGTCCATGAAACATTAAGCCCTATTTTAAAACGTGCTATGGCTCAAAAGCCTATTTCAGTTGATTTTTGATGCCGTTTCGGTCGTTAAATATAAAATGAGAAAATTATCATATTGTAGACATTTCAAAATGCATGGCCATTTTAGCATAAATTATATTCTCTGTGGATTGACGTCAGTCAGCGAATTTCTAATTAGAATTAAGATATAAGTCTCTCTAGTTTGCATATATTAATTACAATGAAAACTTATTTGACACTGCAGAATGTTATAATAGATATAATAATGCGATTTTCTAAAACCCGTTATGTAGAACATAAAAAATAAAGGTACGACAAGGGTCAATGACTCTATGCACGACAGCTGATGATTGTTGGAGTTACATTACGTTATTGCAAAAAAAGATATTTTGTTCATGTTTGCGTGTTTTGTTTGTCTAACCAGTATGACGACTATTTAGAAATATTTCTTTTTTGTGTTCCTAATTTGCTCTTGGTCACCAAAGGTTACTGATATTATTAGGTATCCTATATAAATGTAAAGCGTGAGTCACTTATATAGGAAACAATTGCCTAACAGTGGAAAGTATCTTAGCCTATACAAATACTGACCTTAGTTAACAGTCACCTGTTTACTGCAGACTTGTAAAATAACTTTAAAAAAATGTTATGATCCAACACCTTATGGATGGCAATTACGTCTCTCTTGACTAAGTTAGCGTTCATCAGCCTCTTCGAATGTAATAAACCTTTACGAATATATAACTCAGTTAAAGAAGACGTAATTATTGATTACGTAAAGCCAAAATTTTCCAAACCAATCTAGCTTTAAAATTTTAAATACCTAACTGAAGTGTGTTTCCACAGTCTGACTCATGGACGGCGTCGGACGACTTTCTGGAGAATATTTTCTCCCTGGAGCAAGGCTCGCTGGATTTCCTCGGGGAGTCCATGCCAGACTTTAGCCTGTGTCCTGACAACATCTCGCAACCTTCCGAGGCCATCAGCAGCTCTTGCTCCGACAGCGGACTATCTAGCGACCAGGCTGAGTTGTGAGTATGCTATTTTATATTGAAGTAACAGATTCGTCTAGTAAACATCATGTTAAGAATTCGTACTTAAAAAAGAACGGAATCTTCACAAGATCACTTGTGTGTCTGTCTGCCTTAAAAGATTGAAGTCTAATTTTGTTTAAAACATTAACAAATACCTGTAGTTGGAAGTGTGTTTGTATTATTGGCATGCATTTATCATCGAGTATTGCGAAAAAATATTCTCAACAAACTGTTGAATTGTAGTGTTTTGTTTATATACTTCGTACGATATAAGTTAGTGCCACGGTATCCGATTGCCATTTATTGAATACGCTTTGCGGTTATCATGGTAAAAAATACTTTTTCTGTACCGTATACACTTATCCTTAGTTCAATGATATAGTTTATATCCATCGTAAATATATACTCATTTTGAATGACTATGAGAAGTCTTCGACCTTTAGACAACCACTACAACGATTGTAAAATGTAACCTGCGTGATAATTTAACTAGTGTTACTTTTCTCGAGGTACATGCTAATTAATACGATAAACGATCAACGAACCTCTATTTATTATTGAAATTTGCAAATGGTGATTTGGCGTTGGTTGCCTGTACTCATGTTAAATTTCTTTTTATTTTATTTTACAGTTTATGCGATCAGAAAGGCAATTAACTTTGAATGGTACTGATGCAAATAGTACGTAGGCTTGATAACAGTACAGATATCAGTGGCGTGCCTAGGGTCTCAAGCTAGGGCAAGCCCATTTTTTTTTATTATTGTAATTTTACCTACTGCTGGTCTGCTGGTTACAATTACATTCACGATATGAGCAACCGTAATTTAGTTATCGTATTGGTGGTACCTCGATGTTTTTTTTTCAAAACTCGTTGATAGTATTATAGGAAATATTTGTGGCTTTGAGAAAAGCCGTTTTTTATGGTTTCTTGAGCGAATGAACTGAAGGAACACTATTTCTTGAGCTGGTTTTGTGCGTACATCCTAAATAAAAGTTGAACATAATGTGATAAACTAATTTCTATTTTAAAATAAAAATAATGTTTGGTCGTAGCTTTGTGCTACTAATTTTGCGATACAGTCATGTTTTTATAAAAAATCTAAAATAATTTTACTCAATGTCTCTGATGTACGACTTTCTGAGACATTACTATTCCTAGGAAAAATCCTAGAAACAATCTCGAATATTATTGCCAAAATAATATCTTAATATTATGCACAACGGTTCTATATTACTAATATCGGGAGTTTCATCAATAATAATTATTGATATAAATTGTGTCGTGTTAATTTCAAATTCTATACGCGATCTTAAAACATCAGCCACGGAATAAATTATATCATTTTGTATTTTATTGGACAAATAACTCGGCCCTCCTTTGACGCCATGCTGTTGTTGCATATGTTTTTCTAATACGCTATCGTATTTAGAAAGTAAAGACACGAGTTCTAGGAAATTTCCTTTATTTAATGACAATTTAGATTCATTATGTCCTCTGAAAGGCAGTTCTTGTTGAGCTAAATGACAAATAATATCTATTAATCTTTGAAAAACATTACCATTATGATCAACGCGAGTGTTATGTTTTGTAATTTCGTCAGATAATGGACAAGAAATCGATGTTTCAATGCACTGTTTACCAAAATTATGAAAAGAAATTAACGCGTTCAAGTGCTTTTGTGAATTTGAATGCCTTTTACAAGCATCATAAATATTATTTAAATCGTTGTATCCGCTAGAATTCCGAACATTTTTATCATTAAAAAAATATATACAACACCAGCAATATAGCCTATTTGTATGGGAACATCCGACAATCCAATTAGTTTGATACACGGATCTATTAAAGGTTCTTTTATGACTTTTATTAATTTGCAAAATACTCAAGTCCGGTGTAGGTTTTGAACTACTTACAAGCTGTTTTTTCTCGGTATAATTTAATGAATTTACCTTATCCTCGAAGAGTAAAACTTGCACACACTTTAAACCATCGCAAGGAACAACATCACTCATTACGCTCATTTATAATTAAAGTATTCAAAATGTAAACAACAAAACCAATATAATTCAAAGTTGTTGTCATTCGCTCAATGACAATTGACAAATTGTGAAGTTACTTATTACCGACGTTTAATATTGCCAACGTAAAAAAAATTGTACAAGTTCACCATAATATCATCTAAAATATATTAATTATCAGACGCAATATTATAAAATAATAAACATATAAAATAAAATTTATTATTCTAAATAAATTTTATTATTATAATACATTACTTTTTACTAAGCGTGCAACACCGCGCTCCCAACGGGACGATGTTCAGAGGCAAAGCAGGATTTTTGTCTCCATACTAATTGCTAAAATAACGGTATCTTGTTTACGTCGAGTTTTCAAAATCCAATAGAAATTTTGACATTGTGCGAGCGAGAGGGAACACATGCGGTAAAGCCCGGTCTATCTCTCTCTAATGATTATTATGGTGAGTAGGTATTGATGTTTACTCTAAACTATTGACGTTTGTGCGCCCGCGTTGTGTTTGTTTGAAATTTTATGGGCCGGGATTTGGCGCGCGGCGGCATGGCGGCGCGGGAAAAATTACGTAAATTATTAAATTTACGTAAATTTGTGTTTTTGGATGAAATTTTATTTTGATTGTATTTTATTTATGTTTAATCTAGTTTACATTTTTAAATTTGGAATCATGTAAGGCAAGCCAGGCTTTTGGGCTTCTATGGAAGTACCGCCACTGACAGATATTATATATAAATCGGGGAATCTTCATTGGGAAATTACTTGGGTAAAAACCGATTACTTCGTGATCAACTGGTGTTCATGACGCAAAATCTGACTTCCCCATTAGATCTGTTATATTTTCTGCAATATTTAAAGATAGTTGCTCCCTTTTCTTGTACTTAAATTATTTTAACAATAACAAATAAGTTAAAATAAATGATTTAATAACATAATTGTATGGAACTAAACTTGTTGTAGTATCAATCTTGCATTACCAATCATGAAAATTATATTTTCTGTAACAATTGATTATGTTATTATCACTCGCACGCGTGAATTTATTGGGGCTAATGATTTTATTTTCGACTACCGATTATGATAACGCCGTGAATATGGCCATGAGTTATTATTTTTTACAAAAGCACTTAACCAAGGTCCGAATTTCTATTTATACTGTAAAAATAGGCTTTTCTAGTGTTTCATGCTGAAAAGGACTATGAAAAATTAAATCAATTCTTGTCGTCCATAAATGTCATTTGCGTCACATAAACTGACAGTTTAAAACTGAATACTACTTTCTAATCACAATCATAACGACTTTCTATAATGTGACATGTATTTCAGATTATATCTGAGTCATATTATCTGCATAATTTCACGAAATTATATAATGTCCTACTGCCTATTATCCTACATATTTATGAACAACAGTATAAGCTTAGTATGAAACAAATCTTTAAAAAACATATATGCACAGCAAATACATACAAAAATTGTTGCTTTATGCGTTAGGATTTTACTGCGTTAACTTTATAACTTAGTATCTAATTGGTATTTTTATGCATATGATCTCACTAATTGGGGTGTAGAAATGCACCAATCAGGGAATCCAGGCGTAAGTTTATGTATGTCTCACTAATTTGTTTTTGATATAAAATAGATCACATCACAATAATTTTTATGTACATATGAAGTACTTTTTTATTAAATGACCTCGATAGTGAGATAGGTTACGCCGGGTCCATTTATATAAACTCATGATAGTGGTACAAGTTGATACCCCGGGGACAATCCACTCGGTTACGCAACGCTTGGTTGCTCCACAAACCTTTATTGAGCAACTTCTAGATTGTGATACACAAGATTATTTAGGGGCGGTTGGGTGACGGCGAAAGTGGTTCCGTTTCGAGTTATGACGTTATCTGCCTGTACATGTATTGCTGTTTGACTTGTGTCGCACTATCTTAAATGTTAAGATTCTTAGTTATTAATGTCGTATGTCTTTATAGACATAGTATATAGTGTATAAGAAAAAAACACGACACGATACATGGGAATAAATAAAATTTGGTTGTCTGGTTGTGTTGGTGGTTAAAGGTGAAGTCAAAGTAAAAATAATCTTTATCTAAATAGACTTTTATCTTAAATAAATAAACATCTCACAAAACCAGCGCTGGCTAGTGTAAGATGTCTATTAAAAAAAATTAACAACATAATTTTTGGGCTACTGTATCACATTAGGATTTCTTTTGTTTTGTACTACAAAATATTGAAATTGAATAAATATAAGCACTCTTGAATCATTAAATAAAATACTGCCACTTAGGAACGTGTTATCGCATTCGTGTTACTATGGGCAGGATGAAATGTTAAATCATATTGCCATAGCTAATGCGATATCCATGACTTACGCTAACAATTTATATTGGCACAATTTAAATCGAATCATGACGAATTCATAGGATAAAAAATTGCCATGGGCTGGAAACAATTTATTTATTCATGTTTGTTAGAGGAGCATAATACTGAATATAATGCAAAAACTTTTGGATATAAATTTTCTTGTTATAAGTTGATGAAATTGAGCCTTCAATATTGTCCTCATTGGCTTCTCATAATGTTGAATATATGCATGTCCATACATAATCCTGCCTGTATTTCTTGAAGTTGTAGGCAAACTTTCATTTTTTCACCTGGTTTTCGCCAGGTATGGCAGATCCTATAGCAGTTTATCGAGCACATTTCCAAAATCCTTGAATTTCCTAAAGGAAAAAATTAGAACACTTCCTAACCCAATAGTAGGTACCAGAATTTATAATCGCACAGCACATACTTATGATAATGAGATAGACTACGATAAGATGAGACCACGAGGTAGTCTAGGTTAAAATTAATGATGATATGTAAAACTAGGTTACATAAATATCGCTCATTGCATTTTAATATTTTCCAACTGAAGTTGTGCGCTTTCGTGCGCAAAATTCTAAAACTGGGAAACATTTATCGGATTAAATACCCGTCCACCACTCGGCAGAACCGTTGAACTAATTTAGTTACACAGTATTAGAAATTAATTAAAAAAAACGCAAATGAATCTGTTACGTATAACTCTTACGTACGTTTTGCTGGTGCCAGTTATTTGAATATTTTAAATTATGGTTTTCCTTCAATAGAACCTACTTTCTCTATGGCATCTAAGGCATACTATTTTTATGTTTTACTGGAAAGGAATTTCGGCAAGCGTAATGCGGTTCAAACGGACTGAAGCAGAATGTACGATTAATGGATAGTGCGATAAAATTTTGAGGCATTGGTCTCAATTATCGGTCGGTATTTGACATTTTCTTTTTATTGTGTGTATATTCAAAAAATCTTCGATAAGTCAAGTTAATACCGTGAACACGGAAACTTGAAAAGTCCAAGGGAATTGTAGATGCATTACTTACCTTAAAGGAAAGCATACGCTTCCTTCCGTAGTCCTTTATATTATGACTATCGGTTCTGAAGTACTGGTTTATAGCTCAATTTGGATTAGCGGAAGGAACCTATTGTGTAATATGACAATGCAGTGCATAATCAAAAGTATTTATTTAGTTTCGGCTTTTATGTAACCTACGTGGTGTCGGTATTAGTAGGCGATAGAAGATACGCCTCTTCATGCTCAGTTTATAAGTTATTGTTATGAAAGATTACTTTCAGCTAGTATGAAAAAAAGCAAGTGATGACTTTAGTAGATAAAAAGGACGAGATGACATTGAGAAGAACATTGTTACACCTTGAATATGCACAGAACTGTTATTAATGTAATTATTGCCAGACCTAGAAACAATTACTGACGTAGTTTCTAATCAAAAGCAATTCAATAACAATCGTGTAGTAATGTAATGCACATATACATGTATTTGATTAAGGTAAATTGTAAACTATGCGACTATTCCCTCAAGTGAAAAGGGGGTTTCTGACTAAACTGTTCTTCGCTCGTCCTCTGCTAGTTGATGTTCTTGTTTTAATGAACAATTATAAAATAAATAGTGGTAATAAAAAACTGTGTAAATTAAAACTTTTCAGTTCCAATATACGTATGCAACGAGAGTAGGAAAGAAGTTCGAAATGTATAATCTTTAAATATGTCATGGAATTATGAATGTGTCTGAAGGACGTGTGCAACATAATACCGCAATCTCTGCAAGGTGGACGACATTGTTTTTTTTTTTTTTTGACGTATCAGGTTCGACCGCAATTTTACTCGTACAACCTGCAAAAAGTGCTTTTAAAAAGAGACTATAAATTTATTTTCCAATGATTTTAACTTGCGTTTTATACATTTCCTGCATTTGTTTAAAATAATAGAAAGTACAAAAAAAGAAAACCTAAAAGTTTTAATACTTATAATTGAACCACATGCTCTCGTTGATTATAGCAAAGTTTTGAGATGTGGTCTACTGTAGCCCCACAGAACCCATGTGTAGGCCAATGCTAAAGTACATACTTCGTGCCATTATATAATCTCAGCTATTGAGAGATAATAATTATCTAATTGTTTCTATACGTAATGACATTTTTGGGCCTTGACGTTAACTTGGGGTTGACCTTATCGGCTATCAGAGTTCTTACTTTGCGGGTCTTAAAAGATTTTCGTAGAACGATCTTTATTCCACACATTACAAGCGCTACTTAATTCTTTTTCTCATTAGTTATTTCTAAATGATTTCAAGTCCCAGTATTGGGCACGGATGTCCCAATCTAAGCAGGTTGATGAATTTTACCGTACACATACGAAAAATCCTAACTATACCAAGAACATCGCTAACACGCAAAATACTCAAACGCAGTCACGTAACACGGAGTAACGGTCACTTCAAATCCACCGGCCGATAGTATGCACGGCGAGTGAATCACTGGCTCTAGTGTGACCAAATTATTTCGCTGGGCGTCACTCACGACTGTACATTGAGCATTCCCGACGGAAACACGCCGCCGAATGGCGTGTGATAAGAATAATGTTTAAAAACTACCCAGCCAAAGGTCACGTTTGATAGCTGCATTTTACTCGCGATTACGTCTTGATATTGTTACGTAAATGCTAACCGTCATTAAGTTAATCGTGTCAGTTACAATGTAAGATTCAGGTTATATGCAACTTTAAAAAAAATATTAGCTCCAAAGTGAATTCATTGTACGCTGAAGTTATTCGGCATTTAGTCGTTATAGGAGAACTTAATAAAATAAAACAAAATTATATTTTAGTTGTATTTCGTCATCCATGCCCTACGATGATTGAAAATTCAGAGGATGATGCTTTCTAAATCATTGATTTCCAATAATGTTTTGAAGTATTGTACTAAGGAAATGACGGAATGTATTCCGTTATCCATTGCAAATTTGTATTATCGTGGCGAATATCAGTATTAAATAAATACAAAACATTTCATTTCAACAGACTAAGTGCACTCACGTAAAAAGTAGGTCCCCGCGTGTGGTTGGCATATTGGTAACGTTATATTTTTTCGTTTTACTTTTACTTTAAATAAGAGCGTGGGTTTTGCAATTCAATTCTTAAGTTATAGAGCAGGAAGAAAACGAATTGCCACTTCTTTCGGCGATGTCGAAAAAACATTATTAAGCCGTTAACCTTTCTTGTAATGTGCGCAGATATAAAAAGTAAGTATCTGATATGTACACACAATTTCATACAGCCACGAAATGTTTTTACCGTAACAAACCTCGCATACCTTCATAGTTAACGTATGAATAATCAATTCGATGAACCGTCGCGTAGAATAGAGGAATAAAAATGTGGCGCATTAGAAAATCACATTAAGTACGGACGCCTACACGGCCGCGGTTCCCGCTAAGAGTTCTATCGCCACGTTTCCAACGCATGGCTTATGTAAATATTTTCTTCGGTGAAGCGAATGCACGTGGACCGCGTGCCCTTTCTTTAACCTGTTCATATGTACTCCATCTCGCGTTTTCACTGTTAGATTATTTCGAATTGAGGTCTTCTATACAGAGGTATAGTCAACATTCAAATATTTTTGAGTAGTTGTTTGATGTCGACAGGTACAGTGACGAGTACCTAGGGTAGCTTTGTAAATAATTTCTGGCCGTACAAAATATAATATAATGACATTTACAGAATGAGTACATTCTAATAGGAAAAAAGCGATAACTGTCATTTCATTCACAACCTACATACAAAGTTAAGGGACATATGACACCTATGGTTGGTGTTTGTTTTACCTACTAAATAAGTAGACTAACTTTGAAACTTAACTCTGTTATGTTGTTTGTAAAACTGTTTCTCGACAGGAAACGTGTAATAATTTTATTATTTCGATTACTGAAACAATTTTCGCAAAAAGTGATAAATATTGAAAACATAATAATATATAAAAGCTTAAATTTATATTATAATGCCCGAGATAATAAGAAAATAGCTCAGTTGTCATATTACAAGTTTTCGAAAGAAATATCGTTGCAATTATTTGGGCCGGTCTTTTTAATTGGTGGTTTTAACAATCACCGATTGATAGCAATAAGAAAGCCGTGAACCACTTTTGCGGGCAACTTATAATGAAATCTTTCTTAATTATTTATTTTTATGTTAATGCACGACAAAGTAACACTACAGATAACAAATGCAGTGCTGTTCCAAATTTTTAAACTTGACGAGGTTTCATACATCCTACTTCAAAAATTGTAGCAAAACAATTATCAATTTATCAACAAATCTGCTATAAATACTGAAAAACTAATATTCTACAATGTCATCTGTTTCTTATCTTCATTCTCGTGTATTTTATTGATCTCATGATTAATATACCTAGAGACTTGTACTTGTTGACTTTCACATTTTGTTTTGATTAGTATTTAGATAACTTTGTACCTAGCTTACTATTTGTATTTATGATTTATAGCCTACTCGTGCCGATCTCAAACTGTAAATAAACGTTACTGCGGTATCTTTGACATTAAACAAGATAAATATCAACTGCTATGTTTACAGGAACTTCTATTCGTACTTTAATCATTCATGCTGTAAATAACACAATGAATCCACAATAAAAGTCCATAAATTGTAAAATTATCGTAATATTCTGAAGATAAAAAGCCGACGTATCCTTGAGTCTACATCTGCTATTCGACTAGTGATTAATATATTTTAGAGATAAGCTGATAATACGAAAAAAACATTATAAACACACAAGCCAATGTAAGGTAACAAACAGCCTAAAAGGTAGTATTATTTCGTGATATTACAGGTGTAACCGTGTTATAAACAATGTATAACTTCTAAATAGTTCGGGAGTTGAATCGCGCTGACTGAATAAGATCTAGACTTATTTTTATTGTGTACAGTAAAATCCTCTAGTAAATTAATTCCATGTTCTAACCGGTGATAACAAAGATTGTTTATCAGTCGATATCGATGCTTTTCATTTGCTTCCGCCATGACTGCGAGGATTATTTATTCATGTCTCATATCTTTTGTGTTCCACTAGGTAGTAGGTACTACGATTGATAAAAAATGTAGAACGCTCATTCCGTGTAATGGTTGTTGTAGACTGAAAATTATCCATCGTGATTATTAATTGATAACAGTTTTTTAATTAATTCTGCACTTAGTGGAAACATCGAGAAATTATGAGATTTTTATCATTGAAGCTCCGTAACTCTACGGTACGAAATGGGCCACGCTTGTTTCACTACCCGCATAAACGTTTGTTTCACCAACCAATTTATTGAAACATATTTAAATCTGGAATTTGCAGTAGCCCATATTTCGTAATTTTTATCTAAGAATAAAATTAAATTGTTTTGATGTTGACTTGTCAGGTTAAGACTATTTGTCAATGTGTACTTCATCAAGAAAATCTATTATCTTTTAATGAAACGATAAATATATCCGAGGACGTGTCATTCAGCTAGCATTAGAATATTAGCGATTAGGCTACAGTAAAAAATATTTCTTGAAGTTGTAAAATAATTTATATGTCCAAAAACCGTATTTCCTAAAGCTTCATTTCATTTAGTCAATAGAAGTTTGCTCATACCGAGCCAGACGCACAATATATGCCAATCATTCTGCGTTCTGGACGGTTCTATCGCTGAAAGTAAAGGTCAGGCGAACGCTAGCATTGTTGCCCGATACAACCGTCGAAGCCTTTCACCAAGTTCAAAGTAATGTTCAAGAATTATATTATATAACGCTATAACTAGACACCTATTAGATTCCGTCAATTCACACAATTATAAAATTCGAGAACTTGTTATGTTAATAACGAAAATGCGACTAGATTTTTATGTTAATCAAACTTGTTTTTGTTGAAGCATATTTTTTCCGAAACTCCCAAGTCGGTTGTGATTAATAAAATTTATAAAAAAATCAATACCTCTATTTCACTCAGGATTACGATAAGCGGTTAATATGTGATTTTATCACGCAACTGTTTCGTTGTATTTATTGGTACAGTTTGAAACTGCAGTTACATTGCTGTAATATACTCGTACATTTTATTTGCCTACTTTTACTTACGGTTCTGGCTGTAACGTCTACTGGAAATTATACATAAATGAAATACTAGATTTGTTGAATATAATACATAAAATGAATAAAACATGGAGGTTTAGTATTAGTTAAAGCTACCATCTGTGAAATTGGCATAGATACATACATACTATTTGAACCAGTAAGATCAAGTTGAAGTAGTACTTCTTTCTCTTCGTCTCTATTTCTTTTTTTTTTTCAAATGCTAATTCCAGTTCTGTAGTTCAATCACATGCGACTCTTTGGGTATTGCAGGTGTCATTACTTTTTCAGAAGTAACGAAGAACGTTTACCATTAGGCTAAACACTAGTTGTCTTAATTGTTTGCTTTGAATTTTTTTTAGTATTTATTAGTAACTCGACGCTTTTTATCGGCTTTTTATATTATTTTAGCGCAGAAGAACATTTCATCACTGCCTACGTGACATCCGAAGAAATCGCTCTTCTTTTGTTATCGTCACGTTTTATCGACAAAATAATGAAAGCCTTTTGTAATGGTCATCGAGATGAAACATCGTACAGATTACATGTTCGATAACGATTGCCCGTCGGAAATCGTGAGAGATCGTTTAAGACAAAACTTGGGCGTCACGGCCGGTCGATGGCACCACTCGAGTCGCCGGAACCATGAGCAAGCCGTAAATAATATCGTTCGCGGAAATTCACATTGGACAATCAACAAATTAAATAAAAATGTCATGTAGTCCACGCTGCTTTATGTAATGCAATGATAATTTTTAAATTAGAGTTGTTATCAAAACATGAAATAATGTTTTCAACATGTTTATTTATTTAGTGCTAATTATCACTAATAATGCAATTGGTAAACACACATAATTTAGTCCGTGTGTATTTTCTTCTCAGATTTTCAGTCTTGTAAGAAAACAATTTGTAATACCTGCCTAATGTTCCTACACTAAGATATTTTCTGTTATTATATACCTACAACGAACACCTTGCCTTACAAAGTTAGAGAATTATCTAGCAATGCGACAATATATTGTGAAAACAAGGATATAGAATATTCATGCGCTTTTCTATAGGGCCTCGGTAATACCGCCCGATTAGTCACACAAATTGATGTACCATAAGCAAAATCGCAAATGTGTATCGTCAACTAAATAACACGTCAGCCACTTACACAATTGTGTTGCTTATTACGATCGTGTTTTGTTTACGCATCGCATTTCTTGCAAAAACAATGCAGATTTGCGCAACAGTGCGCGAAAATTAATCACGGAGAAATTTTACGAACGTGACAAATCTGTTGAAGTATCTAGTCGTTTCTATAATTTTTTTTATAATATGTATTTATATCACAGTTTTGGCGCAAGACCTTAGTGTGAGAGAATGGGCTTGAGTCTTTATTGGCCTGAAAGTTTGCTCGAGATGTTTTTGCTAAAAAATTGAGCATCAAGAATTATTAACAGCCATACAATTATTTTCAAACGTTAGGGCTGGCTGAATGCATGAGTTCCAAATTAGGACTGTGTTTTAATATTTTTATTTACATATAATTGAACACCAAATATAGCAACACTTGCTTATGTGACTATTAAAAATAATTTTTCCATTGCACTTTGCTCATCACGTTAGCACTAATGAGATCACTACCAAATAATGTTTATTAAATATTTAGTAATTAATTACTTGTTTATATTGCCATATACCACAATGTGTTGACAGTAATTTGGCTAAAGTACTAAGTTTATGATTATCTTGCCGCCTGTATATTTAAAGAAAATTTTTATTAACACCAAGAATCTTGCTTTTACGCTATATTATCGAACTATTTGCATAAAATATCGCCTTTTTATCAGTTTAGTATATTGTAATAGATTTAAGTGTACTTTTTCTAATGTGTCTGTTGGATTGAGAGGGCGTTTGTATAATAAATACATTTTTGTGGAACCCTTAATACTAGCACTAAAAGGTCGCACGTTGGAACTTCATTAAGTGCCCCATTATAAGAGAAAGATGTATTCTAATCTGAATTAAGTTCTCTGAATAAAGCGTGAAGGTGAACCTTCATATGCCGCCATGACTAGTATCTTAATACTAAATCGATATTGTACTAAGAAACTCCGCTTTTGTTACAGGGATTTCGAACAAGAACTGTCGCCATTCCTTATTCAGAACTCGTGCGATGAGGAGAGCGGCACGTCAGCGGGCCTCGAGCCCACCAGTCCCGCGAACCTGCAGGACGTGATCATACAGAACTCGAGCGACGCGTCCAACAGCTCCAACGAAGTGGACGACACCGTCGACATGATGAACTTCGAACAGAACGTCGTGCCCGCCTTCATCAATAACAATACATTCCAAAGTCCTGGTGAGTTGTTTGAAGATGGATGATGATTGGAAAGATAGTGGTGTAAGGACTGCCGAAAGCAGGATTGTGTGATTAGGTAAAAGATTCGTCTGCAATATCGGCTAGTGCCACGAATATAAAATAGGATAAACTGGAATCACTGTTAATCGTAATAGGGTCATTTTGGGTAAAGAACAAAGAAGTTATTTTGTCAGTATCTACAGAATTGCAAAACTGTCTCAAACACTATTCATTGATGTAGTTAAATAAAGCTGTAAAAATTATCCAAGATGTATTTCTTAAGTCTATCTCATTGATATTGAATTTTAAAAATATAGAGCACGAAAAATTTGTAATAACAAAAGTATACAAAACTTTCATCGTATTCATGAATCAAGATTTATCTTTTGCATTGCGAGTAGCCTTGCAATTTCGCCCGTCGTGTTATCAGGAAAGATTAATTATCCACGATTTTACAATAATAAAAGTATATCTACTATCACGCTTCTGTATCGCAATATATTACGACCTTCGACATATTTACACGTTGATTCAAGTTTTCGTTTCACTTGAATAAATATGCTATTGGGTTATAAATACACAAAAATGAATCGAATTGGATACTTTAAAAAGAGTATTTTATTATACTCTAGAATATAAATGACCATCACTTTTGTAAACCACGTTTTAAACACATGGCTGATGCTTATGTTAAATTTTCATTTATTATTTAGGTTACTTTAAAAAAGAGATTTATTCCAAATTTTTAAATCAAAGAACGTGAGTCTTAAATATTTACTTACATCTTCAAATCATTTAAATTTTTGATAGCAAATACGACAATAAATAAATCTAAAACAAATAAAATGTAATAAAACAATGTAACATCTAACTCAAAAATGTTCTAATATATTTTAGGTAAAACGGGCAGAAAACGTCGTCTGTCGTCAACACCACAGGTAGCAGTACAACCTAAAGTACAGAAGCCAACAGTCAAAATCCCTGTAAACACGCAAAAACCGCAACTAGTCGTCAAAGCGCAACCACAAAAACCGGTGAAAGTAGCAAACATACAAGTACTGAGCCCGCAGACTAAGGTATACTCCAAACCGGTAGAATCGGTAGCGCCGCAGCGAAGGGTAATCAGAGTAGCGCCCATGGCGGGCAACCCTAGATCGATCCTCCTTCCAGTAACGATAAAAGACATGAAAGACTTGAAATCGATAAAGATCATCAACGCGGCGGACTTGAAAAACGCTTCGAACATCAAATTGGCAGCGGCGAATCTACTATCGCAGAGCAAACTGCACGATCTCAAAACGGAATCGCAAGACTACGCGTACGAACACAATGGGAACCAATGCGGTGAGTGCCGTTTCACAACTATCCAATAATTAGACGCCTCGTTTTACTTGATTGAAACCAATTGCCCGCCGCTGACAACTTATTTGTGATTGATGCGTCCATTGACTCCATTAAATATTTCAGCTTTGATTATGTTTTATATTCGGCAACGTTTGTCAACAACGAAGCATGAATTTTAATTGGGAACGCTCGAATGCAGGAAACATTTTGATAACTATTTCCCGTTGAATGCGTATTGTAGTTGAGGGTGTTACTCTCGTAACTCAATGTAACTGGTAATTTGAAAACAGTCAAGGAAAGCGGTTATTTATTGATTGACAATAACAATGCTTTATTAACTCCATTGTAAGGTCATTACGATTTGCAATATTGAAGGTCTATGGTACCATTATCAGTAATTTACTCATCTAATTAAAAGGTATAAAGAACATGACTTTCATTTTCCTTGTCTAATTTAAATATTAACCTCTCCTCTTGCAAGTCAATATAATTTAAATAACCGTGGAAAAAATGGATTTAAAATTATTATTATTGACAGGGTAGAAATAAGAGTGGGAAAGTATTGGTAATGTATTAGTTGCTGCCGCATCTAGGCACCTTGTGCTTCTTTTTAAAGCAATTTAGAAAATACGAATGCGATGAGTTTTGAAAGTTATCTGACTCATTCGCTTCTGAATAAATTTGTAAAATCAATTCGTCGAAGCAATTATTAGTTTACCGTCTCCATCTTGCATATCATTTTCGTGCAAACCTAACGTTATTTGCACATTCAGACGATTCAGGTAGTGAACGGAGCGAGGAAGAGGACGACCACAAAGACCCTTCGAATGATGGTAGGAACGGGTATCCTCGTCTCGTTCTCACGGCTGAGGAACGAAGATTATTGGCAAAAGAAGGCATCACTCTACCCACAAGCTATCCCTTGACCAAACACGAAGAGAGAGAGCTCAAGAGGATCAGGCGCAAAATCAGAAATAAGATCTCCGCGCAAGACTCGAGGAAACGCAAGAAGGAATATGTTGACGGGCTCGAGGATAGGTAAATGTTTATGTGGTTTTCCATATTTGGAATGCTTGGTGTTAAATGTTAATAGTTATTTGTAGATAAAGAATCCATTTAGAATTTTTGATATTCTCCAGGAGTAACATTTTCAATTTAAAAATAATGTCTTTACCTATTTAATCCGCTTTTCCTTTTTTGAGTAAATTTCAAACTAATTTTTCTATTGACGTAAATTTCATTCTTTCTCATCCTGCTATGTCCATGCCAAGACAAATATTTCTGTTCATTACTGATGCTATAAGTATTTTGATTGTTTGTACAGTAAACAATGTTTATAAGGAAAAACTATTTATTGTTTTCCAGGGTGAAACAGTGCACAGCAGAGAACCAGACTTTAATTAGGAGGATAAAGATATTGCAGTCGCAAAACCAGTCGTTGTCGGCACAACTGAAGCGTTTACAGGTAAAACCAATGTTTTCGTTGTAATGCCTTCATTAGAATTAGTTATTTCAAATTATTTCCTCCAAGAATGTTTGCTAATTTTATAAATGGATTCAAGCATATTAATGCTGTTACTTACTGATTTATTGACTTAAAATTGTCAAACATATTATGAACCTGAATTATGTTTAGGTGTTGTTATTAAGATTAGTTTAACAATAGAAATTCTTAAAGGATAAATACAATGGCGCGGCACAAATAAATTTTCTGCTTTTTGACCGTATTAAATTTAACTATTAGAAATTGCCTGAATTAGAACTATAGTGCAACCATGAAGAATCAAGTTATAAAGCGTGAAAATGCCGATGTTTATGCATTGTTTAATGACTCCCTTATCTACTTATGAGAAACGCCAGCATGTTTCTTTTGTAAAGCTATAGTTCATACTATAATTCGTATATTATATAGTTAATAATGTAATTCGTTATACTTTTGGTAGTAGACAAATAAAATAAAATTTTCTTGTAGGAATCTTTTGAATACAGCAGAAATTAGGACATTTATGAAAATAGTTCGATTTGAAATAAACAATCCAACGATCTGAACTATCTCAACAACCACACAATTACAAAATATTTTTTTCTTTATGTCCAAAGTACTAAACTGGACGAACGTCGCCTCAAATGAATTTGAATACATCACGTATGCTTTCAAATAAAAGTAATAGAAACAAACTGTTTCACAAACTTGCAACTAGACTGCATTAAAATTCATGCATTTATTGCATGCTCGAATTAGAAGCAATAACATAATCGTACATGTAATCAATCGTAACAGTATCGATTATCAACGATTTATCTATGCATAAAGTTTTCTTAAACGCTACACAACAGCTTTTTTTAGCTTATATCTGTTAATCGTGAATTATTATTTTTAAAATATCCGAACAGCACTTTTGTAACATCACTTTAAATAATTCTTGTTCATTCCCTTTTTCTTTAAGCCTTGGTATTCTTAAGCGTATGATAAACGCGTCCCCCTTCAGGAAATTAACCAAAAAAGTCTTTACTAGTGCTACTTTTTACTACATTTCTCTTATTTAACCATTTGGTTTAGATTAGTACGGCGATGTTTGTACAACCGCCGTAGCATACATAGTAGACAGTAGAATGCGAAATGAGCTACTGTACCATAATACGACTGTATCTACCTGGTGTATTTGACATTCCATTCAATTAATACTATTTATTACTTTTCATCATCAGCCAAGAGACGTCCACTGCTGTACTTAGGCCTTATTACTTTTGCTTACATTTAATTGTTATATAACGCCTACATACTACTTAACCGTTCTTAGTATATGTCAGTTGTATATTACACCCTATGCCGTATATCAGAAGGTTTATTTTCCTGTATAATATTGTGTACTTGCACAGAAGGTGCTGACGGGCGCGTGCCCCCCCGGCAAGCCCGCGCAACCCGCCACGTGCCTGCTGGTGCTGCTGCTGTCCGTGGCGCTGGTGGCGCTGCCGTCCATGCGCGACGGCCGCGTGCGCCCCCCCGCCGCGCCGCAGCCCGCGCCCGCCGTCACGCGCGCGCTGCTCGCCGCCACTAATAGTCAGTATAGCGTATACTTACCACCAACAGTCAGTTTAATTTATACTAAAATTCTTGAGGCTCTTGGGTTTTCATTTGTTATTATCAGCCTTAATAATAGTAGTCCTATTGCTAGCCACGGGTTTATTAACTTGTACTGTATTACTGGAGTAACTTGGGTTTTCATTTGTCATCAGCACAAATAGTAGTAGTCCTGTTGCTAGGCACAAGTCTATTACCGTATGCTATAATCCTGGAACCACTTTTTCATTCGTCAACATCAGCCCAAATAGTAGTAGTTCGATTGCTAGGCATGGGCTTATTACCTTAAACTATAATCCTCAAGTAACTTGTGTTTCGTCATCATCCGCCCATATACGTTCCACTGCAAGACAGAGTCTATTCTACCATTGGGAGGGTGTAGGCCTTAGTCCACCACGATGACATAATGCGGGTTGACGGACTGCACGTTATTTCACTATTTTTAAATATAAATTATATGAAATGAAAACTATGAGCACAATTGAAATAAAGTATGAATTATTCCTAGCGAATGATTTTAAATAATTTATTAGAATTAAATCGTCATTCTTTAATTTTCGATGCTCACTTGTCGAAACTAGCCGAGTAATATAAGTCCTAAACCCTTGTTATTAATAGCTTATTAATATTAATCCTGTGCATCTCATCTCAAAATTTCGATTAAGTACATCCAAGTTTTTAATACGGATATTTTATAACGTAACTTTGTTCGGTATTGTCTATAAGTTTACATAAGATTTTAAAAACCATCCGCTGCATTTACGGTTCACTTGACAGCTTTCACTTTACATAATGCCGATTCAATTCGCCACAGCATTACATGATTGCATCTATTTACAGATCATTACAGTAATAATTCTTACATTTATTTTTTTAATATCAATTTCTGTTTGATTAGTAACAACTCATGTTCATCTTTTCATATTGGTTATATGCATTTTATTGTTATTTCAAATATTAAAATTATTATTTATTGTTTAGAAATGGCGCTAGATGAGACCGTAATCGATGACGGTGAATTCAACATGGATGAGCTGATCACATTCAACCGGCCGCACTCGGACCACGATTACCAAGTCGTCAAAAATCTAGACACACACAAAGTGCTGCCCAATGGATACGTTGATCTGCCCATAGACGAGGACTGGCCCCCCAACTTGAAGAAACGTATGAAAAAACTGGAATTTGATTACGAGGACGGCAGGGACTACCTGCCGCCCATCGTCAAGGAGGAGAACTACGAAAACTTTAACAAATTAGACTCCAAAATGAAGCCAGACGATGATTTCGGTGAAAGCTTTCTGGCCAACACTCTATTGTCTACGGGAAGGAAAATAGGAGAATTACTCGACGTACTCCCTCCCATACCTGTCAAAAATGAAGACATCGTCATAGAAGAAATATCGGACTACGAATCAAGAAACACCACTGAAGTGAAAAGTTTTGTCATTAACGGCACCCTCAACGAATTCTAGAATAAGAACAGATTATATATTTTATAATTCCTTTACATTTTCAATTAATTTTTCCGTTATAGATAAGATTTAATTTTCGATGAAATTATTGATGTGCATGTGCTGAGTGTTGTGTGAGCGATTCCGGATGACCAAGATATTTTATATTTACGATAAGTTAGTATAGAAATGTATGTCCATACATAATATTATGTTAGTGAGATCGTGATTTTATTTACTTTTAAACGTTTTATTTACACGGATTGACGGAGGTTTTGATGTAAAGAGCATATTGTTAATATTTATTTGGAAAATCAAAATTAATATATCAAGTTTAATTTTATATTTACAAATAATACATACATTGTTGAATAAGTTAATGTGCATAAGCATTTTCCTGTTAAAACACGGTGCAATTATCTATAGTTACTGATGTTATTCAGTGTGAGCTAGAATTAGTTAAGATTTTATAATGCAACTAGAATAGTTTACCTACTTACAATTGACGATTTATACTGTTGAGTAATGTACATGATAATTCTGGTTCGAATAAATTACGTTAATAATAATCTTGTTTTCTTATAATCGCCTACATATCTTAAGTAATTTAATATTACAATGGTGGTGTTAGAAATAAATTTCTGATGATCCCTAATACAATTAAATATGAGGATGACAATAAGTAGATACATGTTAATATAGTATAATTTGTTAAAATATGATGCAGGTCTATCGATGAACTTGTTAAGTAAAATGAATAAAACGAACATCTTATAATAAGCTTTATTAATTATGAGTTAACAAATGTTTCATACTTTTTGAAAAAGGTTGTGACCTTAAACTGAATACAAGTCAAATTGCATATGCAAACTTTTTACCATACATCTTACAGAAAAAAATAAACACTGAGAAATGTTGCTATGAATATTAATATTTATTTTTATACTTACAATAAGAATTCAATTCAGTTTGAAAAGCATCATGTATTATAATACATAAGTTAATAACTATAGGTCGATAAATCTTCGTGCGTCCACAAGCCGACCGACTGAACATGACTTATTTAGTAAGCGATATTTTAAAATTAACTATAGATTACACCCGCGAGTCCACAGTCCACATGTGGGCAACAAACTGCCCAACAGTGGCCCTGTCGACCTCGGAACACCATCCTACAACTTTGGTGCAATCTCCACGATAAATAATCAAGGTTATGTTCGTTTACATAGCGGAAATGTAAATCCAAGTATGCAATCAAATAAAACGGTCATATAAACATCTGATATATATATTATTATAATTAGTTTCGAATATAGGCTTTTCAGGAACAGACGGCGAATCAGTGTGAATTAGAACTCGCTCCACGTACCACTTACAGATATTTTACAATAATGAACTCGAAGAGAACACTCGACATGTCCACACAATAACTTAGTCTCGCATCACGTCATGACAACACTCGCGGAGCTAAAATAGTCTCAAGTTTAATACAAGATCACACAATTTGACTTCCATTTTACATACCCAATCTAATTTCATTATTCTATCTAGCAAATAGAAAGTAACAATTAGGTACAACTATGGTATTTATCGTGTTTTAAGACTTATCGAGCCTCATCACGCCCGATTTCACGGTAATGATTGTACAATAAGTATTTAACGAACCATTCAACGAGAAGAATACTTCAATTTGTTCATAATAATATATCAAAAACCATTATTTAATGAATTGATTTAAAAATTTCCCATTTTACATATCGACAATATTCGCATTATCTATACTTTTTCTAAAAATATGAAAACGACACAACAAGATGTTTTTATTTGTTATAAAACATTTCAAACATACTTAGCCGAAATGGATAACTCCTAATGCAGGGGATACAATTTTGTGATGACTACATATCCGTGACTATCCGAAATACCTTATAAACATGTGCACGCGACCGGCGCGGCGGTCGCGCCGTCGTCACCCGGTCGCACCCACATCTACAAAATCTTACGCCTACCCGAATCGCGCTTGTCGAAACTTTGCCGCTTCCAGTCCAAGCAAAAATATACAAATGTAATATTTTTAAAGCTGTACACATCGACACGTCGCGGACTCTCAGTCTGTCGCGACCTCGAGCGGGCACGGCGGCGCCACTCGCCAACACGATACCATTCGCAAGTCTTAATATCGAACCGAAACGAATTGCAACAACAAATTGACATGAGCCCGAAGTCACGTGTTTTGTACACAGGGTGAAATGTTTCATTCAGTCTTGTAGGAATATTGAAGCCTGTTCACTCGGGACTCGACGATAACGTCCGACGGGAATACTTCCACGCGGCGAGTTACACAACATATTGCACGCAACACATGTCGTATACAAATATACGCTGGCTCTCCCATGCTCGTATGAAACACCGATCTAAGCCACTACGACTTGTAAATCAACATTTGACAACACAATTTCCTGTTACTTATTGCGTGAAATTGCCAGTAGTTACCACATTCGTTACAACTAATAATAGACATAAATAAAAGTAGGAAAGTGGCATCACTATAGGAACGGAGCCAATTTTTTCTCATTAAATAATATTATCATACTTATATCTCGCGCAAATCGAACTTAGGTATAGTGAATGATGACTAAATAAAGTTAAAACCTATAATATGCATACAGGGCGCGTCGGACGCTGCGGCGGCCGCGGGACTCGCTCCATACATTTACACACACTCACGTCACCTGTATATATCGACAATTATGTATAATTCGACTATCAATAAAACCATCTGATTTCAATAAACAAAACATTAATTAGTGAGGTAATGGTGACATTGCCTCGTTAGCACACTCGTGGATTTAGTTTCGAGAAGTATTCGCGTTCGTATACGATCGAGTGAATCGATAAGGATCAAGTATCACAACCTGGAATAACAAGTGTCCCGCGACGTATCCGCAGTATCCGCCGGCCGCGGACGTTCGTTCGCACACACAAAACTTACACAATAATAGACGTCGCCATACTCTACGTTGTGGTAATTGAATACTTAACAAACAAGAAATTATTACAATGCATTCACAGAAAATATAGAGCTCACAGAGAACATATAAAAAAATAAACTGTTTCACCGTTTTCACTAATAGGATAATGAAGCGATACACGACTACTTGATAAGCATGTTTTAAACTACAGATGTTTATGAGTTACATGTAATGATTTGTTTGAATGTAACAAATCTGTTGATTTGTTGGAGCCACGTGTTGGAATGGACACCGAGGATGCGAACGAATGGATGATGCAAAACAACGTGTGAACGTGAATCTCCAATTACAAGAGGTTCGGTGAAATGAAACGTAATTCTCTACGGACGGGAACACAAAATGTTAATCACGCCAACCGCACACTGCCTAAATAACGACAATATTTTCAACTATATATTTTTCACTATTGATTTACGCCCAGGTTTTAACAACAATAACTTTAATAATTATGTCATGATGTCTAATCTAAATTTTTCAGTACCCCTATATTAAGTATCTGAGTAATGATAATGGAATTCATATGATCACCGGCGCACCGACCGACTATATTGCTTTCGGCAAAAAAATATAGCTTCGCTTTGCATGTATTTCTATGAGAGTTCCGTGCTTATTAAAATCGAACATTTATATCAACTTAATAATGTATTTACAATTAACAACACTGTTGTCACACACTATACTCTTCTGTATACAAATAGTAAAGACAACAGAAATTGGAAATTGCATTCACAACACAATAATTGTAGTGCTCGAATCTGTGATATTAAAATTTCAAGAATGAGTATCACTGGTGGATGTTTTCAACAATCAATTTATTTAAGAAAACATTACCGTGAAGAGATGAATTTATGATGAAATAATAACTTTAAACCCCATTAAAATATGATACAATTGCTGGTGAGATCACTACAAAAGATGTAAATATACTTTGATATTTTTCAGTGAGTTTTGTCGAGAAATGTCTATGGATAACTTTATAACAGAATTGAAAATGACTTTACAATGATCTAGCCAGTGATAATACTGCGGGGGACGTTACGTATGCATGTGGTCGGAATACTTATTTCCCAGTTGCTCGACTACAAACGTCACCCCACGTCCAACAGAAATAATCGTATCTTTATCGTTTTGGTTCACTTTAAAACAATTCAACTCTATTTACAAACAATGCTTGACAAAAATATCTCAAATTTGCCTATCGATGATAAATGATGCATTACCACTAAAACAACAATATCGATATATTGTTGGAGCAACTGGAGAACGCGTTTCGATGGATTGTCCTTACATTTATCGATAACTACGTTCACGTGTCGAACTTTCGCATTCAGGATAAACTAAAGCGTATTGTTATAGACAGTTTCATTTCAAAATTACTAACAAACTATTAATGATTTTGAAACACAATTCCTATTCACTGAATGCGATATGTACAGTCGACGAACTACAAAGAATTTCTAACGACCAATACTCGTATCGCACAAATGCCGCTACGAACTGACTTTCCCTTTTAACATTATTTATAGCACTTTTACTTTAACAAAATAACAGCTTGTGTAAACTTTACTCACGCAAATAAAACAATCGATAACTTTTTCTTGTGAAACATCGAGGATTTGTTTATTCCACAGGAGGTCAGTTCATACCGGCACAGTTGCAGTACTGGTGGTTAGAAGTGTATTGAGCCGGCGAGTGCGTGTAGTGCCGTAAGCGCGGGGCGACGGAGGGGGGTGTGTGTCGCGTGCGGGGGGCGGGGCGGCGGTGCGTGTCGGCGTGCGGGGGGCGTGGCGTCGCGCGCGGGGGCGGGGGGTCGCGCGGGGGGCGCGGGGGGCGGGTCACGAGCCGCACACGCGTCACTTGCCCGCGCGGGCGGCGCACTTCTTCTTTTTACGCTTGAAGAAACAACAGCACCTGGAATACACGGATTGCCTGCATGACGATTTTACAAAATCTGCCTTATTGTAAGTTGGTACGTTCACATAACAAATAATAAAATAAATCAATAAATATATTTATTAAAACATTTATATAATATTATGATTTTGTGAAAAATATACACATCTAGCACATTGATCATAAAGTAGCTTATAAAATTCAAAAGATAGACATTACAAAAATAATAAAAATTATTTGATGAATTTAAATTTACAGACTTAATGCTATGTTAGTATAATGCGTGCAGCGACAGCGGCGAGAGAATGGAGAAATGTTTTGTGTATGTTAGACGTCACATAGGTGGTGAAACGGAATGACTATTACGATTAATGAAGTGAGAAAACTAAGCCCCACTGTCCGTTCCCAAGCGGCTTAAAAATAAAAAAGAAAAAAATAAAAAAGTGGCCATACAGTTGGAACACTGACTTGGTGTCGTCGACGACATCGACCTCGTGGTGCGGCTGCGTGATGGGCGTGTTGCTGTGCCCCGCCGTCGGGTCGTCCGCGCCCAGCTCGCCGTTGGTCGAGCTCACCACCTGCACACAAACAATACTCAACACACGATACACGCGATACTATCGATAAGTCGGTATCGACAGAGGCCCCTACCTACGCATCGGACATGGCGGATGAATTAAATTAAATAATCGATTCTAATTTTATCGATATTTATTCGGGGAAAACTAAAGTGCTTTTTACATTACTGTCAAATCGGCCACATCCGAAATCGAATTTCGACACTGAGTCTAATCTATCAACCTGACATGGACAGACAATCTAAGTAATACGGACACTCAAATACTTTGTACACCAATCGCCTACACTAACAATGAACTTCTGTCTTTGGTAGAATGAGTCAACGCTATGTGTCACCGTGATATATATACTTAAATTACACTTAAGAAATATGTTGCGATTAGTTTCAAGTAATTTGTTAGCAGTTATATTGCAAGCTTTTTACACTTTGTGAAGAATTTAACGAATAATTGCAGCGTATGCTAAGAAGCGTTCTGTGGCATTAGTAAAAATAAAAACAATTCGATAGCGTCCTAGAATAAAGCTTGAACACAGTGTATTTATGAATGAATATTGGCAGTGCTTTGTTTGTAAGCTTTTTAAATATACCCCTTGCGCCGGTCCGACGAACAATCAAACAACGAGTGAAGTGATAAATAGGACTAATCAAAATCGATTCATGCAACCGAAACAGACTTTTATGAAAATAATTTTGAAAAAAAAAGAAAATAAAATAAATGTCCAGGTATATAAATATTATTTTTAAATGCATGCACTAGAATGTTTGTTTCAATTTTTTTTTATCGTAGTAATACTTATACCGTAACGATAAATTAATCTATTTGCAATTGATTGTCGGTCTGACTCGAGGCACATTTGGGTCGTTCAATCTCGAAATCGAATAGCACAACAATTTAAAGCTTCATGCAGACATTCACACAAGGATTGCCGCAAAATGTTCAAAACTGACCGTTGAAACCGATCCGGGAAATTTCACATACCGAAAATGTTTATTCTTCAATAGCTAAAAAATAAATACACCAATATACATTCACAATAATTGAAAATACAAAAAATAATGTCGCAATAAATAAAGTGACAAATAAACAGTGGTACGATAGGGTCACGAAAAAGCATGCACATTTTTTTTATTCATTCATACAACGTCAAGAAGGTGGAAAAAAAATGTCTAAAATTAATACGCTATTTGTTTCGTTTGTGCTTTTGTTTTTTGCAGAAAGCAGTCGTAGTGTATGTTAAGTTAAATAAGTCTATTATTTCTACCTTAACTTTAACAAGTGCCCTTTCACTAGCTTATGCTTAGCGAAAGTAAAGTGTGTAAGTGATCAATTCCGATACTCTTATGATATATGATATGTTGAAAATCAATGTTTGTGTCTTTTAAACGTTTTTATATATCATTAGACCATCAGTAAATTTATTATGATTTTTATCGGTAAACTTCGAAAAATTTACCCCTCACTAAAGTAGATATAAAATATTTTTGTTTCGAGGATATCAGAAATAATGAGACTTTTCGATGTCACAAACACTCGGAACAAATATTTGTGGATGACACAAAAAATTGTCTCAGTGCGGCACCTAGTTTTGTATACTGTTATTTAGCCAACTGCGCCACGGAGTCATCGAACTCCAACCAGTATTAATTTAATCGAACAAAATTTTGTTCATATCAGAGAAAGTTCCAGCAGTGTACTATAAGGCCATTGAAATTACACTAGACATCCACATCTTGCCTTACACGTTATTGTTAGTTGTCAGTGCGTAGATAGACAACCCCTTACACATAGTATATATCTATCTATAGATAGATAACCCTATACTGATAACTACATTTTAAAAATATTTGACATAAAACGTAATGGTATATAAGGTGTATTTTTGGTACCTGCACGGATCCGTGCCTGTCAGCGGGCGTGAGGTGTCCGGCGGTGAGGGGCGTGGCCTTCCCGCTGTGCGTCCAGTTGGCGCCCGCCGCGCCCGCGCCGCCCCCGCCGAACTCCTTCGCCGCCAGCGCCGCCATCTGGAACCACACGGCTCAGGACAGCACGCTTACACCCACACCACGCGCTCTGATACACTCGCTTACATACTAACGGTCATACTGGGCCTTATTACGCAACTTAATCCACGTCATAAAGGTTGGCGCTGTGGTGATGCTTCCATAGAACCCTAAAAGCCCAACTTCGCTTACAAAATTCCGACACTTTAGGCTTTAAATAGCATGAGGGGTTGGAAGTACTGATTGAAGACTTAAGGCACTAAGGGATCGACGACTTGAAATATGACGTAGCTTCCCGAATGCCACCCAGCTCAGCCTAATGCCACATTCACCAATTATAAACCAGAAATAACATGATTAACGTGTAGCGCTTTTGGACTATAATGGAAGTACCGCCACTTAATTAGCGTGAATTTTAAACGACCTTTTTAAAAGTCGACGTCAAATTAATCGCGCAACTTTCTAAATTTCACAAACATGGATTTTTCTAGACAAACGTGGATTCAGTCCATTTCTTTAGTCTAGGTTTGGTAATAAGGCCGACCTAGATCTTTGGAAGACTATTGCCGTTCATCTTATAAAGAAGTTATATTATTATTACTTCCCAACTTTTAAACTTACTATATTATAAGTTAAATTCATCATGGATTGACTGTATTACAATAAAAGCTGTTCAAGTGTTCCTCAATAAGAATTGGCAATTGATCTTTCAAAGACAGGAATGAATATATCAAAGGGTTATACGTCAATAAGGGAATGTATTGGATATGTACATTGAATAAAACAATGGAATATGACCAAACTACAAACTCTTGGAAATAGCTGTAAGGACAACATGAGAAAATCTGTCTGTATGTTGTCTATTGTTATATACAAACAGTCTTTAATCGAATACATTGGAGTGGGTAATAACAGAAAGACATCATTTTAGTTTGACATTTAGCACTTTGCAAGCCACACAAACCTTTGGCACTAGAGGAACAGATACATATTATGAACTTTGTCTCAAATGAAATCAGACAAATTCCTAAAATAAAAATGGATGGTCCATCAGATGAATCTGTGATGGCTAGCACGCGAAGACGATCCAATATCATTTTTTTGCCAAGTGAAAGAATATCCTACAATGTTTATTTTAAAAAGTAGCCAACTTTCTCAAAACACTTATTTACAAAAAAAATCGGAAAAATCATAAAAAAAAATACAGGAACACATTCAGTATCCGTCTATCGATATATTATTTCTACACACATCGGACTAATGCTGGTATTGGCATGTTATTAAAGGTATAAAGGTTTGCAAGCGGTAGAGGAGCGAACTAATAAAAAAAACTAAAAGGCGTGCGCACGCGCAGTTTTCCAAACCTCTCCAGATATAAGCGCCGCCTCATCGTCCTCAACCAAACCAATCACATAATCACACATATCATCCTGTATCGACAAAAACATCCAAGTCAGAATGGGATACCACTAGTCATGTGACAAACGTACTTCATTATTAAACACATATAAAAATAAATTGATGATAAATTATCTTTATAGTATGTACACAACCTATCTGTCATTACTATGCAATGGCCGTTATTTTAAAACTTTTTTTTTTTTTAAATATGGTGATATATCTATTGAAAATCGGATGCTCGCAATCGGATGCTCGAGCGCTGAATGTGAGCGTATATCAGTTGCCAGAAACAAATTTAATATTTGAAATAGAACATCATATTTTTGTAGTAAATTTAGGGTCGCTATTCTGTCTATCCTACCGTTTCGATAAATATAACTACTCTAAAATAACTACAATCTAAGAGAAGAAGAAAATTAATGCATTAGAAATTTGCGAATGAAACTGAATACAAAGCACGCGATTTTAATACTTAAAATATTAAGAGCACGATACTGCAATATTCAAAATGCAATGTACGAAAAATACACATAGTTACCTTGTGGAACGGCTGATGACTATCGCGGTTCGGCGAAACGACGATTTCGTGTCCTGTCTGTATAGATCCTACCGGCGTCGACTGGAATTTGAAAATAAAAAACATTTTTAATAACTATTTTACCAAGCATTTTATACTACTAAATGCTAGCTTAATTTTGACAAACGTGGTAGTAAATGTAGCTACATATGAAATTTTACTAAATTTAAAGATATTTAATGACGACTTATTGTCGAAAACTCCACGTACTATATTATTCGCATATCTTATACTTTTCTTACAAAGAAATAACGACATTAATATCTATGGTTCAATTTTTTTGTTTCATTATCTAAACCAGATGATTCAAAAATAATATAAAACAAACAATAGCATTGAGATAATAGGCTAATCTCAAAAATATCGAAATTTAAGCACCTTCATTTTATTTTATGTACCTACTCAAAATACTACAAAAATAAAAACTACATTAGACTTAACTTTCAATCAATGTTACCCAAAGCCACTAATATACGAATTATCTCAATACTAAATATTGACATAAACATTGTAACTATCGATATGCACCTGAAGTATATGAATCGCATCACTATCTACACCACTGACCTTGTCGGATTTAGTTCTAACGACATTCGATGGCGGTGCGTTGCGTAATATTCTCATCACATGCATATTCGCCGGCTGACCGTCAAAAGCGAAGCATGCGGCATGCAACAACTCATTATAAACAACCAACAACTACTACTTTTCTTATCAAGTGATCGCCAAAAAATTGAGGCAAACATTAACCTTACATGTCAAATTATACATTTTAACAAATTTCTAGCTTTTCTAAAATCTCAAATGGTTCATGTTAAATAAATTCTTATACATTATAACAAAATCTGAGCACTAAGCTTTTCAAACTATAATTTAACATGACTATAAAACCTACAACTTGCCAAAATAGAATAAAGCTGGAAAACTAATTTGTACCACCTTTTAAAGTTTATTTTAAAATAATTTCCGTCATTATATATTTTATTATGAATAATAAACCTTTTATTGGCTTTTTGATGTAAAACAGCTAGAATTTTTTGCAAAAAATATGTAGTAAAGAATTATTTAACTTCCAATACACGGAAAGCACAAAATATGACAAAAATGTTACATTCTTTTGATGCGATTGAATGGTCATTTTTCTTGTAAAAGACAATAGTATTGTCTTAATACTATGCATCTT
Organism: Cephonodes hylas; assembly: GCA_030295005.1. Classification (NCBI taxonomy): domain Eukaryota; kingdom Metazoa; phylum Arthropoda; class Insecta; order Lepidoptera; family Sphingidae; genus Cephonodes; species Cephonodes hylas. The sequence goes on along the minus strand of AP025377.1, from coordinate 4,517,544 downwards.
TAGAGACAAAATTATTTGAGTACTTTATCAGTATACTTTAATAGTCACATCTACATCTATTAAAAAAATTAAAACATCCTTTATAAAAACTAAATACTTATTCACAAAAACAGCAATGTGGGAACAAATTTGTATTTTATTAATTGAATAAATATGTAATATCTACTAATAGCTATGCTAAGTGGTCTAATCCGAGCAATTTTTTTTATTTCATACAATATTATTTGTAAGTTTGAGTATGTGCACAAGAAAATGAAAATAAAAAAAATACAAAATCCATAAAAAACAACGAAATGGTTGAATCAACTATTAGGGAAAAGTTCTGTATTGCTAAAACTAATTTAACTCAAAAGCCATAGTTAAAAAATACACTAGCAATAATAAAATGTCTGTTTTATTAATAGCCATATTTTGTTGTGCCAATTTAAATTCATATTTATTAACACACATGTTTAATAGGTATTGTTAAATATAAATATAATTCAATTCTAAACATAAGAATTTTGTTATTTATAAAAAAGAAAAATGGCAATACTAAACTTACATGCAGGTAGTGAATAAATTAGCATAACATAAAATATAAGACATGAATGAAATAATAACATACTCAAATGGTACCAATTTAGGCTAAAATTTGGGTAACAAAATCTGTGGTTGACACATTTTTAAAAATTATTTTAATTTTCTCTATACATTTAAATAATGGGTATCACAACAAAAAGCTTAACTATACTTTTGTGTCTTGCAGAAACCTTTATAATCTTTTATAATCTATGCAAGCAACATGCCACAATAGTTTGAGTATGGGTGCTATATGTGACTAAAAGTGCTAAACTCATATAAATTATTTCTGCATGCAGAATATGTAGAAAAATGGATTGTACACCAGGCTTTGTTATCTATAACCACATTTATATAGAATGAAAAATAAGAATTTAAAACCGAAGTTTTAAGTTTGTGTTTAAATAAGCTCATAACAATAAATTTGAAAGTTAATAAGATTTTCCAATAAACTATTGTTTTTATGCACACATAATTTACTATAAAAACATTGTTAGCAGTCATTACATTTTGTATTAATGATATTATAATCTATGTCACTTGAAATTAAATAAAGACTATACTATGTTGTGAAATCCAACAAAACTCATAGATGTTTACTTTAATATTTTTCTATACAGTATATATTCCGTTTTTGGTAAGAAAAGTTATTCACATGTGACTTTTGAACTTGACTATAGGAGCCAGTAGTGCAATAAAAAACTAATGGCACTTAACAAAAATATATACTTTTTACTAAATGCATCAAAACTGAAAGGGTAATATTTTACTTTGGCCATATATTTTTTTTTTGGCAAATTTTTGAAAAAACGTATTTGATGGTTTGTGATCCTTGCTTTTTCACTTTATGAACCAAGATTAAACAGATGCCCAGATGACCATACTGTCACTATATTTTTATAAATTATGCGCTACACTATGAATTGAATAATTTACAGTCGTAAAACATTTGCAACATTGAAATCATGAATAGCGAGTATTTAGTAATAAAAAAACATAGATTATTTTAAATTATTATAGTTTGTTGAAATACAGCGTGCAGTCATATAGGTTATGTGTCATTAGTTATTTCTGGAAGTGTTGTGTGCAGTGTATACAGGGTGTATTCAGATCGTTATCGGAAACTAAGGCAGGCAATAGCTACGGTAATCACAAACCGTTTGACGTTAAAGAAAATCCCGACAAAAAATAAAAAATTGACGTTTTCTATACAACCATCGGTATTAAATTTACGTGGTTTGTATGGAGAACGTATGTTTTTTATCTCTTATCGGGATTTGTTTTAATACCAGGGGTTTTGCAATCACATTAGATATAATCTGTCTCAGTTTCCGATTACGGTCTGAATACATCCTGTATAGTAATGTATGTATGTCAAGCGATGGAGTTGTTTACCATGGTCTTGCCGGTCCAGTCGAACTCCCCGTCGTCGACGTACCCGCGGCGGTCGAACAGGTCGCGGAACATGCGGCGCAGCTGGTCGTAGTCGGGCGTCTCGAAGAAGTCGAGGCGGCGCACGTAGCGCAGGTACGTCGCCAGCTCCTCGGGGTGCCCCTCGCACAGCACCTGCGATGTACACCTCATATACAGTATACACCTCACATATACACACTCACACATATATTCTACCCATACTGAGACACAAGTCTTGTGACGTGGATATCAGAAATTATAGGACATTTAAGAATACTTGTGGATCAGACAAATAATCTATTTTTTTTTAAATCGAATAGCAAAAGACTTTATCGGTAAAGCGATTATGTCGCCGTTTGTCTGGGTTGGATCTCTAGTTTCACAAGCCAGTTTAACTAACTGAGTCACAGGACGGTCAATGAGATGTCATATATCATCAACAGCACATATACGTCAAACTGCTGCAAGCAGACGTTCTCTAAGCCTGCGAGGATTTAACGACATTATGATTGTTTAGCAATCGCTTCTAAAAATAACGGATGATCAAATTTGTATTTCACATTCTAGATATTTTGAGTTACATCACTATTGTATTATAGTGCGATTAGTTAACACCACCCGAAGCTAATTGAAGCGTTGTGAACTAGATCAACAAGTAGGTCTTTTCACAAAGGTTATATGACAAGGTCCATAGTAAGGTCATAATAATATTAAAAAAATACCTCAATCGGTGTCGCTCGCTTGGTGTCACCAATTTTTTGGTATCTTTCTTTGAGTGTGTCAGCTTTTAAACCCTGCCAGGGTAAGGAACCACGTAAAAAATACATAAACATATGACCGAGAGCCTCTAGGTCGTCGCGTCTTGATTGTTCTGGAAATTAAAAGAAATATTCATTATTATAAGAATTATGCGCATATCTTGCCACTTATCGCTAGGTTCATAAAGAGAAACGTTTGTTTACTGGTTTTACGATTCACATAATATAGTACGGAGCCGAAAATAGTCGAACTCCATTCCTAAGTCTACGATACTATCTATGATTATGGAAGAAAATCCAGAAATAATTGACAAAATTTATAAATTTTAAACGCAAATCAGAACATTTAAAACTTTGTATGATATATCTTTAAAGTATTGTATTAAGATAATATCAAAATTATTACTTATTAATTTATACTAATTAAGTTCATAGGCTACTTAAAAATATCTTTATTCATTCCTACTACAATATTCTCACATTGTATAACATTATTCTCCCCTCATACATAACAATTGACGTCAGGTGTAACACATATTGATGCCAATAGGGACCCAGATTTCATTGTCCCTACTGACAATCCCTATTGTACAACTGTGGAGTGCCCTAAACACCAGCTAACTAGTTAAACTGGTTTTGCAAGTAAGTTAGTAATTTCTGTCATTAGACATCGAAAGGATTACCATCTTATTTGTATTTTCAAAATAAATTTGTATTTTAATTCATAGCTGGTACATTTTTGAGGATTCTGATTTCTTGCTTTGTGCAATTCATGAATTTCGTTCATGATTTTATATGATTTTTTGTTTTGAACAGAATTAATATTATTCAAAATTGTAAATAAATTATAATGTCCAAAAAACGATTTGCTTTTACGGGAATTTTGTTTTAGTTATACTTTACAAGACTCCCCTATATTTCTTTGATGTGAAGAAAATCTTTCGTCTTATTTCGTGATATACTACAAAAAATTATAAAAAAAAACAAAATCATGTAAAATATTTACCTTTTCCTAAATGTGTGTTTATTGACATGTATCTCGCAGTCCCAGTGAGTGACTTGTGCTCCCGATATGGGATATGTTTGTTTGTCTCTAAATCTATGTATTCTTTGGCCAAACCAAAATCTGAAACATAAAAGTAATATATTGTTTAGAAATTACGTTCATTGTGCAGACATAAAAGGTTTTCCATGTAAACAAAAAGTTAAAATACATTATCGTTTTCTTTTTGCATCATAGATTTACTTCCTAAAAGGCAAAAAATGATTTTTTAAATTATTATTTAAATACCAATGTGCTTAAATTAATACATGCGTATACAACAGTTGAATGTAAACATTATTGATTATACAGCGTGTATTCAGACCTTGATCGGAAACTTAGCCAGGTATCAGCAACGGTGATTACAAACACCGTGATATTAAAAAAAAATCCCGACAAAAAATTAAATTTTTGAGGTTGTCCATACAAACCACATACTTTTAACACCGATGGTTGTATGGGAAACGTCAATTTTTTTATTTTTTGTCGGGATTTTAAATATCGCCACTGGGTTTGTGATCACCCTCGCTATTACCTGCCTCAGTTTTCGATCACAGTCTAAATACACCCTGTATAAATACTATATCATACGTAAGATACAAATCTCATCTGTAATTATCTAGAGTCTAGATGGTGGTCTAGATTCTAGACCACCACATTGGCATACATCTCATTTTCTCAATGATAATCTGATATAATTATTAGGAACAATCTATACGGCGTTCCCCGCTTATTCCATTTCACCATTGAATAAAAACTATTAATTTTTATTACATTATGATTTCTCTTACATTTTACTCAATTGGATTCAAAAATCTAGATCCTAATGTACTTAACATATACTGAAGTAAATAATAAATGTATTAAGAGTATTAAGAATCCGTTGGATAAGGTTATTATCTGAGAATTGAGTCTTCGTAGAAGTCAACTTAATGGAAATTTTCCGTATATAGGAATCAAACCCCTGTATTGCAAGCCGCTTGAGCCACAAGACTATTGCGGCAGTAGCAGTAAGTATTGTAACTAAATATGTACCACTCAGCCGCTTTTAAAATAAATCTTATGCGTATGTTTATACAATATTATCATTGAAATCTCAAGCGTAATTTTCTACAAGTTCTAACTATCTCACAATTAAATAAACATTACGGTCATAGATAACGTGAGACGTGTTATACGTCATTATAAAACTAACAATCATTCATAAACTATCAGAGGTTTCGTCATTAGTGGCTTAATTTATATGTGTTGATGTTTCTTACGTAATTTGCCAAGTGTGTATTCATAATTAATTATCACGTACGCTAACGATAAAACTTGCACACCTAAAAGTTCTTAGAAATTTAATGGTGTGTAGTCCGCCCACCCCTAGTAAGCCTGCGTGGGAGACTAAGGGCTAAAGCCTCTTAGTTATAGTATACTGAGTATATGGGCTGATGATGATGTCTGTGTCAAATAAACAATCCCTGTCTTTTATTGTCAAGTTAAACTAAGGTCGATTTAAGCAACTCGTGACCGTATGTTTAATACTGTTATACTGAAAATGCTACAATATTTTGATTCCGTGTGGTGGAATTATCATCATCATCATCGGTGGAATTACGCAATTTATGTTTTCGTTTCTAAAAAAAAATCAACTATAGAAACCTAAAAGGGAGCCGTTTGCGACAATTGAAAAAAATATTTAGGAACCTAATATCATCATCACCATCAGCCAATCTCAGTCCACTGCTGGACATAGGCCTCCCCCACCGACCTCCACCGGGATCGGTCCTAATATAGTTTATAATAAAGGAATTTATAATATGAAGCTACTGTTATTCTTTTTTCTTGTTGAATCGAGACCAAAAGACCTACCACGACGAAAATTAAATATGTATTTGATTGCGGTAGTAAAAATAAAGCACGTAACATATCTATGAAAACACTGAAAAACACAGCGATCAATGTAAATAATTGTAATTAATTTGCATACAGTAAGGAGTGACAAAGAGCCGTGTATAATAACGCATTTCAACCGCAGACCTCGTTCCAGTGAAGATTGAATTACTTCACTATTCTTATATCTTGTTACTTAATCATTGTGACATGTTTCTATTGGACATAATGGAGGTTGATAGTTTGCTTAAACGACAAACAATTTAGATAAACGGCTGTTACGCGTGTTTATTACATGTTTTATTATCAAGGATTTACAGAAGTCAAGACTGAATTAGGCGTTACTGTTGTTTCTACTAGCATATGCTACTAGCTGCTTTGAATTGGATACCTTAAGAGTTGATGCCAGTGGTGGCAGAAAGTGCTTTAGGATGTAGTAAATAATTGACATAAGTAATTGGTGTTCTTTTTTTCAAGGATAATACCTCCTAGTCCATTTCATAATTATAGTTAAACAATTTGCATATTCTACCACAGATTTTACTAAATTAATATTTAAACGATACCGGAAATTATTTATAAAAATTTTTACCTACCTGTCAGTTATTCCTAAATTTAGAATTTGCTGATTTGATATTTTGACGACTTACTTGCAAATAGCCGGATTTTAAAGAGGTTTCAAGGTTGCTTTTATTTTAGAATAAACTATTAAACAATGTAATTCCAACATTGAATAAAGATTTTTCATAGAAGTAATACATCTAGTAGATGATTTAGATTAATATTCTTCTGCATATTGGTAACAATGCAGCTCGAAGTAAACAAAATAATTGATTAAAAAGTCATAAATTGGAAAAATTATTGGATAATAATAAAATTGCCCAATATTCGTAACCATAACGCGCCAGAAAGTTTTCTTAAACGGTAGTAATTGTTTTCGTGTAATTAAAATTCAACTGTTGGCAAATAGTTGTTAATTAGCTCGTTTCGGTTGAATAATTGAGCAATTTGATTTAGTTTATGTAAACCGCATTTTTTGTTTTATAGCGTTACCGAATCTGTATAAAATTTAATGATTTTATTATGTATTATATAATATTCACCAGCCGCCAAGAGGCGTATTGTAAATGTATGAGTTATGAGCAAGTTAAGTAATACTAGTAAACAAATATAACTTTCACACTTACAACTGCGAACTAAAGTTTGATAGATTTACTACGTGAATAGTGTCAGAAACTGCGGTCCTACAACTAAAATCAAAATACTGTCTCAGTGTCAGGTTTGAAACATATACCTCTCATGAAACTAATAATTCAATGTCACTGTCAAATAGTAACTTGCAAAAACAAAAAGTAAAACCGACATTCATCATCATCAATATTATCACACAAGTCACACTGCTGGGCGCAGGCCTTCTATACAACTGTGGGAGTTTAGGCCCCACTCCACCACGCTGGCCAAATGCGGGTTGACGGACTACACACCCAAGAAATTCCTAACAACTTTTAGGTGTTTCAATGTCCCTCACGATGATTTCTTCAACGTTAAACCAAGTGATAATACATTCTGAATACACATATAACTTAAAAAATTCAGAGGTGTGTGCCCAGTGTTTAAATCTCCTACCGCCGAGATTCTCGACACTACGCCTAAACCTGGGATCATCACCACTTTATCACTTCTTTAAAATGACATTATCCTCGACTACTTCCTTCTTCTATCACGGTTACAGCATAGGGATTCGTCCAGAACCTTCATCGCTTTTTATTAAGTCCTCACTATGATGCACCTACGAAGCCCGTATGCTGTAGGATTTATTTCCAATTACGAACGAGTTATTGTTTCGCGTCCAACGAGTTACCTCTACACCTGTGGTAAACCTCAGATCGCGTCTGCTGTGTATTATAATTAGTTGCCACTAGCCCGAGGCGGTACAATGTCACCGGTGCCTTTTGAGCCTAGTAATTATTTATACCAATACATGCAGAAGTATATTTAGTAAACCTACTTTGTTTCGTCTCTGAATCACTCTAAGCTACAAGTTACAACGGCATATTAATAAAAAAAATGAATGCATGTGCATGTCACATACATACTTTTTACATGGATATCAGAATTTACGAGAGACTTTGCAGTCTCTTAAACATATTTTTTGTGAATGACACAAAACATTTGTCGGTCCGGGAATCGCACTCGCGGCGTCCCATTTTATAAGTTGGTGTCTACTGTATCATAAAACTGTCAATTTATCCTTATTATAAGATCCATTTTTATACTTATTTGTATAAGAATGTCTTAATACATTTCTCGTACATAACGTCACAGTTCGTAGCCACAGTAACAATTTATTATTAAATTACCTCCGTATATTTTTTTAACTGTATGTGTCAGAAAATTATAAAAGGAAATTGTAAATAGTTATAAGGCGAATAAAAATAGTACTACAGTACGTTTTAATTATTTCATATTTTCCATACACGCAATGTAAAGTGATCAAATCACGGAACCTACGAAAACGCCCATCCGTGACCACGCATAGTTTTAAAACGTTTTCATTACGTTATTAAAAAGTTTTACTCAATACACGTAATGAAAATCCCTAAAATATAAATTATTACAGAGATATTTTAAAGAGCAAGTCTTCGCTCTACTCTCAACCCACAAATGATTCTTTGTAATAGTTATCATGTATCACATACGTCAACCATTTTGTCAGTCTGATATAATTAAAATAATAAATGTTTCAAAAGTACTCACCAATGATGTGAATGATTTTTTCCCTTTTAGTTGCAGTTCTACCTATTAAAAAATTCTCTGGTTTCACATCTCGGTATATGAGATGCCTCGTGTGTACGTACTCGATGCGATGTAACTGAAAACATACGGCGGCCGTGAGCTTGTCATTAAAAATTAAACATTCGATTGCATTGGTATATTGGAGGAAATAATTTCTGAACCAACGTCAAAATCTCCATTACGGAAAATATTTTAAAAAAATACACCTAACAGTTAGATATATAGTTCTTTGTCGTGGGTTTCAGAAACTGCGAGTGAATTTCTATCTTATAAATATCCGGACCCGAAACAATTATGTTTGGCTTGTTCTTATAATGAAGGAATTTTGGTCTCCGCGAATCATAACTCCTTAGTTTTTAAATATTTTTGTTTTCTTTTAAATCTAGAATAACTAAACAATTGGCTTTTATATGGACACTGAAATTCAGATAGATTCGAAAATATCTTTTATAAGAAAAATGCCTAAACATGAGCAAAATTGTCACTTTCCTGTGGGGCGATTTTCCAAAACGCAAGTTTTCTACCGACATAATACGTAAAGTAAATACATAAATAAATCAATCAATAACTAATCACAGTAACAATTAGTAAAACTTTGCTAAAACTTAAAAAAGAGTTTCTGTCTCCCTATTTTTTGACGATTTTTAATCATAGAATAGGGGCGACAAGAATTGTGTATCACATTCCTGTCAGCTAAAAACGTGTCAAGAATACCTATAAATTGAATATTGAGCGCTGTTGCCAGATTTCTATGACAAAGTATGAAGGTAGGTAAACTCACTGCCGCTTATAGTTCCGCGTAACAGCCAATCAAACAGTCGCTACGAAGCTCTCATCGACCGCAGACGCGTTCGGAACAGACAACTTCTCACTTGTATGGTAAGTATTTACGTGAACAATATTTAGATTTTTTATATACTTTTTATTATTTTAAATAATATACCTAGTATAAATATTCCATGAAGTAGTGAAATGTCATTCAAAGACAGCGTTTTTGTGTTTTTTATGAATAACCTCAAAATTATCACTTTCCTGTATATCACTTGTCTGGGTCTGTTTAGACAGGAAAGTGATAACATAACAGGAAAGTGATACATTTACTTTGATATCTATTTTTTTCCTAACATTTTATATTTTAACCCGTTGAGGCCTTGTTTCCACAGGAACCAAAATGCCACAACCTAAGAAAAAAAAAGACCAGGGAAAAAGTACTAGCACAAAAGCGAGAAAATGAAAGAAAACGTTATGAAAAAATGAAAAATGATTCAGAGAAGTTAGGTACTTTGAAAGAAAAGAAAAAACAGTATTATTTAAAGTCAAGAAGTACAGGAAAAATAAAAACAATATCCAAAATGATTGAACGTGAAAAAAGGCACTGCAGGAAGTCGTGGCGAGCAAGATCTAGTAAATACTATAAGAAAAAATGTGCTGCGAGAAAGAGTGCTACAGATTTTATAAGAGCGAGCACTCCATCAAGCATATGTAGTGAATACTTTCAGTTGGGTGTCTTAGTATATTTAACACCGACAGCAAACGTTGATGATATCTTTGACCAGTCATACTCTGGAAGGAATTCTCCCAGAAGCCCGAGCATACTCAATCCTCCGGACACGGATGATATTTTGAGCTTTACTAGTGATGTGACATTTAACATTGATGATCCTGATGGTTTGCTTAGCGGTCCTGTTTTAAACATAGACCCTAAAGACTTGTTTCCAGAAAATGAAGAAAGGCCGAAAAGGAAAAGAAAAACAAGAAGAGATTAAAAAACCAAGACTAATAATAAGAGATTAAAAAAACTAAAAGTAATCTAGGTATTTAGAGAATTTTCGACAGATTAATTTTTAAAAAATATTGTGATTATAAATGCCATTCTAATAATCAAGTTTCTTTAAAGTTACTACCTCAAAAAAGGCTGCTGATTCTTTTTGTTACTTATGTATAACAAATTCATTTCATAGAATAGGTTGATTATTGTTCTCTTTAAGACAAATTTAGACTATTAAGTTACAGACTTGTTTAAAACAGACTACCATTATTTTTTGTCCCTAACTATTAAAATTTTGTAATTCATTGTTTCTAAATAAAAAATAAATATGATAATTTGTGTTTAATAATCTCACTTTCCTGGTTATTTCTCACTTTTCAGGCAGTAAAATAACATTCACATTATAAGATTGTTAACAGTTTTTAATAAATGTATAAAATATATATAGTCAATAATATACACGTCACTTATTATGCATTTTTATACATATTTCATGTTTATTTTCATTTTCCTGTGCTATATATCACTTGCCTGTCTTAATTTTTTTTTTAAAAGGCCTATAATTTAATTATTTACCCTAATTTTGTCTGACCCGCAAAACTAGTGCTACTTTATGTAAAAATCTTGACCTCTGGCCACACAGCATACTAAATTTAAGAAAAAAAGCATGGGACTAATAATGTTCCGTTAATATTCCTTCATAATAAGAACTACCCGTTTGTATCTCACAAACACTGTCTCTCGGTGCGGGGTTCGAACCGGCATCTAGCTAACTGCGCCACGAGGCTTTCAAAGTCCGACTAGTCTTAATTAAAGCAATGAAAATCATGTTCATATTAGAAGAGGTTCGTATCCAGCGGTGGAACTTATATGGGCTGATAAAGATAGGCACGTTACACTAGACATCAACATGTTCTTGCATATTGAAGGCTTTCATGTTTATGTCCTATTAAAAACTCGACTGAGTCAAGGACCTCATCATTCCCCGCTGTCCCTTTAAGAATATACTGGATTCGCCACTGAGCGTCTGAAGTTAGACATGTCAATCACTTACGCTGTCGAAGGGGGCGAGTAATATAATTAAATAAACTTGTTTATGGTTTCATTGTCGCCGCTCACGCGCCATTTTATTTTTAGATGTTGTTGCTTAAGGGAAATCCCAAACGGACAGCATCCTTAGTTAGATACGAGTAGGTGTCCGACTTTCTTGAATATATTTTCTGCTAATACTGTTATAGACATGACACTCTCGGGGAGAATTTTGAGGCGTACTGTTTTCCTTTTGATTTTTATATTTATTAAGCTAAATAAGAAACTTGTGTACAAACAAGTCTCAATTTGCTACTCAACAGGCTCTTCTAATGTTAAAATATTTCTTAACATTGGAGAAGACAGACATTTTTGTTATAATAAGACGTACAAATATTAACTATTCCGAGAAGTTGTCACTATTAATAACAACGTTAGTGTCAATAAATACAGTGACGTCACGCACACGTCACTAACGATGATATGTAGCTGCAATTTCGGCTCAAGTATAAACATGTTGACTGTCCACATCTATGCAGATGAATATTCACGTGACAGTAAACCGGATATGGGCAGTAAAAACCGGAGTGCGTACATAAAGCCGGCGATTTCTTTAAATGCATAATTTAGAACGCCACCACACTTTTTACCGAGCGTATGTTCGCCACCCAGAGTAAGTGTTGCAACTTTAAAAAAAATACAAAAAATACCTCCTCATAGCAACAACAAAATATATACAAAGACACAGCAACACGAAATCAACACGAAAACTATGGTAATGACGTATTAGCATAATAATCGCCCGGGGGTTTTGAAACATTCGCCAAGGTTGCAAGGGTTGCCATATGGCGACCAGCCGGTGTCAATCGTCAACACGTTTCTTCGGAGTGTCGGCCACAGCTCTGCTCACCGCATAATACTCGGACAGTTGCGTGATAAGGTTTTAGGCGTGCACCATATTTCGACCTCCGGTTTGAGCGCAATGTAATCATATGCCCATAACAAGATTCAATTTCGGGTTGAAACGGTGAATAAAGGTTCAGGGCCGGTTTTAATAGTAGTTTATATAAACTGATACGCGATAAAACGTGGTTTTTAAATCAATATCTGGTTGATCATCTTGTAGTGTTTAATTATTTTGTAGCATCTAAACATATGCCTTTTTCTTCTCCTGTTAAGAAATATTTTTCTTTGCCAAAACAATACTATACCCTTTAATAGATTCAACTTACATTACGACGCGCTCATCTCTTTGAATTTAGTTCTCCGTTCTTCACATTTCATCTAAATAGTAAATTAATTCATTCCTGTGCTAATAATGAATACTCACCAACTGCATAGCGATCATTAACACAGTCTTTAGAGAGAACCGACGTCCGCACAGATCGAACAAGTCCTCGAGCGAAGGTCCCAGCAACTCCATCACTAAGGCATTGTATTTACCGCACGGGCCGAAGTAGTACACCTCCGGGATACCCTCCGCGGTCGACGGCGCTACAGGAGCCACGGGACAAATAGGGCAGGGACGGAGGGAAACAAAACACAACGCAATTTAGTACTCACATTTGCGAAACATTGCTCTCGCTCGCACCTGTACGACACAACACTGTAGCCGATAGAGAGCGAAACACGAGAGCATTGCTACGTAAAAAATAATAATAATAAAAAATACATGATTAAACAGGCAGACCTCAACAACGGCCATGACCACGTAGTTCGAACCCTCGTGAAAACGATTCAGCTTTGAATATCGGTTACGGTGTTGTGTCATTGGGACGACCTAGCTACCGAAGTTAGGGCTCGCGCATACAGAACTCGGCGATACGATGACTCTTGTAGTCGTATTTAGCCGCAAAATAAAAATTCATAGCATCATCATTCGTAGCTCTGTAAGCGCCGACCCTAAGAAACGTTTTGCATGCACTTACGAGCTGCATGGCAATCAATAGAACAGTCTTGAGTCTGAACCTGCGTCCACAATGCACGAAGAGGTCTTCAAGCGAGGGCCCTAACAACTCCATGACCATGGCGTTGTATCGGCCGCCACATGTTCCCAAGTAGTACACTTTTGGAATGCCCTCTAAGGAAATTTTATCGTAAGAATCTGATCAATCTTTAACTATGTAATTGAAATTTGTTTCTACTTATCTATAACGTATTGTGTATCCCCCTCTATTATTACTATCTACAAAATGTCAAACATTTATGCTCCATTGGAACAATCAAATTTTTCTCACCGAGAAACAAATTCAGAGTAAAAATTCCACACACGTATAATACAGTAACACTCGGCGATTCCTTTGAAACGTTGGAGAATAAATATTTAACATTAAGTATAGATATATGCATACAAAGAAACATGAACGGAAGATAGTTCCCGTCCGAATCCATTACGAATACGATAATAACTCATGTATAAAACTTTTAACAGAATGAACACTTTAAAAATAAATCAAATTGTCCAGACATTGCGCGCATTAATAATTAGATATGAAATCATGCGCCGACAGATGTGGTCGCCAGATTTGTGCAAAATATATTTATGGATTTGTTGGCCATACTATGAAATGTATTTCTTCGAGAACTTTTGGGTAGTTGAGTGTGTACATGGTCGCAATAATTTGCCGGATTGAATATGTTACATACAGCCTTATTATATTTATATACGGCCTCGGCCAATTGCTTACACAGCAACCAATGTCAGATGCGGTGTTGTTGAGATAGAGCAGTGACCGGCTAATGATTTAATTATCGACATAATTATGCAGTCTTGCTCCAAGACAAAATCACAACTACTTGAAGAAGGTCAAAGATTGATACTTGATGTCCACATTTAGAGGCCTATGTTCAGCAATAGACAGCGATTGGTTGAGGTAACGGGACGAGAAACATGTATTTTAAGGTTTTACTCAATATGTATGTATGCATGCTTTTTACTTCAATACAGTGTTAATTTATAAAATTCCTTGAAGACTGGATTAGACCAGTAACAGTAACACAAATTTTAAAACTAACAAATTTGAAATGTCTTTAATTTTGTGTTCATAGAGAATTGCTAATCTCATATTCAAATCCCACGGGAAAAAACATAACCACCACATCATTCATTATATTGCTGAGGGTATCCAATCAAATTAGCGGAAACCTTGGCCACATACCGTGCCGACAGTATACCTTTAATTTGGTCACTCACAGAGCTCATAAAACTAAGGTCGCGTACGGTACTAATATCTGTAATATCACCTCATTTCGTACATGATTCAGCTGACTTCAGACTGATCACTTTTTAAAAAGTCATTATCATGTTCGCTTCATGGAAAGGCGAGACGGGACGGGTCGATCTTTTACCGGATGAGTCATCAATGAATATTTGTATATATTTGAAAGGTCTGGTGGCCCAGGCACTAACAGAACCCGATTCACGACGCCGTACTTTTATGATACATTATATTCGTGTTTGAACCACTGGTATAAAATTACGTTGGCTATGATGACTCATAGACGAATTTGTATATATAAGCGTGACAGTTACTTACCATGCGTTCCTAGTAACTTGTAAAATCGGTATTCTAGATGCAATTGCGGAGCCTTCGACTTCATCGGCTCCATTTTTATCGCTACATGTTCATTGTTGTAGAGATTTTTTCCTGCAATACAAAAATTATTTTATATATTGATATGCGTTTAGCATAATAACGGCCAATCAGATAAGTCGCAATACGTCACGGCACATTCTTGTCTAAGCCTCGCAATCTTCAAATGATTTATTTTGCTTTAATAAGTTGTATATGTTAACGGCTTGCCTAATCCTATATTAATGACTCACTTCACGATTTAGAATTCTTGCGGTCATTGTGTCGACTTTGGCCTTAACGAATAAATAATGCATGGAAGAGATTTCCGAATTCTAAAATGCTACGTAGGGCGCCGCTTATTGTGTTATTGAAACTAAAAGTTGGTGCGAAAATTTGCACGTCATTGAAACACAATTTCTTAAAGAACTTGCGTAAATCATTCCCGACACGCCGTATCGGGCCCTATCTAGTCTGGGAAAACAAAACGTGGCAAAACTGCGATGCCTTCTACAGATAGTACAGGTAACAATATGGAGTTAGAACAACATGTCTTGGTATTTATTTAGATAAAGATATTAAAGACAAATAAAATAATAAATGTTTAAAATTCTTATCGACCCAAAGAGACGGAACTAGAAAGTAGAAATAAAATATAGTATTTAGTTATTCATCGATATTCTTGTCCTTTGACTTAAACTTTGCGGCTTAAGTCGTTTTAAACGATCGTAGATAATTTACGCCGGATTCATAACCGGTAGTTAATAGTAAAATGCCTGACAAAATGTGATTCATTAGCGATAAACGCTTTTTATCGGCCGAGGCAAGTTAATATTCGAGTGTCGATGTCTATGTAGCCGACGCCACAATCTGCACTACGCGCGATATATCAGAACCGTTATCGATCACAATAAAGATCGTCATCTAGCCGTATCGACAAAGAATTAGATGTGCACAATCAATAACTTATCGCGGTACAGCAGGTAAATAAAGTAGAACAGTGCTTCGGTCACGCGTTCACATACACGACGGCATTACAATACGTATGAATGAATTAGTAAGGCGAGTGTCCGAGTTTTAGTTCTGTATTTTTACTTTTACTGTACAATTGTGAAACTCAAATTGCCGTACTGCTGACGTTTCAACAATATTATCTGAAGTTTTCACGATACCCAAACGTTTGTAAAACATTAATTTTGTCATAAAATCCCGCAGTGTTTTTATATTTTAAATCGAAATTTCCAACCATTCAGATTTGGTGATCTACGGTAATTAAAGCAGCGCAATGGTCGCGACAAAATCCTATCAAACTCAATTAATTACATCTGAGGTTTATTTTCATTCGTGCGTTTATAAATAACCAATTTTATACGGGTAAGTTGCGTGGGTCGATAAAATTAGGCCCTGAAATACATCGAGCTCTGTTCTAGACGTTCAAAGCCTCAATAATCTCATTAAAGTCCATTCTATACAACGACAAATGAAAAAGTTTTTGTCCCGATAAATTATCGCCTATAAACAACTACCTATACAATAGTGAAAGCAGCCGTAGAATTCTTTCAGACGTTTTTATGAGAGCCGGGTTTTATTCTAATTTCTAAATGAATGTGCTACCCGCGAACCTTGACTGCGATCATCCACTTTTCGCTGTCATTTCGGACACAAATCGCGCTCACGTTTATTTCACGTGATGTTTCTCTTTACACAAATTTAGAATTAGCAATACAACAACTTACAAATACTTCGTTTATCTGTGTATATTATAATTGCAACAAATGTGGTGTTACTACTGTTACAGTATCACTGTATGTGTAATACCTAAAGCATCAAGTATTTCCAGCCCCTAATCGTCTATGACCTAAGATAAAACCTTTGCCACCAAAAATGGTACATATATTTATTTACTTACATTTATTCCTTAAAAACTATGTTGATCAGATGTACAAACATTTAAAAAATAATCTGTAAAACTATTTTTAAAGGGACATAATTAGAATAAAATTAATTAGCAGAATAACAAGAAAATTCGATTTAAATGTACACAATTACGCATCGACGTGCGATGTAATGAGTTTGAAGGAGGTATCAGAACTAATCACTACTATCGTAACACTCATTACGGGAAACATTCAAAGGGTAAGCAATTAAAGAACCCACGCAGTCAATTACAAAGACCAGACAGGCCGTTTAAATGACTCCTTTATTTATAGACCACGCTCTTTACCAGTTCTAAATAAAATACATTTGTTTTTCTTTCATCTAAATAGTCTGCTGATTTTGTCCATTTACAAATACGGCATCACTGCCTGTCTCCTTGGGAATTTCCGTCGCTTTGCTTAGTCAATTTATGTTTTCATGTTATTTACAGATAAAATTCAAATTGATGTAATATATTATATGTGTGGTTAGCGTAATGGATCTGGATACAGCAACACTTTTCTAATAATAGGAACGTCGCTTTTATTTAGATGACATTTTAGAATTTCACTCAACACTTCGTTAAAACTATAATTACAAAATTTTGAATTGCAAAATTACTTATTATCAGGATGAAATAATTTCAAATTCAATAGATCAAAATATGTGGCGTATATCGAAATCTAAAAACGGCACTGCTATAAACTCGCATTTTGAGTGAATTGCGTAAAGGTATCGCAACTTATTTCTTAATCTCATAATACAAAAGCGTAGGTTTACGAAGGGTATCAAAGTTGTTGCATTAATGCCATAAATCCTAGATTTTGAGATTATTGTGGGATTGAATATTCAAATAAAGGCAAACAATGTTCCTTAGAAAGCACCGTTCGGGTACAAAGTAAAGAAATTCTGGTAAAACGACATGAGTATAACCGAAGTCCGTAAGAATTTGATTGCTTAGACCTAAGTGTACGTTTTTGTACGATTGTAAATAAAAGAATTTTCCGAATACGTGCAGGATCAGAAAGTAATGTATGTACAGGCTTAATCACCTCACGCACGTGTCCGCAATGTTATTTTCAGTGACGCGAGGTTGAATCCAATTCTCATCCACACGCAGCCATATAATGTCCGACGCAGCACGTGCGCCAAAAGAAACCTTATCGTCAACACAATACAGTGCAAGCACACAAATACTGTTTAAAAACCGAATTGGTTTCGACGATTTCATGATCATGTTGTAATGCGAAGAGATATTGTCACCGCTTTGAACGTTAGCTATAGACTTGAAAGGAAAATTGACAGCTAGAGAATGACTCATAAATATACAATTATATTTAGTTTGGTCTTTCGCTTACATCCTTTACCTGAAGAATGTCCACATAATTCGAAACTTGTACACTTTAAAAGTATTGATATCTTCACCTGACTGTGAAAAGGTCAGTACGAAAAAAATTGCATTTATACTGGAATTTTATACACCACTTCGTCAAGAAAGAACAAGACAAGCGAAAGAAAATGGAACAAGCGACTGTTTTGATCAACTGATAGAGGATAATGAGATTCAGTAAAAATTAAAGCATAGACTTGTCATTAACAAGTCATTCTTTCGAATGTGGTGTTAAAACTCTAATCCACTTTATCCTCCGTTTCATTAAATTCGCGTTAGCACTCGTGGCAGGAATGAATAACAAACATCGAATAAATCGTGCGATATCCCTCGGGAACCGAACTCGATTCCGGAATGAGCACTCTAAACGTCGCCAGGACTAAATCCGCTTCTTGTATGTTCTGCGTGAACGAGATTCGGGATTATTCATATTATAATTAGATTTTATTCCTTCCGTACGTAAAACGTAGATTAATAAGATTACTGTTACATTGAACTTACATCAATATAGACGTGCCCTTCAATGAAAGGAAACTCTTGTTAAATTCAGCTTTTTTATAGCAACACATTAACAACTTCTCAAATGTTTGCTTTCCATTTCTAAGAAAACTGATTCATTCCTATTGTTTTATCTGTTTACGCATACCAACAAATAGCCACTGGGAAGAAATGTGATCCACTCAAATCGCGATGATTTAGTTTACAAAAATAAATTAATTAGTCAGCGATAAGTACTGTCCGTATTATGAAAAGATCATCAAAAACCGCTAAATAAAATTTATTTCAGAAAACATTTGATTATCAACGGTTCCAATATAGGCAAGACCGCAGCTTTAGATTATGTTATGTTGAGAATAATCTTATTTACCGTTTCACTTTTATCATAATATGGGCGGAATTCACTACTTTTAGACTTCAGGTAGTGTTTAACAAAAAAACTTTAAAAATATGTCATCGTAACCAATGATACCACTTGGCATCTTTTCTATGAAAACACATAGCAAACACAGTTGCAAAGTTTCTACATAAATCAAAAGAAAATCTTTTCACAGAAGTAACTATTACGAATTGCGAAAAAGAAACGTAGATGTGTGTGCGTACACAAAATAATAACCATGTTTACATTACAACGATTTGGGAAATCTGACGAGTGTGTTAATGTTACAGATCCTGGCTCGCTTTGCCGACACTTGACTAGTTATTATTATCTGTGTACATTACGGAATACGCGCTGCAAGGTTGTTCAAACTTTTTGTTATTGGACGAATACGCTACGGCGTCTCTAAAGTTCAATGACTAAGGAAGATACAAACGCCAGTTACCAAGGAAGATTGTCGAAATTAATTTATGTGCAAATCATAACAGCAGGAAAATACATCAAATTAATTCTAAGGCTAAATTAAACACGGTTAAGAATGCAAAGAAGAATGTTTAAATCACTTTTTTAACGCCACTTGATCTTCATCTGGTGTGTATAATGTACGATGAGAAAGTTCTTTTGAAAGTTAGTACGTTCTGTACAAAAGCGAAGTCTGACAAAAAAAGACTTGCTTGCACTTGTGTGAATGTTACAAACGGATTACACACGCCATAAGTTTGCGAGCTAACGCCGTCACAAACAAGCCTACGCGTACTCTTAGGATTTTCTCCTATACAAACAACTTAATAGAATTAGCCATCATGTGTGTAAGGTTTATTGAAAGGGTATAAATATATCGTGTCGGGGCATGTGGTTAAACACGATATTGTGTAACAAAAATAGGGAAACGGATACATTGCTATTTGCAGCATTAGTAATGTGACGTAATTAGAGAATTGGTATTATAGAGAAATATTTGAACGATGTTCATCCTCAGCTTATTGTTAAAATTGTAGACATTTGTTATCGTCATCCAATGTTGAGTGTAAGTACATATTCGGCATGTGTTACATGAACGCACTCCAAAACAGCAGGACAATCAGCTTTGCATAATTACAACTCATCAGCTGGACTGATTGAGGAAAACTTACCCAGTCTGAGTTCGCCAAAGTTGCCGCAACCGATCTTCTTGCCGACCCTGAAGTTGGGGCCGACCATGAGGACGCCCGAAGACGAGGTGACCGAGTGCCTTGACGTGTGCATCGCGCTGCTGCCGCCCACGCCGCGCCCGCCCACCGCGCCGGTCGCGCTGCAAGTGTAAACGCACCTTTATACATTGTTTACATATTTACTCAATTGCCTTAAACGTAACAAATTCTCTGTATCGAAATTTTTCATACGCCAAGTTATTTGTCACTCGTGCACACACAAGACTGACGCATTTCTAAGATACTTCGCACGTCATTGTTCCATTGTTCTAAAATACTGTGAGATTGGAGGCTTAAGAATCCTTAACCTGCTTTCTGTCTACCCTTAGGCATTTGTTTTAAAAGGCTCACGACGCACGTAAAGTGTTATAGGCGGTTAAAGTTATCTTATAATAATCTAAGTAGTAAGACTTCTTGAACATTGCAAAGCCAATTCAAAGTATCTGTTTTTCTAAGATCAAGAAAACATAAATAGTGTGACAAAAATAAAGAGCGATAGTAAAGCACACGGGCCGTCATTTCTCAATGAGACCTTTGTTCAATTTAATTTGGGGAACAACCCTATGTAAAATAGATAATTGAATTCGAAAATGTAGGAAGCATGGCGTAAAATAATTCATGCCTATTACTGGCGAACTTATTCACGTAAGGAATATGACATTGTTTCACTCCATAAATAAATTTCACCCTTATATTGCGGCACGTGTATGAATTTATAATAAATACGAAGGCTTATCGTATTTTTTATTCTATTCAATAGTTATAGTATAATTTAAGGAACCCCCTGAATTTACCTTTTGCCCGACGTAAGTTGGGTTTCATAAAATAAAATTAAACTATTCAGTTTTTTTTTTAAGATAAATGTGAATAGTTTATTGTCTACTAGCATAAACGAGAAAACCTTAACTTCGTTTTGCTCGTGTTAAAAAAAATTGAATGATAAGTATTCAGTTTAATAAAGCTGTTTTCCTTCACCGTTCAGATAAGTTATAATTCAATGTTAACACACCCTTAACTTCGAAAAGCCGAAGGTGCTTAGGGTTTGATCCCGCGACCGCCCGACTTTAGACCATGTGTCTAAACTTCAACTTTTTATTTACTAATAAAGATTAATTAATTATTTATATAATTTATATGTTACTTTGTCCAAAAGCGAGTTAGATAATTACAAGCGTATTCAGTTCTGGATCAAGATTTCAAGACTTTCAAGAGGTCGACTGACAGGGCTTCGCAATTACTGTTACATGACACAACCACTAAGACTGTCGGCTTACAGCTCCTTGGAGCACGAAATAGAGTTTGCAGCTTCTAGACAAAACGGATACCCTATTTCTTATCTGCAAGCTATATTTTCAAACGATTAAATATTCTGAATGAGCAATAAATGTTAAACGAAAAGGCAAACAAGAAAATGAAATTGTAAAAGTAAAAAACATGAGAAGAAGTATAGAAAGAAAATAAAGTGGGAGTAACTAAATAATGTACTTGCAATATAAAGACCTTTGATTTACTTATAGCGGGTAAGGGAAAAACCCTACACTTGCAACTGATAGTAGTATTCTTATCCAAATAAATTAATTATAGATTACCGAGAAACGCTTATATCTCAGGAGTTCCTACCATAATCATTCATTTTGCCTTTTCAGTAAATGAGTTGTAACACTAAAGTTTTGATACAATTAGATAAACTTACTCTGATCTATAATACAAGTACTTCCATGGATCTAGTTCGGAGGTATCACAAAAAACACCGTAATTCATAATAATGAAGTAAGCTCAATTATTAATTAATATAACAAATCACTTACACTGTGTAAAAGTACGTTATTAAACTCCTAAACAAAGCGCCCACTCAACTATTGATAGAAATTAACACCTGCAAAATAAGTTTATTTAGGTCTCCGAGGCGCCAGAGCGCCACCTACTTTTGGGATCAATGTAGCATGCAATGTTTGTAAACAGAAACTCTTACAAAGTTAGCCGTTCAATGCAAACAAAAGACATTTTAATACACAAGGCAGCTCACCTACTTGAGCTTTAATTCAATGGTGTATTATTATGACTTCCAACTAATACAGGGTTTGTTTACACGCGATTACTCTTCAACAGGTACATTGTCACGTTGTTCTGTGAAAATTGATTCAATATACGCCTAATATATTATTATTGTAGTACCATGCTTTTATATGAAGGATATTATTTTTATCTCCCACATGAACACGAGAGGAAGTTAGCAATTAATAGTTTTTAAGTCATACAATCTTTTTTTATTAATTTCGTTGTGTGTATACAGAATTAGCGATGGTCGGAGTTTTGCATTGTTATGACTTCAAATGAACGGTAAACTTTTTTGTGATTGTGAGCTAGCTAGTGACGTAAACCCCAAATACAAATTTTCATATCAAAAAGAAAATAAAAAGTGACATTAAGAATCTAGGTCTTAATTCATTTTCTTATTTCTCCACCTAGTTTCGTAACCGTTCCAGCGCAGGGCTCGTCATTGAAACCTAAATAATATGAATGCACTGCCTCGTCGTATGCGGAAACAGCATTAAAATACTTCACCACGCGATATTAACATCCTGTGCGTGAGGAACGAATTTGAATTCTTGAGAAATTAATTTCAATGACTAGCAGAATTATATCCTATATCATCTTCCGTTAAAATGTTGGCATTTGTGTATAACATCTTACACTAGCTTAGACACAGCACGGCGTTTATTTTTAACACATCATTTAAGGATTTTCATCACATTAAAAGTGCAATCATAAGGATTTCTAGCACTAGATCAATACACTATGGAAGACCCATCCATTTTCTCACACACGTAAGACAAAGGCTTTCGTTTTGGGTCCTATCCCACCACACACCCGCCACTGCAACTCCTGTACTCCAGGATCAACAGCGGCACGCACAGTATTGGCGCCGAGCAATGAAGTTCAGCGAATCTAAGGGGACCTAAATTGTCATAATCCCGCAACGAAGTTAATCAGAAAAGCAATGTAAAGGAGGAGTTGGAAAACAAAGAGTTGTCCACTTCCCTCCACAGCAAAGCGGGTGACAAAACATTGAGCTATAACCTCACATAAAGAAAGACAATTACAATTACCAAAAAAATTGACGCAAGTAACGCACCACGGATAGATAACTATTGCTTAAATTGGACCTAACGTGCGAACTGTTATACAGACTTCCAATAATAGGCATGGCAAAATCGCTGAAAGGCACGGAAATTCAAAACGAACGGATTTTTAATGGAATTTATCAATTATAATCATCATATTAATTAGCACGGTGATCAATACTGTAAAGCTTGCTGACGATGGGTTTAAGAGATATTTTTTATGGGGAAAGCCGAGCCGTAAAGGTTACATATATACCATTTTTTTATTTTAATTGACAAAATTAACGTTATTTCGTTACTTGTTTATAGTAAAATCTTATTATAATCTATGATACCAGTAATTTACAAAAGATATATGAAATCCGAAATAGTGCAAAAAGACGCCGTTTGAACAACAGATCCCAAAAATCTATTTTCGTCTATAAGGACGGTACCCGTATCTTATTTCAGGAAATATTATTCGCAAAATCTTTATATCGTAGTAATACAGCCTATATATAGGCTGCGTGGGGTGTCCAACAGAGTAGAATAGGACCACGCTTATTCATACTGAGGTGTCACAAAAGGCTACTGAGGTATTGTTTAGCTACGACCTATATCACGAAGGTTTCTACTTGTAGGAGCGAAACAGGAAAAAAGGGTTTATTTTTCTACGGTAGGAACGGCACACGAGCCAGCGAATGGGCTAATGGTAAGCATTCATCTTTGTTAGTGAGTTATTAATTCTCTGAACATTAAAGGTGCGTTTTCGCACGTTGAAAATGCAAAAAAAAGTTAAAGCCATCGCTTGTGGAGACTTCCTAAGGAAACAAACGCTTCAGACTAGTTTCCTATTGTGAATTCGTGTCACAGTGAATCTCACGTCTTCCTTGTAAGGGCTAAAAAAATGGGACGTGTAATATTCTAATGTTCAGACCCTTAAAATTCAAGAGATGATAATATATTACAAAAGAATTACACTAAAATAATCTATATGCGTCACTGGACGAATATTTTCTACCAATAATTTTCTCTTAGTTTCGGGGCCTACTCCGCGCGCACCGACGAGTAAATAAGTAATATAACGTTATATTAAAATTATTGTTTTTTAAGTTACTAAAATGTATAATATATATCCCACACAAGTCTATTTAATTTAATTACAATTATTGTTTTTTAACTAAATAAAATAAGCTTGATTACTTACCTATTTTTATAGCAATCATTTTATTGCTTTCTTATGTTTCGTCTCGAAATAAATTAATAATGATATCAAGAAACTAGTAATCGTATATCTACCAGTCGATTAATCCACTAAACTTTATCCCTAAAGTAAACAGTACAACAATTGTGTTTTCAAGGCACTCCAAGGCCCAGATGGTTAGAAATTGATTCATAATCAAGTTGGCACTTTACTTATTCAATCACGTTAATTTATTCATAACAGGGGTGAAATTGGTTCCTCTTCATCATTAAATGAACTTGTTCCAAGAGAAAGTCAGCCGGCTGAGTAATATAAAAACTACTTCTTTGCAAACTACACGTGTGTCTGTTATGTAAGGCATTGTTTTTGCTGATAAAATCAAACTCGGGCATAAGCAACCACTTTATTCCGGTCGGCTGTGTGTCAGCCAAATTGGGATTGGAATACGTCATACTGCGCGTATTTTTATGCGAACAATTCATGTTACGTTTTCAACAACGACAACTTCATCCGTAAAGCTGCCCATTTGTACAGCGTAAAAACCAGAAATTTCTCTTAGAATATGCACGTGGAAATTTGCAAAACAAACTATTTATATTATTTGTTTATTTTGCTAAATTACAATTGCAAATGTATGATAATTTTTACCATCAATATTTGCTGTTGTTCTAGACTTCACCTGCATAAATTTTTATTTTAGAGTAAGAAATTAATGAATTCTTTTTCATAACTAAAAGTAGGCGAAGTTACTTATTACTTAATTAACTACCTACCAGTGGAGACATCTTCAAAGTCGCCCTAGCCTTTGTGGAGAATAGTCAGAACAAACAGAGATATTGTTTTATCATTTCTTCCTATACAATTGATCCTTGATAAATTAATTAATGAAATAAGTGTTATTTTGAAGTAGCCACATATTTCTATATATGCATTTAACATTTGCCATTATGGAGATCGATTGGCGCAGTGGCTAAGCAAAGCTTTCTGCGCTATACGTCGAGTCTTATCGATAACGATTTTTTAACAGATAACTTTGTAATTTTATAGCTGCCATTAGATTTTTCCATCAAGTTGAAATATCGCCTATAGTCCTTGATCCTTAATACGTAACATAAGATGAAAAAGACGACAATTACTGTTAACTTTTTGATGACTCTTTTATCTAAATGCCACTTGACAGTTACAACAAGTGCACTAATTGCTATCAGAATTATCAACCATTGCACATTTACCAACTCAATTACCTAATTCTATTTACTGCAGTCCTCATTGACTGTTTTTGGTGGCATAATATACCCATTGATATATTCTCCAACGACTGTGAACTACAGCAAATAACTAAATCTGTCAAGTATGGCTTAAAATGCTCTCATATAAACAAAGGAAGGGGAGGCACTAGGTAAACTGTAACTAGGTCAAGTATTAACGAACTTACTGAATGTTTTAAGGAACTATGCGCATACTCAAACATGATGTACTAAATTTAACCTAATTTAAATTTATATGTTTTTACATGCATTCATAGTACTTAAAATGTTTTTCTCTTTTTAGTTCTTCCGAAATCACTACGATAACTAGAACGATCAGCTCTAATATGACATTAGTATGTAATGTAACACTAGTATTATTTTTATATCGTCTTATATCGATTTTTTTTTTAATCAAGAAATTTCAGGTATTTGTTTGGATAAAAACAAAAAAAATATTTTAATCTATGTTATTTATTTCGCTAAACTATAAGGACTAGAAGTATGGAGTTTGGAATCGTGTCCAGAATACGTTAATAAGCTGGACTTCCATTAAATATTCTGATATTAAATGATTCTGATATATCTATCTTAGATATAGAAAATAAGAAATAACATCTCTTCCTGCATCTTTGGGGAAAACAAGCATATATGTGTGTAAGATTTGTATGTGTATGTTTTGTAAACAAGTCATTTACAAAAAAAAATTACAACACAAAAAAACTAAAATATTGCACAACTTTCGTTATATAAAAAAGGATTTAACATGTCAGCAATAAAAATATTTTTAAACAAGATTTGTACTAGAATCTTTGTGTCAGAAACCTAAATAGACAGCGGCGGAACATACCATATCAATCGAGATTATCTATATCTTGCTTCTATGCAGTATACACCCACTTTCAATAGACTGTGAAAGTATATGGGCGAAATGCAAATGAGCCTCTCCACTTTTTTATTATTTACAATTTTTTTATTCGCTAAAATTTAGTGTTATATATTTATTTACATTGTAAAGTATAACAAGTTATACATAAATTTAGTAATATTATATATCAAGATGTATTAAATTTTCAATACAAAAACAACTAGATTAAAAATATCATGTCTCACCCTATTATGTCTTGCATAAAATGATGTGTAAATTTGTTTTACTGTGTGAGTGTTAGTAAAATAGCATAGCCTTTTTTTTTTTAATTGGCCATCTTCGCGCCGAGTAGCAATAAAATAGCATAGCCTATATGGTTCGATTTAAACCTCTTTCAATTGCTTCTAACATAATATTTTAACCAGGACATTTATTGAACCATTTCACAGAAGTGATAATATACATTCAAAATGACCCACTTAAACGAGAAAGCTGTTAAAAAAGGTATATCCACATACATTTAATTTAAAAGAATGTAGCACAATTGTCTCAACTAATAAAGATATTTTAGATAATCTTTCTTAAATCTGTTGCTAATTACATAACACAACTAAAGCCCCCCGAGCAATATTACAATTAGGTTGTAGAAATAATGTCAAACAACAAATAGAATTTTGGCTTAAAAGTGTTTGTCCCTTGTACTGGGTTTACAGCAATATTAATGATGTGCATTTTAGTCAATATAGATTTTACAAAAGGCACATTTACTTGACAGACAAACCAAAGAGTCACTATGTCTTTACCTTTAATCCTAAAAATTTATATACACATAATTGAGAAAAGTATGATGATGATTGCTTAATTACTAAAGAGCAAACTTAAGGTAAAAATGCATAAAAATCAAGTTCACAATGGTATTTATGTAAAGGGTTTAATTATTTTTTTGTCTGCATCAAAACACTTTCATAAACTAAATTCTAAGCTTTAATAAACTCTATTATATTAGAGTAAATATTGAAAAATATAGTGCTGCTATAATCACAAAAAATAAAGCAAAAAAATTTATATGTGAAGGTTTTTAATTTTGTTAATACAATAAACCTAAGTTGCTTCAACATTCAAGCTCAGTATAATGTACAAGAAAGATATGTATACAATAATACATATAATTTTATTATTAAATAAAACCTATTATTTAGTGTTATTAGTTTCCAGTGTTTATATTATGACATGGGTATGATTTCTACTGGTTACACATATCTACTTATCTAATTATCTGTAAAGATAGCCATTCTACAAAACTGATATTACTTATTAGATATTAGATAATTTATATGTGTCAATATTTATGGAAATATCAGCCATTGCTTCAAAGGTTTTATTGTAACTGGAGAAGGTTCTTCGTTCTCATCAATTTATTATTGAAAATTGCTTTATTTTCTATTCAACACACAAATAAAAAAAAAGAATATATTACAATATAGGAGATATTGTAATATATTCTTTTTTTTTTATTTAAAATGTGTATGCATAACCAGCTCAAAATGTTCACTAACTGTAGTGAATCATACAGACTGTTATTGGCATTGAGTCTAAAAGTGAAAGTTACAATGCACCACCAGCCGAAAGCATGGAACGGGACAATTATCTAGCAACACCCAAACAATGCACAGTTTAAAATATATTTTTTAGTTGTAATACACATTTTATATAGTCAATATAACAATTTAAATGTTACAAGATTAGAAAGTTGTTGCTTCTGAAGTTATTTTCATGATAACTGGTTATTACAAGATTTGTTTCGCATTTCAACATGAATGCTTAAAATTATTCAAATTCTAGATGCTATGTAGACTTCAGTGTATTAATCATTACTTGATTTAAAAAAAATAAGCTGTGCTTAATCAATAAATGAGAAACAAGTTCAAGATCATCTTAAATGCCTTCAAGTACCTAATAAATACAAAAGATTTTTTGACAAACAAAAAAGATCACAATAAACTTGTTTGCACAGTTCTTATAAGGTAGAATTATCATGTACTTACAATTTTCTATGCATTGGAGTATACTTTTAAATAAACACAACAGTCACATCTTTGAATATTCATTATGAATTTGAAAATTAATTAGTCACACTGCCGGAGTACACAATTTACTTGTCAATTTTTCTGACAGCCATGGCTCTCTTGATTTCTGTATTAGTATGGTTACAAATATTACTTTTGCACTAATGTCACTACTTTGGTAATTTGTAGGATTCTGACTCTGCATTGACTTTCATCCCTACTTTTTTAAACCAAGAACCATTACATAATTGATTGTTATTACTGATAACTAAAATGGAAGGATCTGGTGAAATTGGTGATACTCATTATTATTTTTTTAATACAAATTTAATATTCTCCAGAATTAAATTCTTATCAATAAAAATCAAATAGGTATTGGACAACCAATTAAAAATATGCTAAAATTAAAAACATATCACACAACAACAAAATTATCTTTAAAAAGATGCACTAATAACAATACCCATTTAAATGTTATCAATAAGTAGATCATGCTGAGTTTTAATTAAAGTCAAATATTGTTTGATTAATCATATAAAATTTTGGAATGTTTTTAAAAATGTAATGTAAAAAATATTTAAAAAAAGCCATTTACATCATGATTTGGTTTTTACATTGATGGGTAGTGTAGATACCATTATTGAATTAAATGAAACAATAAACAATACAGGCCGGACACAAAGTGGCAAAGCAGCAAATGATAAATTGTGTTTTTATTAAGAACATGTTATCAGAGACATTGTGAGATTCAAGATGTTTACACTTAATGATTCATGGATCATTAAGTGCCAAGTATAGCTATCACAAATATTATTTCTTTGTGACATAATATTGTGATATTATTTTTAAGGATTGTTTATGTTAAAAATACCAAACTTTATTTAGTTTGATCAATTTAGCAAGAGAGCCAATACAGTACTCAGGCTTTACTCCATCAAAAAAAAAAATCTATTTGTTTTTCTTTTTGATTTTGTCTACACTTTCACCCACATAACAAACTTATGCACACTTGACAAATTATCAAGACACTGAAGAAAAACTGGTATTGCCACAAAAAAGAAAGACACCACACATACCCAAACCAGACAAGACTTTTAGGTTATATTATCACTTGTCTTTGAACAGATGAGTCATAAGGTTCAATCAAAGCAGAAGCTATATATATTTCTACAGCTTCTTATAGCTATATATTTCCGCATTATTATAACCATTAGAATAAAAGTATTTCCTGAATAAATTTCACATTTAGGTGTTAAGAAATATCATTACATACACATGTCTAATTAAAATTTATGGAATTCTTGTTTACAACTCATTATAAATAGAAGAAAAATGATGAGCATGCAATTAGGTATAACATACTAATAATAGATTATCTTTGTTGCTACATACTCAGCTTAATTTGTGTGTAAACTCATATACTTTGGTTCATTGCCCTGGCTTCATAGTATTTCTTTACCAAGCAATGTATTTACATGCATAGATAGGTCAGCTGATATCAAGACAGTGTATTTCTAGCTCTATAAATTTGTAGTATTTTAATGTCTCAGTCTCTACCATGTTGTGTCAAGAAGCTCACAAGGCAATCCACAAATCAATGGTTTATATCTCAATCATAGCCCAAAACATGAGTTCTATAGAAAATCATTTCAAAGTAAATACAAAGTTTTAAAACATAGTTTAGATAATAAAGACTTAGGCACAGAGGTGATACTTTATAATGGAAGCAGTCTAAATATTTTGACATGGGAGCCTATGTTGCTTTCCAATGGGGTGAGATTGCTTTTTTCTTTTAGATTAAAACCTTGGTCATCAGAATATTTTAACCAATGTAAATTTAAATTAAAAAAAAAAGTGAGCAATATTTCTATCCTCCTGAAATATAAACAACTATTAGCCTCTAAGCAGAAGAGCATTGATTAAGACTTGTATATAAATCAGAAGAGTGAACAACTGACGCTGATAAAGATATGGCTAAAGAAAACTAATTTTAAAGGCTATTAAATAAATCATAATAACAACTTTAAGCATTAAAAAAGATGTTCAAGAATATTAAACAGAAATGCATTGCCATAATTAATTGGAAAAACACACCTGAGAAAATATAAACTTTTGTACATTGGGTATCTACATTTCCAGGTACACAAACAGACACACAACAACCCAGCGTCAAGAGGAGAAAAGTACTAAATGGTTAATAAGGTAAAATACCATAATAATTAATAAAAGTGGCTATGATTCATCTAACTGTAAATGAATTTATGTTATTTCAATTACAATGATTAGCAAGTATATTTGTCATCATCAGAAATGTAAATATTTTTTTCAAGTTGAGTTATTTCTATAAACCAAACCCATAGAAAGAAAGATGTTTAATTAAGAATGTCTATGTCTGTGCTCTATGTCACATTTTCTATACATTTGGTAAAATAATGCCTTTAAAACACATACCTAACCCAGTCTAGTTTGCTAAATGTGTAGTAAGTATACTAACCACTGTTTTAAAGTATTGGAACATTTCCATCCCCACATAAAGATGTAGAAAGAATGATAAGTATCAGTATATCAAGTTTAATCCTGACACTGAAATATAAGTTGATTATTTTGAGATTATAATTGCCTTTGCAAAATGCCTTTACAAAAAAAAAATGTTTTGATGTGATACATTTTTGTTTGGTTACATCAAAACAAGGAAAATGTGTCAAAGCCTAACCAATGTGTAGTATTGATGGAAATTATCAACATTTTGCAACATACATTTGCAATAGTTGTTGCTGCATGTTCACCATATTTATGTATGCTAAATAGCATGATTCTTTTAAGAATTATTTAGTAAAATAGAAATCCTTACAGCTCTTTTATATGATAACAAAAATATAACTCTTATCTTGATTCAAGTTATCACCTGCACTAAAAATGTGAAGAAGTCAGTCAAGTTATGAGAATGCAATGTTCAAGTGTAAGTGATAAGTAGGTATTGAAATACACTGTAGATCACTTGGGAAAGGCATTAAGACTGTTATCTACATATTAGTGTGAAGAGTGAAGAAGTCCTTACGTGGATGTCCGTTTGTCCTCACTCTGACGTTCTTTGTCCTTGTTGCTCTCTCGTTTGTTCATAATACTAGGTGTGTTGTGCAGGTACTAAGCCCCGCACGCCCGTTCACTCCCAGAGCCCAGCGTCTGTCGGGGCCGCGTTGCAGCCCATGTCACCACAGCCTACCCGAGCGCAATCCGCAATGCATTGCCACAACACAATACAACACACACACTTTTCTATTATTGCTATTTTTTTACGTACGTTTCAATACTGTTATCACTGCACTATTGTTAAATTTATCTTAAAATCATTTTTGTTACACTGCAACATGCAATTTCAACGTGATATTTGTATGTTTCGGCGACACTTGACTGTCAACGTGTGCAAGACTGTATGTGATTTATTAACTCTTTCAGGTTTGGTGGTTATTTTTCAAACCACATGTTTTTAGTTGATAAAAAATTATTTCCACAACATTTATCGGAGATGTGCTGAACTTTAATAGTTTATTATATAGTTGTTTATCATTTGATACAATTATTTAATCCAAAAGGGCGGTGGTTATTTTTTTTCGTTTTTTTAAGAAAGGAGTGCAGTGCTATTTTTAGAATGGGACTTTTTAAAATGCCACAATTAAGTTGAAAATATTGACCATATAATTATTTCAGTATTCATCGGTTATTTAATATTTGATTAGTAGATTTATGATATAAAATAAAGTTTGCCGTTTATATATTTTTATAACAAATGTAAATAGCAAGGTGGTTAGTTTACTGACCACCGTGACTGTAGTAGGTTTTGTTTTATTCATTTTGTGTATGTATTTTAAGAATACACACCAGAATGAGATCAATTGGATACGAAAGACTTTCATAGAAGTGTGTTTCAAGGAATCTTAGCACCAGCTCAAGCAAAGAAATGCAACTTGAGTTCTAGACGTTCTCTCAATGGCTCTGATTCGTCTTCTCCTTTGCTAACATTCATAGCTCACCAGTTTCTATAAAATTGCGGAAGGAAAGCAATATACATAAGCCAGAGCGATCTATTTCACGAAAATGTGCTAAATAAAGCACAAAAAGGGGCAAGAACGTACTGCATTGCAATGCAGCACTTGTAGAGTCCCCCTTTGAATCCGGAAAGATTTTTTTTTTTTAATTAGTTAAATTAAAATCTAAATGTGCTACGTGATACATCACATACAAATATACATATTTGCACTATAAATATATATTTAACTTATTTCTAACGTAAGTTCTGATACTCTTTTGTTTTCATTATTTTTCTGCCGTCCGTCACGGTGGTTAGCAAACTAACCACCTTATTCCACAAAAGCCTTATATGATATTTTGGCAAAATATTTTTTTTCTTTGTAAATAAACCCCAATTACACTAAATACGTCTTTGTTTAATTTATAAAATGGATAAATAAAAAGTGTGGCTGAAAGAGTTAATCGACACCAAAGGATTTGTGTTATATACTTTAACATGAAAAAGTCTTAAAAATGAATAGAGGTCGCCCAGCCAATGTTATGTTCATTGAAGAGTGACAACAAGCGATGTGGGTGTCCAACGTTCGACCACACTGCCCACAACGCCGTGCAAACTTTATTCTCCCATCGATTGATCACACTCCTAATCACCAATAAACTATCATAATAAAAGAAATGTATCGGAAAAATGTAACAATTGACAGTTGTTTGAGAGAAGTCAACCCCAATTATTTATTGGACAGCACAAATTGTCTTGAAACAATTTACAGCACAGACCCTCTGCAATGATGCTCACTACACTCAGACGGAACTAAACGTAGCGTATAAAAAAATTAAACGCGATTTTTAGGTAGCTTCCCATGAGATTAGTCACAACGTCGCCGAAACATCAAATGGACATTTGTTCTGATAAAAAGTTTAGGTTTTGTAATGGCCACCAATGTTACACTTTTAACACTTCTAAAATTGCGATAAATGAATTTAGTAAGTAAAATGTCCGAACTTAACAATTTAACAAATTACACGTTTACATAAATATATTACCGACTAACGATAAAATTTCTTATTTATAAAATATCTAACTCAAAGAAATAGTCACTGATTCGCCATTCGGCGCATGCGCAAACTTGCAGCAGTCGGTGTGGTCAGATTTGTAAATAAAAATTACTCTTGCTATCATGAATTGTTGTTGATGCAGTCGTAAATAATATCACAAAATGGTTGTCTACGAATAAAAACAGAAAAAATCACATTTGGGCCTAAATATTTATTTACAGAAAAACATTATTTAAATACCTATTGCAGGTGGAAATATTTTCAGAGCTAGCAATATATAATAATTTTTTGTTACGTCAACACCGCTACATAACTGCGTTCTTAATTTTTTAACAAAACAAAAACAAGGCAGAATAAACAAATTATATTTCATTATTTTAACCTTTTTTTGAGATTTTTATTGAGATAATTTATTAAGTTGTTCTACGTTAAAGAAGTTATTTAATTTCTTATAATCAAATGAATTACTTTTTTTTATTGCGCTTTAATCTTTAATAAATTTGAAACTTAATATTAAAAAAAAAACATGAAAAACATTGTAATATAGCAAATTAAAAACGATTTTTATATCTAAGGACAGCATTCATACTTAAGTTTTTAGCAATAGCAGAAGCTATTTTTGCTTTTGCTGAATGGACATATAATATATTACAAAAAAAACAATATTTGTTGTGTATAACTTTCGTCATTTTATTTAATAATAGTTTTGTTCTTGTTTTTAACCACTTGGTTAATACTTATGTCCATTTTTGGAGTATAGACTATGTTTGGCAGTGTAGTAAAGTGTCTTGGGCAATATTTAAAAAAAAATACACAATGGCGCGAATTTTAATAATTTATAAGAACTAAAAAAGAATAAATTGTCAGCCGTTTTTTAATTTTCTATATTAAAACCTTTAATTTAAAGAAATTATGCCTCTTGAAAAAATAATAGAGAAACTGTAAATGTCTAGTGAAGACATTTAGAATTTCTGTAATATTTTTTCCTTACAATTTAGCAAATGTTTAAAAAAACCAAAGTGTACAATAATATATGTTAAATCGCATCGTCGTTTAGCAGTTTTAGGTGCCGAATAATGTTATTGGGACTTAACACAGGGCTTGAACTCACATTTCAAGGGAGGTATGTAACAAAATAACAAATATTTTACAGTTTCATAATTTCATACTAATGCTAACAAGCTTAAAATTTAAGAAGACTCATAAAGACTCAAGACCTCCGCCCATATTAGCATTATAGATTTCTATTTGCGACCGTGATCCTTGTACTTATGATTTAGGATTTTATAACCGGACAGTAGGGTACCTTAAATGTAAAAGTTTACATGGAGATAGGAAAATAGAAGACAGCTATGCTTAGCAAAATTTTGACTCATCTACGTTCGCTACAATACAATTGAGTGATTATTCATTCGTAATATTCGCGTTGTGCCGGCCGTGATTCTGTTAAGGTCGGCCCACTCGGGCCAGTAGTGAAGTGAGCGCGCTCTTATATTGACGTGTCTTATCAAAACTTGTTTTTGTACAATTTTCCGTGACCTAGTATTGAATTTATAAAAGAAGTTTTTGTACCGACCATTCATTGCCTTCAATACAGTAAGTCTTTCAAATGTATGGCTTAATCGCTGTTTTGTTGCAGCACTTAATAATTTAAAAATATTTTTAGATATTATTTTTTGATTTATTATTAATTAAGTATCTACTAGGTCTTTGTATCTTGGTTTGTTATTATGTTAATGAAATGAATGATAAAAGGTCACATAATCTTATATCCAACATTCATTTACACTGCTTAGCGCTTGCATTAGGTGCACTTAATACCTCGCAGGTTCGATTCCTGGTTTAAGAATAGCATTGGGTATTTTCGTTATTAACCGAACATAATTCAAAACTCCGTAAAAAAAGTATTAGAAAACTTATTCGCCACCTATCACTAAGGTCTTGATAGGAGTAGGTCCTTTAGGACTATGGAGTAAGTACATAAAGGAGAGAGTATTATAC
This sequence comes from Cephonodes hylas, assembly GCA_030295005.1. Taxonomy (NCBI): domain Eukaryota; kingdom Metazoa; phylum Arthropoda; class Insecta; order Lepidoptera; family Sphingidae; genus Cephonodes; species Cephonodes hylas. The sequence goes on along the minus strand of AP025377.1, from coordinate 4,481,778 downwards.
GTCTAAGATATGTAATAATTTACAGATGCAACAAATTTAATTTTGATTGTGATATAAAATCATTGACGCTTTGTTATTGTTACGTGCATTGGGCTAGCGTAGCATAAACTTTTTATGCCGGGAGTTTTTAATATCAAATGAATCATTGACGAATGCACGTAGTTCGTTCAAAGAAAATAATATTGCGGATCAAAATAGATTGGTAATGTTTTAATTTTCTGGAATAATATTGTCAAAGATTTTACTGCAGTTGCTATAACGATTAAGTGTGTGCAAATACCGGCTTTTAACTAACGTAAAAAAAAGTTTTTTGGTTTTGTGGACAATGATAGACCTCTACGATACTACTTCTCTCAGTCCTATCGCTCCTTTCGCTCGTTCTGGTCTCACCAAAAACACTGTCAAGAGAGGTCAGGGGTCAGGGTCAAGATACCCTAATAAAAGTCCCAATTAAGACAATCACCGAATAAATAACATGAAAAAAAGCAATATATTTCAATGCTTATGATACGGAATAGTCGACAAAATATTGAAGTTTAATTTTTCTCTTCGCTCAGTACATCTTGATTAGAGCATCGCCACCAGTTTGAAGTACCTATTGATCCCTCCCGTTTGAAAATAGTATTAGGTTTCTGCATCGGTGACTCCGGTTTTCCTAAAATATTACATACTAAATTTAAAGCTATAAAACATCTGAATATGAAAAAAAAATAAAGGATTTAATAGGTTTAACTTGAAAATACAAGATTTTATCAACACTGCTACTAGAATGACTGTATTTACAGTCATATAGTGTATTTACGTGACATTGAAAAAAATACATGAAAAAATATCGTGATGTTATTGTTCTAAAATTACACGATTGTACGAAGTAACAAGAAGGTTCCTAGTTCTTATGTATGTACATACATAAAGCCACACTTCCCATTGACTTGGCGCGAAGACGGCCACTTAAAAAAAAAAGTCTCTGCGGGCTGGCAGAGACTATAGAGCACTGGCAAATACTACGTCCATACATATTTCTATCGATATTTAAAAAAGGTAGAGATCTAACATGTATTAAAGATACCAAAAACGTGATTCCCGGCTCGAAAATACTCTAAGATTTTTATTGAACTTCCGCGTCTAAATTTTAGCGATACATTAACATTTGATAGAGATTAATTTGGGAACACGGTATTGCTGGGCCAATCTAAGAAGTGGCAAGGCAGTTACAGTTCGGCTCCGTTCTTTTTTATGTAAAACTTAAAAATATTTTAATGTTAATATGGTCACCATAAAACGTAAGGTTAGCTTAAGTAGGAACTGAATAAATTAAACGACTTGGTGTAACATGCTTCTCAAGACTTTTTACGGTAGAAGAGAGACTTTTTTTTATTTTTTTTACAAGGTTTGTTTTTGATGGCGTTAGAGATTCTGAAAATATTCATTTTACACAATGTTTTTGAGCGACGAAAATGTTATTCACTAAGATTCAAATTACTTTACTTTTATTATATGACTAATGCCTATACTATTATTTAGTCTATAATTTGATTTGTATGACAAAATACATAATTAAAGGCATTTTAATTACGTATAACATGTTTGTTTCGTTTTTCTTGCTTGCCATTCCTCTTAACAAGGTCATCTGATATGTGAATGCAAGATCATAAATTGTTACACACTTAACTGTTGTCGTTTCCTGGGTAGTTTAATGAGTTTTAGATCTGAAACAAAAGTTTGTAATTTATTTCTAGTTAAAAATTTGAAGAGAAGAATGCATTTGCTTCCTATTGAAAGTATCTCCGATTTCTTAGGAAATTCAGGCAGAAAGCAGCGACAGCTGATCATTTCTACACTGCTGGTGTTTATTTTATTTTATTTTTATTTTATTTACTCTTTATACATAACATGTACAGGTGGACATAATGCCTGAGGCATTCTCTTACTGTCGAACCTTGGGTGGTGCAGAGATTAAAGGCGTAGGTGCGTAAATAAATTTATGAAAAATAAAATATACTATTATGTAGGACTATAATATACATACAATATACAAAACATAAATGTCTTTATAATACTAGTAGATTAATAAATACATACATAAATATATATACATACATAAATTATATATATATACATATCAATGTGAGGAATCTGCTATTCTGGTTGACAGCAACTTTCGAACTCTCAACTTGAACGAGTAACGACTCGTGCACGTCCTGATCTCTGAGGGAAGCGCATTCCAAAGGAGTATCGACTGCACTGGAAAAGAGGAATGGATAAAGTCCGAGGTGTGGGGTGGGCATAGAAGAAGTAGGTTGTTTGATGACCGAAGATTTTTCTCGTGGCTGGAGTGTAGATATTTAAAGTAGGAAACTATATAAGAAGGTGCATTAGGAGAAGTAAGAAAAGAGAATAGTGTAGTAAGTGCTCGTAGATTTCGGCGCTCACGAATGGGCAGCCAGTTAAGCTGGGACCGGAAGAAAGACACATGGTCGTATTTACGAAGATTAAATATGAATCGAATGCAGTTATTTAGAAGGCGGTCGAGTTTATTGAGTTGATCTGCATTCAGGTCAAAATAGCACACATCACCATAGTCAATAATAGGAAATATTAAAGTTTGTACAAGCATTGCTTTGGTCCCCGACGGTAGAAAATTTTTGAGACGGTAAAGAACGCGGAGTATACCGGTGACTTTTCGGCAGACATGAGTCACTTGAGCTTTCCAGTTTAGAGTGGAATCAATATTAAGTCCAAGGTTTTTTACGGTTGAACTTAATGCAATTACCGCGTCATTATATGTAATAGGAGGCAGAACAACGTCTTCTAGCTTACGCATTTGCCGTTGACTGCCTACAATGATGGCTTGGCATTTGCCGGGATTTACCATCACGCCAAAATTTTCGGACCATTTTTGTATGTGTTCTAAATCCTTATTCAACTTAGATATTGCATCGGATACTGACTCCACTCTAGCCTGGGCGTACAATTGCAAGTCATCGGCATACAGATGATACGAACATTGAAGATTGTGGGTTATGAGATTGATAAATACTGAAAATAATAATGGAGAAAGTATGCCACCTTGAGGAACGCCAGTGCCGAGCTTAAGTAGATTTGACGAAGTCAAGCCAACACGCACCGACTGCTGACGCCCCTGAAGATAAGTTGAGAGCCAATCCAGTGCATCTGACGAGATCATTAGATAGGATAGGATAGACAGAAGGATATCGTGACTGACGGTATTGAAGGCGTTCGATAAGTCTACCAAAACCACCACAGTGACTTTGGTATCCTCCATGGCCGCCCGCATATCGCCAGTCACTTTTAGGAGCGCGGAAACTTTTGGTGTTCGCCTTTCTGAAAAAAAACGATATTAAATCGAAAGAACAATTAAAGACATTAATAGGCCTACTATTCATTATGATATAGGCCTTGCGAATTGACCATAAAAGACTGGGCACAAGGGATAACGAGAGCGCGACCGTCAAGGCCAAAGGTGAAACGTTGTGGGTCAATTTCATCCCAACTACGTTAAATTCTGTCAGTATCTTACGTCATTGACAGGTTTTAGTAAGACACATGATATATTATATTCTATAATAAGGTTGATGAATCAATGAAAACCAAGGATTTTGGTTTACTTCTGTTGTCAAAAATTAAGAATAGCATAAAAACTGTCTATGTCCACGATATTGAAGTAATAACTCAATATCCTACTGGAATATGCAGTACCGTCTCTAAATAAGTCCCTAGATTAACACTTCCTATTACTTCTATAATAAGTCAACTACTTCCAACTACAGTAACTTAATATTTAAGTATCATGTTACTATCCAACTTATTGGCAATACCAGCCGGCAAATTCTACCGTAACAATACAATGTTTGTGACGTCCATAGCACGGTAAAAATATTACATACAGTATTTTGACTCGGCCACATTTTGAGAACAAAGGCCTGCCGCCGCGCGGTCGTAAACATGCGATAGGGCTGCGCACCGCAACATTTTAAATAAGTCTACCTCCTTTGACTTTCTATCTAAATAAATGAAATACTTTGTGAATGGAAGTGTGTTCAATAAAAATGCATGTTATTTTTTATTAGTGTATTTAATAAAATTGACATCAAGTCAAACATTTCAAGAAATCACCGCTAGCCTCAAAAAGGTAATACCGATGGCTCCATTGAACACTCCTCTAACTCAAAATTTTGAAATTTTCGTTTTTTACTATTTAATAGTAAAGCAATTTACGTGGAAATTAATTGAAATTGTGAAAATTACGTACATGAAAATTAAGTGAAATTTGCTTTACTATTAAATAGTAAAGCAATTTACGTGAAAAACGAAAATTTCAAAATTTTGAGTTAGAGGAGTGTTCATTGGAGCCATCGAATTACCGTGCCGCAAGCGCGGTGAGTTCGGCGACATTTATCAAAGGGACTTGGGTCGTCGGCGCTTGCCACGTAACACTACTAGAGTGAGTAGCAGACAAAATAATTTCAGTCTTATGTAAATAGAGTTGCATAGTTTTTTGAATTTTTCGTTAACAAGTTCGGTTTTTAACAAATATATATTAGTACCGAGAAAAAAACGGCAACCATTACATATTTATTGTATGATTATTTAGAGGTATTTGTTTTTAAAGCGGCAACAGAAATACATTAATCGGAGATCATTTCAACTACATGTCTAGCTTATTTATTTTTCAAGGGGAGATCATCCTTTAAAAACACTTAAATTACTTACTTACCTACTAATAAGTATAATCATTGTATAGTCTTACCTTTCGGAGTTTCCAGGTAATCTAAAAAAAGTTATACCTGGGTGCGTTATTGAAGAATTCATGCAACCATACACAGCACAACATATTCTTCTTGTCATATTTTTTTAAAAATCGCGCAGTTACTGCAAAAACGACACCTTCCGTTCGTCACTGCGGCACAGTCGCGACTGCCTGCTTGCCGAGCGCGTGCCGAGATCGGGCGCGTAGGTATAACTCGATTTTGGCCCGTTTGTATGAAGATAAGCTACTGTATATATATTTTTACCGTGTCCATAGTCCCCTGTTGCGTGCGGATGCGATTATTGGCTCCTATTGCAGTGTGCATCCGTCGCCATTAATGACTCCGCATCTGCTACGTTCAATAACATATACTTCGCCTTGATACATTTTACACTGGTTTGACTACTTTGTTATAAGTCAATTTCACATTCCACTAAGCAGTGACATGCATGAGGTCGGAGACATTAAACTTTCAAAAATTCTAATCATCTGAAAATTCGCTACAGCGATGTTGCATCTTAGAGAATTGTGTATTAATATTAATATCGTCCTATATCTATTGTTAGATTCATTCACGTCTATTTTTACTTTTCACTTTCGGGCACACCTAATTCAGTTTCGTTGCCCCCGGCAGTTTGTTTTTGTAGGCCTTATTGATGCCAGTGATCAATCTCATGGCATTCATTATTTTTTAATACCCATGTATTGATATATGTAGGTTACGTATAGAAATAAATAAAACATGTATTTCTAAGAAAAATATTTCTGCTGTACATAAACATGTTATTACATAAATGTTCTTACTTAAAAATCAATCAAATGATAATGATGAGAGAGATGAGATAAATTAATATTTGGAAGCGGTTGCGTTCATAGGAATTATTTCCGTAGAATACCTTACACCCATAACATTTGTTTTTTAATGTTTGTGGTTAATACAATGCTAATAGATAGACCTACTATTACATTGTTGATTAACGATAAGTTATAATTAATTAAATGGTTGGCTTCAAATGATCATTACAATGCTCTCTTTATTTTTACTACGCGACCTTTCGAGTGATCTTCATTTTATATGAATCATGTAGTTACGTTAATTCCGAGTTGTTGGCATGCGGTCGTCTAGTGCTATCATATTGATAAACTCGTCTCAGATGCGTTAATCTAGCTGGTTTACGGCATGTCTTGTTGATAACAATTTTAGTTTTTAAAGAAATAAAATCTCAATATTTTGCTCTTTTGCTAAAAAGTGTCTTAAAGTCTTTTGTACATACTCGTGCTATCGAACGGCAAGTCTATTTGAATATCTATTCACTATTTGATTTCATCTTGACGTAGACGCTGCATGCTAAAAAAAATCTTTATGGGTATACACGATATTTGGATGACCTTTCAATTTTCGCATTGAGTTCGCATGATATTATGAATGCAGATTTCAGAATGTATCCTAGCATAGGTCAAAGATAAAAAATTGCAATATCCGTAACATATTCACGATATCTAACGTGAATTTGATGCTGGAAACAACGAAATTGGAATTGATAAGAATTGTATTTATGTGTATAACTAAAGTAGAAATCGTAAATGGCATTTGCTGCAAACCGATTCTTTGGCAACCCACATTCGCGCGTTCTATACCAACTTGACTATGGTTCAATTTTGTATCTTAATTAATATAATGCTGATGTATGTGAAACAATTTTTTAGAGAATTAACCAATAACACATAAAATGTGAAGTTTATTATTAATTTTAAATAGCCTCTTGCAAGAAGATTGGATTATCACATTACACAAACCTATATAATGGTCATAACTCAAGCTATTGGCAACTTTCATACCATCATAAATTAAATAAACTATAATTAAAAATGCTATACTCTTTATCGCGCATAAGCAAGCTATACTTGTTGCCATTATATATAAGCCTAGACGATGCCTTTAAAATAGGACAACTTAGACCATTTCAGCCCGGTTCCAAAGGCTGGGTGCATAAGGCTGTGTAAGGTTAACATCATCATCATCAACAGCCTTTGTGTAAGGTTAATTGTAATATATTTCTTTAAATATTTTTTCAAATATTTTATTTTATTTTTAACGCACTGGTCACGTAAAATTTACTCGCGTGTGCCAAATTTCAATGCCTTTATTTTCACTATTATGAAAACTCGCTGTCCTCAATGGACAAATAAAGTCGTTGAATTTATGCAGCTATAAATGCATCAAGGTTGGCACACATTCTTAAAACGCGTGGATTACTTGTCTAATCACTCTTATGAGCGTTTATTTATTGCGCAATTTACAAAATGTTTAAAACTAGAACCGGTCATTTACTATGCTAAAACTATATAAGTATCCACCTATAATTAATATATATCCGTGTTTTTGATATCAAGGTTTATTAATAGCATGAAGTCGCTTCTGAGTTTAAACAAGAAATCAATACTATAAAGCGATGTATTCATAAGGATCATAGACTCATATTTCGAAGGGGTTTCCAGAAACACTGTGATGTGTTAATTCCCAATACTAGCACGGCATAGTTTGCACAAATGAATGGATGGATGGAGTAGTGCAGTTTACCGAAAATCGATAACGAGCTTTGTTTCGTACGAGTAGGATAACATGACAACACCTTATCTCATGGTAGGCACTATACTGACCAAATAAAGCATAAATTGGCGAGAGATATTTTTTTCGGTAGATACAAACATCATATCGACCTTATTGTAACCGGATGTTCCTGGTATGCGACAACGTACCTGCAATTCATATATTGTTATCACACAAGACACAAGTTCTTAGAAACTTCATTAGAGCCGATCATTCATTCAGGCGGATAAAGAGAATAACAATAATTGTCGCAAGTCACATGAAGTATAAGTACCTACATAAAAATCTCCTGGAAGAAATCTGAATGATGATGTAAACCTCGTTAAAAACCATTGCGGAGTTTGAATAAAATAAGAGAAATAGGCAACAGTTTTGGTTTATACTGTGTAAAGGTTTGAATAGTGGCGTGATTAATCTTGGGAGAGATCAAAGAACGCTTTATGATATTCATCCCAAACTAGTTACCATGAGTAGCCGAATTAAACCGGTGTTTCAAGGTTGTCCGACATGAGAAAGCGTTAGCTCTATATATGCTTGTATACTCTAAATATTCTACACATTATACAATTTCTATTCTGTCCATCACTGGAATTGTGCCCTTAGTGATGTAATATTTCAGTATGAAATGTGATAACTTATTGTTTGTAATATAAATAGTACTACATTTAATAATATGTTTATTTATTTATTTATTTATTTATTTTGTTTGGGAAATTTACAGAACAATTACACATTTAAAATAATTAACAAAAATATAACACTCAATCCAAAAACAATTTCCACTTATAACTAGATCATAAAATAGAAGCAGTGAACATAAGAAAATAATGAAATAAATTATACAAAAATAAATATTATACAAAAACAGAAAAAAAAAACAAACAATAAAAGCGGCTCTATAATATTATCTAAACTAAGTTACCTACATTGGAGAAAAGTAATTTTTTGTAATTTTTAAGCGACTCAAAAAATATATCAATATCGGAAAAATGCAAATTACAATTATTTGTCGACCTGCGAATGAACATGTTAGATCCATAATTAGTTCGAGGTATTGTGGACTGAAATGTAGTTTTTTTACGCCCAGACATACGAGGGCACTTGAAAAATAATCGACTCAAGAGTGCTGGAGAATCAATGTGGCCATTAACTATTTTATACAGAAACAATTGGTCTCTTATTACTCTACGTTCCTCAAGTGATAAATTCGCATAATTTAGCAATTCCTCTTGGTTAGCACGATATCTCAAATGTCTATAATAAATGTTCTGAATCCGTTCCAGTTGAGAAATATATGTCTGATAACGTGGATTCCACACAACAGAACCATATTCCAAAATGGATCGAACAAAAGAATTATATAATAGCTGAATTGTGGAAACTTTCTTAAAATCTTTACCAACTCTTAATATAAAGCCTAACATGCTATAAGCTACACCAACAGTTTTTTCTATGTGTGCATCAAATAAAAGTTTCGAGTCCAAGTATACACCTAAATCTCTGACAAGTGTGACTCTTTCGAGTTTTTGATTATTAAAATTATAGTTATACAGGATATTATTTTTTTTGCGAGAATAGGTGATAATGTTGCACTTTTTTATATTTAAAGACAATAAATTGATTTGGCAATAGGTATATAAATTATCAAGGTCACTCTGTAAATGGGTACAATCATCAAAGGATTTAATAACTTTAAAAATTTTAGTATCATCAGCATATAAAATGAATTTAGACCATTTGAAACATAAATGCACATCATTAATAAAAATGTTGAATAATAATGGACCCAGATGTGATCCCTGAGGCACCCCAGATGGAACAGGAATAAAACTGGAGCAAAAGCCTTTGACTGTAACAGCTTGACTACGTTCACGAAGATAAGACTCTAACCAACGTAAAAGATCACCATGAATACCAAATGCATAGAGTTTAGCTATTAGAATATCATGGCTAATTTTATCGAACGCCTTAGAGTAGTCAGTGTAAACAGTGTCGACTTGGTACCCATCCTCTATGGCGCTAGTAACAAAATCTACAAATTCGCAAAGATTTGACTCTGTTGATTTTTTGCTAAGAAAACCATGTTGTTCGTTTATTATGAACGGCCGAACAAGTGGAAAGATTTTGTCATAAATAATGCGTTCAAATAATTTCGGTATAGTACTAATTTTAGATATTGGTCGATAATTTTCAATATTATGCTTATCCCCATTTTTGAAGATAGGCACTACGAATGACCTCTTCCATGCAGTTGGCATTACCCCAGATTGCAATGACTTTTTAAATAATAAATGTAAAGGGTAACTTAAATTTTCCCAGCATTTACGCAGAAACAATGGAGGTATCCCATCCGGACCAGCTCCCTTGGTAACATCAAGAGATTTGAGATATTTAGCAACGGTACCAACATCTATACTGATAGAAGAGATATCGCAAGAGGTGTTTGTGCTGTTATTGTAAATCAAAGTACTTGGAGAATTCTTTATAGTTTGAAATGCAGAGCTGAAGTGGCTATTAAAAAGGTTACAGATTGATCTCCCATCCGTAGATGATTTGTCTTTTAAAAACAAACTATCAGGCAAATCACTGGTTCTCTTTTTGGATTTTACAAATTTCCAGAAGTGTTTGCTACAATTTAATATATTATCTTCTGAGTAACTAATGAAACTGTTATAACACTCAATTTCTAAATTCTTTTGCCTTTCACGTAACATAGAATAGGTACGATAATCAGCGTAGCGACCATAACACTTCCATTTTCTGTGATATTTGAGTTTCTCTTTGACAATTTTAATCAATGCTGGAGAGTACCAGGCTGGAAAACTGTTGGATTGCCCTCGAAAATGTCGCGACGGAATATGAGTGGAAATAGTTTTCTCTAGGATTTCATAAAAGCTCATAACTGAAGACTCTATATTCATATTATTTAAACAAGAATCCCAATCAATACTAGTTAAGGCTTCATTTATTGCTGAATAATCTCCGCGTCGAAATAACCTAGTGGAACGCGATGGAGTACGTAGAATTTTGGGACATAAGAAATTTACATCTATATCAAGTGACGGGTGATAATTATCCTCTTTAACTAAGGGAGACTTTGATCTTTCAATAGCACATTGACAACTTCCCATTACCAAATCCAAGCACCTGTTATTACAATTAGCAATTGAATTGAATTGCCTAAATCCAGTTATAGACAGAAAGTTGTACAATAAAAGTACAAGTGCATCATTGCGCACATTGCTCAGGTGTAATTGGTTGTTTTCGGCGATGGTCCAAGAAGCATTACTGATATTAAAATCTCCTATTATTATGTAGTCGTCTTCCGAGTGGCGTAAGGCGTAATCTGATACATTTTCAAAAAATAATGCCTCATCACTTAATTGGGTAGAACAATGAGGAAAATAGCAACAATATAAAAGAATTATATTATTTCTAGAATTAGAGTTAATTAGAATTAGAGTTATGTTATATGTGATGTAAATCTATACACCTTAAAACATATGTAGTTGTGGCTTTACTTGTAGTTTATTTCAAACATATGGTTTTTTTTTCAATGCATTTCTACTTTGAGGTAATACAGATTCTAAAGATAAATCCTTTCGTCATATAGACCTCGTACTAGGTATATGTGAAGATATCTAAAAATAAGAAGTGAGGCCAAAAAACATAATAAAACTCAGTTTTTATTGTCATTTGCATAAAGTAAAAAATTGATAGGAAAATAAATGGTACTTAATTTACTGCTGAATCTGCAAAATTTATTGTTGTGCCAGTAAATGTTTCTGCGTTGGCGTATTACCTATGTTTTGTATTTTTTCCGCACACATCATTACTTTTTAAAGTTAAAGTTTTTTTTTATATACACACAATTTTTATCATACTGAAATATCTGTCATTTAACTATGACTAAAACATTAGTAACACAATTTACGAGGATATTTCAACAGTTAACATAAAAAGCAAGGTTAACCATTAAACGAACTTGTTTTGGGAACGTTCAGTGTATTTTGTAGTTTTTTATAACTAGAATCATTTGAATATATATTTTTCAAATACGTTTAGTTATTTAGAAAACTATAGATAGAAAATAATATGCAGGTACAATACATTGACGAATGTTATTTTATATTAATTACTCATATCGTTGACTTCATGATACTATTTACCTGTAATAGTTAAGTTGGCTAAAATCCTACACTCTACAGTTAGAATTGTTCTGAAAGTAATTACAACCAAATAACGCCTGTTTCAAGCAAATTGTCATTACATTTAGTCAAAATCATGAAATTCAGTTGTCGAATCACTTAATGGGCTGCATGTAATGAAATGCATGGAAAAAAGAAACACGCGTAAGTGCAATATTATTTCTCACGTAGCTTTGAAAGTAACTTTTGCATTGAGATTTAAAAATTTCAACACCTTGGCATTACTGTGCTGATTTATTTGCTTTATTACTTCAAAAGCCTATCATAAATGTGTAAAATATTTTACACAACGAATCCATTTAATTCTACTCAGTAATCAGGATAGTTCTATACAAATGTTATATTTGAATTTTTGAAAGTAAGATAAAGTTAAATGAGAGTTTATTTAATGTACTCATTTAAATAAAATAAGTAAACAAATTACATCAATCTTTTTAATAATGTAACACAGGAAATAGATAAAATCATAAATGTTTTGTGTAGATCAAGTTCAAGAACGAAGTGATAACAATTGGAGATAATCATAAACCCAAGGCCAACGTCAATGAAACGCGCTACCAAATGAATGATAATGGGTAAAACCGAATATAAGTCAAATCAACGTCCGTAACAAGAACAACCCACATTAGTTAACGTCACAATAGATATTTTTAGCCCGTGCAAAAAATATATATAATTTTGAGCATATTTAATATCCAAGACACGGCAAAACATAATATCATCTCACCAAATCGGACCATCAAGGTATATAATATATCACTAAAACTATATAGCCACTATATTTCGATTAGACTAGTCTACATTGCCCACAAAACTTTCCTTTCTTGCGTCTTAAAACTTTTTTTTTCTAACTTGAAGTCATAAGTGAACTAAGACGGTATATTTGTCTTATGCGATTATTTGCCTATGAATAAATCATTTGCAGCGCTACATAATACCTTAATATTGAAGCTATTACTTATATAATTTCTGGAGGATTTTTCGTCTTCTGTGCCCATAAAAGTAAATTTATTGAGCCTTTTCTCTACCGATTTTAAAAAGAGATAGTACTATAGAAACGGTATAGTAGTATAGAAACAGGAAATTACCAATTCATGAAATTCGTCGTGACTGACGACGTCTTTATAGCCGCACATTATACAAATTGTAGGATTATCAACGTGAAGCGTTACGGAGTTTTAATTTATACATGACAATACATAAAATTGTTAACACGTGATCTCTTTTATTGTTGATAACCTTGACACATCCGGATTGGTGCTTTTTTAATAGTTAACTGATACAACAATGCTGCTATTTATATAAATGATTAAAATTGTCAATCTTTCTTATGTTCGGTTAAAAAATATATTTTGATTAATGATATTTGAAATTTGAGGAGTCGTTTCGTAGATTTAAATAAATAAATAAATAAATTTTTTATTTGTACAATATGTTACAAAAACAAGATATTGAACAATTCATACAATAACATAATGGCTGTACAATCACAGTGTGCAGTTCATGTCGCATTGACTCCCAAACTAGGAATTAACCTGTTACTTGGGGGTCATTGATTCTCTTTGTTACAATTTTTTCAAATTGTACAATACAACCTTAACAGTACGAATATTTACATGGTAAATTAAGTGATGTACAAATTACGATACAAAAAATTAACGGTATGTATGTGTGTGTGTGTGTGTGTGTGTCTGTGTGTGAGTGTGTGTGTGTATGTGTGTGTGTGTGTGTGTGTTTGCTTTAAGAGCACCTAATTCACGAAGCCTTCTGTTTCATTGTAATCCAGAGTGATGAGCCATTTTTTCAGTTTTATTTTGCACTCCAATTTGTGAAGGTGCTCAATATCCAAGATACCATTAACTCTATTGTATAACCGAGAACTCAGAAAGGAATAGTGACGGCTAGCATAAGTCGTACGAAGTCGGGCAGACTTAAAAACAACATGTTTTCTTCGTTTGTTAATTTCGGGGGCCTTACACGTCCTGTGGCATAAGTGTTTACGTAGAACCGTTCTGAGAATGTAAAGTTGTCTTACTGTCAATATTTGACACTCAGTGTACAATTGGTGAGTTGGATATCTATAGTTTTTATTTAACATTACTTTTATAATTGCTCGTTGAGCTCGCTCCAGCAATAGAAAATTAGACTTTGCCGCCCCTCCCCATACCGGAATACAGTAGGAGAGCACTGACTGGCATAGTGCATCATATACCAACCGAAGGACGCTCTTATCCGCAGAGTACCGAAGTGTTTTCATGACATAAATCATTTTTCTCGTACGGGCCACTAAACTCCGCATATGCTTCTGCCAGTTTAAGTTTTGGTCCAGAGTTACGCCTAAATATTTAATATCCGGGACTTGTGAAAGTGACTGGCAGGAGCAAGAAGTTGTGACGCCATCGCATGAGTGAGCCTTTATTACGCTCAGACTTGGTGGTGGTTGGGATGAATTCCTCATAGAAAAGCAGATGTATTTTGTCTTATTCAGATTAAGTGTGAGTAGGTTTTGGTTTAGACAATCCATAACTAGCCTCATTGAGTTTTCAGCGCACTTTATTACATCCGGCCATTTAGAGTCATGAACTAGGATTGCTGTGTCGTCTGCGTAAGTAAAGATAGAACAATTATGTGATGACAATTTACATATATCGTTGATATAGATCTTGAAAAGCGTTGGGCCTAAGATGCTTCCTTGAGGAACTCCACAGCATAGTTCTTTTTCAGAACTCATGAAAGACTCTACTTTAACGAGTTGAGTTCGGTTACTTAGGTAATCTTTGAAGATGTCATGAGCTAAGCCTCTAATACCCATATTCTCCAGCTTTCGTAATAGTAGAGGGACAGAAACAGTGTCAAAAGCTTTAGATAGGTCTAAAAATATGCCTATACATTTGCGATTTGCATCAAGATTCTCAACTGTTTTATTAACTAGTGCTAAAACTGCGTCTTCTGTAGATATCCCAGTCCTAAACCCATATTGATTTGGACTTATCAAATTGAATTTATCTAGATATTTACTTAGCCTTTCATTTAAGATTTTTTCTAGTATTTTTGACAATACTGGTAAGACCGAGATGGGTCTATAATTATCTACGAGGTCTTTGTTGCCACTTTTATAGATAGGGTGTACGATGGCTTTTTTAAACGCTTTAGGGAAAACCCCATTCGATAGGCTTAGGTTACATATATGTGTTATAGGAGGAACTAGGGCAGGCAGAGACATTTGTACGATTTTAGGAGAAATGTCATCCCATCCGGACGCACTATCAGAACGGAGTCCCTTAATAATTCTCTCTATTTCATCTTCATTAGCCTCAATGATACCCATGGAATTGATTGAGTGTTTGCTGAGTGAAGGAATCACTGAACGTGCATTTGAGTTAAATGCATGAGCATTACGTTTAATGTCTCTAGCTAGTTGAGCCCCTATATCAACGAAAAAATCATTGACCATGTTTAATGATGTATTTGCGTCAGAGCAGATCGTAAGTAATTGCGTAGGAGGTGCAGTCTTCTGTTGCGTATTTGTGATATTTTTAATTTTTTTCCAAAGTTCTTTAGGTTTATTATTCGCTTTAATGAGTTCACGTTTACCATATTCTCTTTTTAATTTATACAATAGTTTATTGCAAAAATTACGGTATCGAGTGTAGGTTATTTTAAGAATTATATCTTTTGGGTTCTTTTTGAGGTTTTGGTGCATTTTGTCTCGGTTTCTGATGCATCTCAGAAGTCCTGCCGTTATCCAAGGTTTTATGATCCTATTTTTCTTCGATATCCTAGCTATTATTGTGTGTTTACCGATTATAGAAGATATGCTTGAAATTAGTTTATTTGTAGCTTCATTTGTGTCACTACAAGTCATTACTGGGCTGAAATCTAATTGTTTAATATTTTGAACTATAGATATATGGTCAATTTTTTTAATAAGATTACAAGGTTTATGATAAGATTGGAAGGGCATACTTAGAATAAAAGCGTAATGATCTGTTATACTGGACTCAATGATTATTACCGAAGGTTTACTATTACTTTTCACGACGGCGTGATCTATACAATTATTGCCTCTTGTTGGGGATAAATGTGCTGGTAATAACCCCTGCATCGAAATCAAATTTAAGTACTCATGGGAGTTAGTGTCAGTATTGCCTGGCTTGATATCTATATTGATGTCACCGACCAGAGCAACATTTCTGAAACTATTAGTACACGTAAGCAACATATTTAAACTATTTAAGAACTCATCAGTGTTTCTGTTTGATGGTGAGCGATACAGAGCAATTACTACGACATTGGGGTTTTTAAATTTGCAAAGCAGGCAACTAGCGCTGGAAAAAACTGGTTCTTCAAAAAGACATTTAAGATTGTCCCTGACATAAATGACAATACCATCATTTTGGTTTTGGATATTTTTCGTACTGTATACAAAGAAACCATCAAGCTGAGGTATGTAGTGAGTCTTACTAAGCCAACATTCTGTGAGAACAATCGCATTACATTTAATTTTAATTGTTGTTAGCAGAGCACACAGGTGATCAAAATTTCTATTAAGGCTCCTTATGTTTAGATGAAATATTTTAAATTTATCTTGGATAATATTAGCAAACGTATAGCACTCTTCCGGTAAGCAAGAAATTGTAGGTGATAAATGCAACGAATCAAGTTCATTATTTAATTGATTTATGTTGTTAGCCATTTCTGTAATAAGATAATAATAGAATTCGGTTAAAAGGCCCGCTGTGACTAGCATTTATTGCATGGCAAATCCAAGCAATCCAAGCAACGAATCCGTACAATGAACAGTATTTTAACCCTCTATATCATGATGTAGACTATAAGCAACATACCGTTTGACCTACCACTAAATTCATACGATTTTATCTTTGACATTCTAGTGCAATGTATAGGGTAGTTTACAAACAGAAGTAACGAATAGGTACTAAAAATATTTGCTTGATGGCGTTACCTGTCATAAATGAGGGTATTTTCAAAAAAATGTTAGTGGTTTGAAAAGTTCGTGCGTGCTCGGAATTGAAAAATATTTAAAAATAGTGTTTTCAAGTTTTGAGTGTTTATTTTCAATAACATGGACAGGTAAGTTTTTTAATATTTGGTATTTGACGATATCAGTAACGTTTATTTTAATTATTTTGCTCTTTTTTAAACATTTGTGTTTGTTGCCCGTAAGCTACATTGACGGATAGGGGTTTTATTTCGTATTAATTTGTGTGGGTATAGATGGGTGTTCTATCATGTTCCAGAGCAGCTCGTAAGCGTCCTCTTCGAGTCCTTTTAGAGGAGGATAAAATTGTCACTTTGGTTTCTACTTTTGCTGGAACACAGCCTGAAACTGATATTCGCAGATGGGATAAACAGAATTCCAGGTACGTGAACATAAAACGGCCGAATGTTGTTGGAGAGTATAATCGCCACATGGGTGGTGTTGACCTTATCGACAGCATCAGTAGTAGTATATACAGTTACGTAACAAACGATGGCAAATACGTCTATTCTATCACTACTTAGATCTCACAATGGCAAACGCATGGTTGCTTTATAAAAGAGTCTGTAAAGACAAAGGTATCTCATGTCGTTTGTCATCAGCAGATTTTCGTCTAGATGTTGCAGTTACTCTTTGCAAATTAGGTATAAAGCCTAGTATGTCTAGTCGCCGTTCACTGGAAAATGAGATAAAAGCAAAAATACACAAAGGACCTGCACAGCATGCACCACCTATGGCGGTACGACAAGACCAGATTGGGCACTGGCCCCAATGGTAGGATGAAAAAAATTAGGTGTAAGTTCCCAAAGTGTACTGGGTTTACTCATAATACATGTGAGAAATGTGGAGTTGCTCTATGTTATACCAAAACTAAGAACTGCTTCAGGAACTACCACCTCTCGTAACTTCTTCTCATGTATATTTTTTTATTTTTTTTATCTCTGACAGTCTAGACATTTGACCACCAGTTCATCTGATGTTAAGCGACACTGTGGTCTAAGATGTTTACATGCCTAGTCTGGAATTGGGACTGACTATTGCTATTTTATTTTAAAGCTTATGTTTCAGTGTTGCCCCAAGGCAACACTCCCGGTTTTTCTATTTTTTGTGGAAAATAATCGAATAAATAAAAAACTATGAAACACCTATATTTTTATTTTACTTTATTTACCCGGAAACAAATAAAAATAAATAATCTACGTTATTGAGTTATAGAGGGTTAAGTAAGGTGAAATTGTTACTTTTGTATGTGATATGTAACTGTAACTGGAGGTGAAATATAGTTTGTAATGTGTTTTTAAGTGTATGTGTATGTGTGTGAAAATTAACAAAACAAATAACTTACAATATAAAAAGATACTAATATAGGTGGCATTATAGTACATTTTCCTTACAAACTCTCCCAAGTTCATCACTAGATTCTTTTTCAGTTGGATCTGGAATTGGTGTTTCGCATTCATTCTGACGAAAAAACATTTCAGAAGTAATTCGTTGCATTTTCTCACCTTGCGCCTTTCTTAGATAAATATTGCCATTTGAAGTCCAACAGTATTGATAATTGTTTTCTTTTGAATATAACTTGGCTTTATAAAATAAATTTCTCGTAGTAGGGGGCAGATACTCTGATATATAAACAGGAACGGGCTCACCTGACATTCCAATTGTATTTGAGTTCAATTTTTCCGACGGGGATTTGTGCTTGTTGAAGTTTCTTGCGAATGAAAGTACATTATTTTTTGTTAGGATTGATGTGAACTCCGCAAATATGGTTCTGTTGGAACCAGGCTTTCCAGGTAAACGATAAACGTCACGAACTTCCGAACTGTCAATTGACATATTGAAGGAGTTTCCCAGCTTCTTGACAATATTTAGTAAGTCATGAGGTGTTTCTTTGTCTAACATTGGAACATTCCTAATTTCTATGGAGGCCGAACGAGAGGTGAGTTGTAGGTCTTGAATTTTTTTTTCAAGATTCATAACGCATTCTTGAGTTTCAAGGCGTTCTCTATCCAACTTAGATATAGTCTTCTTCATTTCATCATACTCATTAGATGCGAAGTCCATGAATTTTATTAGTTGTAAATTCGTCTCTTGTATTTTATTATTTTGTTGTTTTAGTTCTGATATATCCGATAACAATTTTGAAAATTTTGATTCTTGTTTAAGATCTTGTTCATTCGCCCAAGCCGTAAACATCTGTTGAAGGTCGTCCTTTAACTGCTCAAATTCAGATTTAGGGGAGCCATCCAAGCGTTGACGTTTCTTCCGAGTAGAAATTTTGGAGGAGTTATTGACACTCTGCTCTTGGGACGTACCGGTTGCTTCAAGCTCGGAGGCATGTGGGATTGCTCCTTTTGCTGTAGGTGGTGGAGTGCGTTGAACAGACATCTTTTTTATTTTTTTACACGTATATATATGTATATACACACATGTATTCAATTAAAAACACACGCACAGCAACGTATAAACGGTTAGCGTCCAATCAATGCTAGCGCTTCCCTTATTCTTTGAAGCGTGATGAGTCATTCAATAAGCGACGGCTTGTTTCGTTGCACTGTCCGACTTCTCGGTGGCCTCGGCGATCTTCGAGCGTGTTCGTTCGCTGTGATGTCAGGTTCGAGTCCCACTGTGGTCTTCCAATGAAACACTTTGTGATGATATATTTCTTATGCAGAGCTGGTAGCAATATATCTGTCTTGGTCTAGACACTCCCAGAGGGCGGAGTTCTGAGATTTAATTGATACTTGAGAGACAAGGAATAGAGTTTCGGTACCAACAGCCAATGAGGATATTTATCACTGAATTACCGGCAACAGAGCACTAAACACGTCCGTACTGTACGGATGCACGAGCACGAATCAAGCATTTGCAATTGAAAGAATAATAGCAATTTGTAGCATCAATAATTGATATTATTCTCATTCTCACGCACAAGCTCATGCGTCACCCAGACAGAATAGCTAGAGTTCATCCACGTTTCGCCAGCAGTGTTTTAAGTCTCACATATTTAGGGACTAACTTTTTGTTCGCGTTCATAGACTTTGTGCTGCTACTCAGATAGATTGTTTCTTTCAATGCACACTAATATTGAGCATAGAGTAGAGGTATAATAGGATATAAAAGAGAGCATCGTTCCGTTAACGAAGGTGCTTTCATTTGTAGTTTTTTCTCATATACGAGTAATTGTCCAAACCAGGATTTTCGACAATATATCATAATATTATTGTTTTATCGATCTAGTACATGCTTTAGGCGGGAGGCTAGACTGGCTCATAAATTTTGCACGAAGTCGCTTGATGAAAGCAGCTCCAGCTACCAACAAGTTGCCCTAAGAGTTTACTATAAGCCTGATTTTCACGAAATTCTTAGTCTGATCACAATGGTTATAGAAATATATATAGGTGAGACAAAAGCTTACATCTAGGTATATCTTACAATATGAATTTCAAAATAGTTAAATATGTATGTCTGGAATCTAGGCTTGTAATAAAATATTTGACGTATCAATAATATTTTATACATAATATAGCGGTTGTGACGCAAATATGTTTTTATATAATATTATAGTGGTAAGTTGCATTATAATCTTATTACATAAATCCGCGGAATTTTAATTAGCGGATACAAAAATATAGACAAAACTAACCCACTGAGAAACAATGTACTATTTTTATTACGTTTGCCTAAATAAAAAGAGCACTGAAAGAAAGAGAACAGTTATTATTTATTTATAAATGTATGCTAAATTATGCTTTTCAGAATATATTTGAAGACTCGGCAAGATGGTGGATAAAATATCTGATGAAGTGCGGAAGCAGATAGACGAAATGAGACAATGGGCAAGTCAGCAGCCCCTAATCCCAAAGGACATAGGTACCGTATAATACTTAGCTTAAATATGGACAGTAGCATATAACTTTTATAAAACGACTTTTTTAAAATAAAATTGTAGATATTGGCTTGGCTGGAACGTCGGAATCTACTTTGGTTTTATAGAGTTTTGAGTTAGAAATTGCAAATATGTTGTTAGATTACTTGATCATCTAAACTATGTTTTGAAGTGCATTTCATATACAACAAGGTAAATATTAATCTAGAAATGTGCCTGGTCAATAATCTGTCCTATTAGTGTGTCACTTTGTAGATGATAAAAAAGGTGTGTTGAAAATTGTAACCCCAAAACAATTATTCCTAGTCAACTGCTTCTTTATGCTATCCTCAAACATCTCGTTAACTTTTAAGTAGTTTAAAAAAAAAATTGTACACTATAAAGTCTGTTTTTTCCCCAAGATTTTTAATAATCCTATATAACTTCGTTACGATGACCTCACAATAGATAGCTACACGATGTGTACTCATGTGTTTTGGTAACAATGGTCGGGTGTATGTTGTCGTATTTCGGGCAAATATTATGTCCGAATACATTATATACATATTGGCATGATACACATAATTAATATCAAAATTTTCCATTGTTTATAAATTATGTAAATCTAAATTTAATGACCTCACTTCCCAACTGACATTTATATATTACAAAACAGTTTTTTAATTTTAGTCTTCAACGACATATCGCTTTTGGAAACCAGGTCTTAATGACTTTGTGTGTCCCGTCTAATACATTGTTTTCTGAAAATAAGGAGGTTGAAGGGATAAATACATATAACCTCTGTTAACATGAACTGCACGTCGACGGGCCATATCATTGTCAGTTAAAATAATAGTTTTAGGTAGTTTTAGGCAGCAGCCTAAATGTGTCGATTTGACTATTTTAGTAGGTAGGCGAAAAACTACATATTTGTTTCTAACCACTCACTCATATTATAACGTCCGTAAATTACTAGGTGATATATAAATACAGGTCTGAAATAATTATCCGGGTGGATCCTAGAATACTGTACGTAGATGCCCTTCCATATAGTATCTGCGATAGCTATATGGAAGGGCATATGGTAAGAAATATACAAAAAAGATGTACAGAATTAATGCAATAGCATTCAAGACGTGCGCAGATGCAGTATTTATTATAATGCGCTCAACTTGTTACATCAATTGGTTTGTACATAGAACAATAGCATCGATATATGAGTGTAGTTATTGCGTATCACGTAACAGATCGCAATCAATGTATTTCCCATTGGATCCGCATGCTACCATCTCTGCTGAAATACGAATCAATCTAGCGTCTTTTGTCTTGAAAAATTACCACACTGATTTTTCACATTTGTGATGGAATTATGGTGGGAACTAAATCAACATTTACCAGGACCAATTGTTATTTGGGAAAATTTTCGTATACCTACCAATGAATAATAAATGTAATGATTTCAATTAATTATTTTAATATAATTATAATAAGACTACATATGTATATGTATATTCTCACGGTCATAAAATGTCCTAGTCATTTGAAAACGTATAATTATTTATACCCCTGCGAAGCGTTTTGGTTTCTGATCAAAGTTTTTATTGAGGAACAAATGACATCTCATGTCTGTAATCTCCTGTTTCACTTTAGACTCTCTAAGAAACTGTGTTATTAAGTAATAAGTTGTAATTTTTAACAAATAACAGTACCTATTTATTAACTTTTTATTTTAATATTTAATTTAATACAAATAAACAGGTACCCAAGCTACGGGCTTGCCTATTTTGGAACCTGTTGTTACTCTATAAATGTTCATTTCATTTCATTTCAATTTCATTTCATTTCATTTCACTTTTTATTATTGCTGAATTTCTACACAATTTTATTCCAACTTTAAAATAGCAAAAAATGGGATTGGACTTACTAAGATCAAATTGCTACTACTGAAGATAGAAGCAGAAAAACTCTTCAATTTCTAAGACAACATCCCAAGATCTCTCGATTGCTAATAAAAAGAATATCGCCAAATACTTAATATATTCTTTAACATTTTTCAGAGGATAGAATCTTGCTTCGGTTCCTACACAGTTGTTACTACAACCTCGACAAAGCGAAGGCTGCTGCTGACCTGTTCTTCTCAATCAGATCATCGACGCCAGATCTGTTCACGAATAGAGATCCATTGCTACCGCAAATGCAGAAGACTTTACAGATAGTGTGAGTACTCCATGCAATGAAATATCAATACGGTTGCTATGACAACGTGACGTGATGAACATGAATTCTACAAAGCGTGTCGACTAGCAAATAAATATAACGAATGTTTTACTGTTAGCCACATTTATAACCATTTAAACCAATGTAATGTAACGGAAAATCATTATTGATATGAAAGAAGCGAGTCTTAAAATCGGTGAGGTGGTTATCTGCCAACCTTTATGTTATAAAAAAAGGAGGTGCCTTGGTCTTACACCTACCTAAAGTCATGCCCGTATCAGTGTATTAATTCCTACGAGATAGAGGACTAGCCAATTGCTGGACTGTTGTTTCTTGGACCCATTTCCTCTACTGCTTTTCTCTTCTGAGAAAAACCTGATTGTGAAAAATATACATTTTAACCGAACTCTTTCGCTTATTAGATAATAAGAATACCGTTTGTTTAAAACGAGGGTTTGCACTGGCTATTTATATCACTAAAAATATAGAAGAAAGGCATTTGCTGTTCGGAAGTTACGAAACCTCGTAATCATGATTTTTTTATTAGGTAATATCTTTAAATGAAGATCAGCTATCGTTGTATTGAAGTCCATTAATCAAACTGCATCAAGGGATAGTTTTGCTAGATTATATCAATTCAATTTACTAAGTGATTACTAAGTAGGACGAGCTGTTTTTATTCTTCATCATAATTAAAATAGCACTTTACCAATTAATTAATTTTTGTCATTTATAGGATATGCCTGTAGCTCCGGTCGCATCAATTTTGAATTAGTCATCAAATTAAAAAAAAGATCATAGGAACCTCATATTATAAGCAGTTCGTTTCGCTCGTACTCGTACGAGTATGTCTCCTTATTCATAAAATTGATAAAAAAATCATAAAAAATGATAAACTCTTTTCTGAGTTATTTTACTAGTAAAAACTTATGGTCCCTTATTTTTATGTCGTCTGAATGTTCAATTTCATTTATATTGGCTAAGCAAAATTACACCTTATGATAAGCACGGTCCCATACTAGCAGTCCACAATCATAAAGTAGTGTGAGATTCTAACCGTTGCTTTTTGAAGAAAGACTAAATTATTCCTATTATTGTGCCATCAATTCGTCTTGTGCCGACTAAGTTACCAAATTCCTTATTTTGAGCTGAAGATCCAGGAAAGTAATGACCTGGAAATAAGCCCGATCAGCTACATCAAACCGTATATTACATTTCTTATACTATTAGGGTGTCACCTTAAACAAAGTACTATTTGAAGACTAAAAATCTGACTGTATTTGACCTACATATCAAGGCAAGGTAAATCGTGTATTGCTCTGTATGAACGCGTGTTCATATTTAATAATTTATAATACTTTATCGCACGTAACTAACCGTCGGATTTACAAGTGCGAATGTACGCGAAAATCTTTATCGCGAATCGATAAGCAATAAACAGAATTATAATTGTTTTACTGTTGTTTGTTAGTACTTTGCTCGTTCCTATTCAAGGTCGGTATATGAAATGACAAAACATGACAGTACAGAAACAGTAGAGTATCTATACCCTATTTATCTGGAACTTTTGCTTATATTGATTTAATACTATAGCTCCTTGTAATGCCTATTTTTTCTTCGATTAAAAGAATAATATACTAGAAGATTAATCGCGAAAGGTAAATAAGGTGTAAAGTTCCGCCTATGAAGATCGACTTAATTGTCATAGGTTTTGCTTATATAAATTAGATAATACGGACATATTCGTATGACTAAATGAACTTAACACAACCTGGTAACAGGTTAGTATTTTGTGTTTTTGTATGTCTATAATTACATACATATTGATTATAATCAATACATTCAAAAACTGATTTAAATGATTTTGATAAAGTCATAAATGCGTCCTGGGAAACTAAATGGCTGATGTTATCTCAAAAAAATATTGTGTTCCTGTGTAATGGACAATCTCGCGCAGGGGCATCATTGACATTTTTTTGTTGCCGAAATTAAATATTGAAGTTTATTTTAGCGAGTCCATATAAAACACCATCGCTCTTATTACTCTATTATAAGTGGAATCATGTTGTAAATCTTAATTCATAGGTTCAAAGGTTAATCGAAATCAAGTTTCAAAGACAAATTGCCCTATAATACAAGGTCTCAACCGTTAGCAACAATGCGACCATAACACCGTTCAAATGTAATTAGTTTAATTGATTTGAGGAATTCAACCATTTATTTACGTTAGACTCACTGTTAATTGCAGTATTTACATAACAATAACTTTGTAGGTATGTAATAGATATTCAAAGGGCAAATTTGGTTCTTATAATTTTCGCAAAGTTCGCTCCTTGTACTAATATTATGCTTATTAAAGTATTTATTATATGGACTTTTTCACAATAAGATGTAAATGCTTGTCCTTCAAATGACGAAATATCTGTTTGTCAATACTAAGAAAATAATTGTCTGTCTACTATTTCAGCCACAAGCGTGGTCGAAAATTATTGCATAAACTCAAACTGGCCTAAAATGTCTAAGGTTATATATACAGATTTGAGAAAGACGTGAAAATGATGCTTCCGTCTCATCAATATGGTTAATTTTCATCTTGAGTATCGCACATTGAAGAAAAATAACAATTCATAATGAGTCTTTGCTTCAGTCGGAATGAAGAAAACATAGCTTGATTCATTCGTAACCTTGATACAAGTCTGCTACTCCTTAAAGTAGCATGGGTTTGTAGGACACAGTCATTTCCTTGCATTCATTTTGACATCACAAGGCCGTCGTTTCCATCCCAGAGAACGTGGTGATTTGATACGGTGATTCAAATGGCTAAAACGAAATTGTCCTCATTTGTCATTGATGGTAATTAAGATTTTTTCCCAAAAATCTTGCTTTGTGGTACAACATGTTAGAAGTAGGAACAACTTGGTTTTAGGAATATTGTTTTTTGTTAATTATTGAAGATTAGCACTTGAGTTTGGCTATATCCATGACACTTAACACTCTTCTATATAATAATCATGTTTCTTGTTTTCTTGATGACTAAATCTTATCAACATTATGTAGATCTTTTACCCTATGAAAGAGTAAACCATAATTTAATATTTTTTTAAATTGATTCCTCCAAAAGAATGTTATTTCTCACCCTGAAGACAGCTATCAACATTCCGATGACTATTACAAGCTTCTACATTAAAATTTTAGCTCATATTTAGTTTTTCATTATACGAGGTTCTATATAACTCACACACCAGCGATTTGTAGCCTTTCCAAATTTGTCATCTCTTAGAAACCTAGCCCAGTACACGACAGCAGCCAACCAGAACATATGGATCTGGCAGCTGAACGACCCCGGGCTGGAGCGGTTCGACTACGTGCAGGACGCGCGCCTGTTCATGCTGGCCTCCGACTCGTGGCTGCTCAGCAGTGACGTCATGGAGGACGGAGACATCGTCGTGCTGGACGTCAAGGACATCACCCTCAAGATGATCACCAAGCTGAACCTCTCTGTGGCCAAGAAGCTGTCCAAGTATCAAGAGGTATTCTTTAGTATGGTTGTGGTTTGAAAGTCGATAGAACGAGTTAGCGACGGCAAAAGAAGAGAGACTAATTTTTGTGGCCTTTCTTATTATGACTGTCAGCTGTATACTTATTTTGCTATATTTGTTACAAGTGACAGATAGCTAAGGACAATAAATCGTAAAATGGACAAAGTAAACTATCCAATAGTGAAATCTGCATTCTCGAATATACACATGAAGGACGTTTGTAAGCAACGTTTCTTTAATTTCTGTTTCCTAAGCAATACCGAAAAATTCTAATGCTATTTATTCATAATTTTCTGCCTCAGCACTGCTGAGAATATCTTCATAAAAAACTCAAAAAAAATTCCCTTTGCTTTCAGGAAGCCATCCCGCTCCGACTAGAACAGATCCACATTGTGAACGCGCCGCCGTTTATAGACAAGGTGTACGCCATAATGAAACCCTTCCTCAAACAAGAAATCACAAACATGGTGAGTGAATGTATCTCAACATCTTTTTTTCATACAATTAGACTATATGTACGCAACTGTTATACTTTACCCAATAATTACAAAATGATGCGATAATGCAGATCAGTTCAACCCAAGACTTATTTCTTTATTTTTATTGATTGTTCGTCTACCTAGTGTCCGTTTGTCAATTTGTACCTATGTATATTAACGTCAGCTCTGCAATACCGTAGAAGCGAATGAAGTAATTTTATTAACAAACTCGCGTAAAAACGTTTAGGCCGATCAAACATGACGATCTGTCATTTTTCCCGCGCTTGTTATATTGCCGCCAATGCAGTGTTGCCACACACACCAACTTATTTCTGACAATATTATTTATTAAAATGATCAAATTTTATCATGATTATTTTTTGTGGTATACAATAAAGTATGATAAATAAAATAAATAATTATATTCTTTTATGTTACCAATTTTTTTTCTTTCAAGCGATTTTTTTTATTATGTTTTTTTTTTCACGAAAAAAATGTAATGAAGTGTTTGTTACATTTACAGATTCGATTCCACACGCCCAATTCTACGACCTTATACGATTTCATTAGTAAAGATGATCTGCCGGCGGACTACGGCGGTACCCGCGACAAAATGGAAGTGTATCATAAGAAATCTCTCGATCTGATTATGAACAATAGGTAAGTTATTAGTTAAACCGTTATGACCATTTAATTAATAAATATAGATCCAAGAGATCGAGGCTTTTGTAGAAATTCGATGAGAGTTTTGATCGGGTCCATAACTTTTTGGGTGTCGGGTATAAGTCCGAGCCTCGCTGACTTTAAAAGTTATGATTATTCACAATACATTAATCACTACATAGTATAAAACAAAGTCGCTTTCTCTGTCCCTATGTCCCTTTGTATGCTTAAATCTTTGAAACTACGCAACGGATTTTGATGTGTTTTTTTTTAATAAATAGAGTGATTGAAGAGGAAGGTTTATATGTATGATAACATCCATTAAATATCAGCATTGCACCCGTGCGAAGCCGGGGCGGGTCGCTAGTTACCTTATAATTATCAAATCAGTAGTTCGTACTAATCCAACATTTTCGCTGTATGATAGCCATGCTTTATAATTAGGAGATGATTACTACAGTTAAAAATTTAGATACCATAGCATTTATGAAAGCTTCTATAAATATACTAAACCAATTACTTCTGATTGCTTAGAGATAGGATTTACACGTGCAAAGCAAAAATCATGGTCAGACTAAATCGTACCACAATGTGAACATAATTGATATATTTATAGCTATAATTGTATAATGATTACAAGTGGTTTACATTTATGTGAAACAAAAATGTTGCACATTTATTGCCAAGATAATTATTCAATTTTCATGGGAAAGCAGCCTTTAAAGAACAATATTTAACGACTTTGATCAAAGTTCTGTTGTTAATGTTGGATAAAACTGTTCTTTCCTTGACCATTTAAGGACGTTAGAATTAATTATAAATACACATCTAACTTTGACAGTTAGAGATATTTACTTTTAGTTTGATCCCTTGACTGCGTGACTAAATTTTCAAGCCATCATTTTTTTTTATTTATATTTTTAATCGTATTCTATTGATTTTCAGACAACATTTACTCAACGACAACTTATGGAGGGTTGATAAGAAGTCGAAGAACAAAACGGACTCGTCAACGGAAATCGGCTCGTTCCGAACTCTCTCTATAGACTAATATAGTTAAATAAAATTTTCTATGTACATAGTATTTAAATGGATTAGGGATATTTTTGTAAATTTTGTGATGTGTTTAGAGCAATAAAGGACCAATTTGATCTAGAGTAAAATGATAAACTTTGCCAAACTATAAAATGGGTGTCTACCATGAAATTCAGGTAGTTTTTTTATTTTCGAATTTTTACGTAATTTTTTCGTTTTTATTTTTGAAATTAATTGTAATTTCGTGATTCAGACGGTGTTAACTTTGTGAATAAAAAATACTTTGTGTTTTAAAATAATTGCATGAATTCAATGATGTCAATTCACTACAAATGGTGTATAGGTATAGTTATATATTTAAAGATTTTTAAATTAAAACATATTTTACATTAGTCAAAAAAATTAAGATTATAAAGAAACGTACAAAAATATTAATGTGTGCCTTGATTTCTAAAAGTAAATATATTTTTTCAAATAGGACATTGATTTTTTTGACCAGCTATGTTTATGCGATAATTGCCTAGTTTTTTTTTATAAAAAAAAAAATTATAATAAAAAATCTAAATATAAACCCAATGGCAAAAAAAACTGGATTTAAGTATTATATATCCCATGTTTCGCAGTTGTTTATACTCATACATAAATGTTTTTTCAGCAACATGTTTTTTTTTTTTTAATATTAACTTATACACAAGTTGTATCATCATATTTTAAATGGTTTGTATATAATAACAGAATCTTTTTTTTTAAGATATTACTTCAGGTGAACTGCCGTTGAGTAAATTGTGATTTATTTTCTTCCCATAGCATTTATTTAACTATTCATAAAACACGTGATCATCGTGATTCATAAAGCAGTGATGGCCTCGAGGTATGGGCGCGCGGTCGAGAATCTCGGCGGTCGCGGGTTCGAACCCCAGGCACACACCTCTGACTTTTCGAAGTTATGTGTGTATTCACATTGAATTATCACTTGCTTTAACGGTGAAGGAAAACATCGTGATAAAACCTGCACATCTAAGAGTTCTTAGGAATTTCTTAGGTGTGTAGTCCGCCAACCCGCACTAGGCCAGCGGGGTGGACTATGGCCTAAACCCTCTCAATGGTAGAGGAGACCCGTGCTCAGCAGTGGGCGTATATGGGTTGATGAAGAAGAAGAAGAAGAAGAATAACTAATGGAAAAAGGGTAGTCTTATAAATGAAAAATAAAAACAAGTTACCATTTTACTTGTTTTCAGTTATTAGTATTTAAAGTTTATACCATGTATGCAATAAAAACGATCTGACGTGTAATTATGTTTTTTATAATAAAGTTTACGGCTGTTTAAAAAAACGTGTTTTAATCTTCAACCTTTTTTACTTACGGTAAAAAAAATGAGATATAATTTATCTTTTTTGATTCTTATAATGGTATACAGGTTTATTAATTCATTTTGACTGGAGTTATTAACACTCAGCTGATTTCCCATGGCTAATTCTACAAAAAACAAATGGCGATTTTAGACCTTGACTTTTTGTTACTACAGAAAATTGTTTGGGAACAGAAAATTTGGCTAAATTTGTTATCGTAAGTTAATCACTGTAAAACCGAAGCCATCTCTTTGGTTTGAGATAGCTTACAGCGTTTTAAAGGGCATAGGTTTCGACATTAAGCAGCTAATCAAATTTTCTTACGAGACAAATATGATTTTGAACTTATAATTTTCATCTATTGTTCTCATAATTTAGTATGAATACATTAATTAATCTTTTTTCGTCTTTCTTACTTCTTATTCATACATTTCTATTTCCGAGCGGCTGCACAACAAAACACACACAGTTGCACAGTTTAAAAACTTTTAACTCCATACAAATTATATTATATAAACCCTTGCTTCTATACTTTGACCCATAATTTATAATTCTTTTATACGCCTACATATTTAAAAATGATTTCTATTTTTAATATCGTCGGTTCGCGACTATTTTTTTGTGGTTTACACTGCACTTTACATTTATAAAATTGTTTGATCATATATTATTTTTTAAATGCTGGTAATTGTCCTATCTTTGTATAGTCTCCTGACCCTTTATAGAGGCTGACATTGTGAATGTCAATTGTATACCACAAGTATTTAAATACCATAACGTGGTACTTAACCAGATAATGTAGTATGTTAATATTACGTGTTTAAATATAAACAACAAAAGAAAACTGTTAGTTGGTTTGTATGTCCTGAACAGCTTTTTGGTTTTTTATTTATTTTGTACTTATTTCATCATCATCATCAACCCATATACGCCCACTGCTGAGCACGGGTCTCCTCTACCATTGAGAGGGTTTAGGCCATAGTCCACCACGCTGGCTTAGTGCGGGTTGGCGGACTACACACCTAAGAAATTCCTAAGAACTTTTAGGTGTGCAGGTTTCATCACGATGTTTTCCTTCACCGTTAAAGTAAGTGATAATTCAATTTGAATACACACATAACTTCGAAAAGTCAGAAGTGTGTGCCTGGGGTTCGAACCCGCGACCACCGAGATTCTCGACCGCGCGCCTTCAATTTGTAATGGGGACTTTTTAAATTGACTTTTTTAATTGTAAACAATATGAAACGACAAAAAACGCTATAGTCACATTTTTGCAATCCATGCTGATACCTACTGCTGCTTACTTCGTAATGGTCAAACCCGATTACACATTGACACCCGTGAATCCACTGACGTGACGTGACCACGTGACTAACGATTCATGAATCATGTACATCTTACAATTAGCCCAATGTCTTAAACAGAACAGAATGTTTATAAGCTTAACATATTTTTTGATCTACAAAACCACTTCGAATTAAAAAGATGAATAAAAATTTAAACTGTATTGCCCTTTTAGTCATGTTTTTGTATAAATAGAACAAAACAACGTACAGGGTTATATAGGTTAGGTTAACGAGTAAGGACGTTAACATAATGCTTTATTTTTTATGCTTGGACGAGAATAGGATCGCATTTGCAGTATGGTATGGTTAAACTGTATGGATAAAATATAATAATGATACAATAGTTATAAATAAATATAAATATATCCAAAAAATACTTGAATATTTCTGATTCCTCTGCATTAAAATAGAAGCCTTACAAAAAGACTCGCTTGTAGGACACATAATTAATGTCTGTTTTAGGTATAAGTCTTGATTCTGTTATCCATGACACTAAACTAGTATTTTAGTATGAAATCGAACCACATATGTCACTGTTGGATATATTTTAATAGCAAGTTTATTATTATACACAAATAAAATAACCTTGTAGTTTAATTGAAACTTTTGCGATGTATCTATACAATTTTGTGAAATTCTACCGCATAGATAATTCTACAATTATGCACATGTAATGCTATTATCGTTTCTACATAATGATATAATTATTGGAACAATACCCGTGTTTTCTAAATAATAATTGGATAAAGGAACTACTCTAAAGTTGATTGCTTGTTACATAATACAGTAAAAATGTTAAATTCTAAAGAACAGCTGATTAAATGTACTTTTAAAAATATTTTTAGTATAATAATTATATGTATCTAATAATTCCTCTTTAAATGAAACTTACTTATTTTCTTCTCTTTTCTTCCTGGTTAAGAAAACGCTGTAGTCGCACAATTTCCGAATTTTGTTTTAGTTAAATAAGTCGTAAAATTCGTAAATATGCCGTAAAATTGGATTGCGGACTAGTAGAGACTAGTCCGAATGCCCGCATTTTTTAGCGTCAATATGTATATTTTTACCGTTTTTTTCATAGAGTAACGATATATAGCTTACAGCCGCCCTAAATAAATAGGTAATTTAATACTGATAGAATTTGTCGTATCAGGCCAGTAGTTCTTAACGTATTCAAGCAAACAAACTCTTCATTTTTACAGTTAAATCTATATTTAGACTGCACTGTACTTACTATAAGGACTCAGTGTGGTTATTTTGTGTTTGTTAGTATTTAAAACGTACACAAAAAATACATGACAAATTTTTGTGTTGCAAAAATATTTGCTTTACCAGTTAATGGCCGACGGCGTGGTTCTTTTTTATAACACGACAAAGTCACACACCGTGAGACGATTCACGACACTGACCTTAAGATTATGGACGGCAATCGAACATGGGACTTCTCAATAAGAATCCACGCACTTGTACCGATATACTCCTTTACAAATTTAATAGGCTGATACATTTACTTTTTGAAATACAATTGAAGAAACTTCGATTATGTCAGTATAATAGTCGTAGTAGTATAATATTTGTTATTGTAAGATAATAGATATTTATTTATGGCCTCGAGGTTTGGGCGCGCGGTCGAGAATCTCGGCGGTCGCGGGTTCGAACCCCAGGCACACACCTCTGACTTTTCGAAGTTATGTGTGTATTCACATTGAATTATCACTTGCTTTAACGGTGAAGGAAAACATCGTGATGAAACCTGCACACCTAAGAGTTCTTAGGAATTTCTTAGGTGTGTAGTCCGCCAACCCGCACTAGGCCAGCGTGGTGGACTATGGCCTAAGCCCTCTCAATGGTAGAGGAGACCCGTGCTCAGCAGTGGGCGTATAAGGGTTGATGAAGAAGAAGAAGAAGAGAAGATATTTATTTAAAAGTCTAATTACTATAGATTGTTCCCAAGGAAATAGGTCTTCTAGGCCTTCTCAATGACGTTTTATTAATTATCGCAATGCCAAGTCGTGTGATCTTGCTGTTTTCAAAGATTTAAAAAAAATGAAAAATTTAATTGCTTTACAAAGTTATTTTTAAAAACAATGGGGGCTGACCTTCTATATACCTTTATTACATAATGTTTATAATTAAAAATGTTTTTATCATTAATTAAGTATACCTATATAACGATAATATGATTTTTTAAGCATCGTAAACTTTTTAAAGTAAACATTAGTCAGTTATGGGGGCTATAAACCAATTAACATTGGAAATAATAAATCATCTTTATTATTTTTAACACCTCACAAATATGCGAACACATTATTGCCGTTTAGTATTTCTTCATATTACATTATATTTCTTTTGATTTTGCAATAATATGCTCATAGAAATTTAACTGTCAATACGGGTTTTCTGTCCAGTACTAAAAGTAGGTACCTAGATCCGTTCAAGCAAAAAAAAATCCTTTTGTAAGAAAATTTGCTTTCAGCACAAATATGTACATCCCACTGCTGGGCACGGTTATTCTCTGCAACTGAAAGGGTTTAGACTTTAGCCAACCACGCTTTCCTAGTATGGAACTAATTTCAAGAAACCTTTAAGTTTGCAGGTTTCCGCACGATGTTTTCACTCATCGTTGAAGTACGTGATAATTCGTTGTGAATAGTTAGTACATAATTTTAAACAGTCAGAGGCGTGTAACACGTGAAAGCTGCGATCCTCGATTGGGCGTCTAAACTTCAAGGCTAGCTCACTTCAAAGTGTGTCTTTAAAATTATATTGATGGTATATGAAGTCTAAGCTCGCACTATTTCATGCCTATTTCGTTTTTTATGTTATACCTGATCAAAATATGCACGGGCGGCAGGTCGATGACGTTAAAATTAATTTGAAAACAAAAAAGTTTTAGTCAATTAAGTAAGACTATTTATAACCCAATAAGTCTTGAGGTCGAACATTTTGCGATAGATTTTTTTTTGCCTCGTCATTTCGTGGTTCTATAAGTCCCGGGTATATTTCATGGGTCTGGCTAAGGGTAATGTGTTGCTCCACAGACTCTGGAAATGTCCTCGGAAAACGGGAACAGTTTCGTCATTTGGCGAAACTTGGGTACTTAATGATTACCCTGTTTATAAAATAAAATGTACCTCCTGCATCAAAGATGGAGGCATGAGTGACTTTATTGTTAAAACAATAAAATTCTTATGGATTTATAGTGAACAATTTAAAATTCTGTCCTTGCTAGAAGCCTTTTATTTTATTAATATACTTAGGATTGAATGAGTTTTCGTTTGAACAATCAAATTAAGCAACCAGTACAAACTGTTTGCTTAATTTTGGGAATCGAATCTTGGACTTCAAAAAATCGCACGCGTAAACTACCTATAAGACCTACAAGGCAGCGTTTTTTTGTGGCACGTGTAATAGATACGCTTAGTAACTAATGATCTTATCGCAAAAAACTGTGCAACCTTGGTTCGAAACCAAAATAAAGTAGCTACAGATATTTTTTTTTGATGATACTCCCAGAACTAGATTTCCGAAAATTCTGTTTCAATACTTACTTCAAATATATATTAAAAAATTTAAAACCGACCAAATGCGAGTCGGACTCGCACTCGAAGGGTTCCGTAAGGGCGAAACTCTGGTCTGATGTTAGGGAGCCACGCTTAAGTATTTATTTATGTTCTTATTGGTACCGTCTGTATACTAAATTTATCACGCTGTTTGACTGTTAAGGAAATTTAATGAAAAATCCTACGTACGTTCTATAGAATAGAACACACGGTACTTCTAAGATTTATAAAGTCAAGTACCTACTAGGCCATGCTGGTTTAGGGATTTTGTTAGGGACCCAGCCCGGCACTAACATCTGCGCGGACATGACGTCGCAGTGCGCCGGGCTGGAAGACCGGTGACCCCGACATACGGTTACCAACCCCCCCCCCCCCCCCCAACCCCGGGCTGGCGGGAAGCAGAGCCATAAACAGCTTTCTTCTCGAGAACCTACTAGGCCAGCATAGAGGATTATTATAACTAAATCTTTTAAATTGCAATGTCTATGAAAAACTCCATAACACTCCTTCCGATCTTATAATCGAACTCGGAACCACTGCATCGCACGGCACTTGTGCCGTGACACCACGAGGCATTATAAAAAAACTAGAAAAAAATGTCAAAAGGAAACAAATACGCGTCAATTCTTTCCGTGCAAACGTTACATGTAGTCGAATTGGCAACACAAATCTGCAGTTAGATCAAAACCGGCGAGCGACGCGTTGCTCCGTTTAATACGCTGCGTGCGCGGTCTTGTGACATAAATATTTTGGTCAATTGTGAAACATACAATGTAAGTGACTAGAATATTGTATTAAATCATCGGTTTTTGATTTAAATTGTAAGGCATTTTTAAAAATATTGTTTTTAATTTTTTTGATTCGTTATTTAAGTTTGTTATTTTAAATCGTGTTTTTTATATATTTATTAAAACTAAAATTTCCTTTTTGAAATATCGCAGCCTGGTTTTTAAATACTTTTTGTTATATATTTTTTTAATTGTTTACATATTATTTCAACTTATATTTATTTCATTAACAGAATAACTGTTATTTATAAACATTATTTAATAATTAATAAATATCTTACCTTTAAACATTTAAATACGTACAAAGTTTATTTATTATTCTGATATATATTATGATATTCTATCTTTAAAAATATTACCATTAAAACACCTGTGATTTATTACAGATGACTTCAATCACCAACCAAGATATCGAACATATCAGATCATGGATGGCGAAAGAAGATACTCTGCCGAAAGATTTTAGTAAGTGATATTTCATTAGTTAAGTAAATAAAAGATAAATTCAAATTTGCTCATGGACTAATAATAAATTAACTGTGAATTCTAAAGAGATACATAGAAATCGCTAATGGTAGGATCTCTGTCCGTCGACATATGACAACGATCTTTAAAAAATCGCTGTTCCTCTGATCTCTATAAAGAATGTTGAATATCGTAAGAAGTCGCATTAAGATAATATGAGTATCATAAAAAAATACTCATTGACAAAAATGTATCATAAAATCCGCCGATTGACTAATTAACATACAAATCTGAAAGAACATAAATCGGTATGTACTTTTCTACATTTAGCAGACACATACACATAACTGGTACTTCATAAAGCTGGATCAATTCTTACCATTGTTTTCCTTTCTATAGGACTCGACTAAAAAATCCTCTATCTTTCACTGAATATTACACACACAAAAGCCCCTAGTATTTCGTCTCTACTGCCCTAAACTATAAGTTTTAGCACCATAAGATAATATATGATGCTATACTATAACCATCGTGCCAGTTAATAACATCCCTTTTAAAAAAAATGAAATAATCTCTACACTGAATGCCCTAGATATTCGTCTATGAAAAAAACATAACACGCTTAATAATCTAATCGCAAGCTCGGATTTCCATCATTTAAAATTCCTTTGTTATTTTCATTTGCATACCTAATTAGGATTGTGCTATGTTATTTTATAAACTAGTTATACTAATTAAGTATAAAGGTTCTCATAGATTGAAAGGTATTTTATATTTGACTAATGCATTAAGAACCAGATCTTTTGCTTCTTATGAGGACAAACAAACAATTCGTTAATACACGCAGTGTTATATAGTTAAGATTAGTGTAATTCATGTCGTATTTTTATAAAAAAAATACTAGAAATTCATGGCTTACATATCTATGGTTATCATAATATTTTTCTTAGAATTACTTTGCACATTCTTAGTTACGATGACGATAAAGACTTCTTTATAAGGCTATACCAGCGATCTTATAAATAATACATTTATATAAATTTAATTGCAGTTAATTCTATCTATAATTTTTACATGTACAAAATGATGCTTTATGACTTCAATAACCAATTTGCACACATAATGAAGAGATAAGTCGTTGTAGACCATAAAAAAATAAAAAATAAGAAAAAAATTCTTGAAAGGATATCTACAGTTTTCTAGATAGGTTGTCTCATAGTTAAATCAGCCAGCAACGATGTAGACTACTCACCTTTAAAGATAGTAGGACGACGGTAGTATTAGGTAGTACGACTTAACCAGTAACCCTGTACATGTAGATAGGAGAAGAGTAAATAAAATAAAATTATCTTTTCAGCTAACATGATGATCAGGAAATTCCTACACAGCTGTTACGGGAGCCTCGAGCAGACCAAGAAATGTATAGAAAGGTTCTGCATTGGACGGTATAATATGCCTGAATTGTACACTAACAGAGATCCGATGTCTGCGAAAGTTCAAACCGCATTTTCCATAACGTAAGTACTGTTGTGCTAACTTTGTAAGTATAATTTTGTATTATCATAATCATCAGCCCTTATAGGTCTTGCTGTTGGTCACGGGCCTCCTCTACAACTGAAAGGGCTTAGTCCTTATTTATCTGATGTAAACTTTTTGTAGAATATATTTTTTACGCCTGGGATTCAAACCAGCGACCGCCGCGCTTGGTAGTTGCGCGGCTTATCCCTAAACGCACCTTGCATAAAAAAAAAAATTTACTTCGCAAACATTATCCTCTGTGACCTTATCGTGAACTCGGGCAAAAAATAATCGGTAATTTTTCAAACCGGCTTACAATAGTCACAAAATATTAATCCCACATTTGTCATTTCAATGCGGATACAATTCAAAACCACGCAAAACAATAAAAAAATATTAAATATCATACAAATGAGCTTAATTTTATTATCCAACAACTCTTAATGAAACAAAGTTCTTTGGACACCAAAAAATATTTCCATTTGAATGGCAGTGACTTATGAATGAAAATCATAAGATGCAGAGAAATATACAAGGTTTGTTCAGACCGTGATCGGAAACGAAGGCAGGTTATAA
Source organism: Cephonodes hylas (assembly GCA_030295005.1). NCBI lineage: Eukaryota > Metazoa > Arthropoda > Insecta > Lepidoptera > Sphingidae > Cephonodes > Cephonodes hylas. The sequence goes on along the minus strand of AP025377.1, from coordinate 4,443,779 downwards.
GTTCAGTGATCACAAAGCTATTGGCGTTAAAAAAATCCCGACAAAGAAGAAAAAAAATTCAAACCACATAATTTTAATACCGACGGTTGTAATGAGACATTCTCGATTTAATATATTTTAAATAATTCGGAAAACAAAATGTTTGTAGTAATAAAATATGAGAAAATAAAACAATAAAATAATGTAACCGAGCGTGTACAACATACGGTATAAACTATAAGTTATAACTAACACCACTGTAAAAATATAATTGCAGTAATGTGCGAAATATGATAAAACTGTATGTTAAATGGACAATATACTTAAAACAAAGTAAGTTATATTTATGAGTCAATTTTTATACCAATTCGCATGGACAAATAAACTCTGATAATTCTTTCTAATCTTTAGGTAAGCAGAGGTGCATTTCTACGAAAATTTCGCAAAGTATGTATTAGTCCAATGTAATAGGGACGAGACTATTGTCGTTTTCGGGCAAATTTCCAGATTCCATACCCTTACTGAGACAGAAGAGTATAATCAGCCCCTGTGTCTTGCCTTTGTGGATTATGAAAAGGCCTTTGACTCTATCGAAATCTGGTCTGTTCTGGAATCTTTGCAACGGTGCCAAGTCGATTGGCGATACATCCAGGTGCTGAGATGTCTGTATGACGCTGCCACTATGACCGTCCGAGTACAGAACCAGCAGTCTAAACCAATCCCAATGCATCGAGGTGTGAGACAAGGGGACGTTATTTCCCCGAAATTGTTCACTAATGCATTGGAGGATATGTTTAAGACACTGAACTGGAAAGGACGCGGCATAAACATAAACGGCGAGTACATCTCACACCTGAGATTTGCAGACGACATCGTCATCATGGCTGAAACCGTTGAAGATTTACAACAAATGCTGTCCGATTTGGCTTATTCTTCATCACGCATCGGTCTCCGGATGAACTTGGATAAAACCAAGGTCATGTTCAATCGACAGGTTATTCCGGAACCGATTGCAATAGGCGGAGTAACACTCGAAGTTGTTCCTGAGTACATTTATCTTGGTTCAATTATACAATTAGGTAGGAACAACTTCGAGAAGGAGACCCAAAGAAGAATACAGCTGGGTTGGGCAGCGTTTAATAAACTTCGTCGAGTCTTTTCGTCACCCATACCACAAAGCCTGAAGACGAAAGTCTTTAATGAGTGCGTCCTACCTGTCATGACATACGGAGCCGAGACGTGGACACTGACGGTGCGACTGGTCCACCAACTCAAGGTCGCTCAGCGAGCGATGGAGCGGGCTATGTTAGGAGTCTCTCTGAAGGATAGGATCAGAAATGATCTTATCCGACAGAGAACTAAAGTTACCGACATAGCCCAAAAGATCAGCAAGCTGAAGTGGCAGTGGGCCGGTCACATCTGTCGCAGAACCGACAACCGTTGGGGTAAACGTGTTCTGGAGTGGAGACCACGGCTCGGCAAACGTAGTGTAGGACGCCCTCTGGCTAGGTGGGGTGACGATATCCGCAAGGTGGCTGGCAACGGTTGGATGAGGAGAGCCGAAGATCGAGCCCAGTGGCGTGCCATAGGAGAGGCCTATGTCCAACAGTGGACGATTAAAGGCTGATGATGATGATGATACCCTTACTGAGAATGGAAATACCTAATAAAGAACAAACGAACAAAATCAATCAATCAATCAATCAATCAGCCTATCGCCGTCCACTGCTGAACGTAGGCCTCCCCAAGAAAGCGCCGACCATCCCGGTCTTGAGCAGCCCTCATCCATCCGTTTCCCGCCATATACGAACAAAAAGTACCTTTTGATCTATTTTTGCACGAGATTTCAATCAATGCAGGTTGATTTCATGTGATTATGTATTATTACCCGCTGTCTGTCATTATCATTCAACAATGTAAAAGTGTTATCAAATATGAGGAATCTAAATCGTAATCGTTCCGGAAACATAGAATTACATTAACAATGTAGATATAAAATATTTTTAAAATGAGTATTTTTTCTTTACTATTGTTTCATTATTATTATTATCGTCAGCCCATATTTCAATGCTGGGTAAGGGCCTTCTCTAAAACAGAAAGGTCTTAGTCCACTAGACCAGCCTAATGCGGGTTAGCGGACTACACATCTAAGAAATTCATAAGAACTTTTAGGTGTACATGTTTAATTAAGATGTTTTTTTACCGTTAAGGTAGTGATAATTCATTATGAATACAGCCATAACTACGAAAATTCAGAAACATATGCCTGGGAACTCGCGACCGCTGAGATTCTTTCCGTGTGATTAAACCATTAATATTGCCGCCGTTCTATATTTTTTATTCAAATACTTGTAAAATGAACTTTATGTTTTATTAAATGAATGCCGAAACAGAATCAAAAAGTAATCGTCTTAACAATTCATTTTTCTGGTTTCGAATGTATTAAATAAAATTTGATGACACAATTTTGTGACTTTTATTGCCTCGATAAAAATCATAATTATGATAAAAAACAGCAAAAAATTATCAAAATGTTGTTTCGTAACAAACAAATATGTAAGTAAACAAAATCTTTAAAATAATCTGACCGATTAATCTTAGTTATTTTATTTTATTAATTAATTTGTTTTGACTCGTATAACATCTTAGGCGTATTCGGTAGGTGTTTAACTATATGGGTTATAATAAATGACATAATTAATTTAACCACGACCAGAGAGGAAAACCTACTTCCGTAGGTATACAATTAATAGGTTTTATAATTATGTATTTTGACCATAAAAACATATTTTTATGAACATGACTCACAGAATTCCGCACTAAGTAATATCATTTCTATAGAATGAATGTATAATTACTATAGTTTAAGGATAAAATTGTTGTTTGAACAAAAAAATACGTCAACGTTATTGGATCAACCTTCTTAGTTCCAAGTAAATATTTTGATACAATTCAGAGTAATTTTCAGAGTACGATTTTTATGAGGAAAATTTTCTTAAATCCCTATCTGTCTTAGAGAAGCTCTAGTACTGCAACCAACCGGCTAAATATCTCGCGGTACCTTACATCATCACAGTAAAAGAACTCAGAATCTCGAATGGAAATCAACTCGAGTTGAAACAAGATTTATTTAAATAAACTCCTTCCTCGTCTTACCCAACACACCAGTAGGTGGCAGTGTAGTCTTTGCTGCATCAACCTAAAATGGCGCTTAATAAATCTTTCTAATTAATTAATTATTAAATCAATTGGTATATGAAAATATCACAAATAGAATCATGAAATTTCAGTATGATACCAATGTAGGTACAAAAGCATGATTGTTATTTAAGAGTGATTGAAACAAACCTTGAATCTCAACGTATAAACTATAACCTATTGTTATTCAAGAATATTGTCTGATTGATGTTCGATGATATTTCACGTCAATAAATTTATTATCGTCATAACTTTGTCACAATATAATAATTTTTGTTTAGATGTTCGTCACGTATACAGGTTTTATTCAGACTGTGATCGGAAACTTAGGCAGGAAATAGCTATGGTGATTGTAAACCGTCTAGCATTAAAGAAATACCGACAAAAAAAATACATTTTGGTATGCTCTGGTATGGTCAATCAAGCTAGTTTCTAGCAAACGTAACGCCACGTGCCAATACGAACAGGAATTTATAATACATACTTATATTATAAGTACTCACATACGATTTATTATTACCAAAACTTTAATCAAGTCCAATTGGAGGGCCGATACATAGACTAAAAAACATATCACGTAGGTAAAGAACGTCAAAGTGAACTCAACTCGGACTTGTCTAGATTTTTTTAATAAAACCTTTTTTGTACCATTTTTACGCATTCCGTGTACAGCTATTATAATTACATTCGTACGACTTTTTTACTGCACAATTAAGAACAATAAATCTAAACTAAAACTGATCCTCTCATTGTTATGCATGTAATTATTTTGTAATTGCCACAAGACAATACACTAAGGATATTAACCTGCAATTACTATATAATTCAGAGTATTTCTAGTATAATAGAGACATTAAGATGAAAACAGATCATTTAAGATAGTTTATTTCAGGGAAAAACCTTGGCAACGCTTAATAGTTATAATTTAAGTGTATTTCTACAAACACATCGGTTTTCGAGAACGTAAAAGTAGGTAGAATTATCAATTATACATTTCTACCCCGGGTTCTCTCGCTGTTCACCAAAACAGTAAGCGAAACTGTATCATACTTTGACCATATTAGGCTCCGTTTTGTTACTGATATTTACGTTAAAGTTGAACCCAATAATACGACATCTGATTCTAGGTTTTGGTACCTTTAAACCTCATCAAGCTAGTACCGTGGAACCAACGAAGTATTCAGGCAAAGTAACGAATGCAAAAGTTCAGTTAGTGATAAACAATCGATAGCCTTGAACATAAAGAATAAATTCCACCATATAAGTTTAAGGAATCATTAAAATTCTGCACCTGTCGCATGCACCTAACATCTTATTTTCGGCATTGCAATTGGCGTCGTCTTCCTTATTGAAATGGTCCTTCCAGACCTTGATTTTCACCCGAGCGGATACAAATATCCTAACTGAAATCACCATTCCTTTTTTATTTTATTTTTCTAGTAAATTAAATAATATTTTTTCCTATCCTTCCAGGTCCGTAGCTTCGTTTAATGCGGGGAAAGACGAATTGCTAATTCATCAACTGGACGATCCAAACCTAGAGAAGTTTGACTTCTACGAAATTCTAAAGGCGTTCTCCTTACAAGCGGACTATTGGATCCACGATCACCCAGTTATTTCGGACGGTCACGTCATACTCTTGGACATACAGCACTACTATCTCAAAATAATACCCAAAATCAACATATTCTACGTCAGACAATTCTTTCTGTTCTTACTTGTAAGTATTTATTTGTTTTTTTTTACACCAAACTTAACTAATTGCTCCTATTTGAAAAATTGATTTTGGGTTGAATCGTCTATTTTTAGAGGAAGGCTTTGGTTTATATAATATCATCACATTACAACCACGACGAGCGGAGCAACAAAAAAATTGCTCAAACCATGGTAATATTCCTTTTTAAGTTTTGAGTTTCGTAAATGGATTCGCGGGCAACATCTAGGACTAAATAACTACAGCAAACGATTACGCATTTGGTTCTGATCCAAAACTTGAATTGAGACTTATACATGGATAAACAATGCCCTTCACATTCATTTTTGTACCTATTTAAATTATAAACAAAAATTCATATTCACAGGAAGCCATGCCAATAAGGTTGAAGAAAATCCACGTGTTCAACTGCCCGCCTTATTATGAAAAACTGTACTTACTCGTTAAACCAGTACTACCTCAAGAGATTTGCGATGTCGTGAGTATTTATTCTAGATATTATGTACATCTTCTTAATTAATTCTGATAAAATTCTAATAATAATTCAAGTCGTAATCCGGTGTGGTGGTCTGAGGCTTTACCCCTATGAGTTTAAAAGGCGTAGAACGCCAATAAGCTAACAGATACCTACATACTTTTATACGCAAAAAGCTGTTTATATTTTTTGTTAAATTGCATTAAAAAAATCCTATCTTAGAAAAAATATTTTATTTGAGTATAACAAAGTCACCATATGAACTCATGATGTTTTTTATTCAGAATATTCGTCATGACTTTTGAAAGTATCTTGAATTTAACGCGCATCTATTTAATACTATTTTATTATTTATTTTTCACAGATAACATTCCATGCTAGTGCTTCTGATCTACATAAGGTGATAGACAAGGCTTACCTTCCAAAAGAGTTAGGAGGTGACGCGCCAACCTTGAGGAAATCGAATGAAGATTGGATCAGCAAAATTGAGGCAAACAGGTACATCACCATTCATAATTCTGAAGAATACAATCGTACTAATAATTTAATATAATATATAAAAAAATAAACAAAATGAAAAAATACAAACTTTCATATTCCATTCTTCATTTTACTTCAATTCATTTTACTTGTGGGTATTTTGAACGTTAGCTTGTTCATCTGAAAATTGACCTTCAATTAAAAGAACTAAATATTTGAAAAAGTAGGAAATTCGCAAATTAAGAATTTTAAATATTAAAGACATGACGAATTTTATATTTATTTCTTTCCTAATAAAAACTTTTTATTTTTAGGAAATTTTTCTTGAACGAGGACCTGTGGAAAGCAAAGCAGTCTAAATCGAAGAATATCGACAATTGTATGAACGGCTCCTTCAGGACTTTATCTATTGATTAGTGGTTTCACATGTTAATTTATAATTGTAATACATTAATTGTACAAAGAAACTAAATAATTTAAGAATGAAAGTTGATTTGGGTAAAACGAAATTTAATATTTATGAAAAAATCTGTTATTTATAAAACATAAAAAGTGTAATAAAATTGTTAAAGATAATCTGGATTCAGGAATAAACTGTATAAATGACACAGATGTCTTCGCGAAAAGATTTTTATCTTTCATCTGAAGATCGGGATATTAATTATATTTAATTAATTATCATATAACAGTGTGTTTATAATAAAATTGTTTTGAAGTACTAGATACCTTGGTTAATAATTTCCTAAACTTCTCATGACAAACATCAATTTCTATATTCTGTATCCACGATGGTGCATTTCTGCATCCACGTTACGTCAACTGTGTTTTATTTTGATTCCCTCGCGAAAAACGAGTTTTGTTTTCGGGTACATATCCATTATCCAGACTTCGCAGCTACCGATAATTTTGTGATTCATCGAAATCATCATCATCAGCCAAAAGACGTCCACTGTTGGACATACATTTTGTGATTAATATATTATACATAAATTAATACACTTATCTTGTGTCCCCAAGTTTTACTATCTAATTGCGACGACTTATTACGACTTATTTAAAAGCGAAGAGTTTTCCTCCTTGAAATATGTTTTTAAAATGATTTTATTGACGTTTTATAAATTGAATATTGTTTTCATAAAATTTCTATTGTACTCCGCGATTACCCCGCGTTAGATTAAATTTTCCAAAACAGATGAATCTATGCGCTATTTTAGACTACAGTATATCTATAGTGTTCAGTTTTATCCAGTACCTTACTAGATCAATATAAAATACGTTATTGATCCTCGAACAGTTTGATATAAGAATCAACTGCGTTGCAATAGCGTGCATGTATGCAACCTTGATAGTCACACGTGGAGAAAGTTGTGGAACAACTTAAGCAGTTTTTACTGTTGCACGTGTGAACCAATTACCAATACTACAGAATGATTAATACGTACAACATTACGCCTTATACCTACCTATCTATATATCATTTTTATAGGTAGAGACTAAGCAGTGATGGCTTCGAGGTTTGGCACGCGGTCGTTAGTTTCGGTGATCGCGGGTTCAAACTCCAGGCACATACCATACTTTTAGAAGTTATGTGTGTCTTCACAATAAATTATCGCTTGCTTTAACGGTGAAGGGAAACATATTGATGAAACTTGCACACCTGAAAAAGTTCGTCATGTATGTAGTCCCCTAACTAAGGCTAGGGCCTGACGAAGGCCTAATCTTGCGACGTGCATGGACCGATAATGATGGGATAGAGTCTATAAAAGCTTGAAAACTAATGTCTAGAGGTTTTATTTATTGACGAAGCAAGCATTACATATCACGATTTTTAATTTTCCAGTATATTATAGGGAACAAGGTGCAGTCGAGTATGTTATGGGTTGCGCCTAAATTATTGCTTCGGAAATTGTTAGTTGTTGTGGACTTATAATCTTTCTTAGCCTACTTATATATTATAGTTCTTGATACAGAGTAACTAATATTATACATTTTTTGACCGCAAAATATAGGTACAAACAAAATAGACAAAGATAATTTGTTCCTTATAAATTTATTAAAAAGTACAAGTTAACATATCACATAAAATAGGCATGTTATACATACCTCGAAATATTTGTTTTAACATCAACAGCTATTTGTTTATTTGATGTCAAAAGAAACTACAAAAGAAAGATGTAATTTTTGAATGTATATTTTAATAAATTAATTGTAACAAAAAAATTGGTCCTTTATTGTTTTTGTAAGTTTTTGCTAGTATCAAATATACAGGCGTAAAATGTTGTTTTTGCAAAATTTAAGTATAAAGGATAAAAATGAAAAAGGTTTCACAGTTTGCACTTTAAACTCAGGTACTAAAAGTAATAAAATAGTTTCTGAACTTAACTTCACAGTACAAAATCATTTTCGTTAAAATTATAATTTGTATTTGAAATTCTGATATGTCAGTGTGTTTTAACATTTAAAACTAAACTCCATACCACACATGATTATAAAAGAATTCTCATCTTAAGTCGGTACGATTTAATCAAACAAAAATTAAATATTACCAACACCGATTTGTTTTCAGGATATTCTGATCAAAATTTCTTACACGCTAACATTATCATATTACACTGGGTTTTTGGTTGACATCCAAAGAACGTCCAGCAATTGAAGACACAATTTAAAAACACGTTATTTGATTGACAACCTTAATTAAGACAAAAAGTTTATTGCTGTAGCGAAAATATCCTATTGCTTTTTAAAGAAACTAAATTGTGGTAGCAATTTTTTAAAACGTAACATTTATACAATATCTATAGAAACAATACCTACTCCACTAACTAAGTCAGTTTACAAGGACATTACACATGTACATATATACTACGTTATCCAATCAGTCTAACGCTAAAGACCTGAAGGATCCAGGAAGGTCTCTGACTTTCTCGACCCTTTCGTCTTTAGTATGTATCGGTCTGAGCGACTCGTCAACAGCCCAACGCTTGTCATTTGTCAGGAACCAGTCCCTGAAAAATATAGTAAAATTCTATAGAATGGAATAGAATTTTTTGACACAATAAAGAAAAAATGATAAATAAATAAATACACCCCACTTCCACATATAACTGCCCCACACTAAGATGAAATTCTTATGCCTTGGGTATTAGAAACATCAAGACTTTTTCGGCTCAATAACAAAAAGTATTGGTGGATAACACTTGTGTGTACGATTTTTTCTTCGCCAACATATATTTGATATATTTAATTCTTATGGTACTAATAAGTATTTATTATTGGTAAACCTCAAAAGCGCTTTGCTGGATTGAAAATTCATGGCCGGGACCTCTAGATCATACATCGCATATTGCGGGCCAACGGGGCATTCCTAATATTTTTTATTATTACCTATATTAGTCAGTTACAAAGCTTTTTGGAATTTTTTAACCTTAGGCATATGAAATAAATTCACAAGCTGATATTAATGACTTAACATGGATGTTTAAGGCCAAAAAGTTTCTCATAACGTCTAATATTGCAGCACAAGATTATATATTAATATGAAATGATATATAGGACCTATATTATAGGAATAATTTATTTAATAAACACAGCTTGTATAAAACGTTTTTTACATCATGTTACGTAGTTTAAATAAATGTAGTGTAATTAATCTTTAATTATGCTGCGGTCAAGAGAAAAGTACTTGTTTTTTCCCTATACCGTAAGATATGATAAATTGCTTTGAATTTAAATTACAAAAATTACCGAGTTGGAACTATTTTTACTACTATTAACCGGACTTATAACTCATTAATAATGCGTATAACATAAATGTTGATAATTTATAATAGGTACTAGATATATGCCGGCAAAAATAAACTAGGCTTCTTGTTTTTTCTTTGTTGGCAACTTAAAATAGTTTGGAGTACATGATCATCTCAGATATAAATCTAGGATATCACACGAGGACCCAAAGAGGCTGACTGAAACGTTTTAGTACGCATACAGATAGAAAACACAAAAACAAAACTCAGTCACCGCAATAGTATTTGTAAGATGGCTTAACAGCTTAGCTCTAAAAAAAATATCCTGTTACCGATACCTTACCTTTTAGATTCCATCTTTTTGATCCATTCCCTCTTTATCTGATCAAGACTGCCAGCTTTGCCGCCGTACTCAGCAGGCAATATCTCCTGTGGTATGTCTTTGTACAAAGTGTCGGAATTGGGCTCGTGGAATTTGATCTGGAAAGAAAAATAATGGTTGTGAGTGTGTGTGCAGTACTATCGAAACAAAATGATTGCTGTCTAATATCAACAACGAATGAACAAGGGATTCATTATGTTCTGTCAAAAGATGTCTACTGCACAAACAATTAAATTGTAACGTGTATTCGGCATACAGAAGCTTGCAAGTATCTTACCAGCTTAGCAACTTCTGTCTTGAGGAACGGCTTGCAAATTGCGTGCAGCTTGCCGATGTACGAAGGGGCGTTGATCACGTGCACTTGCTTCAGCCGAATTGGCATGGCTTCCTGGAAATAAAACAAATTCCATTGAGATTCCATTACGTTCTCTTGCAAGAATAGCATTAAACCCATTGGGTTTGGGGTCATAATTGGGTAAAATGAAAAATAAGAACGATTTTTTTGTCGAATAATCTCTAAGAATCGTGCCTGGGGTATTATGATCATGTTTTGAATAGATTACAGTGATGCCTTGAGGTGGTCGGTTAAATTAGTGCTGCCTCTTGCGTTTTAAGACGTCGAAATTAGGCGCGAAACCAAAATTTGAAATATAATTTAAAGGCTACAAAACTTTTAACGCTCTAAACTAATCTTTCGATAGACATCTTTAATGTTATCAATCTAGCTATGCATATCATTAAATGGTCAATTGACTCGTGAACACCTAGCTAATCTATCACACTTCCTACATAACGAAATCAATGTGATATCGAAACTGAAATGTAGTAACACGGGGAAGAATATGTAATTTCATAATTATACAAAAACAGTATGTAAGTCACTAACATTATTTACTTTCAACTTTCCTTTCACTTTCGCAGAAGAGTGACCGATTTTATAATATGAGTGTTGTATTTCTTCAACCTTTTTATTGACTCATGTCTGTTCTAGATTGAGAACAAAATTACTCAAGACCCTTCAACGGTAATGTAAATTATCAAAGATTGTTTAAAACTCAGTTTTATAAATCAATTCTGTATATAACTTAAGCACTATTGATTCCTTTTCTAATATTTTCATCTAAAGACATCATTCCCTGAGCAAAAAGACCGTCATTTCGTCTTTTTTTATTCAAATGTATTGCCATTTTACTTTATCCAGGTATAATCATACATAAAATTAATAGGTGATACGTACTAGAATATCCCAAGATTGACTTAAATACTATAATAACTTAATGTTTGTCCGAGTGCAATTTTAAGGAGCTTTCGTGGTTGCTACGACTAGATACCGTCAACTTAAAGCTAGACTATAATGAACGTAAAGTTTTGTACCGACTTGATTAAAGCACATAATTTGAAAAGTTTGCGAAGATTTTCAGTTGGAATTTTGTTTTAGTATGTTAACCACAATATTTAACGTGAGCTAATATTATCTTAATTAATAGGTATACGTGTAACTTTGATTATTGATTAAGTTTTATTGATAATAATTATCTGCCAGTAATTTACTGCTAAGACTTTCCGGAGTAATAACATAAAATTTCAACGAAAAATCGTCCCTTTGTATGTGCTCATTGGAATCTGTACCGGAGGTCTCAATTTTTATGACAAAAGTATTTGTAAACACACAAAGGTTTGTGAAACACCAAATGTCAGAGATCGCGGCGCCGCTAACGAAATCCCATAAGCAAGGCATAATTGTTCTTTAGAGCCCACACGCCTTTAACATTTACGAAATACAAGGTCGACCACGCGAACTGCAATCAGTAATACACCATTACCACACACATATCCATTACTCCAGCATAATATTGTACCTCAATCTTCTACATATGTTATTTATTTTATACGTATAGCACACTGCCTCTTTAATTTCGCGTAATACTCGTAGATATACGTAATACGTTAGAGGTCATGTGCTATTTGGTTACATGTAAGTAAGTTATCAACAGCAGCATGGAGTCTTAATGTTTCCAATAAAATTTGATATTAAGATAAAATATTTTGACGATGCCATGTGTCCCATTATTAGAGACTATAACAATCAATTCTCGTTAGACGACACTATTAGGGCTGCAAAAATGACGAAAAATTCTTTCCCTAACAAACTAGAATCGCCCAACATGGCGCGATTGCTAGTTTGACTAATCATTAAAGATGGTCTGTAGAAGGTAACAGTCGAGCTTAGTCCCCCAAACCTAATATATTTGAATAGCACCAGTTGAAACTATAGATTCTTGATGGTTTGCAAATTTGGACTTAAGTGTAATATCATCTGCATGACAAGTAGCTTTATTGCGCCTTTTTTGCATTACAATAGGTTGAGGTATTCATATGACTGTTGGGCATAGCTCTTAGCACGAAATTCTTTAGGATTGTGTATAAAATTGACGCACTTTGTTAATTTTGTATCTAGTAAATGGATTATCTATTATGTTTCATCTTATCAACGACTACGGCTCCTAGGGCCCAATGCACTCTGCATTGTAATATAATAAATTTGATTTTATAAGAACCGAATATGCTACCTAGTTTTATTAGTAAATGCCTATACAATTAAATGTCAATAAATATTAAAGCTTTTGCGATAAACACAAGATAAAATCATTGGATCAAATATTAATGCACTTAGAATGGAAGAAATAATAATAGAAATAAAATATAATGCACGAGAAGCCCTAATGCGTAGCAAAGCTTCTTGGACTTTTCAATATCATATGAGCAATTAACTGGATTACTAACCATAAGAATTAAGCTAATAACCCAGAGCCATAAAACACAGACATAATTGCAGATAATTTGTTTGCTCTCCAATTGAACTTCGTCGCTATGTAATCACAGGATGTAAAACTGTGTAAATATTCTTTCGATATGTTTCTGATAATAAAAAATGGTATAATTTTCCAAGCGCGTGTCTGATATGTAGTCAATTATGGTCAAGATTTACTTAAGTTGTTTGCTGTTAAGTGTTAAAGCCCAGTATTCACTGGGCTTTAACACTTTTGGCTTTTGTAAATGAAAGAACATTCGTTCTTTCTCCTCCTTTCTGCTTCAAGATATTCATACGCTAAGGTAGCTTATTATAGCTTACTAGCTTTTGCTCGCGGCTCCGTCCGCGTAGACTACAGGGTTGAGTTCAGAAGGAAAATAAGTTGTAGTCTATTTTACTTCTCTGAGTCCTATTTATCTCCATACCAAAAATCATACAATTCGGTCAAATTGTTCAAATGTGAAACCGTAACGCGTCGATCGGCGCCTTGTGCATCATTATTGCGCGCTTGATCAATATTTTAAAACTGCAATATCTTCTAAGATACTCAGTGAAATCAAATGATGTAAAGGGCAATTTTATTTAAAATTAAATACTTGTAATGAATAACGTATTTATTTGGATTAGGATTAATATCATATTTATAAAAACACCTTCACAAATGAAACTTTATTTTAAAATAAATTTGGTTAGGATAAAAAACGTTATAGTGAGCCAACCTTAAAGAATAGACATATGCTGTCGCGCACTTTTTTTTAGAACTTTTAAAGAGGAACATTTCTCTCATACATTATTTTAGCGAAACTTTAACCGTTTCCGCAGTGCACGCAGCGGAAGCTCATAAAAAGAAAAAAATGTCCCCGATTTTGAAACATTCTTTATTGCTGCTCCGCTCCTATTCGTCGTAGCGTGATGTTATAAATGTGCTCAATAAATGTGCTATCTAACAGTAAAAGAATTTTTCAAATCGAACCAGTAGTTCCTGAGATCCTAGCGTTCAAACAAACAAACAAACAAACTCTTCAGCTTTATAATATTAGTATAGATTCATAGTCCCAGAACCAAAAAAATGTGACGTCACTATCAGAAACTACAGAAGCTTTTTCGGTTTTAAAAACTACGCTCCGCCAAAGATATGTGTATATTGGTGGACCACACAGAATAGACACTGAAAAAAACGCGAAAAACGTGGTATTTGGTAAATGAAATATCTTCACACAACAATTAGCTCTGAGCCAAATATTCATAAATATAATCTACATAAGATTGTTAATTAAAATACTAAGAAAGTTGCACATACATATCGGTGTAGTGATGCAACTGCTCTAGACAATGGTCTACACAATATTACACCGCAGTTTCTTTTCACCGATTTCGACAAACGTTGGGAATACGTTCGAGTGAGTGAATTAAAACAAGATCCAAATGCAATGTATTGCATAGCAGAATATTTTTGCTGAGCAATACTAAGATGCGGAACAAATATTTGGAGCATCTAGTATTTTGGCTTATGACTGTTATTTTGTAACCGATAGTTTTGGAATCACCGCAAAGTAATAGAGAAAACGGAAATTTTGTTAAAGGAGTATGCAAACTTTTAAGATTAACTGATTTACTTTTAAGATTATTATGATTATGAAAACAAAATAGGTTTGCGATTAGTGTGATAAAGTAAAAAGAAGTTAGTGCCCACTGTTAAAATAACTAAACTAGAATGTGCCTAAACTATTATCTATTTACATTTTATTATATGTATGTATGTATTTTGTATGTATTAGGCTTAATGACGTCATCAAAGAAATGAATCCATCCTGTTTCTTCGTCCATCTCACCATTAGTCTCAAGAGAAATATTTAAATTTATACAATAATAAAAGGATGTGTAAACGTGTTTCACCTTGGTTTATTTGATTTGGAAAAGTTACGAAAGTTGTAAAAGAATATATATGGTGTTCTAATAGGGCCTATTCGTATGTTAATTAATATGTTTATATTCTAATGGCCGCGAAAGTGTACGGTCAAGGTCGACATCTTTGATCAATTGCTCAATATTTTTTATCTTGTTAAAAAGACTCGTATCGATATATTTTTTATTTAAATACATTTTTTGTGGTAACAAATAGCATAGCAATTTTACGTCACACAATAGGAAATCCTCAACATATATCTACATCATCTCGTGGAATTCCCATTTCTTTTGGAGACCTACTAGCATTGACTTACTAATGATGTTTCTTTCATATATACCTCCCGTAGGCTGGATTTTTAAAATGACATCACTTGTATTGACTGTAAAAAACAAAAGAGCATCCCACTCACCTGCGTATATAGCATGTACTTCCTAAGTGCGGAAAGGTTTACTTTCGATATAAACTTGAGAGTCACGTTTGCGGAATCGAATATGGGTATCTCTCCTGACGGTACGTCTGGGTCTTCTGTCAACCTCGTGTCGGCGAGCATGAAGAAAGTCTTCACGGCGTCCACGAAGTTGAACAGGTCCATGTCTGGATTGTTTAGCCGGTAGATGAAGACTTTGTAGTTCTCTTTTGTTTTGTATGGGAGCGGTAACATGTCTCTGTAACAAGTGTGATAAAATTGTAAGATTTATATACTGAGTAAAAAAGTATCCGTAAATTGTGATGGTACTTTCACTCGAGGTTTGACTTTCAACCAGCTTACAAGTAATGGGATGTTATTTTAATGTTATTTTATTTACATTACTTTTATATTCCTTGAAAAAGCGTTCAAAAAAGAAATCTTCATAAAATAACAAACATACGTAATCTCGAATATGCGTCTGATGTTCGGCGCCCATGGATCTCTCTTGCAGAACAGTTCCGGAGCATTCTGTCTGATGGTGAAGAATAGGTCGATGGTGCGCTTGGTGCGCTCCAAGCTAAACCTGCAGCTCGTCAGAAACCTCAACAGAAGGATGTCATCTGGGGATAAAAATATTTATTTATTTGTACAATAGATTAATTGTAGAGGTGGACTTAATACCTAAGGCATGCTCTGTCAGTCATACCTTGGGAGATGCAGAGATGATACTCATGATATCATAAGTGAATATTATCTTTCTGATTTTACTGTTCACCGATTGCTAAGACAAGTTAAAGTAATCTGTACATTCTACGTCATTGCATTTTATAAATTTGTGAATTGTGAGTACATATAGGAGAGAATATGAACAAAAATCCATGAAAACAATATAAAAAAATATTGAAAACGAATTATAAGTCGAACAATTTCTTTTGCCTCATTATTTGATTATTATTTCCAATAACTGCTAAATAAAAAACATACTTTAAAAGACAAGTACCGGTTAGATATCTTTATGTGCTGCTGTCATAAAACATTTTAAGACTAAATCAATTCCTTATACGCATTGCCTGTTTGATATTCACATCAGACCAAATTCGTATGCTACCCAAATATTTTGACCATAAAACTGAATACAGCGGATGCCTTGACCTAGTCGTCATATACGTAAAGTACGTTGAAATGATTATCAAGTAGAACTCAAAGAATGTTAATATATTTCCTCTCGAGATTCGTCTCTATTTTATAGTTTTGTAGTGTGGTTCAAAGAGAGTGTCAAATAGTTAATTGAGATTCCGATAATTTCGTACATCACACATTTTATAATATAATGCTAGAATAATGTGACCAACAAAATCTGTATTCATGACATATTTGATTCCCTTAGATATAAAAAATATTGAAATTATAAAGGTATGGAACTGAGACCCTTTTTTCATCTTTTTGAACCAAGATAATTTTTCTAAAACTGTTATTATTGCTCCCTACATATTTAACATTTATTCAGAAATTATTATCAAAGTATCGTAAACAACAATTAAAGCTGGATAAATACAATTAACAATTATAAAAACCCAAAACATGGCACCCAACGCATGGCCATTACGATCAGAAAAATAAATAATTAAAATATGTTAAAATATTTTCAGATTATGCGGTGTCTCTTAACTGAGAATAAATAAAATAAAATTTTTAAACTACATAAAATTTATGTCTGTCATAAATTCTTAATATCCACGACTTTGTGGAAAAATCCTCAATAAAAGTAATTAAAAATAAAACAATTGAATTTATGAGAAATTTGTGTAAATTTTAAATCTACAATGATTCAATTCACAAGTAGAACATTAACAGTTGACATCCCTTAAATACGACTCTGAAGTAAGTTCCTAAACGGAATGTAAATATCTTAGTTACATTTATTGATGTGTCATTTGCGTAACAGTCGACATTGACCGTTGGTTGATCAACAAAACAAGATTATTTACATAAGTAATGGCTTGGAGGCATTTCTATTTAGATAAACCTGCTTTTTATTCCTATTTTTTAATTCAGTTCTAAAGTAACAACAGTGCTTAAATCGGGAATCCCTTTGTAATATTTGTAAAGCAAATGAGACCAACACTAACACATTATTTAAAATTTAGCTAACTTCTTAGTTTGCGTAAATCAGGTGTAAGTCAGGTAACGGTTTGATGATTGTAAGAAACAATCACTATTCACTATGTTGCAATACAAAGCAATAAAAAGTAAATTTAATTATAAACTAACATAAAACACATTAACAACAGTTTTATGGCAATACAGTCGCCATAATTACACCGTTAAGTTTGTAAATAAATGAGCTTCTCTGATTATGATCAAAATTAACTATCTGAGTCATAGAGTTATGATACTTTTAATACGAATGTCAAACACACTTGTCTTTCTTTGTCCGACGGAGAAAAGCTTCCTTAATATATTATAAATCAGTTTGAGTAATGGCATAAATTTAAATATACATTTACGCTTTTCTGGTGAAACATTACTTCATTTGAAATGTGGAAAGACAAAAGTTATTTTGGTGGTATTTTGCTTCCTATACAGCATCATGTAATACGTTCTGATGTTACAGTCATGTTACGAGATCTCGGAAAAGTAGTCTGATATTTTGAAATAACTGTAATAAACTCTTCCTTGGATATTGCAAATGTGTGCCAAAGGTATGTACTTAGATCAACTCCTGTATATTTCATCCTCCTAGATGAAATTAGGCGCATTCATATTAAGTTGACGATGACCCTCCAAAGTTTTTAGCTGATAATAGTCCAGCATACCCCGATTGCCTTCTGCAAGTAGGGATCGGGATATATTGGAGACAAGTCAAGACAAGTAAGAGTCAAGGAGTTATAACAGCAGACTACATGAGCATGTAGTCTCTGAGCTGTTGATGCTTAGTTTGGACTCTTAACTGTCGCGGACGTTCAAAATGAACGTCCAAATAGATTAATTGGAGGGCATACTAAGCCCTCCCAATTTGGAGGGGTCCATAATTGGACGATGCGCTGGGCGGCAGCGGACCATTTAGGACACTTCTGGCCCTGAGATGCCGCAAAACCGCCCTAAATGCGCGTGATGGTCAACGAGAGGTTTTAGTCGGTATGCTGGCGTAGCCAGTGACCCCGACATACCCCTTACGGCCTCCCCCGAGGTACTGAACAGGGGAGCTTAAGGCGCTTTCCTCTCGTGATAAAAAAAAAAAAAAAAAAAAAGACAGCACGATGCTGGACTGTTATGCATATTGCACGGTGTGATCACTTCAAAAACGTAGTTTTCACTACGAAATTTTTGCCACTGTTCTTGAAGTATCGCAAATGCATTGTTACAATCTCAATAATTATTGTTTTCTTTTAGAGCAAAAAGTGAGTGAGCCGTGGGTACCCTTATCAAAGCACGAGTGTCTTAGTTGAGCAAACGTATGCATTCAATGGCACCAAACATTGCTTTAGCCGTTAACATATTTGCATTACCATTTAGGGCATGCTAATTTGCAAACGCACTTGGGTTTTGTTAAGAAACGTGACATAAACCGTCATTTGTAGCGTTTGTGACAATAAGTACATTTTTATGACGCATAAGTTAGTTGGCATTTTAGTTTTACTGACTCCGTACGCAGAAAGCATAAATAGAATCACTACAAAAAGAAATAGGTAAAATGTAAAAAATATCTTATATTTTTTAAAACTGCACGACGTCCTGAAATAATGCTGAAAAGCAGAAATTAACTGAACTTGACAGTTGTCACCACATGGGTCTAGTATATTGTTTTGCGAATGTATGTATTAAGGCTGTCATGAGTCATCAGATTCATAGAGTAAAAGATTAACAAAACATTTGCATACAGTGTAGACAGTGCCCGTAATTTTTTGGTTTGGGTATATGGATTTTAAAGAACTCGTAAGAACATATAGTCATTTGTAATACAGCGCTGTAATGCTATCGACTGGATAGAATACACATAACTTAAACCAGGGAATAAGTCTTGAAATTACCCCATGTAGACCTCTCTAGACTGTTCCATGTCTACCAACCTACATTCTGCAACAAAATCGATGCGATATTCCACGCTGCGTCTGTGCCACTTTCAACTCACAAGGAACAGGTCGCAGGTGTTACCGCATCGAATGTGGTGCCTAACGAGTGATAATGTGTTACAATGTCACTCCAACAATGCTTCACTACACCGTCAAAGGATGAACAAGACTAAGTATTAAACTATTTTGTTTTTACTAAGCCAGATCATTAGGAGAATTAAGGCTTAACTAACGACTTCTCAAAAAATAAGAATGAAAAAGCCGATGAGCTTGAACAACGCCTCATTGCTGCAGGTCACAATATTTCTCTTTCTGCCACCCTTTCTTCTTGTCTCCTTGAGGAGCATGTAATTTTAATGTCAAATTAGCTATAGGAATCCTAGCTTAGTCACATTAAAATATCTAATTTTTTTGCTCTCAGTTACACAAATGTTATTTTGACAGTGTAATTTATACTCTTGTAAAAAAGGGCTGTTGTTGTATACTCTATCTAAATAGAATTTATGTGTTATCAGTTTCATAATGTACAATTATTATATATTTACATTATTATTTAAATTGTACCACGTTTTCATCCCGGTATTGCAAAGCAAAATGTCAAAGTAACTTTATTTTTATTTTTTATGGATATTAAAATTTTATACAAGTAAAAATCAAGTACATTTGACATTTATCTTTATTAAGCAAGGAAATAAATCAAAAATGTTAAAAGCTTTTAGTACGCGTTCAGGTAAAAAAAATGCATAAATTTATCTGATCACAACGTGTCTGAATTGAGTATGTAGTTATTATAGTCGCGTTTCGCATTGAAATGTCGCAATTATAGACAAGACAATTATATTTGTACAACATCAGTTGAATATTTATTACCAACAATATATTGGTGACGTGAAATTATCAACGAAACGGCTCAAGAGGGCTTCAAGTTAGTCTTGACTTAACAAATCATTAGGTAAAACCCAGTAAAGAGACCCAAGCATATTACGTGTCTCAACCTAAGTCTACGTATATAATAATAAAAACTAACCTTCTTGTCATAATTTTATAGGAAATAAATCACCAAGATTTATGGTAATCTACTGTCTATTTCTAATAGGACAGGAATAGAAGAAGAATTGCGTTGCACGAATATTGATTCGTCTAATTTCTTAGAGTTTCATACTGTCAAAGAGTGCTGCACTGTAGAGGTTCTATTCTACTCCCACATATAAGGGGACTAAACTATATGGGTTTTCCTGAAAAAATCTCTATAGTTTTCCTGACATCAAAACCTTGAGATAGTATATACTATACAATACATTCTATGTTCGCAAGGTGGTGTAATGAATAATTAATAACACGTATGAAATATAAAATAGCAAAAACAAATTTAAATGAAAGTAGTCAAAGAAGAGCTATTATTGCAGAATGAAGCATTAACATGTTACGCTACCAGCAAATTAGATCCAAGGCTCCTTAAATCATATGATTATAGTTATGAAATCAAAAATCGAAAAAATTGCAATATTTTGACCTTGTAATTAAATTTTTATGCTATTTATTCACGTATTGCGTCCGTCTATCCTCAATCCTTCCAAAGTGATACGAGAGTTCAACGACACTGTCGAAATCACATCGACTTTTACTTTTCATTGTTGCGAAAATATTGCACAGAGGGGACCCATAATGAATACTCGATTTATAAAATTGAATAGTAATTATGGGTGACTAAATTATGGGATCGTTTTAATTCTTCATATGAAAATACTATTCATTCATTGGATGCTAGTTTCCGTTTTATCGGTATACTTAGTCAATTATTAAAATAAAGTATAGGTATTAGGTATTAAAGTCAAATATAAAAATAAAATTATATTAAACATGCACACTAATAATGTATCAAAATTTAAAGAGATGGAAATCAAGATAACAGCGGATCTAAACACTCTCTACTAAAAATTACAAAGTATTCCGAGCAAGAGTAATTTGAAATTATTTTATATAGGACTCGATACGAAAAAAAATAAATTTTGTAAATTTCCAATATTTTACATATTTACGGATCCGTCTACTGGGATAATAATCTTTGCACTTTCCACAGACCTTAACTATTGCTTCTTCTGTTGACTTGCAAGGATAGTATTTATCGGTAGAACGAGTATGTTAACTTTGACTGCATGGTGTCAATAACGATTTTCCGTAAAAAAAATGACTTCACGTATTGTGACGCATAAAAATATTTACTTAGGTCTCAAAATAAACTTAGCAAGTGGAAGAATCCGTTGTTGTGATAATGACTTTATGTTTACTGCTTTAAGTTGTCCTTGATTTATGTCCTTTAATTATACACAAATATTTTTCGCCATATCATGGGACTAACTAATAAATAATCAAACAAACAAATTACATTTATTAGATTCGCTAAATATGTAATGATTTTATATCAAGGGATATACAAAAAAGTTCTTAAAAGAGGTGTAGTTTTATAACTACGTTTGCCAGTTCGTTTAAAACCCACCTATGAGACGAACAAATTGACCCTTACTATAAATATCAATTGTGACAATTTTGCACAAACTAACTTCCTAACTTCATCAGTTGAGCTACGTAAATATATTCTTTTATTTCTATTGATATATTAAACGATTAAAGTGTACTAATGCTGTAGAAAGATTTTTTATTTATTTACAAATGTTTATTTTGGCTGAAAATTAACATTGTTATAACAATAAAATTGATTCCAGCGATAAATAAAGTTAATAGCTTGTTACGAATATGTCACATAACCAAATTATTAATAACATTCTTATTTACCAGGCTGTATATGACTTGCATGTAAATATGTTTAATATATCTGCTAGGATTAATTACAAAGGTATATTTCTAATAGCACTAAGTTAATTACTACTTCTGTATAATTGATTAATAACTGTGTATGTGCTAATTGGGAATATAAACCACTTATGTGCATACACATAGCAGTATTAGCACATAAATGGTCGTCCAAGTACATAGAAGAGCTATTTTAGTTGAACTTATTTATTTCGCGGGACCGATTAGGAAGGGAAAAAAGTGCAGGATATTTTCAACTTAATGCATTAATTGTACATACAACTTTAATATATTGAACGAATTGGACTTGAACATAAAATTTTTTGATTGCTATAAATATTTAGCCCTAGATCCAAGTCTTTAAATTCATTATACAGATTTGCTGCAACAGCATACTTTATATAAACAGATAAATTAAATTTTCCCGTTAAGTATAAACAATTGATGTTGTTGTGTTTACAAAAATGTGATGTTCAATAACTGGTTTCGAGAGAAAGTTTTTAAATTTCTCTTTTTTACAAACTGAACGCGCAATATTTTGATTTGTTGTATATGTGTCGTTGGTTCCGCGGCGAAAGAATTCGACTTGCGAACAAGAGTTTTTGAGTTTTATTTAACAATCGAGCAGTGTTATTTGTTTATTGACCAAGAAATTCTCAGTAGGACAACGAATTCTGGAAATGTACCCAAATTAACAGAAAAATGTTCAAAACGCAAGAGTAAGAGAAGAATTACCTTCAGGGAAATCCGTTAATAAGTTGCAGAAATTCTCAAAGTATCAATCTAGTATTTTAAATGCAAGCTTTGCATTAGAAAGTATCGACCTACAGAGGGATTATTAAAGGAAATATTTTTATAAATTTATTTGGTCTTACAATAATACATAATCCTTTATAATGAAACTTACATTCAGTGTAATCAATGTTATTTTTTTCTTGCGACTTTACCTTCTAAAAAACATATTTCAAAATCAAGCTTTTATTATGCACGAAAAATTAAAAAAATAAACTAAGAAAACATTCATAAAATTCGTAGTTTTTTAAACTTTACAAGTAACAATTTACAAAAGTGTTCGGTTTATCAGTAGAAGTATGATACATAAACATATATTATCTATAACTAGTATATTAATATTCTTAAGTGATCTAAAAGCTCGTCGCGGCCGAGGTCTTTGCATTAACAAAATTGCGCGACAAGCTTTTAAATCACTTAAGAATATTAATATACTAGTTATAGATAATATATGTTTATGTATCATACTTCTACTGATAAAC
This sequence comes from Cephonodes hylas, assembly GCA_030295005.1. NCBI lineage: Eukaryota > Metazoa > Arthropoda > Insecta > Lepidoptera > Sphingidae > Cephonodes > Cephonodes hylas. The sequence continues at coordinate 4,420,520 of AP025377.1, read as the reverse complement.
CGAACACTTTTGTAAATTGTTACTTGTAAAGTTTAAAAAACTACGAATTTTATGAATGTTTTCTTAGTTTATTTTTTTAATTTTTCGTGCATAATAAAAGCTTGATTTTGAAATATGTTTTTCACCGTTAATTTATTTTTAACTTTTTAGTTGGAAATATTTCTAAGTCTATCCATTTCGTAGTCATACCGAAATTCAACTCAATCGGTCCATGGAAACTAGTGTTCCTATGGGCACCTTCCAACTTGTCATGACAACAGATCAACGATACCATGTTATTTTGTTGTCACTGAAAATACAAAGGCATACCAAATTTTAGCTTAATTGGTCCACAGGAATCGGAGTTCCTATGGGCTTCTTCCAACTCCTCATCAGATCAGCTTCATGATACCATTTTTTTGTATTGTTACCGAAGTTACGAAGACACATCAAATTTCAGTTCAATTGGACCACAAGAATCGGAGTTCCTATGGACATCTTCCAACTCTTCGTCAGATCAGCTCTATGATACCTTGTTATTATATTGTCACCGAAATTACATAGGTAGGTATACCAAATTTCAGCTCAATCGGTCCAAAGGAATCGGAGTTCCTGTGGGCTTCTTCCAACTCCTCAATAGATTAGCTCTACGATACCATTTTTTGTATTGTTACCGAAATTATGAAGAGATACAAAATTTCAGCTCAATTGGACCATAGGAATCGGAGTTCTTATGGGCATCCTCCAACTCCTCATCAGATCAGCTCCATGATACCATATCTTTGTATTGTTACCGAAGTTACGAAGAGATACAAAATTTCAGCTCAATTCGACCATAGGAATCGGAGTTCCTATAGCCATCCTCCAACTCCTCATCAGATCAGCTCCATAATATCATATTTTTGTATTGTTACCGAAGCTACGAAGACATACCAAATTTCAGCTCAATTGGACCACAGAAATCGAAGTTCCTATGGGCATCTTCCAACTCTTCGTCAGATCAGCACCATGATACCATATTTGTGAATTGTTGTCGAAGTTACAAAGACATACCAAATTTTAGCTCAATCGGTCCACAAGAACCGATGTTTCTATGGTCATCTTCCAACCTCATCATGAGACCAGCTCCATGGTACCATATTATTGTATTGTCATCCAAGTTACGTAGGTATACCAAGTTTCAGCACAATCGGTCTATTGGAAGTGGTTCAAATCTTCATTGCAAGATTTGTAAACATACAAACATACATACATACATACATACATACATACATACATACATACATACATACAAAAGTGAAGTTAAATAAAAGCTTGTAAAAAAACATTAAAACGTTCACTGGCGTTCGTGATTAGATAAACCTGATTTGATTTCACAAGAGCATTTCCTTTACATTTCGCAGTCCAGATATGTTAAGTAAGTTTCTATACATCATTAGCTTCTGTGTCTCAGTTACTATAAAAGGTTATTAATTTGAATGCAAATTATACACCAAATTATACTATCATTACCTTAGTATTCGATCACACTGTATTTTAATATCTCACTTATCTTATTCAAAGATATTTTTTGTTATTATATAATATTAATCATAAATATATTTTTTTATTTATGGCAGCATATACGCTGACAGGCAAGTCATAATTATCATAAAAATCTCTTTACTTAGACATTTTTTTTTGCGTCAATGCAAATAAATCTTCCGAGAATTTCTAGTAGCAAAGTAGTTATGGTTATTGAGAATATTAATAGCGCATATTTAATATGGAATTGATTATAAATAATGTATTGGCAGAGAGTAAGGATTAAAAAGGAGTATATAAGATGAATCACGTACAATTTTTCAACAATAGTAATAAGTCAGTACTCACCGACTTCATGAGGCAGATGAGGTTGCTTACAAAGCCAATCTTTGATAGCAATCAGATCCACATTTGGCATCATTTCTTGGTCCGGCATTTTCTGAAAATAAAAACAGATTTAATTTTAAAATATTTTTATACATGTCTAGTGCCGTAAACATATTCGAATCAAAAGTAATAGAAGGTATTAAATTTGCTAATCATTGCTTGATTTGGTATAGTCCTGAATCCTGATATTGTCTTTCTATTTCACCGTGTTATGAGGCTTAGACTAGAAAAAGGCTTAGAAACCAAAAAAATAGTTATTAAGAATCAAATGTGATCAAGTTAGATGGTACTTCGATTGTTATACAATGGTTTAGGACACAATAGCTCTATAATGTTCACATCTGGAATGTAACGACATGATATCACAAACCAAGTTCGTCAACATCGTTGTTTAAGATTCCTTCGTCAATGATACGTAATGCTCCCAGAAAATGTATTCTACGAGACAAAAGAGAACATTGTTAATTGTATTACACATATGGCAGCATGAAATGGTTGATTTGTACACATCGTCCCCGAAGCATAACTTTATTACACTATTTTTTTGATTGCATATTACTATTTTAAAGTTTTCCTTTTTATCTACATAATAGTTTTAAGAGAAAAGCAGAACTGATCTTGTATTGGGTAGAAGGATATCTTATATTGGTTCCAATCAAATTGCAATTTAACGCTTTTTTATACATTTAAGTATAAAAGCGGACTTAATACCTAGAGCATTCTCTGACAGTTTACCTTTAATGTTGTTCATACCTATGTTGTTATTTTATTTGGTATACATAATACAATGAAGCGAAAACAATAATTAGTCTGAAAGTTAAGTACTCCTTCAAATTCTTAGCTATTTAATAAATAGACATCTATATATGACAATATTTCCTTTACCGTTAAACTGGACTAAGGACTAAAGCAGTGTTTCCCAAAGTGGGCGAAAACGCCCCCTTGTGGGCGCTGGAGGTCTCAAGGGGGGCGGTAAGAGACCCAGAAAGAAAATGGGGGCGTTGTGTAGAGTCTAGAGGCCTGGGGGGTGATTTGTGATTTTATTTAGCTAGGAGCGACAAAAATCGGTAGATACGCGCCCAAAATCGGCATTAGATCGCAATACACATGACCATACTATGCAGTTCTTGTTTTTTTTTTTAGAAGAATCTTGGGTAATAGTGGTGAAAAGTGGGCACTACTGTCCAGTTGTGGTTTCGCGCGTTTTAATGGGGGCGCTAAAAAATGTTTTATTCTCAAAGTGGGCAGTAGACAAAATAAGTTTGGGTACCACTGGACTAAAGCCTATCAATGCTAGAGTGTTGCCTGTGGCCAACAGTAGGATATGTATGGGCTGATGATAATGATATGACAATATAACTATAGCTTTTTATCCTCTAAACATAACTTCAATTTAAAGCGTATCATGTCTCAGCGCGAAGGCACGTACCTACAAGCCAAGTTCAGCAGACGGAGTAGTGACTTCAATACGTGAGGCCTCGTACTTGAAACACAATACGAGGAATGTAACGCGTAATGTGTGCGCAAACCGATGACCAAATTTGTTTGTGTATGCGCCGAGTGTTTTCGATTATGTACTCGACAAAAAAACCTTAATTATGTTGTTCGTTGGTATTTTTCCTATTTTTAACCTCCAAAGACCTTTTACGGTGTGAGTACCTAAATTGCTGTATCCTTTATTTCTTTGTTCAATTTTGCCAGACTTGGATTTTAATTCCCTGTGTGCCATAGAGTCTATGAGTAGAGTATAAAGTTATTTTCTACAAATTCCAAGCTCAATGCATGTGCTTCATCATCAGCCCGTATTTATACCACTGCTGGGCACGGGCTTCTTTTAATTCTGAGAGGGTAACGTCTTCGTCCACCACGCGTGTTATTCATTTTAGTTTTTTCGTTACGTTTTCATAACAACTTTTTTTGGATGCACAAAAACTGTAAGAAACCTCATATTACAGACTGGGTTTTTCTAATTTCATCATTATTTGCCGCGTTATGTAGCAGATTCGTTTATAGGTATCAAACTAAGGAAAATTTTACATATTTGTATCATTATTATTTTTTAAGAACATAGATTACATTATTATTCTAATAGAAAAAAAAGGATATCAAATAATGACAGCAATACAGACAATCTCAAAATCGTAGCTGTCATTTTTTTTCCACCATAAGATTTGTCAACAGGGTCTTTAGGCAATGTAAGGTGCATACATTATATACTATTTATGTATTGTAAAATCGAATTGCGTTGTATTAAATGTTGTTAATTAAATTTTGTTTTTAAAAAATGGGGAAAATTTCCCAAGTTTGAAAGCACGTTTCCAAGATTTTGAAGTGTCTCGTCAATATAGAGGATATTGACGAGTCACAAAAAAATATTGGTGTCTTCGAAATTTCAAAATAAATATTAGATCTTGCATAATAGGGTTGAGCTATTTCCTCACATATTACTATGGGATAACATATCTGAATAAATACACTATTGTTATCATAGATTAGTTGGAAAGCGGCGCATTTGATTAGTAAGTTTCATAAGTATTATTATCACAGGGAACTAATGTTACACTTTGCTTATTAGTTATTACTAGTCTATATATAGATTATATAGCAGTAGTATTTGTTTAAATAGAAATACCTAATACCTACTTAAAAAAACAGTAAAGTCATCGAGGAGATCGCAAAAATGTTTATATTCCAAATCTGATGATATTTTTTTCATCAGTTTTGAGTGGAATGGAAAACTCACCATTCTCATATTTTAGAACATTACCATTAACATCTTTCGTTGTTTGTTTAAATTTTTAATCCATAAAATGAAGTTTAAATCCACCGCTTGTCTTACTCAATTTTGCTATCTACCTATAAAAACATGACAAAATAGGTCCAATCACATCTGGTTACAAATTTTATTTGCATGTGGATCGAAATTCGAAACGTTTTAATATTACAGGCATATCAACTGGATCCATTTGTGACTATTAAACTGATATTTCCTTAATGCTTCAAGTCTTAAAGGACAAGTCAACATCGTCATAGCCCTGCGAAGTCCGTGATGGTTTATTATTCAAATCTTTAATATTTCAATGTCAACTGAGAAAGAAATATGACCGACATTACAACATAATATGCGCAGGTGTTTCTAGACATGATTTACCTCAACTGGTTTGATTGAAGTGCATCTTGCATGGAATTATAATGAAGATATTAAAGAGACATACTTTAGACACTAAGTTAGAAGGGATTGTAGTACAAAAAGCAGCGTCGATTGAGATTTGAGGTGGTACCACTATCTCGAGTAAAACCGATACGAAATGACAGTCTTTTGTTTTTTTTCGTGCGGGGATATTGCTCTAGGCCTAACTATTTAATGTGACAGTTTTCGAATGCTTCCGGACGTTACAGACCTGTACATAAAGTATAAAGACTACCTTAGTCTTTCGAGATCTAACTATGTAGGTATATCACATGAAGAATTTCCCATAACAGGATTTAAAACTGAAACTGTTTTATATTATGCCCTAATTTAGGCATGTTACGAAGCCAATGGCGTAGGAAATTATGTCGAGGACTACTAAAATGACATAAAGTCCGTCAATGCCAAAATGGCCTAAATTTGGCTCAAATGTTTAACAAAATATTTGCGGAACAAATGTTCTCGGAATGTCGTAATAGCCTTAAGTAAACAAACATAAACAACGGCATTTGTAAACATCCTCTATTCAAATACAATTTCCTGTAATTTTTTAACATAACAAGATTTTTGAAAACGTAATTGAATTATTTCCTGTCAATCACAAAGCTTTTGCGCGCAAGCTGGCGGTCTTTGACGTAGGTAATTAATATATCACGTTATACAATTGTATATTTCTGTTTTTTTCTGTCGTTGATATAAATATTTATACACCGCTAAGAAACGTGATTGAAAGCATGTTTTAAATTAGTTTTTTAGTGTGAAAATCACGTGTAACACTTTGTTTGGTAACGCGAATTCAGACTACTGATTTATGGGCAACTCAGTGATGTAATTTTTAGTGGTGAATTTGAATTTGGTTGAAATTGTAAATTGCAATATTTTTTCAGCAATACATAATTTGGACTACATTGTATTTAGCATCATAGGCCATTGCACTCACTTCTTGCTATTAGGTAAGATTATTATGATTTGGAAAGTAAAGGAAAACATAGATAATACCTATTTGCAAACAAAAAAATTCAAAGGATTCCATGGATTTGTGACGTATATGAAGCCTCTACCATCAAGGTGACTGAAACCCTAAACTTAAAAAAGTTTTACGTCCAAAAATAGGATAATATGCATAAGCCTATATGATTTTATGACCAAATGGGCACTTGATCTCGATGAGAAACGTGTTGTTGATCTAAAGTTGATGGGGTGGGCAAAAAATAAAAGCTAGAAATTCATTATACCTCCAGCAATAGTACAACTAACACTAAAACAGTGTAGGTACCATGGTTATGTAGACAAAATCATGTCCATCTTTATTTCGAATTTAAGTTACCGAAACTTAATTTTTTAAGCTTCGAAAACCGAAGTGTAATTATTAATTGCAAATCGACATGATTTTGCTGGATAGTTCATAACTATATGCTAGAAATTCGAAATTTCTTTTGTCTTAAGAACAACGTTGTAACATAGGTGCATATGTTTTATTTCGTAAGACTTGTGCAGCTCTACGACCTTATTTTATTCTTCGATTACGCGTTAAATGTCAATGCCCCGAAGAGTTCTTAATATTTATATCATTTATGAACATACGGTTTATTCCAGCTTCGTTTGCGTAATTTTATTTTCTCCAATCCGTTGTCTTCCTCATAACACTCTACTTAAAATATGATTTCGTCATCTCTGTTCCTTCCCCTTATTCCTTTTTCTCTATGCATTCTTAACGCGACTTTTGCAGTTCACGTCCATCGGTATACGTATTTATTTTTTATTAATTTTGATTGCGCTTGACGGAGTAACTCTTGTAGTTGTTCACGAGTACGTTTACCTTGGTTCTACAATACAAGTAGGTAAGAGCAACTTCGAGAAGGAGACCCATAGAAGAATTCAGCTGGGTTGGGCAGCATTTAAGAAACTTCGTCGAGTCTTTTCGTCACCCATACCGCAATGCCTTAAGACAAAAGTCTTTAACGAGTGCGTCCTACCTGTCATGACATACGGAGCCGAGACGTGAACACTGACGATGCGACTAATCCACCAATTTAAGGTCGCTCAGCGAGCCATGGAAAGGGCTATGTTGGGAGTTTCTCTGAAGGATAGGATCAGAAATGATATTATCCGACAGAGAACCAAAGTCATCGACATAGCCCAAAGGATCAGTGAGCTGAAGTGGCTGTGGGCGGGTCACATCTGTCGCAGAACTGATGGCCGTTGGGGGAAACGTGTTCTGGAGTGGAGACCACGGCTCGGCAAACGTAGTGTAGGACGTCCTCCGGCTAGGTGGGGTGACGATATTCGCAAGGTAGCTGGCAGCGGTTGGATGAGGAGGGCCGAAGATCGAGCCCAGTGGCGTGCCATGAGAGAGGCCTATGTCCAACAATGGACGTGAAAGGCTGTTGATGATGATGATGATGATTAAATTATATTCCTAGATGAATATGTATACCACACAATAGGCAAAGATTGACTTCCTACTCCACGTGTCCCCAATGGACTTTTAAGTTGGGGTAGGCTATTACTGTTTTCGGGCACATGTCCAAACTCCATGATGCTACTTTCCCCAATAAAAACCTACAAGATAGCCCGAACGGGTTTTGAAGTCAGGAAGAAGAATTTAGACTAGGCCTTTATTAATAAAAATTGTAGAAATGTTACGTAACTTGTAATGTTTTCCATAAAATTACCCCAAAGAATGTCGATGCCGAAAATATATTTGTTCTCAAAATTTTTTGAGGCCATCAAATTAAGATGTAACCATGAAACCGTCAATTTCAAACAAAATTGCACGAACGATATTAACACCGCTAATATTTTTTTTATTGGTATATAGTGGCGTCACAAATATTTTGTAAACGCGTTGCACAGCGGGCTATAGTTAAGTTACGTGCAAATAAAAATCGCAATTCCGAAATGTTGATGTCGTGTATTATATCATCACGCTACAATTAATAGGAGTGGAGCAGTAAAGGAAAAGTAGCAAACACGAAAAAATATTACATTTGTACTCTAAAAATTTTTGCATACGGAGTTGCGGTTAACATCTATTGTAAAGATAAATTTACCATTACAATAACTATTGGATGTAGGCTACTTTGACCGCTTTTTTCCAAAGTGATAATGAACTACATATATCTACATATAAGTTCATACTTCAATCTATTTACATAACGGTAACAAATCCGTTTTGTGAGAATTACCTGAGAAAGCTTCTTTTTAATATTTAGTCAATTTAATTATGCCGGGGAAGATATAAAGAAATAGAATAAGTCAACGGCGGAAATAATTGTAGAAAAACATTTTTTAATGTATTTTATTTTTAGAAAACCTCCCAATTACCTAAGTATAACAAAATGTTGTTTACCTGTAGGAAGGTTTCCTGATAGCATTCAATAGCAGTTTTGAAAACCTTATAGCTTTCCTTTTTAAATTGATCAACATAAGAATTAAATCAATCTCCCATTAATGGACGTGAGTGGAAAATCGTTTTTTTTTTTTTTTATTAAATATGACATCTTAAGAGCATCTTACGAGCTTGACCTACATGTAGTAGTAAATAATTTCAGCAGTAGAAAATATTTTGACGTGTTTCGTTTAATAATTAATTGTGCAAACTAAATTAACTGATAGAGTCTTTAACATATGGGTAATACTAGTGGCGTGATGTAACGTAGATAATGAAACAGTTTAATTATTACCTTGTTCATTTTATCTTCATTCAAAACTAGCACGAATCATAATTAATAGTACTAAGTATGTGGCTTATTAAAACTTTCTGGAGTTTTTTTTAAATACCTACATTAATTATACTAAAATAGCTCATTTCAACACACTTTACCAGTGTTTACAAATTAAAATAAAAACTGCGTCAAAAAAATAAAATAAAAAGCGCATACGAGTATTTCATTTAAAAATCTTAGATAGATGATTTTTTTTTTTTAATCGAGTGAATGAAACATTTATTACACAATACCAAATCGTAAATAAAAATATTAAAATAAATGTAACAAGGAAAATTTTATTTATTGATTAAAAACACTCACCTCTTTCAATCAAACTTCTTACACAAAACCAAAAAATAGATTACAATGTAACCGAACTATTTTCGAAGAGGATTTATGAACGCGCGCTAGTGCGTCCAACAATCGCGAAGAACTGAGGACTGATTCCGATCACCACGCCAAGCACAGACAAGTTCGATCGCAGCGCGTGCACCGCATTCACAGAGTAACCTACTTCGTAACTTGAATGTTAGCTCGTTATTTGTCAACATACTTACTCTAGCAGTCTTGTCTCCGAAGGAGTAGCCAGAAATAATGAATTTCCTTTTTTTTAGTACAATGCATGGACGAATGTATTCTACCAGGTGTACCCGGTCTATTTGTATTATAACTATCCTCCGTAGTGCAACTTAAGTTTTAAATAGTCAAATCTCTGTAACACTATTACCGAATCACGAATCGAACCCAGAACCTCTCAATTATCCAATTAATTTCTACAACATTTCTCAGAGTACTGAGGTAGAGAGTAGGATATCATGGCACTGGACTTAAACTCACGAGTCACGTGTGTATTTGAGTGGAAGCAAGAGCCGAATTGGGTATTTGCCCTGAAAGTATAAGTAAATGTCAACATATTCTTTTTACAAAATGCATTTTTGAACATGCAATCGCTTTGGAGAAGACAGAGGCAAGAACCAAGATCAATAATACAAAAAAATTAATGAGTAATTACTTATTACAGACGCAAATATTGCATAAAATAGTTGAACTTGCGTCGCTCCTGATTTAGTAAATCTTCAAAGGTGGCCTACGTCGAGTCATAACGTCTAATTAATTAATTATTAACGATACATCGAAATTCGAATCTATATAATATTTGTGATTTTCAGTTTAAGTGTATTTAAAATTAAATGTAAAAATCTACGTAGGTATTGGATGAGAAATATATATATATATATGAATAGATTATACCAATATTGTTATTTATTTCGATCTATTTATCCAAATGATTACAAGTAGTAATATTACCGTCTCAATATTTGATCATGCTCCAATTATGTAGAGAGTAGCTTATGGAATATTTCAACGGTATGCGAACAGAACTCTAAAACTGGAATTTGAAAGATTTCGTAAACTATCAACAGCCATTCACAGAACATATTAATGTCAATTAACCGATTCATATCACAACATCATGTTCAAGATCCTTTTGCGTTTCCTAACAAAGTTTTGGATTCTATTGATTAGAAAAAACATGCAGTTGGTAAAATGTGAGTGTAGTAATATGCCCCTGCTCATCTTATTTAGTTGTGTGAGCACTTATTTAAATCAATGAACATTTATTAAGCGCATTATGACAAAAATATATAAGTTTTCATCTGTATAAAAAATTGTGACGCCGGGAGTTATGTTACCATAAACAAGGAATCCAAACACAGGCTTCCTTGTCCGCAATAATTAGGGATAAGCATTAATTGTAATTAGGATAATATTTGAATAAGTCTATTTTATTACTTGTCCGGTGATAAGAGACCGAAAAACATTAAGATAAGACCCTCTGAAAACTAACTTAGAATAAGAACCCATTGTGTACACTAACCATCGTTGGCTTGGGAAATAAAAGTAAAGACAGTCTTGTGTCGCCTCTCAAGCTGACGACAACTATTGAATTTTATTCTTAAAAAGCCTTTTTCCTTCGCCCACAACCTAACTGGCGCAGTCGGAAAGTCGCGATATCGGTAGCAGTTTTAAACCTATACAGTTAAATTCGGGTCACTGTCAGCGAACAAAAGAACCTACAGTGGGCACGTATCCTGAGGAAAGAAGAAGCTTTACATCAGCAGGCGAACAAGATTCACAGCAGCCTACACTTCGGCCATGCTCGTGGGGTAAGCATTAACTCTGATTTCTCCCGAGATTCCTTCTATCGATTTCTTTAATCGCATTTAATATTATTGGTGTTATAGGTAGCATAATAACATATTATAAATATTACAAGTGTTAGTATTTTCACTTATATATATTGCTCGACTTTTGCACGAACAGACCCTAACATCTTTTGATTAAAATGGCAACCGACAAGGGGAACTCTAGTAAAGAGTCGTCAATTATTGTGCAAAAGCCGGTTCAGACCGACTTAGCCACATTTTCACGTTTGTTACCTAGTTACGACGGGAACAAACGAACCTTAGCGTTTTACATAGAAGGTGTGGAAAATGCATTAGATTTAATAAAAAATAAGGATGACCCATATATAGCACGTTTAATACGTAATAAACTAACAAACAAAGCTGTTGAGGCAATCTCTCAATGCCCAGGCACAAAAACATGGACAGATATAAAGGAGACCTTGCTAAGAAAGTTCGGAGAGTTCAGATCAGAACTACAACTTGTGTAAGAACTTATGCAAGTTAGTAGGGACAACAGCTCCTTAGACTTTTTCGGAGATAGAATTAGATCTTTAATGAGTACTCTAATATCAAAATATCCCGAAAAACAGATCTACTACGAACAAATGGCGCTCGAAACTTTCCTAGACAAACTAAACCCCATCACAAGAATCTTAATCCGATTAAAAAACGTACATAATTTAGAGCAGGCAATCACAGTAGCTAAACAGGAAGAATCAAAGTTACGCGCAAAAAAACAACAAAATAAGCCTACAGCACCAATGCAACTTTAACCTTTATACTAGACATACCAATAGTATCACACCAACCATATAACCTGTTTCACCTTTATTCCATCCCTAACATCAACGATACAATCCTGATATCCAAAAATCCCCTCCTAATCTTGGGAAATGACGAGTTCGCTCATCCTCACGGACCCTGCATCGAGATCATGGATGATGACATGACCTGCAAACACCTAGAATGGCATAAACCCCTGCACTCCAATGACTGCATCGCCCAATGAATACAGCATCAAGAACCACAAAACTGCACTTACGGAAAAACAGACTACAAAAACATAGTCATACTTACAACAAGTAAAAGAAATTAGCTGGATAGTAATCCTGAAGCAAGAAGAGGTGGTGAAAACTATCTCTAACGACGACGTACAATACCAACGCAACAAAGGAGTTTTCCTGATAACTGAAGACAACAACTGCAAAATACAAATCCTAGACAAGACCTCAACAACCCATCAACGTTACCTAAATTTTATAGAAACAATACCACTACCTAGGACGCAGCACACGACGAAAATTAAACCAATCAGCATAAGCCTAGACAACATAGACCTAGACAATCTAAACCACGCTCTGAAACAAACAGATAATCTGGAAACACCGTACGAAAACGTCATCATCTCAAGCAAACCGAGCTGACCCTCTATCCTGCTGTACATCGTGTTTATACCAACGGCACTTGGAGCGGCCATCTAAAGATTATGGTGGAAACCAAAGTCTGCGCGAACCTCAGTGCATCTTCCTGAAGGTGAATAACTCCAGCAGCAGCAGCAGCCTTCGATGCGCATCCATCTTAAGGGGGGAGGAGTTATGTTATGTTATGTACCCGTAACAATTAGTGATAAGCATTAATTGTAATTAGAATAATATTTAAATAAGACTATTGCATTACTTGTCCGGTGATAAGACACCGAAAAGCATTAAGATAAGACACTCTGTAAACTAACTTAGAATAAGAACCCATTTTTTTACACTAACCACCGTTGACTTGAGAATAAAAAGTAAAGATAGTCTCGTGTCGCCTCTCAAGTTGACAATAGTACCTATTGTTTTTTTTTAACCCTTATTCCTTCGCTCACAACCTAACTCAGGTTAAGTACAAAATTAATAAACTTTTTTAATAATGTTTAACACAACGTGACAATACCGCACCTTATAGCAAATGCGATGTGGCTCAAATTTAGGCACGCTGCATTAACAACTACCTTACCTACTTGCTCTGGGTCCACATGATGCATTTTTCCGTGGGAAATTTATACTTTATCTGTGCAACAACTATGCTCCAAAAATCTAACCAGGTACATAATTCCCTTGACTTACCTATTATTGTAAACCATGGAGAATTATTACAAAATAATTTATATCAACTGTGGCGTCACGCGCACATACAGAGAACATGCATACTTACCTTTTACCTCTCAAAACCAACCACCTTACCTTACCTTACCGTGACATACCAAATATACCATTTACTAGGAATACAAGAAATAAAACACAGAGAGGGAATAATAAATAAAACACAGCGAGTAGAATAATAATACGTTTATAAGTCTTTTATAGACTTTGGATAATGGATGGGCGCGGCATGAAAATGCCACATACTTTTGACGTCAAGTCAAGTGAAACCACAGCAAGTGCGGCGTGAAAACGCCATCACCGCTGATCACGAAGCGAAGCTCGACGACACACGCAGCACGGCCCGGCGACAGTTCTGGAGACCCACGACGAGCGACGCACACCGCACACGACGAGTAGCTGCCCGATGATTCTTCCGACGACGCGCCGCGCTGAATAACCGCGAAACCGCGACGCGCCTAATATTTATAGGTGAGCGAGAGTCGCGCGGACGCGGGGCGCGCGGGGGCACGGACGCGGGGCGCGCGTTGGCACGCGCTCGTTTCCCGCGCTTTTTCGCCCGCGCTTGCCCGCAGAGGGCGCCACTCTCGCTGGTCTAATTTGTATATAAGGAGTGCATGTTTCTCAATAAAACACACATTCGACATACGACAGTACAAGTGGTCTTTCACTTCAAGTAGTCCTCCAGCACACTACAATTGGTGACCCCGAAGAAGAACAGCAAGAAAGAAGAAAAAAGAAGCCATCTGACTAGAAGAAACTCTGCCCGTTTGCCTGAAGATTATTCCACGTCATTCTGCAAGAAATCCAGATCCACCATGCAAAATCAAGAACATCACATCGCCGCCGTATCCCTGCAGTCCCGCATTCCGCCATTTTGGCGCCAAAACGCGCTACTATGGTTCGCGCAGTTTGAAGCCGTCGTCACCGCATCGAAACCCAGCGAACAACAAAAGTTCGAGCTTGTCATCCCAGCCCTCGACGTGAGAGATATACAAGAAATCAGCGATATCATCCTCGACGTCCACGGCGAGAATAAATATCAGCGGACGAAAGAACGCCTAATAGCCGTATACCAAGAGTCGGCTAATAGCCAGCTGGAGAAGCTTCTCGGCGGTTTGGAGCTTGGCGATGACAAACCTAGCCAACTCCTACGCCGTATGCAAGAGCTGAACAGAAAAATGCTCACAAACGACGCGCTAAAATTAATATGGCTGAGACGAATGCCGGAGCAAATTCGAAGCATTTTGGCCATAACCACGGAGCAAAGTCTCGACACGCTCGCCACAATCGCCGACAAAATACGCGAGCACACAGACCTCCGCCCCACCGTCGCCTGCGTCACCTCACCTAGCTGCACTACTAAACAAGATAGCCAAATGGACATTATAGCAAAACAAATTGAACGAATGTCCATTGAGATTGCCGAGTTACGCGCCGAAAGAAGCACATTCCGCACTCAACAGCGTCGCGGCCGTCCCTTTGATCAACGCCGCCGCGCGCGCTCGCGCAGTATTATTACATCAGCTGATCGCAGCGCTTCAACATTCAAACCGCGGGACGGACAATGGGTATGCCGATACCATTACCGTTTCGGCGATAAAGCTCGCCGGTGTATATCCCCATGCTCTAAGAAGCATTTAAACTAGAAACAACACCGATAGCGGCGGGTATCGATGTTCCTAGTATCAGTCACCGCCTATGCGTCATTGACGTTCGCACGCGGGAAAAATTCCTGATCGACACCGGAGCAGACATCTCCGTGCTTGCAGCCAAGAGAAGCGATCGATCAAAAGAATCCACGTCGTATCAATTGTTCGCGGCCAACAACACGCCGATACGTACCTACGGAGAGCGTACATTAGAGCTCAACCTAGGACTACGTCGCAGCTTTAAGTGGACATTCATCATCGCCGACGTGAAAACATCCATTTTGGGCGCAGACTTCTTGAAGAGCCATAAGTTGATCATTGACCTGCATCGTAGAAAATTAATAGACAGCGTCACTGAACTACATATAAACGCCATCAAGACAAACAGCACCGACCCAAGTGTTTTCACTCTAAATCAAGATCATCCATACCACGACATCTTATCTAAATATCCCGACATACTACGCCCGATGTCACTGAAAACGCCCGCGAAACACGACGTGACTCACCACATCGAAACGACGGGCGCGCCGATATACTCAAGGCCACGCCCACTGCCGCCGGACAAGTACAAAGCCGCGAAAGAAGAATTTGAAAACATGATCAACATGGGTATTTGCAAGCCATCGAAGAGTCCCTAGGCCAGTCCACTACACGTAGTAAAGAAGAAAGATGGGTCACTACGTGTATGTGGCGACTATAGACGCCTCAACGCTGTAACAGTCCCAGACAGATATCCAATCCCGCGCATTCAAGACTTCACTTACCAGCTACATGGAAAAACAATATTCTCAAAATTAGATTTAAAAATGGCATATTTCTGGATACCTATAGAAAAGGACGACGCGGCCAAAACAGCAATCATCACACCATTTGGCCTATTTGAATTTAATTGCATGACGTTTGGCCTACGCAACTCGGGACAAACATTCCAGAGATTCATGCACGAAGTACTACGCGGCCTTGACGACATCGTTTTTTGTTTTGTGGACGATTTATTAGTTTACTCCACCAACGCTGAAGAACATAGAAAACATTTGGAGCAAGTGATCGAACGCCTTAATAAATACGGCGTATCACTCAATATTAATAAGTGCGAATTCGGCAAAGAAAAAATAGAATTTCTGGGATATGAAGTTAGCCAGTCAGGAATCAAACCTACCGACGAACGCACAAAAGTTATATCGAGTTACCCGAAACCACAGACTGTGCAAGAATTACGAAGATTTCTCGGTATGATAAATTTTTATCGCGACTGCCTACCCCATCAAGCCGAAATGCAACACGAATTAAATAAATATCTCCACAACAAAAAGAAGAACGATAAGACAACAATTAATTGGACACCCGAAGCCGACGCCGCCTTTGAACTATGCCGCGAAAGTATCCTGAAGGCCACTACATTAACACATCCAACATCTAGTGCACCACTATGTCTCATGACCGACGCCTCCGACAAGAGTATAGGCGCCGTCCTTCAACAAAAAATTAATAACAAATGGAGACCGCTCGCATTTTACTCAAAAACAATGAGTGAAACACAGCGCCGCTACAGTGTGTACGATCGCGAATTATTAGCCATCTACACAGCTGTAAAACATTTTCGCCGACTCATAGAAGGAAACAACGATTTGACTATATGGACCGATCACAAGCCACTCTCGCACGCACTCACTAGACCGCCGAGTAGCAGTGACACGCCCAGAAGAGAGAGACAACTACACTTCATTAGTCAATTCTGTTCATCCATAAAGTACGTGCACGGAGACCGGAACCACGCAGCAGACGCCTTATCACGCATAGAAGCAATAGAACATTTTTCAAACATCGATTACAATAAATTATCAGAAGACCAAGACACCGACGCCGAGTTACAAAAATTAAAAATCAAACCAAACTTAAAATTCACTCAAATTACGCTACCGGGAATGCATCGCTCATTGACCTGTGACATCACGACTACACATCCCCGCCCGTACCTCCCGCCCGCTTATCGTTACGCCGCATTCCAAGCGCAACACGAAATAAGCCACCCCGGAATTCGTACGACGCGGAAGATAATAACATCAAAATATTTTTGGCCGTCAATGAATAAAGATATCGGTTTATGGACTAAAGCATGCATCGGATGTCAACGCGCCAAAATAAATCGACACGTCAGTAGCCCGCTAGGCGAATTCCCGCCATCAAGCCGCTTCGAACACGTGCACATCGACATAATCGGCCCGTTACCTACATCAAACGAACACAAATATTGCGTCACAATGATCGACCGATGCACGAAATGGCCCGAAGCAGTCCCGACGCGCGACATTACAGCTGAAACAATCGCGCGCGCATTTTACAAAGGATGGATCGCACGTTTCGGATGCCCCGCGCGAGTGACGACCGATCAAGGCCGTCAATTCGAGTCCGCGCTATTCAACGAACTCATGAAAAAGTTTGGTGTTACACGTATTCGAACAACACCATTTCACCCGCAAGCTAATGGTCAAATTGAAAGGTGGCATCGCACGCTGAAGTCCGCGCTCATGGCAAGAGGCGCAAACACACACTGGACGGAAGATTTGCCCACAGTGTTACTCGGCCTTCGCACAGCCCTGCGCGACAACAATGTCAGCCCTGCATTAATGACCTACGGATGCACCCTACGAGTTCCATCTGATTTTTTTGTGCCTACTCAGCCAAAAATAGAAGATACCGAATTCGTCCGCCGATTAACAGAAACTATGTCAACATTATCACCAGTACATAAAACATACGCCTCAAGCAAGAATGCATTTGTATATAAAGATCTCGCAACCTGCAGTCACGTGTTCATTCGGAACGACACGGTACGCAGTTCATTGACACCGCCCTACGACGGACCGTTTGAAGTACTTGAGCGTAGTGGCAAAACATTCAAAATAAAATTACCACTACGCACAACAATAATATCAATAGACAGACTAAAACCAGCCTACTTATTCAATGAAGAAAGCGCCGTGATTACCTCGACACCTACTTCGAGCAAGAAACCGGCAGACACCACAGTCACGGAGCCACGATCGTCAGAAGCAGCACTGCCGTCAAAGCAGCCCTACGTCACACGATCGGGACGCTCAGTGAAACCCTCCGTGCGTTTCACTTGAGGGGGAGTACTGTGGCGTCACGCGCACATACAGAGAACATGCATACTTACCTTTTACCTCTCAAAACCAACCACCTTACCTTACCTTACCGTGACATACCAAATATACCATTTACTAGGAATACAAGAAATAAAACACAGAGAGGGAATAATAAATAAAACACAGCGAGTAGAATAATAATACGTTTATAAGTCTTTTATAGACTTTGGATAATGGATGGGCGCGGCATGAAAATGCCACATACTTTTGACGTCAAGTCAAGTGAAACCACAGCAAGTGCGGCGTGAAAACGCCATCACCGCTGATCACGAAGCGAAGCTCGACGACACACGCAGCACGGCCCGGCGACAGTTCTGGAGACCCACGACGAGCGACGCACACCGCACACGACGAGTAGCTGCCCGATGATTCTTCCGACGACGCGCCGCGCTGAATAACCGCGAAACCGCGACGCGCCTAATATTTATAGGTGAGCGAGAGTCGCGCGGACGCGGGGCGCGCGGGGGCACGGACGCGGGGCGCGCGTTGGCACGCGCTCGTTTCCCGCGCTTTTTCGCCCGCGCGTATGTGCGTATGTACGTATGTGCGCGTGACGCCACACAACAATAAAGTATGAGAATAAATGTAACTGTCTCAGAATTTAAATATTACCGCTCTTTTTTTATTAAACACTAGTCGCGTACCACCTCACGCGCCTAGTTCTTTGTTTAATTAAAAAGAACTTCTTGAGCAAATGGTCAATACCGCTTTACAGGACATTAAAATATTTAGAAAGAATCGATACTTACTACATAAAACTTGAAAAAAGTCATTACAACTCTTTGTTGTGAGCTTATTAAAAGTACATTAATAACATTATCATGTTCTCTTAATAAGAAAATGTACAAAAAATAATAGCTGCGGAGATTTCTATAAATCTAAATTCTTTTTATAACACAAGTAAATTTAAAATTTTAGGTAATTCCTGTTATGATAGTTGTGTTAAATGTATCCAAAATCGATTTTGCAAGTAATCGATGTAAAATTGCAATCCCTATCGTACAGCCGGAAATCGGAATCCTTCACTCAAACATAAAACAAAACAGTGCCAATAGGTTATGTTATCGTAATACTTGAATTAAGAAATAATTATTTTACTATTCACAGAAGTCCTAGCTTATTTATTCCTTAAACAAGACTTATTGAGTAAAATGTTTGCGCCTCACTTAAAACGAATATATCGCATGTGCGACAGAGTTGTTATACGAAGTTTGAGAGGTTCGGGGAAATGGAATGAAACCTCAAATAGAAATAATCCTGGTTTGAACAAGAGGATCACAGCTTTCCAAAAAGACGGAATACATGTTACCGATGAAAATGCCGAAGAGGTTTTTGATAAATCGGAAAGTGACTTTTACAATGTGAGCATATACTATAATTTTTTTTTATTAAGACCACCAACTGATTGCTGTAGTCTTCATGGGTAGGCCAAGATCATGTTATTATAAGAACTCAATGGCTATCTCCCCTGTTTTTTTTGTGTACCTATTTTAATAACAAAATTTAATACAAATATATTACTTATATAAAGTTTCAAACAACTTAAGTATTTCTCTTTTCATTCAGAAAGTGTGCGGTCAGTTTCTTAATTTATAATAATAACTATGACCAATATATTAACTATTAACTGGTTACTATGTTGTCACAATGCAAAGACTAAGCTTTTCTATTAGAAAAACTTACAACAGTACTGAGTAATAGTGTGCGAAATAAAGAATAATTGCATTCTTTTGTGTGGCTTAAATATTGCTATCTTATACTTTTGGTATTCAGTTGTAAGTATAAGCCACAGGATGAAACCATTGTGATGATAGTGATAATGATGATTGAAGCAATTGAAATATTACATTATAATGTCAAATGATTTATTACTAATATTACATCTAAATTCCTACTCAGATTGCTTTTTGATGAGCTAATTGACACCATAGGGCAAAAAACTACCAAATGTATTTTAGGTAATGAATTTGTAATGTATGTATTTTCTAGGTTGGTGGATTGTATGGTGAGCATATGAACGAAACACTAATGGGTAAACATGAATTGCGTCACCATATTGTGAAAGATAAATACTTCGAAGAGAACACACCAAGTTTGCTGACTTGGAGTGAAAAAGAACAAATCAGACTTTTGGCTTCTACTCATCCTGAGGAATGGACTCCTGATAAGATAGCAGAAAGTTTTCCTGTTACTGTCCCAATTGTTAAGGTTTGTATAAATTTTTTGTGTTCATATTTTTCACAATTTTTGCAATTCCTACTGACATGTTACATTTTGCCTAGTGTAAAATCCTATTAGCCGATATTGTACAATGTACAATAATTTATTTTTTACTTATATCAAGACACTTTTAAATTCTGAATTGAGCAATTTTTTTCGTATATACTTAGGAAGGTAGTTTAAATGTAACAGTGGTTTGTCAGAGTCAAAGGTACAGCAAGGCATCTTTATTGTTACTTAAATGATTAAATATTATTATTACAGAAATTGTTAAAATATCCATGGAAACCAGCAACGGAACAGCGAATAGCGAGACATGACGCCTCAGTTATGAGAAACTGGAAACAACTTAAAGATGGAACTCTGGGAATTCCAGAAGATTTGCGAAAACATTTTCTTAAATTTTCCGAAAGAACTATACCACCATTGAACAAAAAATCCATTAAAATAGATGTAACACAAGAAGAAAAAATGGGAGAATTTGAAAGGATTGTACAGAGGTGTGCTTCCAATGAGAAAAGTAAAGAAAATAAAACTGAACATAATATATCTTTATACAATAGTACTAATACAGATACAGATACTGTAAAAATCGATAGAGATCGGAAAAGGATGACACTAGAGGAATTAACAAGTAAAATAAAAAGCCGCATGGACACTGGGAAAGATGTGGATATTCCAGATCAAATTATTCTAAGTACCACTGAATCAAACCCAACTCAATTGAATGCAAATATAAGCAATGAAATAGAATTATCTAAGGAGGACACAAAAGAGGCAAGCTTAACAGAATATAAGGAGTCAAATGATGAAAAACATGTCATGGACTATCCCGAACGAATTAGAATACCAAAGAAAGCTTACAAAAAAGGTGCAACATACAAAGTAAATGATTGCTATTACGACCACGACGGAAAGTTCTTGTATAGAGTATTAGGAATGTTCTAAACTGTAGATATGAAATAAAAGAATTATTCCTGAAGCCTTATATATTTTTTTATAAAAATTATATGCAATGTATTACACTTGTTGCAGTTAACTAGTTTGCAGTAAATAATTTATAACAGAGCTCAATTTTAACATATGAAAATTAAATGTCTTTTACAATAAAAAAATTATAATCATATGTCTTTAGAATCTAATTATTGTTATCATTAGACCAAACATGCATGACTTACCATTGTATGTTGTACGGAACATAAAATATGGCTGATACAATAAACACTAGAGGCAAATTATAAAAAAATAATCCATCAGTAGTTAAATAATCGTAATTCCATGTGCCATAATCATAATATATACATAAATGGAAATAAACTTTCATAGATTGCTTGTTGTAATACATTGGGTCCAGTAAATATGCCCATCGCTTCATTTGTTTCAATTGTCTAACATCTAACTTTATTAGTTTCAATAAATATTTCGAGTTTAAATATTTCTTCACACTGATTGTTAGTACTTTGAGTATTGCATTTGTTACTTTTGTCCATAAATTATTTGTGATGAACAATAACGTATTTGCATTTCTTACACTGTAGTTGTAACATTAAACAATTTATAATCGTCAATATTTTTTTATTTAGTGAAACAGCAAAAAAAATCATTGCGCTTTTATATGGCGTTCATGAATGAAAATACTTTTATGAATATCACAATACGATAAATAAATATTGACACATATGTGAATACTTGAATTTTGGCAGTCACATTAATTAATGTCTATTAATTACTGCAATCAAATTACCATAAATTAATTAATTATTTTAATAAAATAGTTCACATCAAAAGAAAAAAAGCAGCTACATCACAAATTATGATAAAATATGACATATTTCAAAAATAAATCACTTTGTTAATTAATTGAATAATCAGCTGCATAGTAAAAAACGCCAAGGTCTAACTAAATGTAGAAAGAAGTTGTAACACTTAAAACCGACAAATTAAATTCAGAAATTCAGCAAAAATAAAACATGACACTAACAATGTGACTTTGACAGACAATACTACACCGATCACTCGCATTTCGAATTCCACCGTGCTGATTACACAATCATATACCGAAATTTACAACACTTCGATTACAAGCCTTGACTTAATCCTATTCTATACAACATCGTTATGTACATGTAGACCACTACCACGGTTATGTACCGAACTTACCGTTAGCACCCACGTTTCTAAACTAATGGATATGCCAATATGTGAATATACAACGTGAATCCATTGTAGCGACGTGATTTCGAATTTGGGGCAACACTATTCATGTTTAGGCCATGAGTTTATGTGACTACAAAATGTAGTCTTTTACATCAATAATATACATTTAGTTGTTAGAATAGATAAAAAATTGGACCAAGACTCCATCTTGTCTCCGGTTGCTTGGACGGGCGATTACATTTCGCGAGATAAAAAGCAATATAGCCATTGAAAGAAATGGACGGTACTCTCAGTTTATATCAGAATTCCATTTCCAGTCAAATAAATCATTTAGAAGTGCACAAAATTATTACTACACCGTTGTTGCAACCTCTTGATAATACATTTTATTTAAAACTCGTTCACAATTATAATTATTCGAATACTCGAATGTGTCCAATCAATAAAATTAATTGTTTTAATCGAGAACTGTGTTCATTATTACTCGTTTTTAGTACAGTCTAACATTTATAATACATTATCACTCATTTTGAAGACTAAAATACATTTTTGATAAGCGTCAGTTGTAACAAAACCATACTATGTGAGCAAATAATGTCGAATATAAAGGTATGTTAAAATGTGAGCTAATTAAATATGTTAAACATTGTGTATGTACGTCCAACATTTGCATTTCATATCGAGTCATAAATCCTGCCAACTTGAAACGTTATTGTCGATGATATAGTAGAGCTAAGCAAATTATTGTACACGTTATTCTCTAGCGGAATACGCTATTTTATATTCTGAGAAAAGCAGTGTAACGACTAACTAACTTGTGTTCATTTCGAGTCGAGCTTACCTCGTAAAATAATAGCCCCATTACGAACCGAAAATATAATTCCAAATTTAAACCTTTGAAAAATTCAAAAGTGACAGTCCAAACGACACATATCGATAACTTTAATAGTGTTGTACAGATTATCGATACTAATCGATTTCGTAATGGCGCCATTGTATGATTTGAAACGTTTTTACACGGTATACTATGAGATCGCATAGTAGATTAATCTTCGAGCGAGAGTCTGAGGCGTTTGAAGTAGTGCCTGCAGCACACGGCGGTGGGGGATGGCGGGAGGTCTTGCGGGCGCGCCTCGCGACCCAGCCGGTCTAGTGCTCGCGTGTACTCCCGTTGCAGGGCGAAGAAATCTATGTTCTGCTCGCCTAGAGCTGCCATCGCGAGGAATAGTATGTCTCTGTGGTGATACAAAAATAAACGTATTTGTAAAAACATACATGGAAGATTTCTTTTGTGGAGACAGGTAAAGCAATTTACTTAAAAAAATACTTATTTAAGAGAGATAAGGTAGACTAAAGTATAGTCTTTGTTTCTCCCTAAGGGTTTGATAATTTTTATATATTATCTGTACTGTATACGAGTGTGTTTTAAATATTACTAAATGTTTAATTCATATTTTATTTTCAAGAACTTTTTCATACCTGTAGTAGGAGTAGTATCGTTTGTTGTTGCAGGTATTCTCCCGCCACTCGGCGAGTTTCCGCAGCGCCTCCGACAAGTCGTTGCTCAGTAGACCGTTCAGAACCGCCAGAGCCACTCTGTCGTTTTGTAATGAATTATTTATTATATCAATGCAATAGGTCATTATCGAATTTTCACGTAAGTTACGTACTATGCATCAAATATTATTTTCAATGAAATTGGCAGTTGAATATTGACTTCAGGAATAGTATTATGAAAAATGGAAAACAAAACTAAAATCGTCATAAATAAATTATAATTTACGGTCATATCGCCTTTGAAAGCATCAATGTCAGAGCTCTTAAAAAGAAATTTATTACGTGTGGCAAGTAATAGACTTGTATTGGGTCAACCTGCCTCATTTACCCAGAATTTGAAAGTGCATATTCTAGACTAGTGTTTCTCAATTTTTTAGGTCATGCCCGACCTTAATCATCAAATTGAACCCTTCGGAGGCGTGGTCCCTACGTTGGGAAACACTGCTTAGACCGTTTCAAAATACAGTGCGATGTAGCTATCATGTGTGTAGACCCTATATCAAATTGACCCCTATAGGGCGTGGGATCCACGTTGTTAATAGGACCATTTCAATACACAGTGTGATATAGCTATGTGTGTAGTGTACGCACGAGTGCGCGGCGGCGTCGTGCTCGGTGAGCAGCAGCGCCTGCAGCGCGCGCGAGCGCTGGTGCTGCTGGCGGCGCAGGCGCCACGCGCGGTGCAGCGCCACGCCGCCCTCCTCCGCGCCACCGCGGCTCCACTCCCACCCGCACACCACGCGACACCCTGCAGGTATAGTACACACTACTGTTATATAACCTAGGACTAGGTCATACACTAAATTCATCATCATCATCAACCCAATAAGTCCCACTGCTAGGCACGGGTCTGCTCTACCATTGAAAGGGTTTAGGCCTTAGTCCACCACGCTAGCCTAGTGCGGGTTGACTTGTTTGAAATATATATAATCGATTTTGTATTTACTTTTTATAAAGGCTTTGTTGGAAGAATCGATTATGTTTTTTAAATTCAAAAATCAAAAAACAACCTAACTCAAAATAAGAATGATGCAGCATACCTGTTTTATCAGCGTCAGGCAATGTGTCCGAGCTCTGGTATTTAGCTTGGAATTCAGGGCTCAGTAGATCAGGCAGATGGTTCTCGATGTTGGCTCGTTCCAAGAACCACACCAAGTTCCAATACACGATTGGATGTGATTCTACAAATTCCGATTCTGCTAAGCAGGCGTCTCCTTCTCTACCTAGAAACAAGAGCGATTTTAAGTTAAAAGTTTATCAGAAGTAAATAAGTTTGGAGAATTCAAGCTGCGTGAAGTAAAATTGAATAAAGTCATTTAATCAATAAAAAAAAATGCTTACTTAATATAGACTCGAACTCTTTTCTCAGCACCAATGGATTTAAATAAGGCACGCTCAATGTTTCTGCTTGTGTTTGACCGGTACGCATAATCTGTAACAAATATACGTTAAATGTGTGATTTTTAATATACTTTTTTTTTATTAAAAAACGAAGCTTTCATAGTTGATTCTCTGCATTTAATGTCTTGGATATATAAAATCCAGGAACTCTCGCTATGACGACATAGATATGATCTCCTTAAATTTCTTCTTCTCATTTTCACAAGCGTAATGTGAGCTAAGTCGTATCTTCATATTCGATTATATCGATACATTAATCTAATTATCGATATTCATCGTCATCCCATATACGTCCCAATGCTGTGCACGAGCCTTCTCAACAGTTGAGGAATAAGTCCTTAGTCTCACGTCGCCGGCATAAACATCGATATTACATGATCGGTAATCGAATCAGTCAATCGATATTTGCGTGCTGCTACATGCACGCGACATTACATTTTTCATCATGTCATCGATACAATCTACTCAATCGACAGTTGCGTGTACCTGCACTCGATATAACATTCGCTATAATTCAATCGATACAATCGGCTCAGTCATTCGATGGCTACCTGCACGTTGAGCAGCGGCACGGTGTGTCGGCCGCAGGCGGTGCAGCGCGTGTTGAGGTTGGAGTCGTCGGCCGCCCAGCCCGCCATGATGTCCTCGTCGTACAGCAGCGCCAGGCACTGGTGGCATTGCGAGCACGACGACATCTGCACCACCACCGACACCTTCGGGCGCTTGCTGCTGCTCTGCAATGGTATAATGATTCAGTTAATATTATCATGCTCATATAAGCTAAGCAGAAGAAATGGAACGAAACGCCATAAGGGGTAATTGAGGTATGGAGTATGTTTTAACTATTACTCGTTACTCACGATACGCCAGAGTTGTTTTAAGTCCTCCGTATACTTTTACCGGCCGGGAATCGAACCACAGTACAATAACAGTTCATATATAACAAGTACCGCTTTCCCAATCAAGAAATATTAAAACTTAAAATCAACTTTATACCCACAACGAATCGTCTTTTTTTTATTAAATCATTAAATCATCATCAAAAAATATCGTGCAAATTTTTGATACTTTACGTTTCGGTAACTTTCAACCATATCAATGTTACCTCCTAGTATAAATGAGAAAGTCCAGACTAAGGATAGAAAATAATTCACTCACACAAACAATATCATAGACACGATACTCACGGAGAGCGGTGGATAGAGGTTGTCAGGCAGATGTGATATTAAGGTAGCCAAGGAGCCTCGTTCCATGGAACACGCCAGCTCAGCATCACTGGACGCGCGACGGAATCCGGTGCCGCCCACCCATTCTATACACAAAAAAGGGTTAATTTTTTTAAAGGTAAGAAATTATCAGGTGCACCCTCGGAACCAAACGTTAAAAGATTAGAACGAGATTGAAAATAATTTGAGCGAGACGGATAAGATATTTAAATGTCGTTACAAGATGTAAGTTTCATGTGCTGTGATTAGCCGAGACCAAGTTTACGATTATATGGTAAAATTTTGTCATTTAATTATTATTCAAACTATCGAACAAGGATTACAAGAAAATTCCTCTAAAATTCAAATATTAGTAAAGAGGTTTTATTTTGCAACCCAGAAAGATCACAAGATTCTCAACAAATATACATACAACATTCCCCACACTTGTTAGTAAGGCATCGTAAATATCCAATATACTCCATAATAGAGTAAAACCGCAATATTTTTACCATCGGGATTGATTTCCGAAGACCCGTCCGTAGAATCTTCCTCGGCTATGAGGCTTGAGAGCGCGTTGGTAGCTGTTCCTATTGCGCCTTTCACCGGCGTAGAGTTTGCCGATATCACCTCCTTCATTTCATCGAATTTCTTCGCCATGCTCGTCGCCGCTGACTTGAGACTGCTGAGGCCGCTTTGTAACAGTTCGTTCGACTTTTTACCTGCTATGCTTGTTGGGCTGTAAGACGTAGAGATGAGCCAAATCAATCGATAAATTTATCGATAATAATTTTTTGTGGCCTTCTCAAAATTTATTAGTAATAAGTAGATATCATTGGGGGGTTGAGGATATATTGGTTTACTTTTAATAACAAACATAGTTTTCAAGGGAGGTATAAGAACTTTAAATTTTTGTTTAGGACATATTCTGTACGCGAAATAGATAGATTATATAAATTTTCGGATTTAATGTATTTCGATAATATGAAAATGAAAACCATGCATTGTAAATGTGCAGGAAAATAAATCGTATTTAAACATGCGTTTCACATATTAATGGCAATGGTAACAGCTTTAAAACAATCACTCACGTGCACTAAGCCCGTTGTGTATGGGCATTGCATGCTCACCTGAAGTAATTCTCGATCATAGCTTTCCCGAGTTTCATGTTTTCCTTGCGTAACGACAGTCTGGCTGGCGAATAGCGTCTAAGAAAACAAACAGGCTAGCGTACTGCAGTGTCGTGTGGTGCGTTTTAAATTGATTGTGATAAAAAAAATCGTATCGATATTGCCATTTTAAAATATAAAAAAAAACATAGCCCTTTTTATTTTAATTTTATCTTACACCTTGTATGCAAAAGGCTAATATCAGAGGCATTATGCAGTGAGCCTTTTATGAGAAAGAAGGTTTAATAAAGAAGTGACAACAAAATATTCAATGGATTAAAAGTGGCACTTCTACTTTTCATGCATTGATATCAGATGGCGATCTTGCGTCATATGTTATTTTAAAAGATGAATGCCAAAAACTTTACAACCCAGATGGCAATAACGGTACACATCAAATAAGGCTAAACTAAAACACCAAAATAGCTAAAATAATATTCACGATATACTCTTGAATATCGATAAACATGCCTTCGATGTTTTTGTGAATTAAAATGAGCTTTTATAGCAAAACGTGATACAGCTATAACATGACACGATATTTACACAAGTCATCTTGATGTTAAGATAGGTTAACATTATTTGATACGGTTTTGATAAAGCATCTTTAACATCAAGACGTCATCTATTTTTTAATTAGTGATTTAGTATAACTATAATGTTATAATAATTAGCGACATCAGATTCTATTGTAATTATACAATACAAATGTTAATATTGTTATACATTAAAGCTATGAAGTAGTTTTACTTAATCACTGTTACGAGCTATCGGCCAATTTCAATTAACAATAGATCGATCTCGAAAACGGTTCCAATAAGGAATAACTATAATAATATGTAAACTACCCTCTGAAACAAATTATTTTTATCGATAATTTTTTAGATCCTTGCGAAAATATAGATTAGGATTTTCCATCAAAATTAGCCGTATGTAGGAGAAGCTAGTGTTATGGCAAAGAGGGGATGTTCTTACAATCAGTAATGTTGATTGAACTTGGCCGTATATCGATAAGTGTGAGTGAATGATTGTAGTTGATAGATATTGTACTGACCCGAAGCTGTTCTTGAGCGTGTTCCCGAGGCTGACGAGGCTGGAGGACACGGTGCCGGCGGGCGCCGTCTCACTCCTGTGCAGTTTCCTGCGCACAGGAAACTATCGAGGTTATCGTGCTTCCACGCGGCGCAGCTCTAGCGATACGGCAGCCGTTGCGTGGGCCCGTGCGGAGGTACTTATCGATAGCTTACGTACTACATGCTACGGGTAGGGGAACTCGACCTGAGAAGTTCTAGCTTCAGGTTGGCTACGAGCATTTAATGACTAGATATAGAGACTAGAGACCATCAAAAAATATGTCCGTAATATGTTGAGAACGTAGATAAATATTGCGAAAAACATTTAAAATTGTGTTATTTAACAAAAACGAACACTCTAGTATAGATTATTATCAGGATCACACTCTAACAACTTATTACTTATCGTTAAGTCTATTTTAGCTTACATTAGAATAAGTATAAACACACAAAACACATGCATCAAACATAAAGGCCCAAATAAATAAAAAGGTACTTCTTTATATCCTCATAGAGTTTTGAAGGCGTGACAATTCTGCCTCAGCACTTCACCTAAATGGCGACTAACAAGGAGTCAAAGAGGTCGCTAAGGGTTACGAGAAACTTAATGTGCTCTTTTGCCAAGATGGTCGACAGAGCAGGTCACAGTGCATCCATCGTGACCTTTCATTCAAGTGTCCAATGTTGGATAGGGAGTATCCAAAGAACCAATAATTTATTTAATCAACATCATCAGCCCTTATACGTCTTACTGCTAGACACGGACCTCCTCTGCAACTGCGCTGTCTCAAAGTAAGGACCAACTAAAGCTGCCTCTTGATCTGTCTCGTACCGTCAAACACGTGTATGACGAGCACCAATAGGTTTTACGTGCTATGAAGGCAATAGTTTATTGCTTTAAGAACCATCTCGGACATAACATAGGCGCAGATGAACAAGCGTCTCTAAATTTGCGCTCAAAGACCTTGGCCTTGACATAACTTTTCGTACCTTTCGTACCCTACGCTCAATCAAAAGGAAGCTAAGGTTCCTTTGATAAAATGAGTGTTTTAAAAGGCGAACCACACTGATAGACGATTCTAATACAGCAGGTTTAGGTTCAACAAAATGTACTGTTAAGCTTAACCTTGCTTCTTAATACTTATAGTCTTATCGATAACACCAATCGATAACCACAATGTTCATACAACTATATCTATGTAAAACAATCTATTACAGGAGTGTGTATACCCTTGGTTGTGGTCCGTCGGGTCGTCCTGGAAGGAGTTGCTGCGGCGGTGGAACAGCTTGGGGCTGACGCTGAGCTCGTGCTTGGGGGGCGGAGGCTCCTCGGGCGGCGGGGGCGCAGGCTCCACGGGCGGGGGCTCGCTTAACGCGCCCAGGGGATCGTCGGCCAACACGGGGGTGCGCGGGGACACTCTGTGAAGAGAAAAGAAACGGCCAAATATATAGATACCAACAAATGCATGTTGTTAAAAAAAACTTACGTTAGTGAATTACACAAACCTGCCCCTTCGAAAAGTTAATAGAGGTACGTTTTTCATTTAATTTTACGTTTGCCAGATTTTCGAGTAACTATTTCTCGAACAAATTCTAATTATCTAATATACACATGTTGAGTACTTATTACACACAGCGTAAGCCTCACCTACCGAACCTAATAATTTTACTAAATTTTTCGGGGATAAACTCCGTGCTGATACTGAGAATTTCCTATAGAAACTAAATAACATTTTTTCCGACCTGTAAATCTTGAGACATACCTGAGTGGAGAGGATTTGGATGCTTTCAAAGATTCATTGGTAGTGTCTTCTTTTTCAGACTCCTCTGGAAAACTGAGCGCCCGGGAACATCGTGACTTTGCGTTAGGTGTGCCTAGAGATGAATAACACGATTAAAAACAAAACATAAAATTTGATAAATAAGAAAGTGTCAGAAATTACGCGATTTTTCAGTCTCACACCAATTTGTGGATCACACAAACATTTATCTCGGGTCAAGAATCGAGCCCGCGGCATTTTGTTTAACTAGCCGGTGTCTAGGCAACTTCGTAATGGTGTTGATTAGCATTAAGAAACATTTTTAGGCTCAAGAACCGGTAACACAATTACTTTATACTACAAATAATACATACCAGTGAAGGACAGTCTTTGCAGATTTTGCACGATTTGCGCGTCACCGGCAAAGCTCTCCGATCTTGTGAGAATACGCAGGTCCGACGGACTGTCTGGGCTTACGTGAATAGTCTGAAAATGAAATGAGTATGATAATGTATTTTAATTAGTTTAATAATAAATTTAAATGTGGAAGCCAAGCATTGGCTTGGAACAACTTCATAGTCGTAACCATATATTCATATTATCATGGCATAACCAATAACATCTATAATTTTATTCTCACTAAATGTCGTCAGGCATGTAGGACTTAATACAATGGGAGTAACAACAATAATAGGAGACAAAAATTTGTTACCTGTCGCTTTTCTGATATTGTTAAAGGAGTAGAGGGTTCTTCACTTGTTAAAGAATTACTCCTGGGCCGCGTTGAACCACTTAAATCTGGATTTGATGGTACACCTAAAATTAAACAAAAATGATTTTAAAATACTAGAATTGTAAAGAATTATCACATTTTTTTTCTTTGCATTTAAGGATAAAAGAAGAATATTCATAGCCAGTCAAATGACCATTTCCATTGTACCGTGGTGGTAAAAAAAATAGTATACGACGATTTAATTACTGAGGTACAAACCCGATATAAGTATTCCTGCAGCCGCGCTGAGATGGTGCGCGTGCGCAGGCCGTGTGCGAGCGCGCACGATCACGCCGCGCGGCAACAACGCACTCGCTGCAACAAAATATATGTTATAAAATATATTTGACGGAAAACTTTATTCTAAAAACAACGTTTTGTTTTATTTTATAATATAATTGACGAACAGTAGGAATTAAAAAAATGAAAAAAAATATCTTAAATTAAAAATAAATAAATACCTGAATCTAGACTAGACCGACTATTAGTTGGTTCGCAGGCGGCCATTCCAGCCAAGTTCGCCAACTCTGATCCTTCTGCCACCGCGGTCGCCGAGCGAACTCGTGGTAACGTACCACCTAACAAAATCAGCGTAGGGTTAAAAAAATCTTTTTAATTTATGCTGTAAAATTCAATAACACCAAATATTACCACGATTGTTATTAACTTAGTTGTTTTATCGAAAAATAAGTTGATTGTCAATAAAAAAACTTTGTCTTAATATGATTGAAAATTGAAGGATGGACATGTAGAGGAAGTTTTGAACTTCCTCTAAGACGGAGAGTGTGTGAGAAAATATATTGTAGAAAAAGAGGTGAATTAAGGGTTGTTAATATGGCCACCCCAAAATGCAAAAGATTGTTGAACTTTGTTTCATTATTGAAACGATGTCCAATGGATATACATGTAAGTTTATCGACACTAAAAATACCGTATCGACAAGTAAAAACAAGCCCACTTTCTCCCCCGATCATTCTATAATGAAAAGTAGTTCAACTGATCTACATTATCGACAATTATAAACATCGATACTCTATATCGACAAGTAGAAATAAATCCTAATTTCTCCCCTGGCCGTCTCACAATCAAAAGTTTCACTGATCTACTATATCGACAACTAAAATCTTCGATATTCAATAATCGATACTCAAACAATATCAATATCGAGAAGTACAATTAAAGCGTACCTTCTCCCCCGCCGGCGTTGAGCGTGGCGCCGGCAGCCCGGCTGGCTCGTCGCGCGCCCGCCTGGCGGAAGAACGCCGCGCCCATCACCGCCATGCGGAGCTTGTTCCACATCACTTGCGAACCGCTGCAGATCATATCGAAATTGTATTGGAAACATATAAATAGATAAAGGTATATGGAGATAAATATGGTAGAGATTCTCGACCATATTTATGGAATTTTATGGAAGGCTTTATTTGAACTCGACGACTTAATCATTTTTTGTTAAGCATTAAAAATAGCATCAAGAAGGTGCTTGAATTGCTGTGAAGAACGAATCAATACACATTGAGCTAGTCATTAGATTTTCGTAAAATATATATATTTTTAATGTGAGATTAATTACTTGTGGTTGGAAAGACTGTTGTTTTTTACATCTTTATTAATTTTGAACCTACGTCTTAATTAAAGTCGATAAGCATCGATAAAAAATGCTTCAGAGGATACAATTTTATATATCGCTTAGTTACCTGAGCATATCCTGCGGCCATTCCGAACGCAACACGCAACGGTTATAGTAGACGTATGTAAGGGCGTTTGGTTGAAGGCCCGCGCGTTTCATCAAGAAGAGAAGTTGCACGGCCAAAACTGGTATCGAGTGGATACCGCATAGCTGCATCATTACTCGATAGCACACCTAATAGTGATAACAAACATGATAAGAATAGGTCAGTCTTGGAATTGATATTTCGAGTATAGTCTGGTGTAATAGAAGTGTATTATTATAAGGTGTAAAACGATATTATAAATTATCGACACTTTGGTGTATTAGTATCTTGTTTAAACGTTTTTTCCGTGTTATAGCCGGTGCCATGACATTTTAGAAATTCTGGATTCATTACATACATGTATGCTCGATTCATTACATACAAATATATTTTTTTGTGATAAAGATACAAGACTACAGGGCTAATCCCATGTATTTTTTTATATTCCCAATTTGTATTAAAATCATTTCTAATAACACAAACATAACCATAGAGTAAATAAAAAATCACTTATCTCCCTATGTGTCATACCTCATCACAAGGCACTTTGAGTTTCGTGGCCCGCTCCAGCAGTTCATACGCCTCTCTGAGCGTGGCGTGTTCCTTCCCCCGGCTGAGCGACAGTCGGCACGGCAGTGACAGGAAGTACAGCGAGTAGCACGCGCCCAGCAAACACTTCGCCCACGCTTCTGGAGACAGACTCGCTTTCCGCGCTAACCTGCAAACACAGACAGATGTTGTGTAAAAACTTTATTTAAAGAAAGTTACAAATTAGATAATAGTCTGCTGACTTTTAAAGCTAAGTAAAGTAACATTTCACTTAGTCATAAGACAGTTAAGCGTATTTTCATAATCGTCTAAATACAAACAGCGATTTATGGTATTGTGGATACCAAATAAAAATTACTTTTAGCTGAATATTTTTTGGCACCTAACACCTTCAGAAGGGATATCTTGTGGTCTTTGGCTTTCCAGCTACCACTCAACACTTATGATGTAAAGGCAGAGCTGGGTAACTAAAGACCTTACCTGCGCTTAAGGAGCGATATAAGATACAACGCCTATGTTATAGACCCACCTTCATAATTGAACACTGTATGACACATATAATTTCCTTGTTATATACCTCTGCGCGGCTGCGATTTCGTTCTTGGTCCGCCGTGCCATGGGCGACGCGTCTGCCAGCGACTCTGCGGACGCGAGCGTGGCGGGCGGCAGCTGCATGGTGCCGGTGCGCGTGCGGCCCAGCCCGCTGCACGCGGTCATCACCTTCAGATCCAGCTCGAACTTCTCGTACGTGTACGTGCCTTCTGGAATAATATCGAGGTTTGTGTAGTCGTTTGTTTTTGTGTGTCTATAGATATTATTTTATTTTAATGAAGTACATTAAAAAAAGCATAAATAAACTTTATCAAAATACTTCATGTAAGGAGGTAAAAGCATTTTTTTAAAGATATAAATAAATACACCAAACAGTCACATATATAGTTCTTACCCCACATTAAGATTCTCTCACAAACACCCAGACCCGAATCTTATATTTATGAATCACTCAAACATTTGTCTCAATATGAGGTTCGAACCCGCGGTGTCTCGTTTTGCAATTTGGTGTATAGTCAACTGCGCCTCAGAGCTGTCAAAATACACTTGTAAAACTTACCTGTATCAGAAGGGTCTGGTGGCGACACAAACATGGTCCTTTCAGAAGCATTACTGGTATCCATTCCCAACAACTGTTCGTCTCCGGCGGCCACCTTCTCAATGCATTCGTCAAAGAACGTCAGCCCTTGGTCGGCGTCGTACACGAACGAACGCTCCTCAATGAAACGAGTGAACATCTGCGTCCTCATCATTAGACTGAAGAAACGTTGTTGCGTCTGAAACATTTTTATAATATCGTTAAATTTTTTTGCAATATTCATTGTATAAAATATATATAATGTCCTAAAACTTCGACTTCTACAATAATTCAAGAACTGGGTAGTAGAATAGTCCCATCATCATCAACAGCCCTCAATTCGTCCAGTGCTGGACATAGGGCTCACTTATGGTACGCCACTGGGCTCGATTTTCGGAATAGAATAGTCCCGTTTGCATTTAATAAAAAGGCAACGAAAATATCACATTTATCGACAATAATGTCGACATTTCTGTTTTGGACATAAATTACATACTTTTCACAACCCACTCACAAATATATTAAAGTAATCCCTTTCATTAAATCAATAAACAATTTTATCATACCTTGTCTCTAGACCTCAAGAACGCTTCCATATGGAACAAAGCGTGCGGATCAGTAGTTCCGACAGTAGGAGCCTTTGTTATTGGTATGAGATAACTCCTATATCCTTGGAGAGTTACTGCCATAAACCGAAGAAACGCCTCTTGGATTTTTAACTCCAACATTTGCTGTAACAGAAACATCGAATAATTCAATTTTATTTATCGATAAAATTTAAATCATGTACGATTTTAAAGGGCATTGTTTATTTCACAAAAGGCTTCTTGGTTACAATATAATTAATGTAAGTGGTTTAAGTCAGAAGTTTACCTCCTTTTTCCTCTTCTGAAAATCTCTGTCTAAGCTTGTCGTCGGTTCTCCGTTATACTTGCTGTCGCTTGCATGATGGACTGGTGATGCTGTAAATATTATAAGTTATAATAAGCAATCATTTTAATATTATTTGAGTAAAACAATAAAAAATATTATTACCTGGCCTTATATTTCCATACAAGTGTTCGAGCGTTTGTCGCAGAGCTCTCGTCTGCCTTTTGGGTAGAATTTTTATCGATATATGTCGTTGTGATTCGCATATCTACAAAACAAAAGCATGTTTATGAGTTTCGTGATGTTTTTATAGAAAACTACTGAGCTCATAGGTTTTTATGGTAGACTGTTTTTATTTGAGATGCACTTGATTAAATATATAATCGTGTTTGACTTACCGTAATATTATTTGTATCTAAATCGACACACGTCACGTCAGGCGGGGGTTCATACAGATCGAAAAACCTCGAGTCAACACCGATTAAATATGGCAGAGGTGCGTGCAATACTTCAGCTAAACCTGAAAATTTATTTGCTGGAATTAATAAATAGACCTAACAGCAAAAATATTTAAAAAAAATGAAATATTTTGCGATAAAAACATTAGGATAAAATTACTTGTGGCTATGGAACAAATTTGTCGGTTAAATTAAAGCTTTTTAAACAAAATCATGACAACAATATAAAATAATTAAAAAGCAATATTAACTGTGAAATAGTAGTAAAATATGACTTACCTAATGGACATAAGGGTATGTACGGGCATTGCCACTTAAATGGAAATAATAAACTTGATACTGCTTCGGATACAGCTGTCAATGTGTCGGGCCTGTAATCACAAGAAATAAACTTACATACACCTGTTAAATTTTGTCGAAAAGTTAATTAAACTACAATCAGTAAATTACATGCAATATTTTTATAGTGTAACGTTTTTTTCAAACAGCCAATGGGTATTCAAATTCTATCAGAATATACTGTGTGGTAATGTAAGTCTCTGGGGGAGACCTATGTCAAGCAGTGGACGTCCTTTGGCTTTGATGATGATGATAAATGTACGTGAAATAGCAAAGTTTTCATTTTACCTTAATGAGTGTATTAATATCTTCTGCTCTGTAACAGCGAGTGCTAGTAACAGCAAGCAGTTGTCTGGTCCCAAGTTGAGTAGTAGCTGCCGGAAGCTGGCGCCGCTGCGTGCAAGCGGCTGTTCGTCGCAACGAGTTATTATCACGCTGTCACTCGGATTTGTTGACGATAGCTGGAGTTATAACACGAACTCATTATTATGAATATCGGTAAGATGGCGATTGAAGGCCTTGAAAGTTTTTAAAAATAAAAAAAATATATCGATTAACAATTTATATGACAGATTTTTTAGGTCCTGGATAAGTATTAAACCTTTAAACTTTAACTGGAGAGTTAGCTAGTTTTAAAGAAAAATAGATAGCGAGAAAAGAGAAAGAGATAAAGAGATAAAAAGGGATAAGAGAGAGATAAAGACAGAGAAAGATAAAGGGAGAGAGACAGAGAGCTATTATTAAATAAAATAATTAAACAAAATCTTTTTCTCTTATTTCATCGAACTTTTCTAAAGCCCTAATTATGGAAACCAATTTTATCAACAAAAAAAAACCCGCATAAAACAATAAGCATAGTCATATCATCAATGATGTGTTGATTACCGCCTAATAACTGTTACATATCAAAAACACGATAAAAAGATTAAATATTATAATTACCTGCACAAGTAAACAGGTGTCTGGGAACGCGACTCCTTCTAATAAATGTGTTATATACCTCTCTATGGGGATGTTTAGGGGCTGCTTACTCCACGACATTTCCTGAAACAGTCAAACAAAATGCCATGTAGAAGTAAATTAGAATCATTTCATCATCAATAATGATGATGATGATGTCCGTGTATATATATGTACCACGTCGCATCTCATCATCATGTCCCACTGCTGGGCACGGGTCTCTTCCCTTGAGAGGGTTTAGGCCATAATCCACCACGCTGGCCTAGTGCAAGTTGGCGGACTATACACTTAAGAACTTTTAGGTGAGCAGTTTTCATCATGATGTTTTCCTTCATTTAAGCAAGTGATAATTCGTTAGTATACACATAATTTCGAAAAGTCAAAGCGTGACAGTCGAGATTCTCGATCGTGCACCTAAACCTCGAAGCCCTTACTGCTTATGTTCTAGTAAAGGGTTATTTTATTTAATAATATTTACTAGAATCTTTATCCCAAATAGTAAACAGCTAGATACTGACGAGTATATATAGCAGCCACCGCTCGAAGGTGTCGCTGAAGGGCCAGCGCGACAGCAGGCACACGCACTTGACGACGTGCACCGAGTGCGTGGCGTGCGACACGCCGCCGCGCCAGCCCAGCACCTCCATCTGCCACTCCGACAGCTGCGAGTGAGGGTAGCTCTCGTAGAACGTCACCGCTGACCCGTACACCTGCAGAATAGAGCATGTTGATTTTATTGTCACTGTTATTGGTATCATGATTATTATCAATATCATTATTGTTAGCATCATCACCATTTTTATCATAATTGTTACCATCATCATTATCGTCATTATCATCCCTATCATGACCACCATCATCATCGTTATCACCTTGATCGCCACCATTACTATCATTAGCATTATCATTAGGCATCATCACCGCCACCACCATTGTCATCATCATCATCACTATCATCGTATTATCAACATTACTAACTACATACATGGATTTCAAATAGACGCTTTTGACTATGACCTCCAACAAGTGTCATGGATCCTATAAAGTGATTTGTGTATTTATCAGCGAAAGGAAAATAGCAGTATTGGGATTTGTAAGACTTGCATTGAGTGCATAACGGCCCCTAAATATATCCACAATTATGTTTAAAGCATTGATATTGAAGTTTTTTATTCAGAATGTGTCAACTTGACGATTTGAGTTTAGAAGTGCTATAGAATCTCTAATAGAGCATAGGCTCGACAAACATTACATCGTGTAAATTTTGACCAAGACTTTATTTATTTTTAAAATTATAAACATAAACGAAGAAAGTGTCGTATTCATATGAAAACACATAATTAAATAGGCTTTTACCTTCTCTGTAGCATCAGCGACAGTGAGAACAAATGTAGAAAAGACTGGTTTTGGTGAGGCGGCGTTGTTCGGCCATATTTCCAACGTCGCTCCCATAGGCAAACAGAATAGAGGCACTGACGCGGGAAACGCTAGACTGCGTCGCTCGGTGGTCGGATACCTTGAAGGAAAACATTGCTATATTAACACCAAAGTCAAAGTCGAAGTCAAATCATCCTTATTCAAGTTGACTTACACAAGTGCTTTTGAATCGTCATTTTAATAGCATTTTTTAAAACTATCACCGGATGAAAGAAAGCACTGTAGAACGAAAATTGGTTGATGATGAAAGAGCACTGGTTATTCTACTAAAACATGTTATTGTTTTTTTTTTCTTAAAATCCGAGTCACAATAACATTTGAGTATGACCATTCATTTGGTATAGTCCCACGGCAAGAATTAGCCTCTTGATTAGTGCGATTAGTTTTTTCCGTTAGCTAATTGTCAGTACCAGAACGGAGTAAGATAATATTTATAGGGTCATGGTCCCCTTAGGAATAAACTAATTTCTACAAGTCAAAGTACTTTTCTATATATGACAGAGTCATAATAATGCTATGCAAATAACTATGTTCAACAATACCATACTAATAACAGTACCATCTCATTATAAGGAGCAAATTACTGACTCAAAACGAAAGTTACCGTTAATTAGCATTAGTTTCGTTATACAAAGCTTTGCGCTCTTCTTTGTTGTGAAACTGTATCTTGTGAATCGCAATGAGTAATCGAGAGATCCTTTTCATTGTTATGTTTTTTTTGTTTAGCGCAGTGACTGAATTATTACAAACAGCCTCGTTGTGCTGTTACATACGAAACGATAGGCCGCGGGTTCATGATCCTAAAATTTTTGCCTTAGTAGGGCCTCTGTATTTTTGATATTAGCTTATACTCATGACAGAAGACTCGTATCGTAGACTATTTTGGGGTCTTATGTTATTGTTAGATATATTTATTATTTACAATAATTACTATATAATTATATGCCAGAATATGAACACTGATTTGGGGTTAAAATCGCAATAAATAACCTTCCTATAATCCTGGACCGTTGAAGTGAAATAATAAATGTATCTAGCGATTTGAAATGGCAGTCTTTCGTCACTTAAAGTTCTGTTTTGATAGCACAGAGCTTTAGTTTCAATAGGTATTATGTTATTACTGACATACCAGGGTTTTTACTGTGGTCCCTTTAATTTCTTTGAATAGTTGTCGCTATGCGGGCGGACACAATTATTCAATTAAATGAATGGGGCCGTCTATGTGAATTTACAAATCTTGATCGTTCTCAATATTGAATTACAGGAAAAGTACATTCGCATTGCAGTCATCGATTCCTCTAACTCTACGCCATAAATATGTCATTCATCATCAATTGAATCACTGATTATGAAGTGTGTATTTCCTGGTATATAATTATGACTAAAATCATCAAATGCATTGCTTTCATCGTTGTTGTCCTACATACATTTTTTTGTGTGTTATCAGATAAGTAAAAATAATCCAAACATGACATATGCATTGCCAAATTCATTCTTAGTAATAGTATTATAGAGATTAGTAGAGATTATAGTATCTTTAATTCTAGATCGATTCCCATATTATAAAAGCTAGTGTGAGTTTGTTTGCTTGCGACTTTCTTATGCCTAAATTGTTTAACTGTTTTTTTTTAAGATTTGGCCCCATACCAATATAGCTCCCACTCTACGATGGGATTTAGTCCCTCGTCAAAATGAGCTCGTAACTCATAAAAGCCATAGGTTGTTGGCCTGATACCATTTTACTAGTAATCCGTTAATCTTTCGTCCAGTATACATTCTATTACAAGATTAGCGACTGGTAAGCCTACGGCAATGTTATATTCTTGGAAGTAAATTGAGAATACTCTGTAGTATATCAATTTCACGTTATATTCTAATATGACCAAGTATAAGGTCAAGTATAGAGCACAACTAGTTCCTAAACAAATAGACTTGGAGCCAAACAGGTCTTGCACGAGCATTATGTGCACGCTTACCTGAATAATACTTCTGGTTTGTAAGCAATTAGCGGCGGGCGGTTCATTGACTTCTTGTAGCAGAGGAAAACATCACTGCCCATTAGACCTGTAATTTTAAACAAATTATATTTCTATTACTCACTGTGTTGCCAACATAAATAGTTATGTAACGATTAATGTTTAATGCAAAAAGCAAATATTTCAAAAACATTACCAGACGGTATTGCATTTGTTCCGTCTTGATATTACTCATTACGATTTACGACCTCGGTAAAATTATGTTATTAAGGAAGGTGAATAAATGTTTGGCGAAGTAATTTCACTCACATTTTTGTTTCTCACATCTCTAGAAAAATTAAAAATTTCCTCTAGTCAACTTATCCATAGAACCGATATATTTCTGCTTTACCATATTAAACCAGAAATATTTCCAATGCTCTAATCTACAAAATTATGCCCATTCTAGAACCGCTGATCATTGTTTTAAACTTCCGTATAACTTGTTTTATTACAAATCTAAAGAGTTTTTTTAATTATCCGGTTCAAAGAAACACCTCGTAAATGTGCTTGAGGAGTGTCGTTTTCATTGGAGACTAATGTAATCCTATTTAATTTATACTGCTCTGTAAATATCGTAAAATCGCAATGTTTGTACTTTGAACGACTTGCGATTGCGAAGCTGGAAATATTTTGTTTAAGATTATCGCTATTCGTCACTTCATTCGTTTCTGTGGTGAAGTAGACAATAACCTCTACGACATGCTGGTGGTTGACGGTTCAGTCTTCGAGATACAACAAATCCTTTTAGAATCTATATTTAATATTTCTATGTGCCTATTTTATTTCTTCATGTTATTGTATCAATCAATCTTTCGCAGCCTCTTTAATGAACTAAAAATAATTTTCATCAGAACAAAATGTGGGATCCATTAATTTTGCTGTCGTTAATTTTAATAAATTAAAGTGGAAATGTGTCTCACGAATGAAGGTCAAAAGGCGAACCGTTGCATACTTCATAGTTATCATTTTATAATATGCACGGTTTTCAGACCGTGAAGGACATTTTGTGAAATGCAACCGTTGAAGGTCAAATTCTT
Organism: Cephonodes hylas; assembly: GCA_030295005.1. Taxonomy (NCBI): domain Eukaryota; kingdom Metazoa; phylum Arthropoda; class Insecta; order Lepidoptera; family Sphingidae; genus Cephonodes; species Cephonodes hylas. The sequence goes on along the minus strand of AP025377.1, from coordinate 4,378,752 downwards.
CCTTCATTTACGTGTTTGTTTGTGTTCATTTCTTATAGTTAATTAATGTTTAAAAGTTTAAAATTCTTCGTGACTGGATTTAGTATGAACAAACGTTTACAATGTTGATTTTTTTCTGTAAATGTTTTTTTTTTACGTATTAGAAGACTGTGTTATTGTTTCGAAGATTGAAGATTACTGACTACGGAAAACATCAAGGGTGACTTAAAACATCAAGGACTACTTTAAAAGAGATACTTAAAGCCCTTTGTTTAGTCATTTGGCTCTCACCCAACAAAGGGTCATGACATAACAAAAGAATAAATACTTATAGCTTGATATTTTTTAGTATCTGCTGAATTTATTATCTTCATCTTATAAGAATTTGCTCCTAGAGATGTGCTGTTTGAATAAATAGCTTTTATTTTAAGAAGATGTTCAATCAGTATTTAAACATAGGACAAGATTATTTGCGTATCCCCTAGACAATAACATATCTCGTTCATTTATGAAATCCTCGGGGCCACATAAATTTAAATTTTCAAAAATCTGCTATATACCGAATATAAACACAATCTTCATTATATAGATTCAAAATGTTATTTTTGTAACACATTTACCGAGATTTTATAACCTTTCCCCCTTTTCATTATTCCCGTACACCAAGAAGTCAAATACAGTAAAATTAACAATTGACTGTCACAATTCATATGATAAAGTTACTCATTAACCGCAATCTACTATTGAAAACCAACTTACCCTTGTTCAAATTCTTGGGTATCATGCAGAAGGCGTGCGGCGGGCACTCGCCCTTGCTGGCTATGATGACGCACACGTCGACCACCACGAGGGCATTGCAAGGCGCCCCGGGATGGGCCCGTCTGTACGTGATGAAGGTCTTTGCTGTGGAGTTGTTCACGTTGGCGAGACGACCACCGGCAGACACGAGAACCATCTCCGCGTCCGCCATGAGACGCTCCTTGCCGTCGTACATGACGCCTGGTGGAAGATAACTCTTATGAATGTTCGTATGAGCCGGTGACTGGCGATAGCATTTCAGGGTCTGATATTTTTCATCGTTTGTAGTATTTTGTTAAAAGTGAAACATAAAATCTTTATCTCTATATAGGGTATTGTTTTTCACTTTATTAAAAGTTTAGAATTATTAGGAGTTAATAGTATTGACGTTTCTGCATCATTTAATACATGGAACTAGCCAAATCTTTAACAACGTTTCGATATTCATGCACACAGAATTTCCTTGTTTCTAATATTATCGAATTTAAATAAAAGATAGTCAATGGAGGATATGCATCAGCACACTCACTTGTGTATACGTATTCAAATTAGCTTCGCAAATCAGGGCGAAAACCATTGTTAATCTTCCTATTGTGTGACAACAAAGCGTGGTTTAATCGAACTGACAATCTATAGCTTGTTGTATTAACACATAGAAAAATTATACTTAAATACCCAACCGAACTCTGAAAGTAAGGTAAATAAAACTTCTTTGGAATACAACGCGAAAAATTTAAATCCTAATGATTTGTAACATTTTATATCACAAGTCTATGTGATTATTATAATTTCTTAACATAAAATACACGGGAAAGGAGAGTAGGTGCTATAAGATATATCCAAGAATGAACTACACAGACGTCAAAGAAAAAATAAGATAATTCGGGCGACAAACAGTGAGTCTATTCATGCGTGAAAATAGCAAAAACGCGGCTCGTGCGCTCGGCCTATCGTTTCCATCATTTGTAAGCATTATCACTCCTTATCAACGGTGACGTATCGTAAAGTGCTATTTACCTCATCCGTTTAATGGATATCGTGACCGCATTTGTTATATCACCGCTTTATGTAATGCTGTCAACACGAGAGTCGGGAATATACATAGAATATTATTCTTTTTTAATTTTCGACGAGGTCGACCACTCTCGAGGTCCTTTTCTTAGATCGGAATAAAAATGAGATCAGGCACGTGATAAAATTATTATTGATATTATATTTAACTATAATGAATATGAAAAAAAAACATTGTAGGAATTCTGCACACCGAAAAGGTGTTAGGGTGTGTAGTCCGCCAACCTCGACTAGGCCAACGTGGTGGATGAAAGCATAAATTTTATCCGTTATAGAGGAGACCCCTATCCAACAGTGGAACGTATGGACTGAACATGATGACGATGATAATGATGATTTCTAGACTATGATGATGATTTTAAAGAATATGATTTATTTTTAATAGTTTTTTTGACATTATTAAAATATAGTATCGTTTCAGTCACAAGAACTTAAGAAAAATTACCTTTTAACTCAATAACATAGTTTTGGTTAGATATGTGTTAACAGCATTACATATAATCTTATGATGTATGAATGAATGAATCGAGCTATTCTGCGTCATGAGGATTGTTACATAATAAAACTTAGCCAGTCACTATAGTCTCCTAATTACTCTCCTACTCGAAAGACATATCGCAACAACGTTTGTCAACTTTTCTCGAATTGTTGAAGTGATACATATCCAACATCATTAAAAAGCTAGAAGATCAACACGACCTTTTGTAAAACAACGAAGTTAGCAAGAGACATACCGTTTCTTGTCTAAACTTTAAGATTACTTTAAATATTAGACCATGTCACGTTAATGGAATACATTCGTGGCATGTGACGTCTTGGGAATTTCACGTAACGGCGAAAGCAAAGTTACGTACATAGTGACGAAGCCAGTCAATTTCCTATCCTTACGTCACGACACAAGCAAGGAAATAACCTATGTCGTCCTATACATACCCTATAGTTTGATACTGGGGTTACTAGGGCACCATCGCTCTGTGACGTAAAAGAAATTCAAATATCTTATTTTTCAATCTATAAAATTTCTGATTTAGCATCTGATATTAAGAGTCCTATTAAAGGGGTAAAAATAGCTTGGAAGCGGAAAGGAACCGATATTAATATCATCAAAAAGTAATTCGCCAGAAGAGCGATTCTATTAATGGATTTAGTTCAAAGGGGACTTTTAAAGAACAAGATGCTAAAATAATATTTTGACAGCCAGCTGTGATCGTAAAGGCGCGAAATACATTTTCGCATGAAGACAAATATTAATACGACTAAATATTTGTTTTGTTTTGGGTGTTGTTCGACCACAAAGATTTTAATACTGACGACATTTAATTCTTGTATGTTATTGTACGCTAAATACTCAGTGTATTTATTTAATTATTTATTTAGTCGACACTCCATAAAAAGTTGCCTCATAATAAAAGGCTCTAATGAGCCTGGTTAGTACGTCAGTCTATTTAATTGATCTTTTTAATATTGAATGTTTTGGATAGTCGGCGTATGTCCAATAAGGAAAAACTTAAACATAAACCAATTTAAGTATATATACGCTTAGAACGATATGCATTACAAAGACTATTAATGTGGATGATACATAAAATTAATATAAATTGAAATGACTTTATCAGCTTCCGGTGCTGAATTTGCTTAATGATAGTCGTGGAAAAATACGAAATAGTTTTAGCACATAAATTATAGTCTTTCAGTATACCATCTGCGTATTATATTAGCATATGTGTTTTTAAAATACAAATTAATATTTTATGTCATCTTACGAAGTGTGAAAACTAATTTATGTCTGCATTCCCTATCACAGATGGTAAACTTTTCTCTTTAGAAATATCATCAGAAGCTAGTATGTACAACGTTCACTTTGCCGCACTATAAAATAAAACTATGGATCAGATGTCGCGACC